>CM028133.1:217925000-218535000 GCA_016271365.2 Neoceratodus forsteri
TAAGAGAGGAATATCCCTGACAGCAGCCAGGGCAGCAGCTGTACCTCTTGTAGAGTGAGCTCTCAGGCCTGAGGGTGGAATCTTTCCCAGTTTCTCATAACATAATTGTATGCAAGACACAATCCACCTGGCAATAGTTCTCTTGGTGGCAGGTTTGCTCTTTCTACCTCTCCATAAGTGAGGGACAACTGGAGGGAATCAACCTGTGACCCTTGGTATGCTCTATGTAGTAGCTAAGGGCTCTTTTAACATCCATACTGTCCTCTCCCCTGATGAAGAGTGATCAGTGAAGTAAACAGGGAAAGATATAGACTGATTCAGATGGAAATCTGAAACCACTTTAGGCAAGAACTTTCTGTTAGTTGTAAGGACCACTTTATCTCTGTGAAAAGAGATGAAATCAGGGTCCACTGACAGGGCTTGCAATTCACTGATACATCTAGCAGAAGTGACTACCAAAAACAGTTTTCCAAGTCAAGTACTTAAGCTCTGCAGAGGACAAAGGCTCAAAAGGGGGTAGCATAAGCTGAGCAATGCAAACATTAAGATCCCAAGCAGGAGCAGGATCCCTAAAGGGGGAACTGGTATGAAGCAATCCCTTGAAAAACTTACAGAATACAGGGTGGGATGACAGTGAGGAAGACTTGCCTACTGACAGGAAAGCAGAAACAGCAGACAAGTGTACCCTGAAAGTAGCTGTTCTGAGGCCCAGGCTATTAAGATGGACCATATAATCCAGAACTGTAGGCAATTCAGCAGTATCTGGGGAGATATGCCTCTTGGAACACCAAATGCTGAATTTCTTCCATTTGGAGTTATAAGTTTTTCTGGCGGAAGGCTTTCGAGAAGCTTTGAGAATATCCAGAACCCCTGAGACAAATGCAATCCAAGAACTCTAACTCTTCAAGAGCCATGCCTTGAGATTGAGAGACTGAAGATTGGGTACCAAATCCTCCCTGAGAGGAGGTTAACAGGTTGCAATTCCTGGGAAGAGACAGGGGAAGATGGACTGCTAGGGACAGCAACAAGGGGTACCAAGGCTGCCTGGCCCAGTCTGGAGCAATCAGAATCACTTTGCAAGGCTGTGACCTTATCTTGACTAGAACTTTGAACAGGAGAGGGAATGGGGGAAAAGCATACAGAAATTTCCCTTCCCAGTTCAGAATCAGAACATCCAGAGGGACTGAGCCCAAGACTAGGGGTCTGCAATAAAACAGAGGAAGTTGGTGATTGTCTAAGGCTGCAAAAAGATCTATCTCTGGAGTGCCCCATCTTGAAAACATCACCTCAACACCAGAGGATCCAGGGCCCATTCGTGATGGCCCTGAGATATTCTGCTCAGTGCATCTGCTATGACATTGTCCTTCCCTGGAAGGTGAACTGCTATCAGAGGTTTGCAGGGAATAAGCCAGGGACCACAACTTCATTGCTTCTGTGCACAAGGCCATAGACCGAGTGTCTCCTTGCTTGTTGATGTACCACATGGTGGTGGTGTCTGTTCTGACCTGAACCACCTTGTTCTGTACTGACTGGGAAAAAGCTTGCAGTGCCAGAAACACTGGCCTGAGTTCCAAGAGATTGATGTGTAGAAGAGATTCCTGAGGAGACCACAGTCCCTGGGTGGTGAGGTCCCCCAAATGGGCTCCCCAGCCCAGCAGGAAAGCATCTGTGGTAAGGACCACTGAATAAGACTGAGTGGCAAACGGAACCCCTTGTATCCTGCCACCATTGCAGGGGTTGGATCAGAGTTTGAGTCACTGGGATTAGTTTGGTAAGGGAATCCTTTCTTTGGGACCAAAAAGCTCTCAAGTGGAACTGAATGTCCCTCATCTGGAATCTTGCACCTTGGACCACTGCTGTAGAAGCTGCCGTGTGGTCCAAGAGCTGAAGGAAATGCCTTGCTGGTCGAGACACCTGAAGGCTGAATGAAGAAGCCAGCTCCATGAGAGCTCTTGCCCTTTCCAGGGGAAGGAAGGCTCTTGCTTTTATCGTATCCAGCTCTGCCCCTATGAAGGTGAGGAGCTGCACTGGTTCGAGAATGGACTTTGGTAGGTTGAGAAGAAATCCTAAGGAAGTGAGCACTTGCTGGGTCACTTGCAGGTCTGACTTGACTTAGTCTGGAGACTGGCCCACTATGAGCCAGTCGTCCAAATATGGAAAAATGGAAATCTTTTGTCTCCTTAGGAAGGCAACAACTACTGCCAGGCACTTTGTGAAAACCCCTGGAACTGACATTAGGCCAAAGGGCATTGCTGTGAACTGATAGTGATCTGAGGGCAACTCGAACCTGAGGTACTTTCTGTGGGAGCACCTGATGGGAATGTGAAAGTAGGCATCTTTGAGGTCCAGGGAGGCTAGCTAGTCCCTTGGCCTTAGAGAGGGAAGGATAATTCCCAGAGTTATCATCTTGAACTTTGGCTTTAAAAGATGTATGTTCAGATATCTTAAGTCCAGGATGGGTCACCACTCTCCTGTCTTTTTGGGGGTCAGGAAGTACCTGGATTACAGTCCTTTGCCCCAGTGTAGGGTGGGTACTCTCTCTATAGCTCTTAAAGCTAGGAGAGAAGAAACCTCTGCCTCTAGGGCAAGGGTTTCTGAAAGATTTGCAGGTGGAAAAGATCTGGCTCTCATCTTTGGAAATTTTTTGAAGCTGAGAACCAGTCCCTGGCTTACTACTTCCAGGACCCACTTGTCTGATGTGATAGACATCCAGTCCTGGACAAAGTAAGCCAGCCTGCCCCCTACTGGGATAGAAGAGTCAACCGGCAGACCCATCAGGGTGTCTGCTTGGCAGGGGCTTTAGGCTGGGGGTGGATGCAGCCCTGCTCATCCCCCTTCTGCCTCCCTCTGATGAACCCCCTCTGTGAAAAGGATGAAGTGGCCTGTGCTTGGTGAAAAGGCCTGCCCCTGGCCCTAGACTGATGCCTTTTAGGAGTTGCCTGCCTTTCCTTGGCCTGAGCACTCCTGTAAGTGGTGCTGTACTCATCCATTTTTTTCATGTAATTCTCTGTCTGCTCCCCAAACAGAGAATTACCCACTACAGGAAAATCCATGGCCTTAGCCTGGGTATCCTGTGAGAGGCTAGTACATCTGAGCCAAGCCATTCTCCGAAGAGCCACAGATGTAGCCATGACTCTTGATAACACATCATTGGAGTCCACAGCAGCATGAAACTGAACTTTTGATGCCTCAGTCCCATCTGCAGCCACCTCCTCCAGCTCCTTGGCAAGCTGGATGGAAGCCTGTTTAGCCAGTGCCCACCTGGACTTCTGGTATCTGGCTGTATAGGCCATAATTCGCCTGCCTGAGTCCCAAGGAAGATGCCATGTACTGCTTTTTTGCCATGGCATCACTCTTCCTGGAGTCCTTGTCTGGGGGGTGTGATGCCAAGGGAATGTTTGCCTTATTGCAGGCAGCAGCCTGTACAACCCCAACATGGCTGCATTGCTGATAAAGAAACTCCGTATCTGAGCCTGAAAGAGTATACCTCTTGTCCATTCTTCTATCCACAGGAGGTGTGGAATTGGGAGACTTCAAAATTGTCTGTTTACCAAAAGATTTGTGGAGCAGAATAGACAGTCTCCTGGACTCTAGGATGTCTATCATCTCTACATAGTCAGGCTCCTACTGATACTCCACTGCCTCCTCCATAGAAAGCTGGAGGGTCTCGCCACCTTTCTGTAAAACATAAAGTGGGAACGGGACTCAGAAGGCCTAGGAGAAGAAACACCTGAAGGTCTGTCTGGGGAGATGTCTGGGTCAATAGGCACATCCAGACTTTCACCATCACCATATTCATCTTCCAACTCTCCTTCCTCCTCAAACTCTGGTTCATAAAATTCTTCTGGGGTATAATCGTGAACCTGTGGAACCAACCGAACTGAGCCCCTGCCAAAAGGTGCTGGATCAGTCGGAACCGGGCAAAGCGATTCCACAATATGAATTGCCTTGGCTATTTCGTTGGCGGTCGGAGTATGAGATTCTGGATCTGAACCAGACGATTTTTCTTTGTGTTTCTTTTTTGTTGGAACTGACCCCTCTGGATCGGATCTCCTTTTGTCCAAATAAGTATCACCCTGGTCAGAGGGCACTCCTTCTGGTTCGGTCAGAACCGAACTGGGCTGGCCATCCGGGTCAGCGGACTTCTCAGCCTCCCTTTCCTTCAGTCTGCTAATCTCTTCAAGGGTAGATTTGGGAAAATCTTTACAAATTGGCAGTCTGAATCAAGGTGGTCAAACCCCAGACAATAGACAGGCAGTGTGGGTATCGGCCTTAGCAAAGACCTCCCCACACTCACTGCAGTTTTTTTTTCTGGGTTTCTCAGACATGGCCAACCTAACCAAACTTACCCTTTTTTCGGCAACCACCAGGCAAGACTCCCCCTATCGGTTCCTGACCATGTCTCAGGTCTTGGGGAGTACTAAAACCTTTTTTTTTTTTTTTTTTTTAGAACTGATACGGACCGTAACTCACACACTAAAGTAAGATACAAAATTACCTGAACGATCTGTTCAACCAAACTGATCCACACTTTTACAAGTTCCACACAGAAAATGGAACAGAACCTATCTAGTACTCACGGTGCCAGAGACTTGAACCGACTATGCGGAAACTAAATTTCGGTAGAAACATACCGAAAACTGACACTTCAACTGACTTCGAACTGAGCTGCAGGAGAAACTCCAGAGCGACTGTTCAGTGAGGTGGAGTAAAGAATCTGACAGTTGCAGTTCAAAATACAACAGGCAGAGACATCAATCGAGCTTGAGACCAACATTCTATGCCCTACATAGAAAAGTTAACCCATTGTTCTCCGGGGCAGTTTAGAGGCTGGGCTAACTGCACTTGTCAGAATACAGCAAGACTTCATGTTGTTTGAATGTGGGTAGAGGGTGACAGTGAAAAAGCAGGGATACTGAATGAATAGTTCTGCTCAGTATTCACAAAGGAAGAAGAGGGGGAGGTACCTAAACTAAATAAGAGAAACACTCTGAAGACGGGGTTCGATACCAGTCCATTTACAGAAGAAAGGGTTCTGAATGAACTAATAAAATTGAAGGTGGACAAAGCAATGGGGCCTGATGGGATTCACCCAAGAATTCTAAAAGAACTAAGGGTAGAACTAGTGACACTGCTGACTACTCTCTTTAACAAATCATGGGAGTATGGGGTGGTACCTGAAGACTGGAGGAGGGCGGATGTGATTCCTCTTCACAAAAGTGGGAGCAGGACAGGGCAGGAAACTACAGACCAGTTAATTTGACCTCAGTGGTAGGGAAAATGATGGAATCACTTCTGAAGGAGTAACTGTTGAGTACCCTGAGGCCAGTGGGGTACAGGACCCAAGGCAGCATGGATTCACAATGGGAAGGTCATGTCAGATGAATCTAATAGATTTCTTTGACTGGGTGACCAAAGTAGTAGACCAGGGAGGAGCTGTGGACATGGCCTACCTAGATTTTAGTAAGGCATTTGATACAGTCCCACACAAAAGATTAATACACAAGTTAGCCAGCTTTGGAGTGGGTCCCAAGGTGGTAGCCTGGATAACAAATTGGCTAGACAACAGGACGCAAAGGGTAGTAGTAAATGGAGTCCACAGTGAAGAAAGGAGGGTTACTAGTGGGGTACCGCAGGGTTCAGTACTGGGACCAGTCCTTTTTAATGTCTTTATAAGTGACATTGCAGAGGAACTGGAAGGAAAAGTATGTCTCTTTGCAGACGACACAAAGATCTGCAACAGGGTTGATACACGAGATGGAGTGGAAAGGATGAGAAGGGACTTGGCAAGGTTGGAGGAATAGTCAAATGTATGGCAGCTCAGATTCAATGCAAAGAAGTGCAAGGTAATGCACCTGGCAAACAAAAACCCAGGGGAAGCGTACACAATGGGGGGTGTGATACTGACAACAGTAAAAATGGAAAGGGACCTGGGGTAATCATATCAGATGACCTTAAAGTGGGCAAGCACTGTGAGAAGGCAGTAAGGAAGGTTGGGGGGATATTGGGATGCATAGGGAAAGGCATCAATAGTAGAAAACAAGAAGTTGTTATCCCTCTGTACAGACAGTTGGTGAGACCCCATCTGGAGTACTGTGTGCAGTTCTGGAGACCCCTTCTCCCCAAAGACATAGACAGAGTGGAGGCTGTCCAGAGGAGGGCAACCAAAATGGTGCAGGGTCTGCACCAGAAGACATATGAAGAAAGACTAAAGGAGGTTAATATGTATACCCTTGAGGAAAGGAGGAGAGAGGGACATGTTAGAAACTTTTAAGTACCTCAAGGAAATCAATAAAGTCCAAAGAGGAGGCAATGTTCAGAAAAGAGATGTGCAAGAACAAGGGCACAATTTGAAGATAGAGGGGGGACGGCTCAGAGGTAATGTGAGGAAGTATTTTTTCACAGAGAGTTGTGGATGCACAGAACAGCCTCCATGAGGAGGTCATGGAGTCAAGAACAGTGGTGGAATTCAAGAATGCATGGGACAGACATAAGGCAGTCCTCCTGGGGGGGGTAGGAGGAAGTAAGCTGTTAACTAGGATCTGCAGCTTATCCATTAGGTAGGAAAATGGGCAGACTAGATGGGCCATGCGGTCCTTATCTGCCATCAAATTCTATGTTTCTATGTCCTCTTTGCATCTCAAGCACTGTCTGTAACTGCTCACTGAATGTCCACTGCATCTCAAGCACTGTCAATAACCGCTCCATAAATGTCATCTCTGCATCTCAAGGACTGCCCATAACTGCTACCTTAATGTCCCTGCTGCATCTCAAGCACTGTCCATAACTGATCCCTAATGTCCTCTCTGAATCTCAATCACTATCTGTAACTGCTCCATGAATGTCCTCTGCATCTCAAGCACTGTCCAGAACATTTCCCTGAATGTGTTCTCTGCATCTCAAGCACCATCTGTAAATCCTCCATGCATGTCCTTGCTGTGTCACAAACATTGTCTGTAACTCTTTCCTGAATGTCCTCTTTGCATCTCAAGCAAGATCTGTAATTGTTTCCTGAATGTTCTCTCTGCATCTCAAGGACTGTGCAAGCTGCTTCATGAATGTCCTCTGCATCTCAGGCACTGTCCATGACTGCTCCTTGAATGTCCTCTCTGCATGTCAAGGACATGTCCGTAACTGCTCCCTGTGTGTGCTACCTGTATCTCAAGTATTGTCTGTAACTGCTCCCTGAATATTCTCTGTATCTCAAGTGCATTCCATCACTGCTCCATGAAAGTCCTCACTGCATCTCAAGCACTCTCCAGAACTATTCCCTGAATATCCTCTTTGCATCTCAATCACTGTCCATAACTGCTCCCTGAATATGCTCTCTGCATCTCAAGCACTCTCCGTAGCTGCTCCCTGAATGTCTTACCTGTATTGCAAACACTATCTGTAACTCTTCCCTGAAGGTCCTCCTCTGCATCTCAGGCAGTCTGAAACTGCTCTGTGAATGTCCTCTGTATCTCAAGCACTGTCTGGAACTGTTCCCTGAGTGTCCCCTCTGCATCTTAAGTACTGTCTGTAACTTTTCCCTGAATGTCTTCTCTGCATCTCAAGTACTCTTCTTAACTGCTCCTTGAATGTCCTGTCTACATCTCATGCACTGTCTGTAACTGTTCCATGAATGTCGTCTGCATCTCAAGCACTGTAGAGAACATTTCCTTGAATGTCCTCTCTGCATCTCAAGCACTGTCCATAACTGCTCCCTGCATGTCCTCTCTGCATCTGAAGCATACTGATGGTGCTTGAGATGCAGAGAGGACATTCAGAGAGCTGTTATGGATAGTGCTTGTAATACAGAGAACATTCTGGGAGCAGTAATGGACAGTGCTTGAGATGCAGAGAGGACATTTAGGGAGCAGTGGTGAACAGTACTTGAGATAGAGAAGACAGTCATGAAGCAGTAACGGACAGTGCTTGAGATGCAGACAGGACATTCACAATGTCCCCTCTGCCTCTTAAGCACTGTCCATTACTGCTCCCTGAATGTCCTCTGTATCTCAAGTACCATCCATCACTGCTACCTGAATGTCCTCTCTCCATCTCAAGCACCATGGGTAAATCCTCTGCGTATGTCCTCCATTTGTCACAAACATTTGTTTGTAACTCTTTTCTGAATGTCCTTGCTGCATCTCTAGCACTGTCCATAACTGCTTACTGAATGTGTTCTCTGCATCTCATTCACTGTCCATTACTATTTCCTGAATGTTTTCTCTGCATCTCAAGCACTGTCCATAACTGCTCCATGAATGTCTTCTGCATCTCAAGCACTGTCCATAACTGCTTTGTGAATCTCCTCTCTGTAACTCAAGCACTGTCAATAACTGCACCCTGAATGTCTCCTGCTTCTGAAGCACTGTCTGTAACTGCTCCATGAATGTTCTCTCTGCATCTCGAGCACTGTCCATAAATGCTCCCTTGATGTGCTATCTGCATCTCAAGAACTGTCCATATCAGCTCCATGAATGTTCTCTGCTTCTCAAGCACTGTCCATAAGTTTCCTGAATGTCCTCTCTTCTGTAACTGCACGCTGAATGTCCTCAATGTACCTCAAGAACTCTCTGTAAATGTTCCCTGAATGTCCTCTGTGTCTCGAGCACTGTCTATAACTGCTCAGTGAATGTTCTCTCGGCATCTCACACACTGTCCTTAACTGCTCCGTAAATGTCCTCTCAGCATCTCAAGCACTGTCCGTAATTGCTCCCTGAATGTTCTCTGTATTTCAAGTACTGTCCATCACTGCTCCCTAAATGTCCTCTCTGCATCACAATCACTGTCCGTAATGGCTCCCTGAATGTCTACTCTGCATCTCAAGTACTGTCCGTAACGGTTTCCTGAATGTCCTCTCTGCATCTCAAGCACTGTCCATAACTGCTTCATAAATGCAATCTGAATCTGAAGCACTGTCCGTAACTGTTTCCTGAATGTCTTGGCTGCCTCTCTAGCACAGTCCATAACTGTTTCCTGAATGTCCTTTCCATCTAAGGCAGTGTCCATAACTGCTCTCTGAATGTCCCCTCTGCATCTAATACACTGTCCGTTACTGCTCACTTTAAGTCTTCTATGCATCTCAAGCACTGTCTGTTACTGGTCTCTGAATGCCCTCTGAATCTCAAGTACTGTCCATCACTACTCCTTGAATGTCCTCTCTGCATCTCAAGCACTGTCAGAAATGGTATCCTAAGAAAATCGCAACTTTAAAATGGCAACTGTAAAAATGGCGAATATAAATTAGTGAATGAAAGATTAACGCAGTAACATATAAGTGACTCCGCCTGCCATTCTGACTGCAGGGCTATCCTAGATCTAGTACTGACTAACAAAGAAGGGATCACAGATCTCCAGGTAGGTCACCTGGGGGCCAGTGACCATCACATGGTATGGTTCAATTTGGCTACTACATCTAAATCATCCCATTCCAAGGCAAAAATATGGGACTTCAGAGGAGCTGACTTTGATAAGATGGCCAACAGAGTTAAGCTAGCCCTGGCAAAAGAAACACAGGTGAGGGGTACAGGCAAAGTGGGAAAGCATTAAGGATGCAATACTTGAAGCAACATCCCATTGTGTTAGACAGAAAAGGAAGTGCAAAGAAGAAGGAAACCACTTTGGTTCTCAAATACAGTAGCAGAAAAGGTCCGAGCCAAAAAGCTGGCCTTCAGGAAATATAAGGGAACACAGCGGATGAAGATAGGAGGCATACCAAACTGCCCTAAAGGAAGCAGGTAAGGCAGTAAGGCAGGCAAAGTCCCAAACTGAGGAAACACTAGCACGAACAGTAAAGAAGGTGACAAGACTTTCTATAGCTACATTAGTGAAAGGGAGAAAGTCCAGAGGGGTATTGCTAAGCTTAATGGAGAAAATGGAGCATGTGAGGAGGAGGACCATGTAAGCATCTATCTAAATAGATACTTTGCTCAGTGTTTACTGAAGAGAAGGTGGCAGGGCCCACAGCTCAGCATCATGGACACAGGGGAGGGAGGTGAGCACTACTCCCTTCACAAAAGAAAGGGTCCTACAAGAGCTTGCTAAGCTCAGCGTGGATAAGGCAATGGGACCTGATGGCATACATCCCAGGGTACTTAAGGAGCTAAAGGAGGAACTAGCAGAGCCATTAGCAGAATTGTTTAGTGAGTCTCTGAGCACAGGAGAGGTCCCAGAAGACTGGAGAAGGGCTATGTGATCCCGCCCACAAGAGTGGTAGCAGGGAGGAGGTGGGGAACTACAGACTGGTCAGTCTTACCTCAGTAGTGGGCAAGATTATGGAGGCACTCCTTAAGGAAAGGATAGTGCAACACCTGGAATCCATAGGGCACAGGATTCAAGACAGCATGGGTTTACAAAGGAAGGTCCTGTCAAACTAATCTCATAGATTTCTTTGACTGGGTAACCAGAGTGGTGGACTAAGGGCAGTACCGTAGGAAGGATGGAGGCGGTGGGGCACCAGCCCCGGCGCATACATCCAAGGGGCGCAGGCAGCAGCAGCAACTTCCCACAAATTCCCGAACCTCAGAAAAAAAAAGGTGCTAAAAAAAAAAATAAATAAAATTCAAACTTCTGCCAGCAGGGGCGCATCCCCGCCCGCGGGGGTGTCATATGGTCTGCGCTCTGTCTGGAAAAGCCGGGTCACGTGGTGATGGTAACAGAGACACTGAGACAGTATTTAAGGAAGGGGCGCGGCAGTCTCGCGGAGTTGATGAGAGAGGAGAGCGAGACGACGGACATACATTTACACTGAGTTAGAGAGAGAGAGCCTGAGAGTCAAGAGAGAGAGAGAGAGAGAGAGAGACGAGACGAGTCAGTCAGACGACGACAAGTTACGAACGAAAAAAAAAAGTTTAGTGTATGTGTGTATCATAGGTCTACTAGTACTAGACAGACAGTTGAGTCATTTGAGTCAGAGTCAGTGTGAAACTAGAGTTCAGTTCAGTTCATCAGTCCAGAGACGTTGTTGACGTCAGGCAGTGATGATGGTGGTGCCTGGTGCGCACCGTGGTATAGTCTTCAGCCGGCACCGAAACCCCGCGCGGTTGTCGCCTAAGTTCAGTCAGTCCGCAACAAACTGCCTTCATCTAGCACTGCTAGCAGCTAGCTCAGAAAAAATTATCCCATTTTCCTCTGTTCCCTCCCTCTGGTGGTGTCCTGATCGGGAACAGAGGGTGGACTGCACACAGAGGGAGGCGGGAATGGGAGGGGTATTCAGCTCAGCTGTACAGCCTGGCAGTGGGAATGGAGGGCAGAATTGAATGATATCAGCACTGGGAGTGAGTGGAAGAGTATAATTTGTGCAGAGCCTGAAGAGCCAGCCAGGCAGTGGGGATGGGATTGGGGGGACAGAACTGAAGGTCATGCCCAGTTGGTATTGGGTTAATTAACTTGTGCAGAGCTAGCCAGGCAGTGGGGATGGGATTGAGGGGGTGGGGGGAACAGAACTGAAGGTCATGCCCAGTTGGTAATGAATTGGAAATTTATTATAGGTGCTACTAATACCTGTTTTTCTCTCTGCTGCGTAGAAGTTGCAAATTCCCAAAAAAAAAAAAAAAAAACAATGCTACAAGGTCCTCTTCCTTTCTGTGCCCCAAGAACTCCCAACAGCTCACAGAAAACAAAGATAAGAAAATACAAACAATAAATTAAAAAATAAATGCTGTGCATATATTTAAAGCCCTCATGACAGTTTTTTTATATTGAATTTATCTTTGTTTCCTACTTGTGATGAGACTGAACTTTCATATAACTGAGCATCCACACTAGTTAGGGAGCTGCACTTCAAGAATCTTGATCCCATTTCCTAAACTGTACTGATGTCTCCTCTTAATACAAAAGGACATTAAACATTTGAAAGGGTGCAACGGTGGGCCATCAAATGATCGGGGTAAGGGGGCAAAAGGTATGAGGAGAAGCTAGAAGCTCCTTAACATGTTCAGCCTAAGAAAGAAAGGCTGAGAGGGGACATAATCTCAGTCTTCCACATTGTCAAGGTGTGGCATACAAGGGTGTAGCATGGCACAGGGTTGGCACACTCATTATTTGTTGAGAATTCCTTATTATAATTGGTTAATACATGTATACCATTTTAGTTTATGTAGGTCAGTGAGTGTACATCATGTATTAACCATGTATTAACCAATTATAATAAGGAATTTCTCTTGAATGCACAAATAGGTCATAGTGCTGTGATTGTCTGTTGTCGTGTCAAAGTAGGGGAGGAGCAGGCTGTCATCATCCACATCAGCGTGAATGACATCAGGAGCACAAGTCTTGAGGACATGAGGATTCATTTACAGAGCTAAGGAAGTTTCTAAGGAAAGGTATTCGAGTTATCTTTTCAGAAATCCTCCTAGTCCTGGGGGCTAGTGTGGAGCAACAGTGGACTACTAGGCAGGCCAATGCTTGACTAAGGATCTAGTGCAAGAGGGACAGACTTGTTTTTTGGCCAACTGTACTTCTGAGATGGGCTGCACCTGCTCCAGGAGGAAGCAGGGTACTGTCTAGGAGAATGGGCAAGGCAGTTGGGGAATTTAAACTAGAGGATGGGTGGGGAATGGTTAGAAACAGACAGTCATCAAGGGTTGAGACAGTTGCAGGAACACCAAGGGAGGGTAGCAGAGCAGGAGATTTAGATGAGAGGCAAGAGTCGGGGTGGGGGCAAGGAAGCATAGCTGGGTAATTATTCTCACTTGTATACTGTACAATACGAAGCATCATACCATATAAAATTGGTGAGCTTGAAGGTCTGATGCACATCGGAGGCAGGGACATAGAGACACTCACTGAGACCCAGTGGAGGGGCCCTGTGTTTGTTTGCTCTCCCAAATCCCCATGCTCATGCTCAGAGTCCTTTTCGCTCCACAGGCACCCTTTGTTTTGTAGCCCAGTGTAGTTGTTTAGCCCTGTTGACCATCCGACTCATCGATCGGAGTACACACCGCAGTCGCAGAGTCGCAAGTCACCACAGCATTCTCCTGAGTTGAGCCACCGGGCGACTGACTGCGCATATGCTTCATCATGCGCACTCAGCAAGACTGAATGTACCAACCGCCAGGTTGGAGGACTTTCTGGGAGGTGTTCAGCAGCAGTCCTGGTTTCCTCCTCAGCATAATGGTGACTGGTGACCTTGGGGAGTCAGCTAAGCTCACGGAAAGTTTAATTAAAGAGTTTGTCCTGGGCACTAGTGAGGGCTAATGAATAATTCATGAGCCCTCATGCACAGCATATTAATGAGATGCTGCCTGGGGCAGAGTTTCGTGGCACTGGCAGCAACATAACAGAAGTACTGCATGAAGCTAATTAAGAGGGCTTGTTTTTACAGGGGACAGTTGGCTACAATACTGTTGGGCTATTTTATAAAAGATAAGGTATTTATCTAACCTTGGCTGCACCAGATATTGAAAAGTGTGGAACTGTGTTGGACTGCATGCATAGATCTGAATGGAGGGCTGACATATTGGTGATACTCAACCCCATTCAGCAGCTATCCACTGTTGATTATTCTGATGAGGCATCGCCACCTCTATAGTTATTACTGACTGAGTGAGACGGATCCCTGGCTGTCACTGCTTTCATTACACCCAGTGCAGGCATGCAGCTGACTGTGTTACTATGTTGTGACAAATTACTGTACCTATTGGAGAAAGCACATTGCCTGGGGTAGGTGTTGTGCAGGCTGGTGTAGCCAGTGGTAGTTTGACTTTGTTAATATTTTCTCTTATTTTGCATAAATTATAAATCTGCATGATTTGTTGCACGCTCCTCAATACCCAAGTTAAGCTAAAAACAGTATTTGACAGAAGAAGGGACGCTGAACCTGAGTGTTGTCTTATAGTAAACTAGGCTGTAATGGTAACTTCACAGACAGTCGAGCGTGATATGAGTATGCGATCACACATATGCACATGTTTGAGCACATGCCCAGCATCACAGCCTCGGCTTCCACCATGATTTTACCAGTTAGAGCCCTCAAGCACATAAGAGTGACCTCTTGAGTTCAGCTGTCCTTCCTCTGTCAAATGCTTTTTTTTTTTTTTTTAGCTGAACTTCAGCAATGAGGCGCAGGAACCATTCTCCAGGCACTTTAGTGCCTTTAGACATGTGACCGCATCGCCCTGATCAGTTTTGCTGTGGATCACAACATGGATTTGGAATTTATGTAAAATAAGAGAAAATATTAACTGAGTCAAACTACTGCACCAGCCTCTTTCTGCACAATATGTGCAACCAGGTAATGTATTTTTCCCAGTACCTAAAGTCAGACCTGAGGCTAGGAACTTGACAGTAGCCCTTTAAATGCACTCTTTCACTGTGTGTTGCTTTTGATAAGTAATTTTAGGTTACATAGCCCTAAATCTACCGATGAATAAGCCATGGCAAGGGGGATACCACCACCATCCCACTGATTCCATGTAGTCAACCTTACACTTACTGAGGTGTGTGAGAGCCATACACTTTATAGAAGAGCAGCACATGATGAATTTTGTCTCAAGTGTTATTTCCAGAAAACTCAGAGGCACCTGAGGTCAGTCTGGGCAAACAACACCTTGACACAAGGACTGAGGGTTACTGCCACCACCAGATTGAGCCAGCCAGCCTGAGCCAGGGACTCAAAATACTGCCTCCAAGCAAGGCAGGATAAAAAGGAACAACTGCACTCAATTCCCAAAAGGGCTGGGGAACCAAAAACGACCTTTATGTGGAGGCAAACATAACTGCTACATCATAGCGGTTATATTATTTCTTAATTATAAGTCATAATGATCTGATCGGGATATCGAAGCTTGAACCGCTTTAGATGGTCAGATCTCAGAAAGCCTTACTGAGATCTGACCATGTTAGAGGTAGTTTCAACTTTGGTCTCAACTCAATCACAATCATTTATGACATAATTAAAATAGCAGCTTCAGCCTGTCACACAGACTCTTCGCTTCTCAATTCGATCCGAACTTGCTTTGCTAATGCTTGCCAAACAATTGGTCCTTAGTTGGTAAGCTTTTAATAAAGTAATATAATTAATAGGCTTTGGCATGCAAGGCATTAGGGTTAGCCAGCCCAGGCAGGAGACAGTAGTCAAAAAAAAAATTGCACAACTTAACACAGAAGCACTGTCTGTACTGTATTATGTAAGCACTGCACAAGCACAGAACTGACACACAACCCCCCACTGTGCACTCTGTAATGTTTTATTTTTATTTATTTAGCTTTTGTTGACTGGGTGCATTAGACAAATCCTGCCTATTTTCAGGCACCCCCCGGGAGGGGGATACAGATGAATGCCAACTGACCTTGAACCAGATTGTTGTTGGTGGTATTTTTAGTGAATGAGGGAATTGGCCAGGACACCGGGAAATTCCCCTACTCTTTCGATAAGTGCTATGGGATCTTTAACATCCACCTGAACTACCACTAATCCAGGCAGATGGGACCTCGGTTTAACGTCCTCATCCGAAAGACGGCACCTCAGAAATGCAGCACCTTCATGCTGCATTACAGTGTCAGTACTGGGATATTAACCCAAGTGCCAGATGTGGAACTGAACCACAGCCATCTGATCTCCCGGCCTCAGAGGTGAGTGTGTATCTACTGAGCCACTGACACTGCATTTCCTTGCTGATGTAATACAAATGCCCTTCCCTTTGAGAGTGGGTCTACACGATTTTAAATTCAACTACTTTAGACTCTGGGAGTTGAGCGGACAGTACAGCAGAATAATACTGATGCAGTTGTATAGCTCAGCTGTCATTGAGGCGCAGGTTATCTGCCCCAGTCGCAGAGAACCAGCCAGTCCAGTAGTCAGTTCAGTGTAGTGTGGTGTCACCTGACTCAGTAATTAAAATGGGCAGACTAGATAGATGGGCTTTTGCGGTCCTTATCTGCCATCAACTCTATGTTTCTATGTCAGTTATCTGATTACTATCATCAGGCATCAGCCCTAAAGAAGGTAGCAGCACCAGTGGTAGTACTAGTATTACTGTACTTAAGGGGGGGCCTCGGTTTTGTCTGTGAGGAGTAATCGGATCGACTCACTCCGACCCAAACAGAACTGAGAGCGACTAACGCTGTTATCCTCTAGGCTGGTGATAAACAGCCATATAACTGACATAGAAACAGAGTTGGTGGCAGATAAGGACCGCAAATGCCGATCTACTCTGTCCATTCTTTCTCACCTTATGAATATGCCCATTCTTTTCTACCTTATGAATATGCCATAGACCTTTACTCTGTCAATGGTAGGCCTATCTATTCATACTCATCTGTACTGCTCACTTATGCCTACCCTATCCGATGCCTGTTTGAAGCTCTGCACTTATTCATATCCACCACTTCCCAGGCTGAGGCAGGCCTGACCATACTATTCTATGCATCCACCGTGACCACCCTTTCTGTGAAAAAGACGCTCTCACAAACAATACCCCTTAATCAGTCTCCCTAATCTCATGGTGTGTCTTGTTGTCCGCTATTTTTTTATATTGAAACATCATCATGTTAGACTCTTGCACCATTTAGCAGTACTCCAGATGGGGTCTCACACAAATTGTCTGTACAGAGGGCAGAGGCGGGATGACAACCCCTGTTTATAGTAGCTGATGCCTTCCCTGTGCAGAGAATCCACAAGCCCTGGCTCATAACTGCCTTCTCAAATTACTTGCCTACATTTATGTCATTCTTTTGTTTGTGTTGTCTGCAAAGAGGCATACTGCTTCCTTCTTGCAGTGCACTGCCACCATATAGATATGATAGATACATAGACAGTGTCAGCAGATAAGGGCCTAATGGCCCACCCAGTCTGCCCATTTGAGCTTGTAAGTTCAGTTTATGTTTTCTAGAAGTCGCTGCCCTTACCACTGACCTCCAGAATTCCTTTATGTCTATCTCATGCATTCTAAACTCATGATTGTCTCAGCCCCCCACTTCTCTGGCAGGGTGTTCCACTTGTCCACCACTCCGCTCTGTGAAGAAATTCTTCCTCATATTTCTTCTGAATCATCCTCCTCTAACTTCATCCCATGCCCTCTGGTTCTGGAACATCTTTTTCACTTAAAAGTAGTGTATTCCTGCACTTATAAAGACAGTAAAGAGGACTGATTCCAACCCTATGGTCCATGACTAGCAACCCCCCACTTTCTTCTGCATGGACTCCATTCGTTGATTACTATTACTGGGCCGTCCCTATGTCCTGTTGCTCATTCCCTGGCAATTGTTTACCCAGGTTACCATCCTGGTATGCACTCCCTGGCTGGCTTTCTTGTTTATTAATCATTTGTGACAGTGTGGGACTGCTAGTCTGGCACCCATATCCCAGCATCCCTCCTCCACTCACCCTCCCTATTTGCAAATTACATGTAACATGCATGCCCACCCATAGGTAACCTGAAATGTACTCTGTAATGTGTCTAAGGAGGGCAGGCTATCCTTTTCAGTGAAAATAATAAATATGTATGACTGTAGCTGATAATCTACTGTACTAGACTACTACTTAATGTAATGTGGACTTTCATTTTATAGCCAGTGTCGAATTGAGTACAGTCTTCTGCAGACTACTCTTGGAGTGGACAAGAATGATGTGACTTGGTTGAGTCTCAGTCTTTATAAGGTAAGGTAAGGTAATGGGTTTTAAATTTGAATTTGATGTTTTGTGTTATCTTTTACACTCCTATTGTCATGGTATCGATGTGACATACCAAGAAGGGGTGAACAACCTCTGACATCACATCGATACCATAGCAACATAAACTTGCAGAAATTGGGACTAGTACTTCCTTTCTGTATGTGTGTAAGGAGGTGCTTTGCCCTTGAGTGAAAATAGCAATAAATTATGTACTTAATTTAAATGTGAACTTTCATTTGTAGGCCTGAACTTAGTGTGGACTCCAGACCATCCATCACCATCAGATCAGAGAGTTCCTGTCCTACATAAGTTGCAGCAGTCACCAGAGGTCGTGCGTGAGTCACCTTCAACAGTCAGTCTTATTAAAGGTAAGTCAATGTGTTTTAAATTGGGTGATGGTGTATCGTGATCGCATTTCTGTAGCATTGACTGGTAGTTTGTCTGACTGTCCGGTTTAGGTAAGTGGAATGGAGGGAGTAGGGGAGTAGGGGCAGTAACGTAGTAATGATGGTTGGAGAGCATGGCAAAGTTACTAAGCAATGCGCTCCAGAGGTTAGATTAATAGTCAATAACCACTATCTAGGGTCTGGGATGTCAATGTACTATGTAGCACAACAAGACGGTGGTCCAGGGCAATTTTCCCACAGGTTGTAACTAATTGGATGTTAGTTTAACTCCTGTGAGAGCCTTATTGCTATTATAAAAATGTATTCAAAAAGAAAACTATAACAAGTATAGTTTATGGTTATGAATGTTCTCTGTAGCCTAGAGTTAGAAAGTGACTGGTAATGTTGCATTGTGATTTTAAGCAGCATTCAAAAATGTTCATAGAAGAACTTTTTTCTGAAAAGTTGATTACAATAATATCAACTGTTTATATAATTTAAACAGAGAGATATTTGAGAAAAGTTCTTCCACCAACAGTTTAGGAATGTTGGCTCAAATCAGAGTGTAGCATTCCAGTCATCAGCAGTGACAGGATGGAATGCTAAAACTCAGGAAGAATCAAATACCATGGTAATCAGGCTGTACATGACGATTAATGAGGTTGATCCTAACAGCCAAGCCAGTCAAATGACTTTAGGCTGGTGGATGATGTAAGCGTAGAGTTTACAGTAATGAGCTGTGAATTTTGACCTTGTTTTCCTCCAGCAGCCTGGGTGTGATTACCACAACTCCACTTGCATACTGTGTGACTCTTATTCTCAGCAGCAAGTCATTTAACTGCCCAGTGTTCCCAGGTCACTTAAATGAGGCACTTGTGCCGAGTAGGACTAACCCAGTTAGCAAACTCTAACAATTAAAATATGTTATATATATATATATATATATATATATATATATATATATATATATATATATATATATATATATATATATATATATATATATATATATATCTGTACAATGAAACTGCCTTCTAAGATCTTCAGCATTCTCTCACGTGACTGGGTAAATAGATGTACTTAACTCAGAACACCCCAGTCAATAACCTGTCCCACTCTTCTGTGTGTTATGGTTAAGTCACTGCACAGCCTCATGACACACCACACAAGGCAATGGGTAACTCCAGTAACCCACACTGTTGTGCCTTATTGATTACACAAACAGGAAGTTGGATAGGACATTGACTGGGATGCTTTGAAGTTAAGTACAAGTACACATATTATACTGTACACTTCTCTCTTCAGTATTTTGTAAGGAAGGCCTGATTCTTGAAGATGCCATCAAGAAACCATCAGGGGCAGAGAGCTTAGAAAACTGAGGAAAGCAAGAGAAGAAGAAAATCGAAAACTCTCCCAGCAGTGGCAACATTGGCTTACTAAGTCTAAGGACCAGGAGGGAAGTTCTGCAACTCCGTCAGTAGCAACACCAATTGACATCGATGAGCCTACCCCTACTAAGACAGATGTTGAGGGCAATATTACAGAAGAAGAAGTAGTTGAAGAAAAAGAAGATGATGATGATTGCCAGCCGACACCATCTGCGTGCAGCTTTGAAAATTATACAGAGGATCCTGCATTAGGAAGTAATGTAGATGCTGTAGCCACTTCGGTACTCCAACTTAATTTTAATGACCCAACATCATGGCCTGACATGACTGACACAGTTAGATGTTGCTTGTGGAATATGGCCCTGAACAAAAGAAAATGCTGATTTTAGTTTTCAGCGCCTGATGATGGCAGGCGCTTTTATCGGATTGTTCACAAAATTCTTCCCAATGGAGAGATCAGAACGACATGGCTAATGTATGTTGAGACCAAGAAAGCTATCTATTGCTTCCCATGCATGCTATTTGCAAAAAAATCATCCACTACATCGAGTCTAGCAAATCCAAAAAAAGGATTTTGTGACTGGAAACATTTAAATCCCAGAATTCCAGATCATGAAAACTCACCTGAACACCGTGACAGTTATTTACGCTGGAAGAATTTTGAAATGTGCTTGAAGACAGGGGCCACAATAGATGATCAACTGCAAAGGTCAATTGCTTCAGAAAAAGAAAAGTGGCGTACCATTCTGAAAATTATTCTTGATGCGATTCTTTTCTGCGCAAAGAACAACTTGGCTCTCAGGGGGTCCACAGAGATAATTGGACACACACATTCTGGAATTTTTCTTAATTTGCTAGAACTGATAAGTCACTATAATCCGGAGCTTGCAGGGCACATTGCCAACCATAAGAAGGGGTCTGCCACTTATTTTTCTCCTACAATTCAGAACGAGTTTATTAACTTGTTGGTTCCACTGTGAGACGTGAAATAATCGCAAAAATTAAGGAGGCAAAATATTCTCTATTATGTTTGACATGTACGCAGATGTGGTCTACAAGGAGCAGATGTCTCAAATCATTCAGTATGTGAGGATACAGATAATGATTGTACTGTTGAGGAAAGTTTTATTGATTTCATCATCTCACATGAAAAGACAGGAAGTGGGCTAGAAATTGAAAAGAAATTAAGTGATGATGGCTTAGATATAGCTAACTGTAGTGGCCAAGGGTATGACAATGGCCTAATATGGCAGGAAAGTATCGTGGTGTGCAAGCCCTAGATAGCACAAGTGAATGAACATGCTAGATTTGTCCCATGTGCAGCTCATTCTCTTAATTTAGTTGGAGTCCATGCTGCGTGTATCAATGGACATGGTATCATTTTGGCACAGTGCAGAGATTGTTTACATTCTTTGTAGCTTCAACAAAGTCGCTGGGAGGTGCTGTCCCAAGCAGTAAAGGTCACTTGAAGGGTCACACTGAAACAAGATGGTCTTCAAAGTTTCGTGCAGTTCACTCTTCATCTTCAAATACCTGAAGTCTTAAAGGCATTGTACCAAATAAGTGAAGATGCAACTAATGCTGACGCGTATCAACAGCCCAGAGCCTAATCAAGCAGATAGATTTCAAATTTCTTTGTACCCAGCAATGGGACAAAATACTGAACCTGATTGAGCGAGTAAACCAACTGTTGCAATGTAAGGGATTGCCTGTCGATAGTGCCTCAAAACATATCAGTGGATTAAGGGATGCACTGCAGCATACGGGATGATGGAATACATGATGTTGTACAACATGCAGCAGAACTTGCTGAACAGATGTCACTGAATGCAGAATTCACAGAAAAAGAAAAGAAAGGTGAAAAGGATGGCTGAGAACGTTTAAGATGAAGGCACTGATTTCTGCTGAGCAGGATTTCAAAATGCAGTTCAACAGTGTTCTAGACACCCTCACTTCCCAGATTCAGTGGCGGTATAAGGCATTGTCTGAAGTGGCTGCTGACTTTAACTTCCTTACAGGGCTATCTTTCTCAACAATGGAAGTTAGCGAGTTAAAGAAATGTGCAGCAGATCTAGCAAAGAAATATTCAAAGGACCTAGATGCTTGTGAAATAGTATATGAGGTAGAGAGCTTCAAATTTCAGGCAGCTTCAGTACTGCCCAATTTTTATAATGCCACACCCCTCAGCTTGTTGAAGCTCATTCACAAATGGTCTTTGAGTACTTCCTATCCAAACATTGAAATTGCTCTCCGACTCTTCTTGACTCCTGTAACTGTTGCTTCTTGAACGTAGTTTCAGCAAACTGAAGCTGATCAAGACCTATTTAAGATCATCTATGGGACAAGAAAGACTGTCAAATCTTGTTATACTATCTATTGAAAATGCTGTAGCCGTGCCATTAACTTCGACAAAGTCATTGATGAATTTGCCTCTTTGAAGGCAAGAAAGGTTCACACATAGACCAGACAGACAACTGTGAAATGTGTAAGCTGTATCTGACTACTGTAGATATGCTATTCGGATTCAAATAACATATTTGCATGAAAATATATAGCATCCATCAGCTCTCTCAGTTACCGGGTTTCCTGTCCTGATTGCCTTCAGGTTTTTGGTTTAGTACTCAGTGGCCTGTGCTGTTGTGTGTGGGCTTTGGTTCATTCAGCTCCAGCTCCATATCTTGTATTGCTGTGTAACTGTTCCTGTGTGTTGTATAGATTGTTCAATTCTCACATTTCATATATTTATCAATTAAGTTGAGTACTGAACTGGCATCGACATCTGCATTACTTTCTAATGCAGAATCCTCTGTTAGCAAACTGTGATTTTGATTTAAATACCACTGGTTCTCATTTGGCCACTTTACAACACAGTTTATTCTAATTCCATGATGAAGAAAAAATCTGAAATCAGGGGTTGCTACGGATACTCAATTCGGAAGAACATGTAAACAAGTGTGTTTTGGTTCAGTAGGGGAGTATTTCAGTAGTAGATTACCCACAACTACCAAATCAGACTACAGCATGTAACTGTCTCCCTCCAAGAGCTTCAGTGGGCCTAGAGGACCCCTAGCCCCATGCCTTGTGTAGCAATCTTTCACAGTACATTTCAGAAATGCATATAGGGTGGGTGGTTGATGGCATTGTTGGTCACACAAATGTCCACAACAATTGCGGTGGCAGACTCTGCATACCACCCAGTCAGAGTCTGTCACATCTCATTTTCCATGGTGGCAAAATATTCCCTGAAATCAGGGTAGGGAACTGTAACAAAAGTATGTTTTCCTTCAAGAAAAGCACCAAAATCACCACAGAGTATGTAAACCCTCGAGTGATGGGGGCCTTGCAGCCCCCAGACCCCCATGCTTTATGTAGCAATCTCTCACAATATATTTCAGAATACATATAGGGTGGGTGGTTGATGGCATTCTTGGTCAGCAACTCATCCACAACAATTGTGGCGGCCCACTCTATACCACCCACTCAGTCTCCCACAACTCATATTCCATGGGAGCAAAATATTCCCTCCCTGAAATCAGGGATAGGGAACTGTAACAAAAGTATGTTTTTTCTTTGAAAAATGCCCCAAAACTCACCACAGAGCATGCAAACCCCTCCGAGCTTCTGGGGGCCTTGCGGCCCCCAGACCCCCGGCTCTTTTCTTGGAGGTGCAAACACTGAACTCTGCCAGGGCACCAAAATGCCTTCCCACGGCACTGACCAAGGGGAGCAGTTGATGTCGCCTACCTTGACTTCAGCAAAGCTTTGACACTGTTCCACATAGAAGATTGATAAATAAGCTGGGTAGGCTCGGGTGGTCAGAAGTTGATCAACTGGGTGGCAAACTGGTTGACGGGCAGAAAACAGAGAGGGTGGTAAATGGTATACAGTCAGAAGAGATGCAAGTCACAAGTGGGGTACCTCAGGGATCAGTCCTGGGGCCAGTCCTCTTCAACATCTTCATTAGTGACCTTGCAGATGGACTAGAGGGTAAGGCTTGTCTGTTTGCAGATGACACCAAGATCTGCAACAGAGTAGATGATCCAGATGGGGTGGGCAGAATGAGAAGAGATCTGGATAAGCTAGCAGAATGGTCAGAAGAGTGGCAACTGGGATTTAATGCAAAGAAGTGCAAAATCATGCACATAGGGAAGAGAAACCCTGAAGCCACCTATAGG
This sequence comes from Neoceratodus forsteri, assembly GCA_016271365.2. Taxonomy (NCBI): domain Eukaryota; kingdom Metazoa; phylum Chordata; order Ceratodontiformes; family Ceratodontidae; genus Neoceratodus; species Neoceratodus forsteri. Next base: position 217,948,552 of record CM028133.1, read on the forward strand.
CTGGGAGGGGAGTTGCTAGCAGTCACAAAAGAAGAAAGAGACTTGGGCATCATCATCACTGATGACCTAAAATCATCCAAGCAGACCTCTAAAGCAGTAGGTAAGGCTAGGGGGGTGTTAGTGTATTAGTAGGGGTATCAAAGTCAAGAGGGAGGTAATAATCCCTCTGTACAAGACACTGGTTAGGCCCATCTGGGAGTACTGCTGCAGTATTGGAGGCCACACCTTCACAAGGACATTAACCAAATTGAGGCAGTCCAGAGAAGGGCAACCAAAATGGTGCAGGGACTGCACAGTAAATATATGAGGACAGATTAACGGAGCTCAATATGTATACCCTTGAGCAAAGGAGGGAGAGAGGTGATGTGATCGAGGCATTCAAACACCTTAAGGGCATAAACAAGGTGAAAGAGTCTAACATGTTTAAATATAAGAAAAATAGCAGGACAAGAGGACACAGCATGAGATTAGAGGGAGGCCGATTAAGAAGGAATGTGAGGAAATTCTTTTTCACAGAAAGGGTGGTGGATGCATGGAATGGCTTACCACAAGAAGTGGTGGCTATGAATACAGTGCAGGGCTTCAAACAGGCATGGGATAGGCATAAGGGAGCAATACAAATGACTATGAATAGATAGGCCACTGACAGAGCAAAGGCTGATGGCACATTTATAAGGTAGAAAAAGAAATGGGCAGACTGGATAGGCCTTGCGGTCCTTATCTGCCGTCAACTTCTATGTTTCTAAATATCAAGACTAGCAAATTTGGCTACACATCCTTTCCACATAATAGAGACAGATGTCCTGCACCCCCAATATTGCAATCACAGGTTAGTGTACAGCCACTGAATGTAAAAGGGAATCTACTACTCACAAGGATTACACAAGCGACCGAAGGGAAAAGGATACCTTAAGCTCCACAATACGGCACAATATGGCAGTTGTTGTTATGCAGAAGTCACTGCATACTTCGTAATCACTTCCTACATCCATGGCAACCACACAGCCATGACAACCAGCCTTAGAAATAGCCAGTACGTCAAAGTAGTGACTTCTCACTTTGCTGTAATTCAGTGCTGTTCAGTACGTATTCCTTAATTAAAGATTTAATTAAGATTCAGTGGGAATTGGTTCACTCTTTGCTGTGGAGGCACAACTTTTCAGACTTGGAATTGAAAATTGTGGGCAAGTCCTTGGAGATAGTCGTACCTGCTCCTGTGTGTGTATACATTCACAATTGTGCACATGGTGTCATACATGTCCTTGTACTTTCTTTTTTTGGACACTGCTGCTGCCCCAGAAACCATTTGTTCAATTTTAATTTCTGTAAGTCGCTGTTCTTCCTTCAGGCACTGGATAAGTTTCCATATGCTGGGGTGACATGCTCCGATGCAACAGTTAAATCCTCGATGCCATGCCTCCACAGCATTGTTAGTTCTTGCCAGCCCCCTCGTGGTGGAATCATAACAATTCCATTGGTGTGGCGGGAATGATGCAGTTCATCTTCCAGACCTGCCCCTGCATTTACCAACCCACGTGGACTCATAGTAGTCAAGCAGTGGCTTTAATAACTGTGCATTGTTAGCAAAGAACTCCCACTCCAGCATTTCATCAAAGGTACTAACCACATCTTCAGTAGGGACAAATGCCAGAGATAGCAACATTCGCAAGTGCAAAGAGAAATCGGGGTCAGAGCAATATTTCTCTTGCACTAATGAGTGCTTTTGAATACAGCGCCAAATTACTTGGGCAAAACGAAAGAAGCAACCACGGATTTCACTGTCAGGGAAAGCAGCACTAAAAGCACACCAGGAGGACTTCTCGAAGTCCATTTTTGCTGTTTCAGGTCTTAAGGTAGGACACAATGCATTAAGCTGTGTGAACAACTGGTTGCATGCGGCGGTTGTTCTGCTGCACATTAGCACAAACACTGCACTCAGTACTTGGGCTGCTTTGATACAATGCACAGTATACAACTGATCAAACAGCAATGGGAAAGACTTAAAAGTGACAACAAGTAGCCAGTTGCTGCTGTCCTACAACATTTTTAAATTATTGGCTGTTGCAAAGACTACCAGTCTATCCTTTTCCTTTCCACCGTCGAACAGTAGGAATGGGTGTCCTGCCAAAGTAATTCTGAACTCATTCGATATTTCAAGATCCTGAACTGATACAGAGGTTGCTGGACAACCACGCTCGATCTGCCTTATCCTTTGTATGGTCCTTTTCATGAGTGGCACAGCAGGGAGACGTCCAGTAACAGCCTCAGGTGCAGACATAGTGCACTGCACAAGTACCTGCGCAGTGGACTCTACACTGGACCTTGCTCTTTCTCTGACATTGGCCATCACTTTGCATGCTACCACATCACCAGCATCAGGAACATGTGTGTGTATTCCTTCACTTGTGCAGTAACCTGCTTCCCAGCAGTATGCATTCTGGCAAGGCAGCTATACTTCTGAGAGTCTGCACAATACCAGTATATCTTCTCCCCCTTTTCTTTATCTTTCCTGTAGGTGTACCCACAGTACACTACCAAGGGCTTACCTTTCTGGCTTGTCAACAACTCAAATTCCATGATTATGGCTGGCTGTATGTGCTCAGAAGTGTTCCTTTAAAAGGACTAGATCTGGGAAAAGGAGCATTGCATTACGAGTACAAGGAAGTGGGTGAAGAGAAAACAAGACATTTTATTTGTTTGTTTATTTATTTGTTTATTGTATTCTAGGAATTAATACCCTTTGAGCCAAGGCTCTTTTACAAAGGTTCCGCGTTAAATTAGGTACAAACAATAGGGTTACAATGGGTTGCACATTTAGGTTACATTGTGTAAATAATCAGAGACATAAAACAGTTAAACATCAAAAACATTTATGAACAAGCAGATAATTACCAATTAAACACTTTCATCATTTAGAAAACACTTGGAAAGGAAAAGATAGGTAAGGGAGTGTGATAAGTAGTGTAAGAGAGAAAAAGGGGAGGGAGGAGCAGACCATAGTTAGTTAGAGAAGAGGATCCTCTACCAGGTCTTTGTCAGGTAAGTGGGCAGGGGTGGAGAAGTGAAATAGTTAGGATTTAATTGAGGCAGTCACAGGAGTTGGAGGTGGCAAGGTGAGAGAATAGACTAGATTTAAATGCACCTAAAGAGTTAGAGGAGGTAATAGAGGTGCTAAGGGTATTTAGCCAGTTGGGGGCATGCTAGGCAAATGATCATTGACCCTGTGTGGTCCGACAATGGGGGACCTGAAGAAGCTGATTTTCTGATCTTCTGGTGGGTCGGACACTTGTGTTCTGGCATACCAGGTCTTGAATGCAGGGTAGGGTGAGGCCCATGATGGATTTCTTGGCCATAAGGCAGGTGAGGTACTTTAAGTGGTTTGAGAGTTGTAACCACCCAGTTTCAACATAGAGCTTGCAGGTATGAGTACGTCGATGAGTGCCAGTAAGCAGCCAACAGGCCTTGTTAAGGGAGGTTGTGATACGTTTAAATACGCTAGAAGAGGCGGACCCATAGATAATTAAGCCGTAGTCGATGACTGAGATGATTGAGGATTGAATAGCTAGCTTCAGTGCTGGTAGGGTAAGGAGTATCCCAAGCCGCTGATTAATAGTTTTGGATATACTATCGATATGTGTTGCAAAGACTAGGCCTTGATCAAATGTGATTCCAAAATATTTAAAGGTAGCTACCTGTTCAAGGGTGATTCCCAGGGATGTGTTGATAGTGAGTGGTACTTGCCTTTTCTTGTTCTACGGGCTTGAGAAAAGCATGGATTTTGTTTTTTTGTGGTTTAGGACCAGCTTATGTTCAATGAACCACACCTCAACACTGGCAAATGCATGCTGGAGGCTGAGGCATCAGGGGTTTGGATCTTTGTGCGAGGATAGAATCACAGCATCATCAGCATAGAGGATGATTTGCTTAGAGCAGGATTTAGGGAGGGAGTTTAGAAAAAGGCTGAAGAGGAGAGGGCCTAAGATGAATCCCTGCGGAACTCCTGAGAGGACAGGCTTAGGGTCTGAGAGAACTCCAGCTATTTTTACAACCTGAGTGCGTTGGGCAAGGTAGCTTTTTATCCAGGCACCAGAGCACAGGGAAAGCCCAAGAGACTGTAGTTGACTGAGTAGACCATGGTGTACAGTGTCAAATGCCTTCATTAGATCAATGTACACAGCTCCGGTTAGGAGATCTTTGTCCAAAGCCTTGTGGGTTGTTCCTGAGAATTCAAGCAGGGCTGTCGATGTGCTATGCCTTTGTCTGAATCCATGTTGCTGGGCACAGAGGATATTATATTTCTGCAGGTAGTCTGTTAGCTGGTCGGCCACCATACGTTCAAGAGCCTTTGACAGGGGAGGAAGTATTGAAATAGGTCTATAGTTACCAGGCAGAGACTTAGCACCGCTTTTGTGCACAGGAGTGACTATTGCAGCCTTCCATATACTAGGGAACTTGCTGGAACAGAGGGAGAGATTGAATATTCTGGTGAAGGGGAGTAGAACTTCATCCAGAGTAAGGGACAGTATTTTAAGGTCAACAGAGTCACTGCTTGCCCAGGATTTAGATATAGCCTTCTTTATTTATAAACTTCATGTGCTTTAACTATTTTAAGATGGAAGGGTGGAATGCTTGGAGGGGCAGAGGGGGATATAGAGATTGGAGGGTCAGTATCAGTGAAGAAGTCAGATGCGAGGACACCGCTAAGGTCAGTGAAGGTCTCATTAAGGGTGTTTGCTATGACCAAGGGCTCAAGGGTGGTAGTGCCATCCACATTCAATATAGTAGGAGAGGATTTGGACTGCTTACCCGTGATATTTCTTAGATTGTCCCAGATGGATTTCCCTTCGCCCCAGGAGTTGGAGAGGGCATTCTTGAAGTAGGCGCTCTTCACCCGACGAGTCTCTTTGGTACAGTAGTTTCGGGCCTGTTTACACTTTTGGATGTCAGTCAGAGCCAGTGTCTCTTGCTATAGCCCAGAGGTGGTCCCTTCCTGGGACCGAGAGTAATCGTTGCAACACTGCGACTGGTACTTTTAACACTGACTAAGGTAAGACAAACATGTGCAATGCCTGGTGCTATTTTCACACTTTAGCTAACTTTGCAGCACTATTATGCTTCAGCGCTAAGTTGACAGTCGCCGTTTTGCATTCATGGTTTTTAATGGCGTTATTATACGGTTGTGATTTTTTAACATGGAACCGTCAAACTGTTAACTGAATGTCCTCTGTATCTCAAGTACAGTCCATCACTGCTCCCTGACTGTCCTGTCTGCTTCTCAAGCACTGCCCATAACTGCTCCCTGAATGTCCTCTCTGCATCTTAAGCATCTTTGGTAACTCCTCTGCGTATGTCCTCTCTATGTTACAAACATTGTCTGTAACTCTTTCCTGAATCTCCTTGCTGCATCTCTGGCACAGTCTGTAACTGTTTACTGAGTGTCCTCTCTGCATCTAAATCACTGTCCATAACTGCTCTCTGACTGTCTTCTATATCTTCTATAACTTCTTTTGTAACTGCTCAGTGAATATCCTCTCAGCATCTCAAGTACTGTCCGTAACTGCTCCCTGAATGTCCTCTTTATCTCAAGTACTGTCCATCTCTGCTCCCTGAATATGTTCCATGCATCTCAAGCACTGTTCTTAACTACTCCCTCAGTGTCCTCTCTGCATCTCAAGCACTCTCTGTAACTGCTCCCTAAATGTAATTTCTGCATCTCAAACACTGTCATAACTGTTTCCTGAATGTCATTTCTGCATCTCAAGCACTGTCCATAACTGCTCCATGAATGAAATCTGCATCTCAAGCACTGTTCATAACTGCACCCTGAATGTCCTCTGTGTACCTCAAGCACTCACTATAAATGTTCTCTGAATGTCCTCTGCATCACAAGCACTGTCTATAACTGCTCAGTAATTGTCCTCTTGGCATCTCAAGCACTGTCCGTAACTGCCCCTTGAATGTCCTCTCTGTACCTCAAACACTTTCTGTAACTCTTGCCTGAAGGTCCTTTACATCTCAAGCACTGTCCATAACTGCTCCATGAATGCAGTCTGTATCTCAAGCACTGTCTATATCTGCTCCCTGAATCTCCTCTCTTCATCTCAAGCACTACCCGTAACTATTCCCTGGATGTCCTTTCTATATCTCAAGCACTGTTCGTAACTGCTCCCTGAATGTCCCCCTGCATCTCAAGCACTGCCCATAAGTGCTTTGTGAATGTTCTCTCTGTAACTTGAGCACTATCAGTAAATGCTCCCTGAATGTCTGCTGCATCTCAAGCACTGTCCGTAACTGCTCCATAAATGTCCTCTGCTTCTCAAGCACTGTCCATAACAGTTTTCTGAATGTTCTCTCTGCAGTACCTGCACCCTGAAGGTCCTCAATGTACCTCAAGAACTCTCTGTAAATGTTCCCTGAATGTCCTCTGCGTCTCAAGTACTGTCTATAACTGCTCAGTAATTGTCCTCTCGGCATCTCAAGCACTGTCCGTAACTGCTCCCTGAATGTCCTCTCTGTACCTCAAACAATCTCTGTAACTCTTGCCTGAAGGTCCTTTACATCTCAAGCACTGTCCATAACTGCTCTGTGAATGTTCTCTGCATCTCAAGCACTGTCTGGAACTGTTCTCTGAATGACTCCTCTGCATCTGAAGCACTGTCCATAACTTCTCCATTAATGTCATCTCTGTAACTCAAGCATGGTACTTAACTGCTCCCTGAATGTTCTGTCTGCATCTCAAGCACCGTCTGTAAATGCTCCATGTATGTCCTGTTTGTCACAAACATTGTAACTCTTTCCTGAATGTCTTCGCTACATCCCTAGCATGGTCCGTAACTGTTTCCTGAATGCCCTCTCTGCATCTAAAGCACTGTCCATAACTGCTCTCTGAATGTCCTCTCAACATCTAATACACTGTCCTTAACTCCTCACCTAATGTTCTCTCTGCATCTCAAGCACTGTCCATTACTATTTCTTGAATGTTCTCTGCATCTCAATCACTGTACATTACTATTTCTTGAATGTCTCTCTGCATCTCAATCACTGTCCATAACTGCTCCATGAATGTCTCCTGCATCTCAAGCACTATTCATAACTACTCCGTGAATGTCCTCTCTCTATCTCAAGCACTGTCCGTCACTGCTCCCTGAGTTTTCCCTCTGCATCTCAAGCACCGTCTGGAACTGCTCCCTGAATATTATCTGCATCTCAAGTACTATCCATCGCTGCACCCTGAATGTCCTCACGTTATGTCAAGCACTATCTGTAACTCCCCCCTGAATGCCCCTCTGCATCTCAATCGCTGTGCATGACTGTTTCCTGAATCTCCTTTCTGCATCTCGAGCACTGTCCATATCTGCTACCTGAATGTCCCCCTCTGCATCTCAAGCATTGTCTGCAAATCCTCCATGCATGCCCTTGCTATATCACAAAAGTTGTCTAACTCTTTCCTGAATGTCCTCTCTGCATCTCAAGAAATGTCCATAACTGTTCCATGAATGTCCTCTCCATCTAAAACACTGCCCATAACTGCTCACTTAATGTCCTCTCTGCATCTCATGCACTGTCCATAACTGCTCCCTGAATGTCCTCTGTAGCTCAAGTACGGTTCATCACTGCTCCCCGACTGTCCTTTCAGCATCTCAAGCACTGTCCATAACTGCTCCCTGAATGTCCTCTCAGCATCTCTGACAGTATCCATAACTGCTCCCTGAATGCTCTCACTGCGTCTCAAGCATTGTTCATAACTGTTAACTGAATGTTCTTACTGCATCTCAAGCCCTCTCCAAAACCATTAACTCAATGTCCACTTTGCATCTCAAGCACTGTCCATAACTGCTCCCTGAATGTCCTCTCTGTAACTCAAGCACTGTCAGTAACTGCTCCATGAAGGTCTGCTGCATCTCAAGCACTGTAACTGCTCCCTGAATGCCTGCTGCATCTCAAACACTGTCCGTAACTGCTCCCTTAATGTGCTCTCTTCATTTCAAGAACTGTCCAGAAGAGCTCCATGAATGTCCTCTGCATCTTGAGCACTGTCCGTAACAGTTTCCTGAATGTCCTCTCTGCCATAACTGCACCCTGAATGTCCTCTCTGTACCTCAAGAATGCTCTGTAAATGTTCCTGAATGTCCTCTGCATCTTAAGCACTGTTTATAACTGCTCCTCAATGTTCTCTCAGCATCTCAAGTACTGTCCGTAACTGTGTCCTGAATGTTCTTTCTGTCTCAAGTACTGTCCATCACTGCTCCCAGATGTCCTCACTGCATCTCAAGCACTGCCCGTAATTACCCCTGAATGGCCTCTGCATCTCAATCACTGTCCTAACTGCTCCCTGAATGTGCTCTCTGTACCTCAAACCTCTCTGTAACTCTTCCCTGAATGTCCTCTGCATCTCAAGCACTGTCTGGAACTGTTCCTGAACGTCACCTCTGTATCTAAAGCACTGTCTTAACTTCTCCATGAATGTCATCTCTGTGACTCAAGCACAGTATTTAACTGCTCCTGAATGTCCTCTCTGCATCTCATGCACCATCTGTAAATGCTCCATGTATGTCCTCGCTATGTCACAAACACTGTCTGTAGCTCTTTCCTGAATGTCTTTGCTGGATCTCTAGCATGGTCGGAAACTGTTTCCTGAATGTCCTCTCTGCATCTAAAACACTGCCCATAACTGCTCCCTGAATATCCTCTTTGCATCTCATGCACTGTCCATTACTATTTCCAAATATTCTCTCTGCGTCTCAATCATTGTCAATAATGGCTCCATGAATGTCTTCTGCATCTCAAGCACTATTCATAACTACTCCACGAATGTCCTCTCTGTCTCAAGCACTGTCCGTAACTGCTCCCTGAGTGTCCCCTCTGCATCTCAAGAACTGTCCGTAACTGCTCCCTGAATGTCCTCTGTAGCTCAAGTACGGTTCATCACTGCTCCCCGACTGTCCTTTCAGCATCTCAAGCACTGTCCATAACTGCTCCCTGAATGTCCTCTCAGCATCTCTGACAGTATCCATAACTGCTCCCTGAATGCTCTCACTGCGTCTCAAGCATTGTTCATAACTGTTAACTGAATGTTCTTACTGCATCTCAAGCCTCTTCAAAACCATTTAACTCAATGTCCACTTTGCATCTCAAGCACTGTCCATAACTGCTCCCTGAATGTCCTCTCTGTAACTCAAGCACTGTCAGTAACTGCTCCATGAAGGTCTGCTGCATCTCAAGCACTGTAACTGCTCCCTGAATGCCTGCTGCATCTCAAACACTGTCCGTAACTGCTCCCTTAATGTGCTCTCTTCATTTCAAGAACTGTCCAGAAGAGCTCCATGAATGTCCTCTGCATCTTGAGCACTGTCCGTAACAGTTTCCTGAATGTCCTCTCTGCCATAACTGCACCCTGAATGTCCTCTCTCTGTACCTCAAGAATGCTCTGTAAATGTTCCCTGAATGTCCTCTGCATCTTAAGCACTGTTTATAACTGCTCCCTCAATGTTCTCTCAGCATCTCAAGTACTGTCCGTAACTGTGTCCTGAATGTTCTTTCTGTCTCAAGTACTGTCCATCACTGCTCCCTAGATGTCCTCACTGCATCTCAAGCACTGCCCGTAACTACTCCCTGAATGGCCTCTCTGCATCTCAATCACTGTCCTAACTGCTCCCTGAATGTGCTCTCTGTACCTCAAACCCTCTCTGTAACTCTTCCCTGAATGTCCTCTGCATCTCAAGCACTGTCTGGAACTGTTCCCTGAACGTCACCTCTGTATCTAAAGCACTGTCCTTAACTTCTCCATGAATGTCATCTCTGTGACTCAAGCACAGTATTTAACTGCTCCCTGAATGTCCTCTCTGCATCTCATGCACCATCTGTAAATGCTCCATGTATGTCCTCGCTATGTCACAAACACTGTCTGTAGCTCTTTCCTGAATGTCTTTGCTGGATCTCTAGCATGGTGGGAAACTGTTTCCTGAATGTCTCTCTGCATCTAAACACTGCCCATAACTGCTCCTGAATATCCTCTTTGCATCTCATGCACTGTCCATTACTATTCCAAATATTCTCTCTGCATCTCAATCATTGTCATAATGGCTCCATGAATGTCTTCTGCATCTCAAGCACTATTCATAACTACTCTAGAATGTCCTCTCTGTCTCAAGCACTGTCCGTAACTGCTCCCTGAGTGTCCCCTCTGCATCTCAAGAACTGTCCGTAACTGCTCCCTGAATGTTATCTGCATGTCAAGTACTATCCATCACTGCTCCCTGAATGTCCTCACATTATGTCAAGCACTGCCTGTAACTCCTCCCTGAATGCCCCCTGTGCATCTGAAGCACTGTCCATAACTGGTCCATGAATGCAATCTACATCTCAAGCACTGTCCATATCTGCTACCTGAATGTCCCCCCTCTGCACCTCAAACACTGTCTGTAACTGCTCCGTGAATATCCTCTACATTTCAAGCACTGTGCAGAACAGTTCCCTGAATGTCCTCTCACATCTTAAGCACCATCTGCAAATCCTCCGTGCATGTCCTTGTTATGCCACAAAAATGGTCTGTATCTCTTTCCTGAGTGTCCTCTCTGCATCTCAAGCACTGTCCGTAAGTGGTTATTGAATTTTCTCTCTGTATCTCAAGAAACGTCTATAAGTGTTCCATGAATGTCCTCTCTCCATCTAAAACACAGTCCGTAACTGCTCACTTAATGTCCCCTCTGCATCTCAAGCACTGTCCATAACTGCTCCCTAAAAGTCCTTTCTGCATCTTAAGCACCATCGGTAAATCTTCTGATATGTCCTCTCTATGTCATAAATATTGTCTGCAACTCTTTCCTGAATGTCCTTGATGCTTCTCTGGCACAGTAAATAACTGTTTACTTACTGTCCTCTCCGCCTCAAAAACACTGTCCATAACTGCTGCCTGACTGTCTTCTGTGCATCTCAATCACTGTCCATAACTGTTCCCTGAATCTACAGTCTGCATGTCAAGCACTGTCTGTAACTGCTTCCTGGATGTACCCTCTGCATCTCAAGCACTGTTCATAACTGCTCCCTTGAACGTCCTTTTTATCTCAAGTACTGTCCATCACTGCTCCCTGAATCTTCTCTGCATCTCAAGCACTGTTCATAACTACTCCCTAAATGTCCCTTTTGCATCTCAAACACAGTCCGTAACTCCTTATTGAATGTCATTTCAGCATCTCAAGCACTGTCCATAACTGCAACCTGAATGTCCTCTCTGTACCCTCAAGCACTCATTGTAAATGTTCTCTGAATGTCCTTTGCATCCAAGCACTATGTATAACTGCTTGGTGAATGTCCCTCTGCATCTCAAGCACTGTTTGTAACTGCTCCCTGAATGTTCTTACTGCATCTCAAGCACTGTCCAAAACTGTTAACTAAATCTCCTCTTTGCATATCAAGCACTGTCCCTAACTGCTCCCTTTATGTCCTCTCTGTATGTCAAGCACTGTTTGTATCTGCTCCCTGAATGTCTGCTGCATCTCAAACACCTTCCGTTACTGCTCCCTTGATGTGCTCTCTTCATCTCAAGAACTGTCCAGAACAGCTCCATGAATGTCCTCTGCATCTCGAACACTGTCCATGACAGTTTCCTGAATGTCTTCCCTGCCATAACTGCACCCTGAATGTCCTCTCTGTATCTCAAGTACTCTCTGTAAATGTTCCCTGAATGTCCTCTCGCCGTCTCAAGCACTGTTTGTAACTGCTTCCTGAATGTTCTCTGTATCTAAAGTACTGTCCATCCTGCTCCTAAATGTCCTCACTGCATCTCAAGTAGTGTTTGTAACTACTCCTGAATGGCCTCTCTGCATCTAAATCACTGTCCTAACTGCTTCCTGAATGTGCTCTCTGCGTCTCAGGGAGTATCTGTAACTGCTCCCTGAATGTCCTCTCTGTACCTTAAACACTCTATCTAACTGTTCCCTGAAGGTCCTGTACATCTCAAGCAATGTCCATAACTGCTCTGTGAATGTCCTCTGCATCTCAAGCACTGTCTGGAACTGTTCCCTGAATGACTCCTCTGCATCTGAAGCACTGTCCATAACTTCTCTGTGAATGTCATCTCTGTGACTCAAGCATGGTACTTAACTGCTCCCTGAATGTTCTCTCTGCATCTCAAGCACCGTCTGTAAATGCTCCGTGTATGTCCTCTTTATGTCACAAACATTGTTTAACTCTTTCCTGAATGTCTTCACTACATCCCTAGCATGGTCCGTAACTGTTTCCTGAATGCTCTCTCTGCACCTAAAGCACTGTCTGTAACTGCTGTCTGAATGTCCTCTCAACATCTAATACACTGTCCGTAACTGCTCGCTTAATGTGCTCTCTTCACCTCAAGAACTTTCCATTACAGCTCCATGAATGTCCTCTGCATCTCGAGCACTGTTCATAAGTTTCCTGAATGTCCTCTCTGCCGGTACTGCACCCTGAATGTCCTCTCTGTACCTCAAGAACTCTCTGTAAATGTTCCCTGAATGTCCTCTGTATCATAAGCACAGTCTTTAATTGCTTGGTGAAAGTCCTCTTGGCATCTCAAGCACTGTTTATAACTGCTCCCTGAATGTTCTCTCAGCATCTCAAGCAGTGTCCGCAACTGTGTATTGAATGTTCTGTGTATTTCAAGTACTGTCCATCACTGCTCCCCAAATGTCCTCGCTGCATCTCAAGCACTGTCCATAACTACTCGCTGAATGGCATCTCTGCACCTCAATCACTGTCCTAACTGCTCCCTGAATGTGCTCTCTGCATCACAAGGAGTGTTCGTAACTGCTCCCTGAATGTCTTCTCTGTACCTCAAACACTCTCTGTAACTCTGCCCTGAAGGTTCTCTACATCTCAAGCACTGTCCATAACTGCTCTGTGAATGTCCTCTGCATCTCAAACACTGTCTGGAACTGTTCCCTGAATGTCATCCCTGCATATCAAGCACTGTCTGTAATTGTTCCCTGAATGTCCCCTCTGTATCTGAAGCACTGTCCTTAACTTCTCAATGAATGTCATCTCTGTGACTCGAGCACGATACTTAACTGCTCCCTGAATGTCCTCTCTGCATCTCACGCACCATCTGTAAATACTCTGTGTACGTCCTCTCTATGTCTCAAACATTGTCTGTAACTCTTTCCTGAATGTCTTCGCTGGATATCCAGCATGGTCCATAACTGTTTCCTGAATGTCCTCTCTGTATCTCAAGCACTGTCCATAACTGCTCCCTGAATATCCTCTTTGCATCTCATGCACTGTCCACTACTATTTCCAAATGTTCTTGCTGCATCTCAATCACTGTCCATAACAGCTCCATGAATGTCTTCTGCATCTTAAGCACTATTCATAACTACTCCGTGAATGTCCTCTATCTCAAGCACTGTCCGTAACTGCTCCCTGAGTGTCCCCTCTGCATCTCAAGCACTCTCTATAACTGCTCCCTGAATGTTATCTGCATCTCAAGTACTATCCATCACTGCTCCCTGAATATCCTCACGTTATTTATCTATTTATTTATTTAGCTTTTGTTGACCAGGTAAGTGCACTAGACAAATCCTGCCTATTTTCAGGCACGACCCGGAGGAGGGGATACAGATAAATGCCAACTGACCTTGAACCAGATTAAGCTGTTGGTGGCATTTTTAGTAAATGAGGGAAATTTGGCCAGGACACCGGGGAAGTTCCCCTACTGGCTGCTGGTCAGTGGCTGGTAGGGACTCTTGCTGATGTCAGTAGCCGTTATGGCAGACGGTCTCGAGGTCAGAATGGAGGAGGTGGTGGAGGAGCCCAAGTCGGAGAATGCTATAGCTATCACGGAGCCCTTTTCCGATGTGGAGGTGGATTTGCCAACTTCTGCAGTCGCTTTGCCCCAGCTACCAGTTACTGTGGAGAACAAGAATGCTGTACTTACAGCGGCGCCTTTATTACCGGAATCTCCCCATGGTTCTGGACTTCTCAGCGATGGAGATACAAACCGAGAGAATCTTCATACGCGCAACTGGAGAAGGATCTGGTGTTTCGGAGAAGAAGGTTTCCGGGAGGCACCCAGCGGTGACGGACCACGCATACGGCGCTCCTGGTACAGCAGCAGGTTGAACCAGGGCAGGAGGAAGTAGGAGTTGCATGCAGACTGGTCGGAGGAGATGGCGCTTCTAGATGCCGGATGGCGCAGAACTGAGTCGGGAGCCTGGGTACCTGACATGGAATGGACTCCCCTCTCAGGTAAGAAGACTCTTATTCCTGATTTGCAGCGTTCCCCTCAACCATCCACATCGAGGGAATCTAAGGGTAGGCCTGCATCTGACTTTTCCACAGTGACCTCTGCTTCTACTTTGCTTGGAGTTTCGGGTGAACCAGCTAAACCCACAATGGCAGACTTATTTAAAGCCAAATTAGAGCAAGCCCCTCGCCGTAACGCTGTCCGTTTGAAATATAGGGGGGGCCTTCAAGAACACCCCGATAGATATTATGTTTTCAAACATCTTTTGAAATCAAAATGGGATTCTGTGCTAAGGACATATATGCCCTTATTCATGTTTCTGGAGAAGATTCCTATATTATCAGCTTCCAATCCGTTTCCCTTATGGACAGATTTTGGGACAAATATGCTCACCAAAAAAATCATCCAGTGTGGTTGCCTTTTTTTGCTATTCCTTCGTCTAAACCATTGTTGAGATATGTCACTGTAATGTTCAGGAATGAGGGGGTGAACGTCAGTGATATTTATCGATGGCTACAATCTAAATGTGAAGTGTTGGGGTTGCCTGAGGCTCTCTTAGATATAGAGGGTATCTGGACAGGGGGGTGGAAATTTAAAGTGAAATTGTTGCAAGTTGATTCGGAGATTGTGCATTTGCCGAACATTTTTTTCTGGGAAAGGACAGAGGGTATGTTTTATGCAGGCCAGCCTAAGGCCTGTTATAAATGTGGATAGAACATATAAGTAGTGTATGTGACATGATGAAGTGTCCTCTTTGTGGGGGTTTGGGCATTCTGTGGACTGCTGCACAAATATTTTAAATGTAACCTTTGTGAAGAGAAGGTCATGCCTTCCATCAGTGTCCATGGGCAAGACATAATTGTTCTGATGGTCTGGACCAAGATAGTCTACTTAGCCTGGGGCTAAATTGGATGTCCTGGGGGAAAGGTTAACCCTCCCCCCAACGGCAAGACCCCCACGGCAAGACCCTCCACCTCCCCTCATTTCCCAGTACTGGTCCACGGTACAAAAGGTGGCTATTGACTCCCCAGAAGCTTGTGCCTCCTGGTCCCCCGTTGGAAGATAATCAGAGTCAGGTCACCATTATGCCCCCCTTTTGAAGCTGTTAAAAGCAGGAGGTTCACCAGAGCTTCCTCCAAACAGGCCCAGATCAGTCCGGTTGTGACTGAAATTTTTTCCCCTCCAGGATGAGGTGAGAGACTCGGATATGGAATCTGAGGCCTCCATCTCTCAGAACGTGTAACAGATGATGACAACAGCAAATCGACTGAGCTTGCCAAAGATAGGAAAGGAAAAAAAGGAAGAAAGAAAAGTGAGTCAAAAGCATAGCTCATAAGTATTTTCATGGCAGCTTTAAAGTTTGCTTCGTTGAATGTCTGCAGTTTAAAATCTTTTCATAGGCAGATATCTGTGTTCTCATATCTTTCATCTTTAAAACTAGATATTATTTTTACAAGAAACAAGGGTTTCTTCCGTTTGGAGGAAAACAGATTGAAAAGATTATGGACTTGTGGCCCTTCTTTTGGTCTTATAGTACTGAAATTGCTGATGGGGTAGCTATTTTGTTTGTAACTCTCTTTTAAAATCATGAAGGTGACTGATTTGTTGCCAGGTAGGTTACTTATCTTGGATTGTTCATGGGTCGACTATTCTTTTCGAGTTATTAATGTCTATGGCCCACAGACTAAAACAGGCCGAATTTCCTTATTTTCAGACCTAAAGCCTTTTCTATTTACAAGGAAACATTTGGTTTTGGGGGGGGATTTTAACTGCTCCCTTGACATTCAGTTTCGTAGAATGCAAGGGAAAAAGGTATATTGTGATTCACATGCACTATTAGAGGTTGTAACAGCTGCTGGGCTTCTGGATGTCTTTCGAAGTTTACATCCTACAGGAGGCAATACTTATCATAGACACACTTTTGCTACTCGGATTGATATGTTCTTTATTTCCCGCTATCTACAGGTTGTGTCTTGTGTTGCTGTTCCGGTAGAATTTTCTGACCACCACATTTTATTTTGTTCTTTATCTTTACGACTTCTTCCTCCCAGACTCAGTTCCGGTATTTCTCGTTGGAGATTAAATACTTCCTTTCTCTCGGACCCGGTTCATTTTTCTAAGCTTGAATTTTTTTTAGCTGCAAAATCTTCCACTTTTGATCTCTTTCCCTCCCCATATGACTGGTGGAGGCAATTTAAAACAGAGCTCAAACATTTATTTCAGTCCTGGGGTAAGGCAAAGGTTCAGGACGCCTATAGGAAATACTTGGTCCTAAGGAATCAACTATATAGACTTATGTCACTCCCTCCAAAGGATCATATTCATTTTCTTTCTCAAATCAAGAATATTAAACAACAAATGAAAACTTATCACTATAACAGGGCCAAACCCTTGATTTAGAATTTAGCTTTGTCTATAAGGATTCCCCATAGGACCCATTTCATGCATGTAAAACATATTTGAAAGATACCCTTATGACCGGCTTAATATTGATAATGAACTAATTACTTCTGACGTAGGTATGTTACAGGTAGTGGAGCAGCTACATTCAGGATTATTTTCATCTCTAATGTGTTATCTGTATTCTCTTCAACATGCAGTTTTCCTCTCTTCCTCATCTACCTTATAGTTTGATCCAGTCCTTAAGATCACCTATCACCTCTGCTGAAGTGATTGACGTAATTAAACATCTAAAGCTCGGATCTTCTCCAGGTATAGACGAATACCTAATGAGTTTTACAAAAGTGTATAAAGTATATGGGTCTCTTTCTTCCCAATGTTTAATTCTTATTTATCTTCCAGTACTCCCTGTCAAGACTTCTCAATGTCCCTGATGACTTTTATTTTCAAAAGGGATAAATCATTACTTTCCAATTGGAGACCTATTTGTTTACTTAACAGTGATTATAAGATTTTATCTAAAATACTGAATACCAGACTAGAGAAAGTGGCCAATTTTGATTCACCCTGCACAAACCTGTGCAATCAAACATAGAAAGATTCAACATAATCTCTTTTACTTGGATCTATTGGCCTGTCAAGCAAATTCTTTTCCACAGAGCTAATAGCAGTTCTGGATCAATCTAAAGCATTTGTGCGATAAGTCATTCCTACTTGTTTTTGTTTTATCCTCTTATGGAGTTCCTAAGACCTTCCTTCAGTGGATTTCAAAGCTATACACATCTGCAGTTTCTATTCCAATAGTGAATGGCCTATTAGGTGAAAATATTAATTTCTCGGGTGTCCGGCAGGATGCCCTTGAGTCCTTTATTATATACTTTTGTTCTGGACCCAGTTATTAGAAGCATCATTTGTGATGCCTCCATTTCGGGATTGCTCCATCCGTAGGCTTAGAAAGGTCAAGGTCACTGCCTTTGCAGATGGCGTTACTCTTCTTTAGCTGACTCTCTCTCTTTACGGAGAGCTTTAGAATTTTCCTTTTCTTTAGTACATACTCCGGTGACTCTCTTAACATTACAAAAGTTTTGTACTACAATTAGGTCAGTTAGCTCGGTTTTATCATATTGTTATGATATCCTCTTGTGTCTGGGCCTCAGAAAATCCTGGGCGTCTGGTTTGGACTACATGACATGGAGACTTATAATTGGGAAAAACAGTTAGCTGTCGGAGGCCAAAGTGAATCAGTGGAAACACTGGAAATTTGGGAAGAAGAAAAGGGTTAATTATAAAAAATTCATTCTTCCCATTTTTCTTTATATAAGTCACCTTTTCCTCCTCCTCTCTCGTTAGAAACACGGCTTTACAGTATATTTTCAGATGTTGTGGGTAATAGATTAAACCGGTGAGCGTGACTATACATACCTTAGATTCCGAGGAGAGGTGGGGTCCATATGATTAACCCTGTTATTTTTTTCATTCTGTTTTTTTCCTCCTTTTCTTTTATTTGCAAGCCCGTCTCTCACTTGGCAATTTTGGAACAAATCCATTTGGCATAAATGCTTTTTAAATGGTCTCTTCTTCCCCAAAGTTTTGTCTCAGACGATATTCCAAATTATGGGATATCTGCCTTAAAAATTACATCAATGGAAGATTCCTTTGACAAAACTACAATCTTTGCACAGAAAATCTTTTACTAATATGTTGTATATGATGTGCAGAAAATAATATTGCTTTTCCATCTTGTTCCCATCTAATATGAAGAATGTTTTCAGTAAATTGACTGATGACAGACTTTCCTTTAAAGTTTGGGATATTGTATGGATATCTGCTCATGGAAGGCTGGGAGTCCGTGGCAATTTAAAGTATAAACCAGTTTCTGAAAGATACTGTTTACGGTCAGATTGTACTAACATTGAAGAAACTCAGATGCATTTTTCTTGAATACCCTTTTAGTCAGAAGTTTTGGGACTTTACAGCCCGACAGTGGAATATGCCTCACCTCAGGTCCCTTTCTTATGGTACTTTAGTATTAGGGAATATTTGAGGTGATTGGGACAAATATCATAGAAGTACTCTGAATGTTTTTTTTGCACTTTTCAATATTATTTATGGCAAGCTCGTTGTTCTTTTTGTGTTGCAACAATCTCATACAGATTTTGAGACTATCCTTTCTGCTATTATTTCTGATTTACAAATTATCCGCTGTTTAGATGGAAAAAATATTCTAGATCCTATGTTAATTATCTGTGGCAACATTTCCTTTTGTTAATGTTGGTTCTTTCTGTTTCACTTTATCTGATTTTTATTGACGATTTTCCTTTGTTTTGTTTTTTTTCTTTTTGTGATGTTGTGTATTATAACCAATAAAGTACCCTACTCTTTTCGATAAGTGCCATGGGATCTTTAACATCCACCTGAACTACCACCAATCCAGGCAGATGGGACCTCGGTTTAACGTCTCATCCGAAAGACTGCACCTCAGAAGTGCAGCACCCCTCTCATGCTGCACTACAGTGTCAGTACTGGGATAGTAACCCAAGTACCAGATGTGGGAACTGAACCCACAGCCCTCTGATCACCCAGCCTCAGAGGCGAGTGTGCTACCTACTGAGTCACTGACACTGCTGTTATGTCAAGCGCTGTCTGTAACTCCTCCCTGAATGCCCCTCTGCATCTCAAGCACTGTGCATAACTGTTTCCTAAATGTCCTTTCTGCATCTCAAGCACTGTCCATAACTGCTCCATGAATGTAATCTGCATCTCAAGCACTGTCCATGTCTGCTACCTTAATGTCCCCCTCTGCATCTCAAGCACTGTCCATAACTGCTCCCTAAATGTCCTCTCTGCACCTTAAGCAATCGTTGGTAAATCTTCTCATGATGTCCTGTCTGTCACAAACATTGTCTGTAACTCTTCCCGAATGTCCTTGCTGCATCTCTGGCACAGTCCATAACTGTTCAGTGACTGTCCTCTCCGCATCTAAAGCACTGTCCATAACTGCTGCCTTACTGTCTTCTGTGCATCTCAATCACTGTCAGTAACTGCTCCCTGAATATCTTCTCTGCATCTCAAGCACTGTTTGTAACTTCTCCCTCAGTTTCTCTCTGCATCTCCAAGCACTCTCATAACTGCTCCCTAAATGTCCTTTTGCATCTCAAACACAGTCCTTAGCTGTTTCCTGAATGTCTTTTCTGCATCTCAAGCACTGTCCATAACTGTTCATGAATAAAATATGCATCTCAAGCATTGTTCATAACTGCACCCTGAATGTCCTCTCTGTACCTCAATCACTCACTGTAAATGTTCTCTGAATGTCCTCTGCATCTCAGGCCCTGTCCATAAGTGCTCCCTGAATGTCCTCTCAGCATCTCAAGCACTGTCCGTAACTGCTCCTTGAATATTCTCATTGCATATCAAGCATTGTTCATAACTGTTAACTGAATGTTCTTACTGCATCTTAAGTACTGTCCGAAACTGTTTACCCAATGTCCTCTGTGAATCTCAACCTGTCCATAACTCCTCCCTACATCTAATACACTGTCTGTAACTGCTCACTTAATGTCCTCTCTGCATCTCAAGCACTGTCCGTAACTGCTCCCTGAATGTCCCCTGTGCATTTCAAGCACCGTTGGTAATTCCTCCATGTATGTCCTCTATATGTCATAAACATTGCCTGTAACTCTTTTCTGAATGTCCTTGCTGCATCCCTAGCACTGTCTGAAACTGTTTACTGAATGTCCATTCTGCATCTCATGCACTGTGCATAACTGTTTGAATGTTCTATGTGCATGTCAGGCACTGTCCCTAACTGCTCCATAAATGTCTTCTGTATCTAAAGCGCTGTCCATAACTGTTCTCTGAATGTCCACTGTGCATCTAAGACACTGTCCGAAACTGCTCACTTAATGTCCTCTCTGCATCTTAAGCACTGTCCGTAACTGCTCCCTGAATGTCTTCTGTATCTCAAGTACTGTCCATCACTGCTCCCTGAATGTCCTCTCGGCATCTCAAGCATTGTCTGAAACTGTTAACTGAATATCCACTTTGCATCTCAAGCACTGTCCATAACTACTCCCTGAATATCCTCTCTGTGTCTCAAGCACTATCCATAACTCCTCCCTGAATGTCCCCTCTGCATCTCAAGCACTGTCTAACTGTTTTCTGAATTTCCCCTCTGCATCTCGAGCACTGTCAATAACTGCTCCATGAATGCAATCTGTATCTCAAGCAGTGTGCATATCTGCTCCCTGAATCTCCTCTCTGCATCTCAAGCACTGCCCGTAACTATTCCCTGAATGTCCTCTCTAGATCTCAAGCAATGTCCATAACTGCTTCCTGAATGTCCCCCTTGCATCTCAACCACTGTCCATAACTATTCCATGAATGTTCTCTCTGCTTCTCAAGCACTATCCATAACTACTCCCTGAATGTCTGCTGCATCTCAAGCAGTGTTTGCAGCTGCTCCCTAAATGTGCTCTCTACATCTCAAGAACTGTCCATAACAGCTCCATGAATGTCCTCTGCATCTCAAGCACTATCCATAACAGTTTCCTGAAATTCCTATATGCTGTAACTGCACGGTAAATGTCCTTTCTTTACCTCAATAACTCTCCGTAAATGTTCCGTGAATGTCCCCTGCATCTCAAGCACAGTCTATAACTGCTCGGTGAATGCCCTCTAGGCATCTCAAGCACCGACCTTAGCTGCTCTCTGAATGTTCTCTCTGCATCTCAAGCATTGTCTAACTGTTAACTGAATATCCTCTTTGCATCTCAAGAACTGTCTGTAACTGCTCCCTGAATGTCCTCTCTGTATCTCAAGCACTGTCCATAACTCCTCCATGAACGCAATCTGTATCTCAAGCAGTGTGCATATCTGCTACATGAATCTCCTCTCTGCACCTCAAGCACTGCCCATAACTATTCCCTGAATGTCCTCCCTAGATCTCAAGCACTGTCCATTACTACTCTGTAAATGTCCTCTGTAACTCAAGCACTGCCCAAATTGCTCCCTGAATGTCTGCTGCATCTTAAGCACTGTCTGTAACTGTTCCATGAATGTTCTCTCTGCATCTCAAGCAGTATCCATAACTACTCCTTGAATGTCCACTGCATCTCAAGCAGTGTCCGTGACTGCTCCCAGAATGTGCTCTCTACAGCTCAAGAACTGTTCATAACAGCTCCATGAATGTCCTCTGCATCTCAAGCACTATCCATAAGTTTCCTGAGTATCCTCTCTGCTGTAACTGCACCTTGAATGTCCTCTCTGTACCTCAGTAACTCTCTGTAAATGTTCCCTGAATGTCCTCTGCATCTCAAGCACAGTCTATAACTGCTCAGTGAATGTCCTCTAGGCATTTCAAGCACTGTCCTTAGCTACTCCCTCAATATCCTCTTAGCATCTCAAGCACTGTCCATAACTGCTCCCTAAATGTTCCCTCTCCATCTCCAGCATTGTCTGTAACTGTTAACTGAATGTTCTCCCTGTATCTCAAGCACTGCCCAAAACTAACTGAATATCCTCTTTGTATCTCAAGAACTGTCTGTAACTGCTTCCTGAATGTCCTCTCTGTATCTCAAGCTTTGTCCGTAACTGTTCCCTGAATGTTCACTGCATCTCAAGCACTGTCTATAACTGCTCCATAAATGTCTCTGCATCTCAAGAACTGCCCATAACTGCTACCTGGATGTCCCCATTGCATCTCAAGCACTGTCCATAACTGCTCCCTAAATGTCCTCTCTGCACATTAAGCACCGTTGGTAAATCTTCTGCGTATGTCCTGTCTGTCACAAACATTGTCTGTAACTCTTCCCCGAATGTCCTTGCTGCATCTCTGGCACAGTCCATAACTGTTCAGTGACTGTCCTCTCCGCATCTAAAGCACTGTCCATAACTGCTGCCTTACTGTCTTCTGTGCATCTCAATCACTGTCAGTAACTGCTCCCTGAATATCTTCTCTGCATCTCAAGCACTGTTTGTAACTACTCCCTCAGTTTCCTCTCTGCATCTCAAGCACTCTCCATAACTGCTCCTTAAATGTCCCTTTTGCATCTCAAACACAGTCCTTAGCTGTTTCCTGAATGTCTTT
This sequence comes from Neoceratodus forsteri, assembly GCA_016271365.2. Taxonomy (NCBI): domain Eukaryota; kingdom Metazoa; phylum Chordata; order Ceratodontiformes; family Ceratodontidae; genus Neoceratodus; species Neoceratodus forsteri. The sequence continues at coordinate 217,971,255 of CM028133.1, forward strand.
TCTGCATCTCAAGCACTGTCCATAACTGTTCATGAATAAAATATGCATCTCAAGCATTGTTCATAACTGCACCCTGAATGTCCTCTCTGTACCTCAATCACTCACTGTAAATGTTCTCTGAATGTCCTCTGCATCTCAGGCCCTGTCCATAAGTGCTCTCTGAATGTCCTCTCAGCATCTCAAGCACTGTCCGTAACTGCTCCTTGAATATTCTCATTGCATATCAAGCATTGTTCATAACTGTTAACTGAATGTTCTTACTGCATCTTAAGTACTGTCCGAAACTGTTTACAATGTCCTCTGTGAATCTCAAGCTTGTCCATAACTCCTCCCTACATCTAATACACTGTCTGTAACTGCTCCATAATGTCCTCTCTGCATCTCAAGCACTGTCCGTAACTGCTCCTGAATGTCCCCTGTGCATTTCAAGCACGTTAGGTAATTCCTCCATGTATGTCCTCTATATGTCATAAACATTGCCTGTAACTCTTTTCTGAATGTCCTTGCTGCATCCCTAGCACTGTCTGAAACTGTTTACTGAATGTCCATTCTGCATCTCATGCACTGTGCATAACTGTTTCTTGAATGTTCTATGTGCATGTCAGGCACTGTCCCTAACTGCTCCATAAATGTCTTCTGTATCTAAAGCGCTGTCCATAACTGTTCTCTGAATGTCCACTGTGCATCTAAGACACTGTCCGAAACTGCTCACTTAATGTCCTCTCTGCATCTTAAGCACTGTCCGTAACTGCTCCCTGAATGTCTTCTGTATCTCAAGTACTGTCCATCACTGCTCCCTGAATGTCCTCTCGGCATCTCAAGCACTGTCTGTAACTGCTCCCTGAATGTTCTCTCTGCATCTCAAGCATTGTCTGAAACTGTTAACTGAATATCCACTTTGCATCTCAAGCACTGTCCATAACTACTCCCTGAATATCCTCTCTGTGTCTCAAGCACTATCCATAACTCCTCCCTGAATGTCCCCTCTGCATCTCAAGCACTGTCTAACTGTTTTCTGAATTTCCCCTCTGCATCTCGAGCACTGTCAATAACTGCTCCAGGAATGCAATCTGTATCTCAAGCAGTGTGCATATCTGCTCCCTGAATCTCCTCTCTGCATCTCAAGCACTGCCCGTAACTATTCCCTGAATGTCCTCTCTAGATCTCAAGCAATGTCCATAACTGCTTCCTGAATGTCCCCCTTGCATCTCAACCACTGTCCGTAACTATTCCATGAATGTTCTCTCTGCTTCTCAAGCACTATCCATAACTACTCCTGAATGTCTGCTGCATCTCAAGCAGTGTTTGCAGCTGCTCCTAAATGTGCTCTCACATCTCAAGAACTGTCCATAACAGCTCCATGAATGTCCTCTGCATCTCAAGCACTATCCATAACAGTTTCCTGAAATTCCTATATGCTGTAACTGCGGTAAATGTCCTTTCTTTACCTCAATAACTCTCCGTAAATGTTCGTGAATGTCCCCATCTCAAGCACAGTCTATAACTGCTCGGTGAATGCCCTCTAGGCATCTCAAGCACCGTCCTTAGCTGCTCTCTGAATGTTCTCTCTGCATCTCAAGCATTGTCTAACTGTTAACTGAATATCCTCTTTGCATCTCAAGAACTGTCTGTAACTGCTCCTGAATGTCCTCTCTGTATCTCAAGCACTGTCCATAACTCCTCCATGAGCCAATCTGTATCTCAAGCAGTGTGCATATCTGCTACATGAATCTCCTCTCTGCACCTCAAGCACTGCCCATAACTATTCCTGAATGTCCTCCCTAGATCTCGAGCACTGTCCATTACTACTCTGTAAATGTCCTCTCTGTAACTCAAGCACTGCCAAAATTGCTCCCTGAATGTCTGCTATCTTAAGCACTGTCTGTAACTGTTCCATGAATGTTCTCTCTGCATCTCAAGCAGTATCCATAACTACTCCTGAATGTCCACTGCATCTCAAGCAGTGTCCGTGACTGCTCCCAGAATGTGCTCTCTACAGCTCAAGAACTGTTCATAACAGCTCCATGAATGTCCTCTGCATCTCAAGCACTATCCATAAGTTTCCTGAGTATCCTCTCTGCTGTAACTGCACCTTGAATGTCCTCTCTGTACCTCAGTAACTCTCTGTAAATGTTCCCTGAATGTCCTCTGCATCTCAAGCACAGTCTATAACTGCTCAGTGAATGTCCTCTAGGCATTTCAAGCACTGTCCTTAGCTACTCCCTCAATATCCTCTTAGCATCTCAAGCACTGTCCATAACTGCTCCCTAAATGTTCCCTCTCCATCTCCAGCATTGTCTGTAACTGTTAACTGAATGTTCTCCCTGTATCTCAAGCACTGCCCAAAACTAACTGAATATCCTCTTTATCTCAAGAACTGTCTGTAACTGCTTCCTGAATGTCCTCTCTGTATCTCAAGCTTTGTCCGTAACTTGTTCCCTGAATGTTCACTGCATCTCAAGCACTGTCTATAACTGCTCCATAAATGTCTCTGCATCTCAAGAACTGCCCATAACTGCTACCTGGATGTCCCCATTGCATCTCAAGCACTGTCCAACTGTTTCCTGAATGTCATTTCTGCATCTCAAGCACTGTCCATAACTGCTACATGAATGAAATCTGCATCTTAAGCACTGTTTAACTGCACACTGAATGTCCTCTCTGTACCTCAAGTACTCACTGTAAATGTTCTCTGAATGTCCTCTGCATCTCAAGCACTTTCTATAACTGCTCGGTGAATGTCCTTTTGGTATCTCAAGCACTGTCCATAACTGCTCCCTGAATGTTCTCACTGCATATCAAGCACTATCCAAAACTGGTAACTCTATGTCCTCTTTGCATCTCAAGCACTGTTCATAACTGCTGTCTGAATGTCCTCCCTGCATCTAATACACTGTCCGTAACTGCTCACTTAATGTCCTCTCTGCATCTTAAGCACTGTCTGTAACTGCTAAATGAATATCCTCTGCATCTCAAGCACTGTCTGTAAGTGCTCCCTGAATGTGCTCTCTGCATCTCAAGCATAACATTAACTGCTCCCTGACTGTCATCTCTGAACCTCAAACACTCTCTGTAACTCTTCCTTGAACCACCTCTGCATCTCATGCACTGTCCACAACTGCTCTGTGAATGTCCTCTGCATATCAAGCACTGTCTGTAACTGTTCCCTGAATGTCCCCTATGCATTGCAAGTACTATCCATAACTTTCCCTGAATGTCCTGTCTGCATCTCAAGTACTCTCGTTAACTGCTCCCTGAATGTCCTCTCTACATCTCAAGTACTGTCTGTAACTGTTCCCTGAATACCCGCTGCATCTAATGCTCTGTCTATAATTGCTCGGTGAACGTCCTGTCTGCATCTCAAATACTGTCCATAACTGCTTCCGGAATGTCCCCTCTGAATCCCAAGCACTGTCTGTAACTGCTCCATGAATGCAATCAGTATCTCAAGCAGTGTCCATATCTGCTCCCTGAATTTCCTCTCTAGATCTCAAGCACTGTCTGTAACTGCTCCCTGAATGTCCCCCCTGCATCTCAAGCACTGTCCATAGCTGCTCTGTGAATGTCTGCTGCATCTCAAGCACTATCCATAACTACTCCCTGAATGTCCACTGCATCTCAAGCAGTGTCCAGTAATTGCTTCTGAATGTGCTCTCTACATCTCAATAACTGTCCATAACAGCTCCATGAATGTTCTCTACATCTCAAGCACTATCCTTAACAATTTCCTGAATATCCTCTCTGCTGTAACTGCACCCTGAATGTCTCTCTGTACCCCAAGAACTCTCTGTAAATGTTCCCTGAATGTCCTCTGCATCTCAAGCACAGTCTATAACTGCTCAGTGAATGTCCTCTAGGCATTTCAAGCACTGTCCTAGCTGCTGCCTCAATGTCCTCCTCAGCATCTCAAGCACTGTCCGTAACTACTCTCTGAATGTGTCTCTGCATCTCAAGCAATATCATTAACTGCTCCTGGATGTCTCTCTGTACCTCAAATACTCTATGTAACTCTTCCCCAGAAGCACCTCTGCATCTCAAGCACTGTCCATAACTGATCTGTGAATGTCATCTCTGCATATCAAGCACTGTCTGGAACTGTTCCTGAATGTCCCCATGCATCTCAAGTTACTATCCATAACTTTTCCCTAGATACCCTCTGTATCTAAAGCTCTGTCTATAATTGCTCAGTGAACATCCTGTCTGCATCTCAAACACTGTCCATAACTGCTTCTGGAATGTCCTCTTAGCATCTCAAGCACTGTCTGTAACTGCTCCATGAATGTCCTATGAATGTCGAGCACAGTAGAGAACAGCTCCATGAGCATTTCGAGCACTGTCCATAACTGCTCCCTGCATGTCCTCTCTGCATCTGAAGCACTGTCCATAACTTCTCCATGAATGTTCACTCTGTGACTCGAGCACAGTCCGTAACTGCTCCCTGAATGTCCTCTCTGCATCTCAAACACCATCTGTAAATCCTCCGTGTATGTCCTCTCCATGTCACAAACATTTTCTGCATCTAAAGCACTGTCCATAACTGTTTTCTGATTCTTTTCTGCTTCTAAAACACTGTCTGTAACTGCTCACTTAATGTCCTCTGAATCTCAATCACTGTCTGTAACTGATCCATGAATGTGCTCTCTGCATCTCAAGCAGCATCAACTGCTCCCTGAATATCCTCTCTGTACCTCAAACACTCTCTGTAACTCTTCCCTGAAGCTTCTCTGCATCTCAAGCACTGTCCATAACTGCTCTGTGAATGTCCTCTGCATCTCAAGCATCTCAGGAACTGTTCCCTGAATGTCATCCTCTGCATATCAAGCACTGTCTGTAACTGTTCCTTGAATGTCCCTCCTGCACCTCAAGTACTATCCAACACATTTCCCTGAATGTCCTGTCTGCATCTCAAGTACTGTCCGTAACTGTTCCCTGAATACCCTCTGCATCTAAAGCACTGTCTATAATTGCTCGGTAAATATCCTCTCTGCATCTCGAGCACTGTCCATAACTGCTCTCTGAATATGCACTCTGTGTCTCAAGTAGTATCATTAACTGCTCTCTGAATGTCCCCTCTGTACCTCAAACACTCTTTGTAACTCTTCCCTGTAGCACCTCTGCATCTCAAGCACTGCCCATAACTGCTCTGTGAATGTCCTCTGCATCTCAAGCACTGTCTGGAACTGTTCCCTTAATGTCCCCTATGCATCTCAAGTAGTATACATAACTTTTCCCTGAATCTCAAGTACTTTCGTTAACTGCTCCCTGAATGTTCTCCCTGCATCTCATGCACTGTCCAAAACTGTTAACTGAATATCCTCTTTGTATCTCAAGAACTGTCTGTAACTGCTTCCTGAATGTCTTCTCTGTATCTCAAGCATTGTCCATAACTGTTCCCTGAATGTCCACTGTATCTCAAGCACTGTCTATAACTACTCCATAAATGTTGTCTCTGCATCTCAAGAACTGCCCATAACTGCTACCTGAATGTCCCCATTGCATCTCAAGCACTGTCTGCAACTGTTTCCTGAATGCCATTTCTGCATCTCCAGCACTGTCCATAACTGCTCCATGAATGAAATCTGCATCTCAAGCACTGTTGATAACTGCACCCTGAATGTCCTCTCTGTACCTCAAGTACTCACTGTAAATGTTCTCTGCATCTCAAGCACTGTCTATAACTGCTCAGTGAATGTCCTCTTGGCATCTCAAGCATTGTCCATAACTGCTCCTGAATGTTCTCTCAGCATCTCAAGCACTGTCCATAGCTGCTCTCTGAATGTCCTCCTGCATCTAATCACTGTCCATAACTGCTCATAATGTCATCTCTGCTGCTTAAGCACTGTCCATACCTGCTGCATAAATGTCCTCTCTGAATCTCAATCACTGTCTGTAACTGCTCCATGAATATCCTCTGAATCTCAAGCACTGTCCATAACTGGTCCCTGAATGTGCTTTCTGCATCTTAAGCAGCGTCATTAACTGCTCTCTGAATGTCCTCTCTGTACCTCAAGCACTCTCTGTAACTCTTCCCTGAAGCACCACTGCATCTCAAGCACTGTCCATTACTGCTCTGTGAATGTCCTCTGCATCTCAAGCACTGTCTGAAACTGTTCCCTGAATGTCCCCTATGTATCTCAAGTACTATCCATAACTTTTCCCTGAATGTCCTGTCTGCATCTCAAGTACTTTCATTAACTGCCTCTGAATGTCCTTTCTACATCTCAAGATCTGTCTATAACTGTTCCTTGAATACCTCTGCATCTAAAGCTCTGTCTATAATTGCTTTGTGAATGTCCTGTCTGCATCTCAAACACTGTCCATAACTGCTTCCGGAATGTCCTCTCAGCATCTCAAGTGCTGTCTGTAACTGCTCCATGAATGTCCTCTGCATCTCGAGCACTGTAGAGAACAGTTCCTTGAATGTCCTCTCTGCATCTCAAGCAGTGTCCGTAACTGCTCCCTGCATGTCCTCTCTGCATCTGAAGCACTTTCCATAACTTCTCCATGAATGTTCACTCTGTGACTCAAGCAGTCTGTAACTGCTCCCTGAATGTCCTCTCTGCATCTCAAACACCATCTGTAAATCCTCCATGTATGTCCTCTCCATGTCACAAACATTGTCTGCATCTAAAGCACTGTCATAACTGTTGTCTGTCTTTTCTGCATCTAATACACTGTCCGTAACTGCTCACTTAATGTCCTCTCTGAATCTCAATCACTGTCTGTAACTGCTCCATGAATATCCTGTGCAACTCCAGCACTGTACCACTACTTCCTGAATGTGCTGTCTGCATCTCAAGCAGTATCATTAATTGCTCCTGAATGTCCTCTGTGTACCTCAAACAGTCTCTGTAACTCTTCCCTGAAGCTCCTCTGCATCTCAAGCACTGTCCATAACTGCTCTGTGAATGTACTCTGCATCTCAAGCACTGTCTTGAACTCTTCCCTGAATGTCATCTCTGCATATCAAGCACTCTGTAACAGTTCCCTGAATGTCCCCCCGCATCTCAAGTACTATCCATAACTTTTCCCTGAATGTCCTGTCTGCATCTCAAGTACTCTCATTAACTGCTCCCTGAATGTCCTCTCTACATCAAGTACTGTCTGTAACTGCTCCCTGCATGTCCTCTCCACATCTGAAGCACTGTCCATAACTTCTCCGTGAATGTCCTCTCTGTGACTCAAACATGGTCCGTAACCGCTCCCTGAATACCTTCTTTGCATCTCAGACAACATCTGTAAATCCTCCTTGTATGACCTCTCTGTCACAAGCATTGTCTGTAACTCTTTCCTGAATGTCCTCTCTGCATCTAAAGCACTGTCCATAACTGCTCTCTGAATGTCCTTTCTGCATCTAATATAATGTCCGTAACTCCTCACTTAATGTCCTTTTTGCATATCAGGCACTGTCCATAACTGATCCCTGAATGTCCTCTCTGAATCTCAAGCACCGTCAGTAAATGCTGTATGTTCTCTGTATGTCACAGACATTGTTTGTAATTCTTTCATGAATGTCCTTGCTGCATCCCTAGCACTGTCCATAACTGTTTACTGAATGTCTTCTCTGCATCTCATGCACTGTCCATTACTATTTCCTGAATGTTCTCTCTGCATCTCAAGCAATGTCCATAACTGCTCTGTGAATGTCTTCTGGATCTCAAGCACTGTTCATAACTACTCCGTGAATGTCCTCTCTCTATCTCAAGCACTGTCTGTAACTGCTCCCAGAGTGTCCATTCTCCATCTCAAGCACTGTCTGTAACTGCTCCCTGAATTTTCTCTGCATCTCAAGTGTTGTCCATCACTGCTCCTTGAATGTCCTCACTGTATGTCAAGTATTGTCTCTAACTCCTCCCTGAATGCCCCCTCTGTATTTCAAGTGCTGTGCATAACTGTTTTATGAATATAGAAACATAGAATTTGATGGCAGATAAGGACTAGCTGGTCCACTCAGTCGCCTATTTCCCTACCTAATGGATAAGCTGCTCTACATCTCAAGCACGGTCCATAACTGCTCCATAAATGCAATCTGCATCTCAAGCACTGTCCATATGTGCTACCTGAATATCCTCTCTGTATCTCAAGCACTGTCTGTAAATCCTCAATACATGTCCATGCTATGTCATAAACATTGTCTGTAACTCTTTCCTGAATGTTCTCTCTGCATCTCAAGCACTGTGCGTAGCTGCTCCATGAATGTTCTCTCTCCAGCTAAAACACTGTCCGTAACTGCTCACTTAATGTCCTCTCTGCATCTCAAGCACTGTCCATATATGCTCCCTGAATGTTCTGTTTATCTCAAGTACTGTCCATCACTGCTCCCTGAATGTCCTGTCTGCATCTCAAGCACTGTCCATAACTGCTCCCTGACTGTCCTCTCTGCATCTCAAGCACCGTCGGTAAATCCTCTGCGTATGTCCTCTCTGTCACATACATTGTCTGTAACTCTTTCCTGAATGTCCTTGCTGCATCTCTGGCACAGTCTATAACTGTTTACTGACAGTCCTCTTCACATCTAAAGCACTGTCCATAACTTCTCCCTGAATGTCCTCTCAGCATCAAAAGTACTTTCCATAACTGCTCCCTGAATGTTCTCTCTGCATCCCAATCATTGTCCATAACTGTTAATTGAATCTTCTTGTTGCATCTCAAGCACTGTCTGAAACTGTTAACTGAATGTCCTCTTTGCATCTCAAGCATTGTCCATAACTGCTGTCAGAATATCCTGTCTGCATCTAATACTCTGTCTGCAACTGCTCACTTAATGTCCTCTCTGCATCTCAAGCACTGTCCATAACTGTTTCCTGAATGTTCTCTCTGCATCTGAAGTACTGTCTATAATTGATTCATGAATGTCCTCTGCATCTCAAGAACAGTCCATAACTGCTCCTTCAATGTCCTCTCTGCATGAGAAGTACTGTTTGTAACTGCTGCCTGAGTGTCCTATATTTATCTCAAGTACTGTCCATCACTGCTTCCTAAATATCCTCACTGCATCTCAAGAACTGTCTGTAACTGTTCCCTGAATGTCCTCTGTACCTCAAACACTCTCTGTAACTCTTCCCTGAATGTTCTCTATATCTCAAGCACTGTCCATAACTACTCTATGAATGTCATCTGCATCTCGAGCACTGTCTGGAACTGTTCCCTGAATGTTCACTGCATCCCAAGCACTGCCTATAACTGCTCCATAAATGACACCTCTGAATCTCAAGGACTGCCCATAACTTATTCATGAATGTCACCTCTGCATCTCAAGCACTGTCCATAACTGCTCCCTAAATGTCCTCTCTGAATCTCAATCACTGTCTGTAACTGCTCCATGAAAATCCTCTGCATGTCAAGCACTGTCCAGAACATTTTCCTGAATGTTCCTCTGCATCTCAAGCACTGCCTGTAAATCTTCTGTGCATGTCCTTGCTATGTCACAAACATTGTCTGTAACTCTTTCCTGAATGTTCTCTCTGCATCTCAAGTACTGTCCATAACTGCTCCATGAATGTCCTCTCCATCTAAAACACTGTCCGTAACTGCTCACTTAATGTATTCTCTGCATCTAAAGCACTGTCTGTAACTGCTCCTGAATGTCCTTTCTGCATCTTAAGCACTGTCGGAAATCCTCCATGTATGCCCTCTCTGTCACAAACATTGTAACTCTTTGCTGAATATCCTTGCGCATCTGTGGCATAGTCTGTAACTTGTTTACTGAATGTCCTCTCCATATCTAAAAGCACTGTTCATGGCTGCTGACTGTCTTCTCTGCATCTCAAGCACTGGTCTGTAACAGCTCCTGAATGTCCTCTTTATCTCAAGTACTGTCCATCACTGCTCCCTGTATATCTTCTCTGCATCTCAAGCACTGTTCATAACTACTTCCTGAATGTCATCTCTGCATCTCAGGCACTCTCTGTAACTGCCCCCTAAATGTCTCCTCTGCATCTCAAGCACAGTTCGTCACTGTTTACTGAATGTCATTTCTGCATCCCAAGTACTGTCCATAACTGCTACATGAATACCTTCTCTGGACGTCAAGCATTGTCCATAACTGATCTGCATATGCCCTCTCTGTTGTCTCAAGCACTGCTCTTAACAACTCTCTGAATGTCCTCTGCATCTCAAGCACTGTCTAATGTCTCCCTTAATGTCCTCTGTATCTCACTTTTTCCATCACTGTTCACTGAATATCTTCTCTGCAACTCAAGTACTGTCCAGAATTGCTCCTGTAATGTCCCTCTGCATGTCAAGCACCTTCCATAGCTGCTCCCTGAATGTCTCTCTGCATCTCAAATTCTGTTTAACTGCTCCTGAGTGTCCTAGCTGCATTTCAAGTACTGCCAGTAACTGTTCCTGAATGTCCTCCTCATCTCAGGCACTGTCTGTTACTGCTTCCTGAATATCCTATGTGCATCTCAAGCACTGTCTTTAACAGCTCCCTGAATGTCCTATTTGCATCTTAGCACTGTCCATAACTGTTCCTTGAATCTCATCTCTGCATCTCAAGCACTGTCCATGACTGTTCCATGATTGTCCTTTCTGCATCTTGAGCACTGTTCATAACTGATCCTTGCATGCTATATCTGCACCTCAAACACTGTCCATAACTGATCCATGAATGTCATCTCTACATCTTAAGCACTGTCCATAACTGTTCCCTCAATGTCATTTCTGCATCTCAAGCACTGTCCATAACTGATCCTTGAATGTCTTCTCTGCATATCAAGTACTGTCCATTTCTGCTCCATTAGTATCATCTCTGCATCTCACCCCTGTCTGTAGCTGCTCTATGAATGAACGCTCTGACATCACAAATGGCAATTGAGGAGGTGCAGTGTACCTTTCAGTTGTGAAATGTGGTGAGTTAAAGGCAGAGTCTGACATGATTTAGGATACGATTGAAAAGTAACAGTTATTTACTCATTGTTTACAGGGATCATTGCCCCCTCCTATTCTCTATCTTTTGAAATGATCTTCCAATGGTTTGCACTTCTGCATTCATACATATGTATGTGGATGATACTGTTATTTACATGTCTGGGAAATCCATCACTAATGTCACAACGTGACTCCAGCAGGCTTTCATCAAGGCCCAGCTCTCGCTTAGTTCACGTCAGCTATTTCTCAATGCCAAAAGACGGTCTCCATGACCTTTGGCACAAACGGAGAACTTGCTAGGCTCACCAGTATGCCCATCTTCCACACTCTTGATGGGACTCCACTTGAGGACACCTCCTCATTTTGCTACCTTGGGGTTTGGCTTGACCAACACCTCAACTTCTCTGTCCATATCAATGCAATTCTAAAAAATCTGCAACCCAAACTAGGTGCCTTGTACCAAAACTGGAGCAGCATCCCACTTTCAGCAAGGCTTGAGATTGTACAGAAGATGATCCTCCCAATATTTGACTACTGCGACATAGTCTGCACTGCTGCCCCATTGTCCTCCCTAGCCAGACTGGATACCCTCTTTAACTCCTTCTGTCGCTTTGCTTTTTTTTTTTTTAATTCAATATGCTTTATTGTTTTCCATCATATAACATCATGATAACAACAGTAAAAGAATACAATAAAAGGAAGCCAGACAAAATCTGTCCAGTGTTCCAGCCTTATCCATTAAGTGGTCCAACATAAACCCATTCTCCGCTCCAACAAATGTCCCACCACCATCCCTTCTATACTCACTACCCCCCACCCCCAAGCCCCATTCTGCACAGCGGGGAAAAACAACTATGGAAAGTAACTGTAGGAGGAAAGTGAAGGGCAAGCCTCAAAAAGAAGATTTAGTACAACATAAAGGTGGAGACATTCCAATTCCATACACCTCAGAAGTGTAATGGATAATATGAAAATCCATCATGATTTCCATAGGGAAAGTAAGGTCATAAGGGACTCCCAGGTAGTCTGGTAATATTGCACACTCTGTCTTACGGTGGCGATGTGTTTTTCTAATTGAATGGCAAGGAGGACCTCACGATACCACTCTAACATTGTAGGAAGAGTGTCCTCCTTCCAGTGCTTCAACATTGTTAATTTAGCTATGGCTGCAATTAGTGTTGTATGGGCCTGGCTTATCACCGGAGTTCCCTGTGGAAATATCGCCAGTATACAGGATTCGGGAGTGAATAAGGTATCCAAGTCTAAAATGGGGTCCAACGCTTGTTGGATAGATTTCCAGAAAGTCTGCGTCATGGAGACATTCCCATAACATATGATAAAGGGAGCTCTGAGTTAACTTGCATCTGAAACAATCAGGAGACTGCAAGACCTGCATTATATAATTTTAGTGGTGTAAAGTACATGATGCACTAATTGAAATTGCACAAGACGCAATCTGTCTTGTTTGATAAATTTATAGTTTGTGCACCATATTTTCCTCAGATTCTATCTCAGTTAGCAAAAAGCCCATGCACCCAGTTGTAATAAACTTCAGTTGGAAGATTATGATCGAAGGCCTGGAGTTGCTTGCAGTCTCAAGGATATACATGAGCAGTTTCTGTACATTGAAGAATTTGTTGAAGCCCCTGAGTCGATTGATCAGACCAGCTTTCCTTATTATTGAAAGCTGCTAATGCATTTTTGATTTGCAGATACTTAAAGTCCCTGGAACTTAGCTGGAAACGAGTCTGCCAAGTTTGAAAGGAGGCCACCACATTATTTTGCAGAAGATTAGCCAGTGTACAGTGTTTGAGCTGTGGAAGGAAAGAGGGTGGAATGGGGCGCCTATCAATTAGAACATGTGTATTACAAACTAGAGGCTGAGCGGGGGACACATGCCAATTTATCGAAATAATGCTGCAGAACTTGATGCAATACCTTGAGTGACCAGGCTATGGGAGTGGACTTAAGTGACCTATCAAGCTTGGAAAATTTAACATACATAAGAGCAGCCAGAGAACTATTAACACTCTGTGCTGCCTTACTTTCAATATTTAACCATACCGGGGAATACCTGCCACTATTGATCAATGATTCTGCTTTGCACCACAAGGCTATCTTACTGAAGTGTTGTGCCCCATAATAAGTGAACAGAGAAGGAAGAGCTAGTCCTCCCTGTAGCTTGGGGGCAGTTAATTTGTGAAATGCTCACCTGGGAGGTTTATTCTTCCATAGAATGTTGCTAAACATTCCCTGTAGTTTCATAAACCATTCCCTGGGACTATAAAAACCCATCATCCCTAGCGGATATAAAAGCCTCGGCAGAACATTCATTTTCAAAATATTGATGCATCCCCACAATGTCATTGGGAGCACACTCTACCTATTCAGGTCTGCTTGCAGAGTTTGTACTAGTGCAGTCAAATTATCCTTAAACATAGGGGATCCTCAGAAATCTTTAACCCCAAATAGGTGAGGTTCAATACTCCCAGGAGAGGCCCAAATCAGTGATACTAGTTTTACTGACCCTATAATTTAGTGGAACACCTTGGTTTTAGATGAATTGAGTTTGTAAGCTGAGACTTTGGAGAATCTATGGATTTCCCTTAAAAGAGCCAGCAGTGACATTTCTGGTTCCTTCAAGTGTAGTAAAATATTGTCTACATATGCCGATAAAACAAATCTCTCACCGTATAATTGGATTCCCTTTAATGCTGCAGATGAGACGAGTGTCCGAATTAGTGGCTCCAGATAGCAGTTAAACAAAAGAGGGGATAAGGGGCATCCTTGCCGAGTACCTTTCTCGAGCGGAAAAGCTTGGGATAGGTGCCAGTTGCACCACACCTTCGCTGTGGGGGCAGTATATAGAATTTTAATCCAGGTGAGAAAGGAGGTGGGCATGCCAAACTGTTTAAGAGTGGCAAACAAAAAGCACCAGGAGACCCTGTCGAACACTTTTTCAGCGTCAAGAGAAACAAGGATTGATGGAATTCCTGACTCTTTGGACCACTCCATCAGGTGCATGAGTTTTCGCATATGATCTCCAGTTAAGCACTCCACCATAAATCCAACTTGGTCATTACCAATAATACTCCTTAACATTGGGGCTAGATGGTTGGCAAGGATTCTTGCCAGTATTTTAATATCCGAATTTAACAACGAAATCGGTCTATAGCTCCCAGGGCACAATGGGTCTTTGTTTGGTTTAGGAATGACTGTAATAATTACCTCTAGGAAGCTAGGATCTTTTGCCCCTTGATGAAACCACAAATTAAACATGTCTCTCAGCAATGTGGAATGTTGCGATGTTGCGGGAGACAGGTCTTATACAAATTATTAGACAGACCATCTGGGCCAGGGGCTTTATCCTGGGGAAGCTAGGCAATGGCAGTTTTAACCTCCGTTAGTATGACTAAAGCACCAAGCTGGTCTGCCATTGCTGGCAATAAAGAGGAAAGGTTGGCTAAGTGGAGATAATCAGTGATTTCTTTATCGGCTACTTGCAGGGAATCATTGGCTGAGTAGAGATCTTTATAGAAATTCCCAAATACTGATGCAATCTCTTGGGGGTGGGAAATGATACGACCATCCGGAGGGGATCTCAAACTCGAGATGAATTTAGACATTTCAATTTGCCTTAGTCTAAGTGCCAGAAGTTTCTCTGCTCGTTCCCCTGACTCCAAATATCTCAATTTAGTGTTATGAATGGCCAGTTCTGCTTTCTGTGCCATCATATCATAATAGGGTGCTTGAAGATGATGTAACTTGGCCCATTCTTCTGGTGGTGATGTCTTACTAATGTTATGTTCCAATTGCTGTATTCCTTTTAAAATTGAGTCAAGCTTCGATTTATTTTTCTGAACTCGTGTAGATGCGGTTTGTATAAAGTTACCTCTAATGGCACACTTAAGGGCGGCCCACACTACATCGATCCTCTCCACTGAACCCAGATTCGTGTCCAGAAACTCCTTGATAAAGACCTGTGTGCAGGTTAGGGTCTCGGAATGCTTGAGCAATTGTGTGTTAAGGCACCAGAGGGGGCACCTCCTTGTTCTAAGCCCTAAAATAAAGGATATACCAACTGGAGAATGGTCTGAAAGTACCCTGGGGTAAATGGATGCGTCAATAATACTAGACAAGCAGAAAGAGCTTACCAACCAATAATCTATTCTAGAGAAGGTGCCATGCGGTGGGGAGTAATACGTGAATTGTTTTTCATCTGGGTTTAGTACTCGCCATAACATCCACTAGCCCCGATCCCGACAGGAGATCTCTAAAAGCATGCTATGCTGGTGAGAGTCCACAGTTTCTACTGTCTGAGCGGTCAATATCCGCTCTCAGAACCAGATTCCAGTCTCCACCCAGAAAAGTCAGGATAGGTGGGTTAGATACCACCCTTGCTAACAACTGAGTGAAAAAAGAAGGTGAGTCTATGTTCGGTCCATAAATTGAACCTATTAGTACTGGGGTTAATGCCAATGTATCCTGTATAATGCTGTAGCACCCCTCTGGATCATACCATTCTTGTGATTTACTAAATGGCACATGTTTGGTTATCAGGATAATAGTACCACCCGCTTGATGGGATTGCGGAGCCGTACACTTGCCCCACCATCCCCATTTGAAAAATAAGGTGTCATCTCTGGGCATGTGCGTCTCTTGCAAGCAGACAATTTCCGCCCCTAAATGAGCGAGATGCTTGATAATCATACCCTCTTTTGTTTGCTCTGAGCCCTTTTGTATTCCAACTCCACGATTTGTAAGGCCCCCATTATCTTCGACTAGACAGTGGATAAACTGAGGAAGTCCAAAATTGAAATGATTTACTCTGAAATACCCCTACTGATCTTAGTGTGCAGAATTTCCTTAATTTCCCCCATTGCCATGTTTATGTTACAGTGAAAGGAAGACATTGTCATCCTTCAGAAAAAAAAAAAAAAACAAACCCCCTCCCACAAATGAACATAGTATAAATACCCTGGCTCAAACAAAGCCGACCTCCTATTACACAACACAGCTCGCGATTAAAAAGTCTCGCTACCTAACCCCAAGTAACTCCCCGACCCACAATGCATATACCTCTGGAGAAGAAAACTAAACCCATGCGTTTATTTAAGATACACTCTAACTGTTCACCTAATGCCCTTCATGCCCTGCTAAGAACTCTTAATAAACTCTTCCCTTCATCAGACAAGGAACATCAGGCTATTAAGTAGAAGTACATGACTTAAGGAAAGAAATGACAACCAGCAACACATGTTCCAACTGTGTGAAAAAGGATTTCCAACTTCAAAACACTTTGTCTAAACAACATTAACGTCCTTAATTATTATAATAGGGGCAAATTAGTTCTCAAGCTGTCAGGCCTTGTCCCCTCCATATTCCAGGCATTACTTTCACTCAACAAACCAGGATGCCCATTCGTTGCAGTTGGCAAATTAACAGGGCGTCCTCCCAGGAATCGCATCTAAAACTTCTCATACGTTGATAGTACAGACCAATTTGATCCTCCTTCAATTGACGAAGCTTACTTCACTTGAAAAGGTCTGAGAAGAGTTCACGGAGCTCCTCCATGGCTTGTTTAAGTGTGTCAAATGCTACCCACTTATCTTTACACTTAACTTGCAGGATTGCAGGGTACTTCATCTGAAAGGGTACTTCAGCAGCGATCAGACGAGATACCAGAGGATGGAAGTCCTGCCTTTTAAGCCGCACTGAATGGGTTAGGTCTTGGGACACTTTTAATTTACTCCCTCCCCATTGAATTTCTTGTGCTTCTTTAACTTTATTCATGATGTGTGCCTGGTCCAAATAGTTCAGTCATTTGAAAACTAGCGGCCTAGGTGGTGCTGCGGGTAACGGGGGGGGGCGCAGGAAGTGGTGTACTCTCAACTATATAGGCACCATTATTTGGAGAGGGGCCCGCTAATTTTTCACAAAACTTTTGCACGAACAACACAGGGTTGGCACCTTCTTCTTTCTCTGGAAGACCGAAGATAATTAAATTATTGCGCTGACTGTGCCCTTCGAGATCCTCCAACTTGTCTTCCACTTTCCGTAGCTTCTGTCGTAGCATGGAGGAGTCCAATTCTGACTTGTCCCTCCACTTCTCTACTGACACCAATTGTGCATCAACATCCCTGACTCAAGCGGTGAGTGAATCAAGGTTAGCTTGGATTTGCTGCATGTCGCTAGGAATTGCCGCGATGGACTCCTGCAAAGGCAGCATCATCTCCACAAACTTGTCTTCCGATAACGCTGTAGGAGTCATGGTGGGTAGTGCAGCTGTAGCAGCCTGCGCCTTAGGTCTCTTTGCAGCCTTATCTTTCTTGGGGGAAGGAGGAGGTGTGTGCCGTGGAGGAGCTCTCTGCATCTCTACTTCCATTTGTATCCACCTACTATCGCCTTCGAGGTACTTCTTCTTTGCAATATTTTCAAGTTTGCAGGCTGGAACTTCTTGGTAAAAAGACAAAATTGCAGGTTCTATCGGGGAGCGAGGAGAGGATGTGACCTACAGTCAAGCAGCCATCACGTGACCACCTCTGTCGCTTTGCTCTTGACTCCCTTCCCCTAACCCACTACTGTGATCTCTACCATTCCCTCTCCTTTCCCAATCTTACTAACAGGCACACCCTGCACTCTGCAAAGTTATCTCTAAATTCTGGCTGGGTCACTCCCACATACTTATCAGCCTCCCCAGCCACCCTCCCTCCCTTTACGCACTAAGATATGACGACACTAGGATCTTCCCAACCACTCACTGCAGCACTAATGCAGGGCTAAATGGTTTCTTCCACCTCCTTCCTAGATTGTGGAACTCCCCAATTCAATATTCTATCATCTCCACCTACTCTCTAACTGCTGCCCTTCACAACTATCTTTCCATCAACTGTTCTTGCACATGACACCCTGTTTACTGACCAGTTACAGCCCCCCCTTTTCTTGTAACCCTATTCCACTCCTCCTCAAAACAGTCAGAGGGACCTAGCTCGCATTTACTTGGGTACTCTACTGCTTTAAGGAAATTGCTTTAAATCTTTTTACCCTTGTCTCCAAATAGCACTTAATACTGGCAATTCACTGCTGATACTGCTAAAGCAGTAGCTCTCATTCTAAATTCATCACTGTGTGTCTCTATATTTATGCTGATTGCACCATATGTATCATGTCCCCCATTGCTCTGCTGCTGTTGCTAATTACCTGCAACTCTCTTTATAAAGTCATCGCTGTGTTGCCTTTAGATTTATGCTGGCTGTACCATGTTGCCCTCCTGCTACCTTTACACCCCCCCCAGACATTCCATGAGGCAAGCAACTTGTTGTTCAGTGTACTTCCCTGGCGAAACATTTCAATAAATGAACATAAATAAATACTGGTGTTTTATAATAGGTAACTAAATCCAGGTAGGGAAAAATTGTCAGGGATAAGTTAAAGGCCTCCAGCTTAAAAACATCTACCTACATAAAAATGATTGAAGCAGTCTCTTAATGGTGAGGGTAAGCACCAACAAAATCTTAGAGAAAGCCTGCAAAAGTGCAGAAGATGTGGTATTGCTGGGGAGGGAGAGTGAAATGTTCAGTACCAAATTTAGGTAATAAGATGAATGAATGAATATCAAATTGAAAACTACACAATTACTAATTAAATAATGTGCAATACTGTAGCATCAAACTACATAAAATGTACACGTATATTTTTTCTAAATATGTTTTTTCTTTAACTATCGTGTAATTTTATGTATTGATACAAAAAAAATAGCACTGACACAATGCGTTTGCTGTTGGTAATCTGCTTTGCACCTTATGTTTAGTTCTTTGTATCTGGAACTATCACTGTCACTGTGTATATTAATTTTACTCTTGGACCTCACTACAGTACTGTATCATATTTAATTTATCTTACTGATTTTTTTGTCCTGAGGACCTGGGGATCATCATTTCGGAGAGTCTGAATATTGGGAAGCAATGCAACAAGGAGGTGGGGAGGGAAAACAAAATGTTAGCATGCATAGGGAGGAGTATTACAAGTATGAGGAAGGAGGTGATCATGCCACTATACAAAACTGTGGTCAGACCACATCTGGAATATGTGGTTCAGTTCCGGAGGCACACTTACAGGGTGACAAAGACAGGGTTGAGATGGTCCAGAGAAGGGCAACCAAAATGGTTCAGGGACTACACAGGAGGTCATATGAGGAACAACTGGAGGAACTAAACTTGTACACACAGGATATGAGGAGGGAGAGGTGAGATATGGTAGAAACCTTCAAATATCTGAAGGGAATAAACAAGGTGTGGTAAGAAAGCATATTCAGGATGAGTGAAAACAAATCAACTAGGGGACACACATTCAAGTTGGAGGGGGCAGAGTTAGGGGAAATATGAGGGGGCTGGTCTTGCCTGAGAGAGTTGTTGGTCTGTAGAATAGGCTGCCAGAATGGGTGGTGGGGGTAGATTTGGTGAGCAAATTCAACAGGGCATGGGACAACTACATGGGCTAAATAAAAGTAACAATGGCATGGAATAAAGGAATAAGATAAACCAGACAGAGAGGGGTAATGGGCAGACTTGATGGGCCAAAGGATCCTTTTCTGACAGCAAAATTTTATGTTTCTATGTATCTGTCTTGTCATTTGTGCACCTTGTTGATTTGCTCATTGTCTGTGTACCTCATGTTCCCCTCCCTGGGTCACACCTGGAAACAAACCCTGGCTCCGTGTGCCATTCTCAGTTACCAGTTTTCAAATAAATAAATACATTTGTGGCAGTGTCACAACTAAACACATATTGATAATACACTGAAAAAGCAGGTTCAAATAATATCGATACATACAGAACAGTACCAACATATAAAACAGTATCACCCGAGATGGTTCTAACAGCTGGGCCCCAAGCTTTCATTTAAATAATAAAGTTTATAACCCCAACAGTTCCAGAGTTAGACCTTTCAAAACCTTTCCGTAAAATGGGATAACCTTGGAACTGTTAAGTCTAGAGATTTAGACTGGGATTTTCAAAGATGGGGACGCAACATTCGTTTCTGTATTTTGGACATTTACTGTATCCCCACAAATGCATCAAGATGCTTGCAGCCAATTTTCAATCATCCTGATTCTTTTATAGGTTCATAGGTTGTTATTTCAAGTCTAGTGGCTGCTAGAGCCATACCATACTTGCCCCTTATCAGTCGTAATAATCCTGTACCTTTTCTCCCATGTAGTCATCTAACTGAATCTTAAAGGAATCCAAACTAGGTGCTTCCATCACTTCTTTCAGAAGTATGTTCCATAGTTCAACAACTCTCTGGTTAAACCATAAACCATCCTTGCTGTTTATACATCTCTTTGCTCATTGCAAATTATGAGCTTGTGTCGCTCTGTCTGTTTTGTTTCTTATTAAGTTTCTTATTAAGACCCAGGCTTCCCATAGTAATTCATCATGAAAAGCCTCATAAAGATAGATCCTCTCTATTCCTTCTATAGGCTTATGAATAGAGACCCAAGTCATGCAACCTCTCTGAACTGTTTTTATTTTTAACTATTTTAATTTTTTTGTCATCAGCCCGCCTCTGCACACTCTCCATCAACTTGATGCAATCAGTACTCTGGGGGGGCAGTAAGTGGGGTACCATAAGCAAAAACAGGTATAACCAAAGACCTATACAGGGGCACCAACACTTACAGCTTTTTATGGAAAAAATATGATGCATGTGTCTAATTTAGACATGTACGTCATTTTCTGGGCACAAGTTGTGGTAGTCATACCCAGAAGGCAATACCTTGTAGGGGGTCTAATAGTGGTGTGCAGAATCTTCACTCTGGTGGAATTAAATTTTGCAGAATCTTTGACATTCTGCCAAAATTCTGCTGGATTTTGCCAGAAGTGGAATGACGGATTTCCACAGAGGAATAATGCAGAATAGGTTTCCTCTACATTTTTGTGGAATTAAATGCTCTGGAATTCAGACTTTCTATGGAAATGGTTGCAGAGTAATTTTCTGTGGAACAGTACCATTATGCAGAATATTATTCTGTGGATTACAGCAGGTGGAATTCTGCAGAAGGACCAGCAAAATTCTGACAAAGTCTGCTGGCAGAATGGTCATTCCATGCTAATTCCGCCTGCAGAATTCTGCATTCTGCACAGCACTAGGGTCTAACTATCTGGGCAGATGTTGGGCTACCATGTCTATAAAATGGAAACAGCTGTCTGTAAATCACTAAATTTTTTTTACTAAATGAAAATCTGAAGTCAGCTAAGTAGATATAGTGATATTACTACAGCAACCATGTATCAGTATAAAAACACATAAACTGATTCATTAAATTTTTAAAACACTGTCATTTTTAACAGCATATTATACTGACATGTATAGACATGTAACAACACAGGGGTACTGCGTCATTAGGAAATAAGACATGATGATTAGAATCCAATCTTTCATTTTTACACTTCTATGACTAACAGTTCAAATGGTACAGCTTCCATAATATAATTTCAAGCGTTATAAAATATCATTCTAGATTGAGGGAGCACTCCTGACCAATTGGAGTACTCCTTTCCTCAGTGTGTGAGACGCTGTTATTCTATGAAGAGTGTCTTACGCAGATGCCCTGAAGCGGACATGTTGGGAGTGTTTTGAAATATATATTATGTGTGTATGTATGTATGTGTATAAATGTGTGTGTGTGTGTGTGTGTGTGTGTGTGTGTGTGTGTGTGTGTGTGTGTGTATGTATGTATATATATATATATATATATATATATTATATATATATATATATATATATATATATATATATATACATAGATTGCTCTTGATCAATAATATAGGCCCTGTCCACACTACACCACTAAAACTCCATAACGACTTCAAACCATTACAGATGGTAAACGTTAGTGTGTTCACACTGCTAGTGAACCATTGTGATAACATTTTGAAACTGTTACAGCTGGTCCACATTGTGGGTGACGTGTGACCGTTACGGCTGGCACCCTGTCCCACAATGCAATTTGTGCTGCACTAAGGGCAATGCCGGGCTACACACTCACGCGTCCACACTACAGCTGGTAATGTTACAGAGGCAGCACCGTTTTCGTAACCGTTGTTGAAATCACTTCATAAGGGGTTTCAACAACAGTTACGAAAACACCACCTGTAACGTTACAGGTGTAAAAGTAAACCATTGGGGTAACGGTTTGGACCCTCTGCAACGTTACAGAGGGGAGTTTTTGGTGTAGTGTGGACAGGGCCATAGTAATACGTCTCACATCCCACTCATTGCTGAAAATTAGTTATTTCATTTGCCTTCAGCTTGAGCCAAAACAGCTCAGCTTCCTTTGCTGTTCTCACCCCAGCTGCGAAGGCACATGAAGACCATCATTTTCAGCAATGAGTCTCGAGGGATGTATTAACACATATAAAAAGATTATTTTTGAAATGATCAGAAGATACTAGTGGCTGTTCTGTCTCTGCCTGTCATGCAATGTATGATTATTTGTGCTGAGAATTTGTCTACCAAAGTTGTTTATCTGATGCACTTTATATCTGATGCACTTTATACTTACTCGGTTGTATTTTTGCAAAGTACCTTGTTGTCTTGCTGCCTTGCTCATGTACTGTATTGCGACTATAATATTTACTGCATTTGTACTCTATTGTACGTGTAAATATACTCTCCCAGGTCAAGACAGGAAATAGGCATACTGTAGGAGAAAAAGTGAGAGGTGAGGGGGAAGGTAGGCTGAGGAGGGGGAGAAGAGAAGGGGTGCAGGTGGTGAAGAAGCAGTTCAAAGAGGCAACAGCAGCAGGGTCACTGAAACAGGAGTTGCCAAACTTGAGGAACGGGTTGGGGGGGGGGAAGAAGAGGAAATGTATGACTTTCCGGAACTTGGAGGAGTGATTAAGGTTGTTCTGGAGTGTCTTGTTCAGACATTGCAAAAGTTTCAGTACTTTAGTAGGGCAACAGAGAAACCGGTGATCTTAAAGGACTGTTGGGCTAGGTTATGAGCATGAACAGGTCAGCAGTTCGGGCAGATGCAGGAAGATAGGAGCCCTGGACCCTGTTTTTTCTGAGGGCACGGTGGTCCCTGACAGCCATATTTTTGGAGTGGAATGATTGGAGCTGAGCTGATGTTGGTGACTGTAGAGATGTAGGAGCAGTCAGCTACCGATAGATCAGCATGGAGGGAGAATGGATCCAATGACCCAAGGACTGGAGGAGGAGGAGGAGGAGGATTATAAGGGACTTTGGGGCAATGGAGCTTGCGCACATAGTAGACAGGGTATCAGAGGAAACCTTCATTCACAATATGGTGGGTGGGAGAGGACAGTACCCAGTACAGAAGAGTGTGGTTCAAGAATTTGTGATTAAGATGAGTGGGGGGCAGAAATTATTTGGGATAATGGAGGGAATTTAAGCTTAGACAAGGTCTGTGCAGAGTGGGGACAAGCCAATTAGTGTTAACATCCTGAAGTATCAGCAACTTGCCAGAGGAGGAGCGTGAGCAGATTGAGGACGGGATTCCAGTGACAGTAGCAGGAGACAATCTAGGACAACAGTAAACTCCTGCTATGAAAAGAGGGACCATAAATGGGAGGGAAATTTTAGAAACATAGAAACACTGAAACAGAATTTGATGACAGACAAGTACCACCTGGCCCATCCAGTCTACCCATTTCTCCTTGCCTACACTATTGTTGCACACTGTGCCCAATCTACAGCTCTTTCTCTCGCCCCTCCTTCCTTTACACTATGATTTCCTTGTGCTTGTCCCACACTTTCTGGAATGCCACCACTGTTTTCGCCCCCACCACCTTCACTGGCAGGCTGTTTCAGGAATCCTCCACTCTTTCTGTGAAGAAGTACTTCCTCATTTCTCTCCTGAATCTACCTCTTTCCAGCTTCATAGCATGTCCACTTGTTCTTGAGCACCGCTTCTTCTGAAAAATACTTACCTCCTCTACCTTATTTAACCCTGTGAGGTATTTAAAGGAGTCTATCATATCCCCTGTCTACTTACTCTATTCCAGGGTGTACATACTGAGGTCCTTAAGTCTCTCCTCATAGGGCTTTTGTTGGAGACCCTGCACCATTTTAGTTGCCCTCCTCTGGACCGCCTCCATTCTATATTCTTCTGGAGATGGGGTCTCCAGAACTGGACACAGTGCTCCAGGTGGGGTCTTTTTTATGATCTATGCAGAGGCAATACCACCTCCCTGTTTCTGCTGGTGATACTCCTCTGCTGGCGATACTCCTCCCGATGCACCAAAGTATCTCACTTGCCCTTCCTACTGCCTTGTTGCACTGCCTGGCCACCTTTACATCATGCGATATGATTAACCTCAGGTCTATTTCCTGCTTGGTGAACATCAGTGCTATGCCAACTGTTTTGTACTCTGTCCTGGGCTTCTTTTTTGTCAGATCCCCCGCTGCATCCTCTGTACCCTGTCTGCCTGCTTGTCCCAGGCTTCGCCAGTGAGGGCTCCCCCTACCAATGACCATTATAGGTCAGCCCTGCCGGGTCAGGGCCAAAGGAGTGGGACCTCCCTGGTGGACATCTAAGGCAGTGAGAACCGTGGCTGGGCAGGGGCTTCATGCCAAGGGCCAGCTGTTTTTTCACATGCTGATGCCCCAGGGGCGGGGATGTCCAATGATGACCAGCGTCCGCTCCACCCCCCTACATTCTGGCACCAGCTGAGCAGCATCCCCAACCTCTGCTAGGGGTCAATGAAGCTCCAGACACACTCCCCCCCCCGGAGAAGGACAGCAGTCCAGAGGATTCTTAGTCCTTCTCCCCCCTGCCGTCCCGCTGACTCCTGAGTCCGTTTCCGAACCCAGGTTGTGGGCGTCACAAGTGGAATACTAACTGCTGTGCCAGTGGGCCATCCTAATCCTGGGTTTCTTTGCCCTAAATGCATTAAGTTGCACTTTTTCACATTGAAACTGAGTTGCCATACCCTTGACCACTCCTCTAATTTTCTCGGGTCTCTACTCGCCCTTTCCACCCCTCAGAGTGTCCACCCTATTGCAGACTCGGGTGTCATCCACAGAGAGGCAGAGTTTCCCCCTCCAGCTTCTCTGCAATGTCTCTTATAAAAACATTCAAGAGGACCAGTCCTTGCACTGATCCCTGAGGCACCCCTCTGGTCACCTTCCTTCCTTGAAGTGAACTCCATGTACCACCACCCGCTATCACATATGCCCTAACCAGTTTCTCATCCCATTTACCACCTTTGGATCCACTCCTAAGCTACCCAACTTG
The DNA here is from genome assembly GCA_016271365.2 of Neoceratodus forsteri. Classification (NCBI taxonomy): domain Eukaryota; kingdom Metazoa; phylum Chordata; order Ceratodontiformes; family Ceratodontidae; genus Neoceratodus; species Neoceratodus forsteri. The sequence goes on from CM028133.1 coordinate 217,996,390, forward strand.
CTTATTAGTCTGTTCAGTGGAACGGTGTTAAAAGTCTTACTGAATTCTAGGTAGACCATGTCCACCGCTACCCCTGATCTAAATCCTTTGTCATCCAGTCAAAGAAATCTATTAGATTTGTTTGGCATGACCCCACCCGACCCCACCCTGTGAAGCCATGCTACTTTGGGTCTTGTAATCACTGGATTCAAGATATTCCACAATCCTTTCCTTCAGCAGTGATTTTATTAACTTTCCCACCACTGATGTCGGGCAGATTGTCCTATGCTTGCCAGTCTCCTTCCTGTTACCACCTTTGTTTAGTGGGACTACATCCAACTTCCTGCAGTCCACTTGAACCCCTCCTGTTTCCATCCAGTAAGCTGGTAAATAGAACTGTCAGAGGTGCAGCCAGTATTTCCCTGATCTCCCTCAATACCCTTGGATGCACCCCATCTGGCCCCATAGCAGTCTATTTTTCCTCTTGCTTTTGCTTACTTGTTTGACAGAGGTTTGTGGTCTTTACTATGCTCTCTTTAAGCTTCACCTACTGTTCCTCCACCCCACCCAGCTATCCCCTACATGGCTAGGTTATCCCTGAGGCATTCACCTGTCTTTATAAAATCTGCCCTACAGAAGTCCAGGGCCCTCACCCTTGTCTGATTCGATTCCACAGCCATCCTTGTACTGAACCACATTGTACGCTTATCACTGGCCCCCAGATGGCCTTCCACTCTAACATCTGCAACACTGCCCCTGTTAGTGAGTACCAGATCCAGTATTGCCCCATCACAAGTGGGTTCACTGACTAGTTGCCTGAGGAATGCTCCCTGCAGAGAGTCCAAGATGTCCCTGCTTCTAACTGAGCCACTGCTGGGAGCTCCAGTCTACAATGGCTGGTTGAAGTCTCCCACCAGCAGCATCTCTCCTTTTCTGCCATCTTGACAGTAGCTTCCACCAGTACCGTGACTAATTTCTCCCCTGTGCTGGAGGTCTGCAGATCACTCCAGTGCAAATAGTGGCTCAATTCCCCCTCTCTAGGGTGACCCACAGTACCTCTGCCTCCCCCTGTATTCCCTATATCTCCATCACTTTTATGCTTTTCCTCACATAAAGCTCCACACCCCCTCCTTTCCTGTCCACCGTGTCCTTCCTAAATAGAGTATAGTCTGGTATGGCCATGTCCCAGTCATGGTGATGGATGGATGGATGGATAGATAGATAGATAGATAGATAGATAGATAGATAGGATGCTGTATTTATAAAGTGCTCCTTTCCGGGGACTCAGAGTGCTGTACATACAAATGTTATACAAGTAAACAACGGTCATATAAAATACATAAATTTAACTGGGAGTTAACAATTTAAATTGTAACATGGCAAGAACTGAAACAGCAAAATACAGCAATCTGAATGGTGGAAACATCACGTGTGGTACAAAATGAAGCGGGTATTAATTCCCTAGTAATGCCCACTTCATAATGTAATATTATTTCCAGCCATATCAAAATCACCACCAGACGATAAAATTGCACCACATGTGAATTGCCAGCGACCCGTCCCACGATACTCGTACAGCCATTGCAAAAGTGCTAGATAGTCATTCCCAAGGCGACCGCAACAAATGGTCACAAATCTTGTGAAAAGTTCATCTTGTTATAGTTGAAAGATCTGTTATTTGTAGCGGAGTTCTTCTGAATGTTGCAGCTAGATCCCAGAGTGGCATACCGAACTAACTCTGTTAGTGCGATCAGCAATGTTTGGATGGCAGTATGTTAATGAATGATCCTGGAATTCACTGCACATCAAATAGTGATGAGCTGAGTGTTATGAGGACATTTGCAAATTTAGAAGTAGTAGCTTTTAACAAAATCTAGTGCTGTAGCATTTGTTAGTGTCTATTACGCTGCACATTTGCATGTTTTGTGATACAGCAGCATCCAGCAGCCACAATGTTAAACAGTGTTCCATTTGTGAAAAACAAATGCAGGCATTAAAAAATTTGCAATCAGCAAAACGTGCGTTTCTCTGTTTCTTTCAAACTACAATTGTGCGAAATTAATATTTGTAGCACTTACCACGTTACAATCATTTCAGTCTCATGCCCCAACCCCTCCAACATTGTCATGTATAGTCTGATCACCATGGCACATACATTCTTCCTATCGGCATTCCATTCCCTAGGTAAGCAATAATATCCAACAGAGTGGGTGGCATTGGGCTATACTGGACCACCCAGGGGTGTAATGAGGCCTGACACTGCAGGCAAAGGGCCTTTCACCCCCTGGAGGCTAATGGCTAATACTGCCCACTCTGAAGGGTATTATTGCACTTAGAAAATGGGTTTTGGCACAATTTACATAAGTTTAAGAACAAATTATAAATAAATGTGAAAAGTTAAAGTGACACTGTCAACCCCTGTAGGTTTCAAAGTGTCCCTAGTTTAAAAAACAATATTTATGATTGCCAACATTCTGTAAAGATTACTGACGTAGCTGGTAGTTTGATTCTGACTCTTTGTTTCTTTAAAAAAATTTAAAACAGACTGTCCACCATACTGGTGTTACCACACGAACACGGATTTGTTTACATTCCTTGATCAGCTCCAACTGCATATTTCCTGGACTTGGGAACACCCACAACACAGTCTAGCTTGTCATGATGCAGTGGGGGTTTAGGAGGCTACTGCATCATGAGTGGAGTGACTGCACTCTTTGGGTGTGTTTCTACTGCTCAGGAAGTATGCAGCAAGAACAGATCAAGGATTGTGAACAAAACAAGGTTGTTTATAAATATACATCAGCATGCACTGCCGTGCTACTAAACAAGGAGACAGACAACACAAACAGCAACATCAATGAATTTTAGAGAAGGTAAGCAATCATAAAATGTAAGTTTTTAACTAGAAATAATATGACGAAAAACAGGTTGACAGTGTCCCTGTAATAGAAACTAATAAGAAAAATAATGGTGTGTAAAGTAGTCCCTCCACTGCTGGCATTGGCAGTAGAGGGCACTATTGTGTTTCATAGTGTTTTCCCTTGTGGCTACTGTTGTGAATGTGCTGCCTTCCCCCCTCTCAACTTTCCAAGGTGTTGTTGATATTTGTTTTGTTGTCTGTCCTCCCCCCGAGTAGCTATCTATTTTAATTTTTGTTTTTAACTGCAGTCGGAAGAAGAGATGGCTACACTGTGCATGGCTTTGCAGAGTGCCAGACATGGAAAAAATAACAGAGGCTGAAGTGAAGCAGCAGCACTAAGGTTACTTCAAAAAAAAAAAAAAAAAAAAATGTGATTTGATACAGAATAACGAATTAGTATAGTCTGGGAAAGCAAGTGACAATGTTTTTGTCTGACAAATAAAAATGAAACTCTCTGCAGGAGGAGAGGGGGAGACTGGCCACCATGGGGAAGGGGTCACTCCATCAGTGAGAAAAAAAATGGCAGCCAGTAGAACATTGGTTTAATTCTGTTGGAATGGGTGGCTGAAATGTCGGTTCCTCAGTACCTTGTGTTTTGCTCAGAGGTCGATTTTATAGAAAGCACTACAGTTCGGGGACAAAATTGCTCACATAGTGAATTGGGCTGAGCTCTTGGTAAGTGAGAGAAAATAATGGTGGCTGTTTTAAATTGAAAATTCTATGGCCACAATATTTAAATGTAATCAAGTCGCTTGGGACTGGCACTTTTTACCCGGCTCTGTTGTCTGATAGATGCCCACTTTGTCAGGGGCATCAGCCAATCAGAGCCTGGGAATTTCTTAGTCCATTTTCTAACACTGCTGAATGACTGGAATGATGCATTCTGATTCTAACCCAGCATTCTTAAACAATTGGTGGATGAACTATTTTATTAAAAATCTCATTCTCAATGAGAAAAATATTCAAAAGGTACACTTCTAACACTTTTTTATTTTTAAATCAGTTTTTATAATAGCAAAAAGGCACTCCCAGAAGTTATATTAACAGCCTTTTAATCACCCCCTAGTGGTAACATGGCATTTGGCTGTGCCTTGTACCATATTACGCACCTAGGGGGTGATTAACAGACTATTATTCTAACCCCTGGCCATGCCTTATTGCTTAAATATATCCCCCCCTCACAACTGAGTCCCCCACCAGAAGTTTATTCCTCCTCTGGGTTTGTCTACTAAACCTCCTTGGTTCTCCTCCCCTGTGGAGCCCACATCCTCCCACCAAGCAGTCCCACTCTCACCACAGTGTGTGTAGGAATTACATTGTGGTACTGGTTGAGGAATGTGCCACTATCCCACCACCCCCACCCTTCCAGAGCCCACCGTGAGTCCAGCTTTTCCTCCTCCCTGGCATCCTCTGAGGTAATGGTAACAGAGTTGGGTGGCCCCTGGGTGGGGGAAGAGGTCTCATGAATCATAACCAACTCAGCCTGAAGTCTGGCAACCTCCTCCCTCAACCCAGAGAGGTGTGTGCAGATGGGGCAGCACTGTAGACTCCAGAAAGTTTCTCTGAAAACTGCTGCCCCAGAACCACTGCACTGCACCACTCCCAGCATTCTCAACTTCTGTTCTCTCTGTGTTACCAGAAAATACTTTTGTACCCTTCCCCTGATACTTTCCCCTTATACTTACTCTGACACCTCACTTCTTAGGAGGAGCACCTCAAATGTGGAGGGGAAAGAGACCAATAGCACAGGTTCATACTGTATGCCAGCAGAAAGGTCGATTGCAATACCCCTACCTCTTTTTGGGCAATCCTGTCTAGATATGCTATAACCAGGTATCGGTACTGCAGTCTTGGACCTTGTTAGATCAATCTACATCATTTAAAAAACCTTCAAATCATAGCGCTTTCTACTGACTGCTATATCCGTGGCACCAGCACTGGGTCACATGGCCCTTGGAAACTTTTTTCAAATGATAGAGGTAGATCTGGGTGTTTGCTAGGCTCTAAGAAGCAAACCTCTCTTCAGAAATTTCCTTCTGTTTTGTTGTGTTAGGGCTAAGAAACTTAGGTCACTGTTTCTTTCTTGGGAACTTGAAAAATATAGGATAAATGTTTGGAGCCATGAAATTTATCTAAGCCTAGAATGCTTGAAATTGTCTGTTTCCCCTAGAGTACCTCTTTGGCACAGTCCCCAGAAATTTCAGAGAGGCTAATGGAATTATTGAGAAATTTCAAGTGGCACATACATTCATAATCTTGCATCCATAACAAGTTTTCAATTAAATGCATTTTGCTTTTTCAGGCACCAACAAGTATAGTTTGTGAGTGCCACTTGTAGTCAGGCTTATGATCGCTGTCAACATTTTTTAAAGATGGTGTGACTGCGGGCCCAGTGGTGCAGAGGGCTGGGGCACCTAGTGCCTATCTCCCCTCTGCCAGTGAGAGACTGGTTTGGAAATAAACTCGGGCCACTGGGATTGGCCTGGGGAGAGGACTGGGAGAGGGTTGGAGTGGCCGCTTGGCAGCTGTCCTCTCCTAGGTAGAGGTGAGTCTACCAAGCTCTTGGGTGCCACCAGGTGGAGGCTCAGTGGTAGTGCGAGGTGATGAGGGTCTGGTGCTAGGCCAGATGAGGGCAGCAGGGTCACCAATTCTGGCATGTATGAACTACCATGTGGCTGAGGACACTGGGAGTAAGGGGAGAAAAACAGAATAAAGCACCATGTCTTCTCCCCCCCCCCGTCACCATCTGTGATGGCCGTTGGGGCTACTCTCAGTTCCTACACCATGTAGATTCTTGCCAGCATAATGGCAGGGGGTGGCAGACAGGACTGTAAGTCCATGAGTCCAGGGCCTGAAGGCAGCTGTAAGTTGGCAACGTAGGGTTGAAAATTTGATGGCAAATAGATAAGTGTTACTCTGTATATCAGTAATTTGGCTGTATTATGGCACTATGTGTAAGTGCTCCAGTTTGCTTATAAATCTGCTCTTGTCTGTTAGAAGCTTTCACATTGCATCATAACCAACCAAACTAAATTGCCTGGCTTGTTGATTAATTGGGTTTTCGAAAGTGGGCTTTAGGTGGTGTCTGCACTTGCTCCCCTGCTTACTTCCCTGAGAACAGCAGTAATGCTAGTTCACAGCCTCCTTACCTCAAAAGACAATGGCACGGCAGGTAAAACCAGTTGTCACTCAGTGGCTCTTTCTCTCCATCCAACCTACCCCTAAAAATACTGTTGGAGCTGGAAAACTACTTGTGGGGAAAGGTAGAAGGGTAGAAAAGTAGGAACAGAGGGAGCCAAACCTAAATTTGGAGGTGAAGGAGGCACAGTTGGTGACGTGTCTGTCATCAAGGGAAGGGAGAGAGAGGGAGAACTACAGAGAGCAGTGGTGAATATGGGAAGTGCAGTTTAAAGCAAAATGGTATAATGAAAAGAAGAGGTGATCCAGTCTGGCCAGGGTGGACTTGGGAGCAACACTGTAGACAATATCATTGTAATTGAAGATGGGGAGAATCAATTTCTTAACTATCTCCCAGTGGGCAGGAGTGGGATGATGGCTTTTCTTCTAAAAACTCACCCAGTTTGGGATGGAGATTGTGGTGTATGGCATCAGTGTACACCAAGAAGTCAAGGTGATGGTCCAACCAGACCCCAAGGTACAGTACTTAAGGAGGAGACATCTTCAAGTGTAGTATCAAGGGTGTAAGGGGGAGGCAAGCCTCTGTTGGGAGTCAAAGGTCAAGGAGACCATTTTGTAGTACTGAAGTATGGATGGTTGGAACAGAACCAACACTGAACACTGAAATCCTGTTGGAGACGGACAGCAAGGTCAGCAGCAGAGGAACCAGAGGCGAACAGCATGGTATCATCTGCATACATGTTGATGGATGAAGACGAACAGACCAAAGAAAGATCATTTAGGAATATGGAGAAGAGTATGGGGTGCAGAACAGAACCTCGGGAGATACTTGAGCACGTAGGGAGTGGCTGGAAAGGGTGTTACCAATACAGACAGCTTACAACCTGTTACCTCAAAGTAGGAATGGTACAAGCTGACTGAGGTGGAGGCCCACCACCTTATGCTTTTCCAGTTGAATGAGATGTGACACTGTTTCAAAAGCTTTGGCCAAGTCAACAAAGATGACGAATGTGACCTGACATCTGCTCCATGCCTGACAGAATGGAGTCGATGAGCTAGAGAAGGGAGGTGGAGATGAAGTGGGACTTCATGAAAACAGACTGCAAAGGAGTGAAAAAGGAGGAGGAGTCAATGAAAGGGGTGAGTTGTTTGAGGACAAGATGTTCCTGGAGCTTGACAAGGGTGGGGAGAAGACAGTTGGGATGAAAGTTACCAGGAGAGAAGGGACCACCCACTTTAGGAAGACAGAAGCCCATAGCCTGTTTCCAGGTACCAGGAACAGAGGCAGAGAAGAAGGAGAGGTTAAGAAAGGTAATAGGGAAGGTGATGGCTGGTGCAGAGAGGTGCAGATACTTGGGGCCAAGGCCATCTGGGCTTTTACCCTTTTGGAGGGTGAGAGCTAGAAGGGCATTTAGTGAGGCAGAGGGAGTGGTAGGATAGAAAGAGAAAGAGTATGAAGGAAAAGCAGAAGGGGTGAGGGGGAAGGAAAGGTACAGGTGGTGAAGGAGTTTAAGGAAGAGGCAATGGCAGCAGGGTTAGTGATTGGGGGGATAGGTCAAGGGGGAAAGAGGAAGTGTGTGACTTTCCAGAACTTGGAGGGGTGATTAAGGTCATTCTGGAGCATGGATGCAAACTGCTGGGATTCTGTAAGCCTGGTGGCCTTGGTGCATGCATTGCAAAGATTTTGGTACTTTAACAGGGCAGCAGGGAAAATGTTGATCTTAAGGATCACCAGGCTAGGTCATGAGTATCAAGGCAGGTCAGCAACTCATCAGAGATCAAGGGCAGATGGGCGGACCCTGGTTTTTCAGAGCATTATGGCCCCAACAGCCATATTTTTGGAATGGAAACAATTTGAGTGATGAGTTTACGCTGGTGGCTGTAGAAATGTAGGTCCAGTCACTGGCTGACAGGTCAGCATGGAGGGAGAATAGGATGAATGACCTGGAAGGACAGGAGGAGGAGAGGATTACAAGGGGCTTTGGGGTGATGGAGCTTGTGTATAGTAAACTGTATGGTGGTCACTGAGGGCATATGGGAGGATACCTGCACTCACAGCATGGTGGGGGGTGAATGGACAGTACCTAGTCCAGAAAAGTGTGGTTCAGATATTTGTGATTAAGACGATTGAGGTCAGAAATTAGTTGAGATAACTGGAGGGAATTTATGTTTTGACTAAGTTTGTACAGAGTGGGGGAGAGCCAATTAATGTAAGATCCCTAAGTATCAGCAACTTGCTAGAGGTGGAGCTGGAGCAGATGGGGGAGAGGAGTTCTGTGACAATAGCAAAGAACAAGCCAAGGCAACAGTAAACTGTTATGAACAGAGGGACTGTAAAGGGTAGGAAATGTCTGAGCAGGAGCAGCTCATATGTGGGGAGGGAAGAGACTGACAGCACGGGCTCAAAATGGATGCCAGCAGAAAGATAGGTTGCAATACTGCAGCACCTCTTGTTTAGCTGTAGAGTAAGGAGGTATAGACAATGCAGAGTCTTGGATCTTGTGGGACCAACCTATATCATTTAAAAAACCTTCAGAAGACAACATTTTTTATAGCTTGCTAATGTACAGCACCAGCACTGGGTCACTTGACCCTTAAACTTTTTCGATGATAAGGGTAGAGCTGGGTGTTTTCCAGCCTCTAACAAGTAAAACTCTGTGTCAGACATTTCTTTCTGTTTTGCCATGTTAGGCTAAAAAACTTAGGTCACTGTTTCTTTCTTGTGAACTTAAGGATAATTGTTTAGAGACATGAAACTGAAATAAAGCCCAAAATGGTTGAAATGGCCTATTTTGTTTCCCATACAGTACTTCTTCGGCACAGTCCCCAAAAATTCCAGAGAATCTAATGGAATTACTGGGATGTTTGTTTCATAAGGCAATTCCATTTATAATGTCACATCTATTAAAAGTTTCAAATGAAATGTTTTTTTCTTTTTTAGGCACCAACAAGCATAGCTTGTATAGTGCCTCTTCTAGTCACGCTTACTGTTGTCGATAGTTTAAGATGAGTGTTACTCTGTGTTAGTAATTTCACTGTGTTATGGGGCTATGTGCGAGTGCTCCCGTTTGCCCATGAATCTTCTCTTGTCTGTTAGAAACTTTCACATTGCATCATAACCAACCAAACAACATTGCTTCATTGGTATATGGAATAATTACTTGACTGGGGGTTAGCAAGCAGGCTTTAGCATCTCTGTACATCACTTGCTCACCTGCCTACTTATCTAAGAACATTAGCAGTGCTGGTTCACAATCCCTCTTCCCTCTAGAAACACTGGCACAGCAGGTAAAACTACTTGCCGTTCAGTGGCTTTTCTCTTCATCCAACCTTCCCTGAAAATAATAGCAGAGCTGGTAAAACTACTTGCCATTCAGTTGGTCTTTCTAATAATCTCCCTCCCCTGAACACACTGGTGCAGACAGTTAGACTACTTGCCACTCTGCTTCTCTTTCTCATCATTCAGCCTCCCCTTTGAAAACATTAGTGCAGTTGGTAAAACTACTTGCCGCTCCGTGCCTTTTTCTCTTTGTCCCTCCTTCTCCTTGAAAAGGTACTGGGTTAAAATGTTGAAAGCATAATAGCATGGGTCAAAACAGTTAAATTAAAACAGCTAAAGATAAAACAGCTATAGGGACATAATAGTGAGGGTTAATAATAACCAAGGTATAGTTGGTGCTGTCCCTGTAGCTGTTTGAAGGATAGGGAGAAAGCTTCTGCTGCGGGGTATGCTGGCCAGCAGCTGCTGTGGCTCAGAGGATAGGGTCACAGGCAGTGGAATGTTGGTGGACTGGGGTTCAGGTCCTGGAACACATTTTTTTTTTATTTTTTTTTTTTTGTGTGGTATTGTCTCCCCCCCCATCCCGACTTACCCTCTGTGTGTGTGTGTGTGTGTGTGTGTGTGTGTGTGTGTGTGTGTGTGTCTCCCACCCTGCACCTTGCGCCCCTCCATTGTCCTGCAGAACAATTCTCCCCTCCCTCCAGGTTTATCCCTGTCCCTGAGTTGCCTCCCCCCTTAGATAGTTATTTTAAGTTGGGTGGTGCGGGGGCAGAGCCCCCCTTAAATAATCAGGTTTTTTTTTTTTGATGGTAGTGATTTTAGAAGGTTAAAATGCTGAAAGCACTGGCATAGTTAGTAAAACTATTGCTCCTCATCTAAATCTCACTGGCTAAGGGCCCTTCCATATGAAATGGTACATTTACACCACTCTGACTTTGCATCCCACTAAGCACAAAAAATACGAATTTAAAGTGGCAAGAAACTGCACTGCAGCCTATTACTTCAGTTGATGGATAGCATAAATGACATTAGTCTGACAACATAATGCAATAAATGTTAATTACAAAATATCTTGACTTATTCCCTGATTTTTATCATGTGCTTAATGGGACGTTTTGATACCATGTATCTTGTTTCAATCTGCCTAAATGATGTGGCATTTCAAATCTGCTGTTTTTGCCTTGCAAATAAACACTACTTTAAAGAGCTAGTCTACTGCCTAAAATTAATATTAGTTTTCAAAAGCAGTCAGCCATTACCTTTTATATCTGAGCTACTTTTTTCTTTTCCTTTAAGCAGAATATTGTTTACCTGATGTTAGTAGGTGTGATGTGTGGAACAGCACTCTGCCTGGCAACTAAGGTATCTAGCTCTATCCCCTCCATTGCATATTTAAGCAATAAAGCACGACAGGGTGTGTGTATCATGTAATAACGTTACTCCTGGGGTGGGTCGAAGCAGAGGTGAAGCAGGTGCTTCCTCAGGAGTAGACTGTCTTACGATAACACACCCTGAATGCCTTATTAGCTATTATACAATGGCTCATTTAAGTATAGAGAGAAAAAAGAAAAAAAACAATTTTTTATGCATTTTTATTTAATTTTTTGTGGGTGGAGGAGCAGGTTTTTTTTTTTTTTTTTAAAGTCCAGTATATGCGTATATGTTTCTGCCACTAGAGGGAACTGTTACCCGCATCAGTGTGCTCTGCCCAGTCTTTTGACCTCTATCCCCTCAATGTACTTGATGTTCCGGTTTCATATTGACGCTGTCGGACCGAAACTGTATTTGAGGTTTTCCCAGTACACTTTCTAGTATTTCTTGTTTACCGGAGAACACTTCAGGAAAATGATGAAGGTGGAGCAGTGAATTGACAGAGGCAGCGTAGGTAGGATGATGAGTGCACCGGTAGCCGCTCTGTGTGTCTGTATGTTTAAAATTAAAAAAAATGTTTGGTGCAGTTTATTTTTGAAGGAGGGTGAATGTATAGCGATTTTAAAATGAACGAACAACAATGCTTGTGACTGGTTGCAGTTGGGGTGATGGAACTGTGATATCTGCTTCTTCGGTTTCTGCTGTTTAGTGAAACTGCTGCTGTCGAGAGAAAAAGAAAAAAAGCGAGCGCTGTTTTTTTATTGTTGAAGCCAGTATTTGTTGTGACTGACTTTGTTGTGGAAAGAGTTGATGTTTCTGGGGTGTAACTTGGGGGGTTCAACATTCAGCGTGACGGCTCATAGTGGCAGTAAGTTGTGGCAGGGAGGTGTGATTTGTATGTTATGTGGTCATGTGTGTGCCTGGCCTTTATACAGTGATGTTATCATGTAATAACATCACTATCTCAGGCACACATTGACCAATCAGAGTCCAGGAAATTTTCTTGCCATTGTATAATCAACATTATACCATGGACATAAGTGAATAGCCAATGAAATGGTCAGACTGTCAGTTTACCACCATTGTAAATCCTCGGATAATCAATGGCTGCTGAGACTATAATCCAATGTATCTACTGCATTGCAATAAATACAATAAAAATAAAAAAAAGCAACCTCTTTAATATTTGCATTTTATTGTAGTAAAAAAATTAACCTTGGTATAATCGCAATAAGCCACTTGGAGGATGTGGGTTATAGGGGGATTTACCACAGCTGGCGAGGATTTAACCACTCGGCACAAACCACTTCAGCCATGGTAAATCCCCTGATAACCAACACCCCCTTATGGATTATTGCTTAATTGATCTCACTATCGGTGACATCGCTGCTTCTTGGGAACAGCCACTCAGTAGCTGCAAGGTCAGTTGCCTGTGCTGTCACTGTCAGTGAGATCACAATGCTGATGTAGTGCGGAGAGATGGAGATAGCTATGTCAGCTGCCAGGCTGAGAGCTGTTCCACACATCCAGCACAATATTATCACATAAAAAAAATTTCTAATGAGCAAAAGAAAAAAGAATACTTCAGAAATAAAATGTTATAACTGTCTACATCTTAAAATTTGCATAGTTTTCCTGTCGGTCTGCTCTTCCTGGACTAAAAAGTATTCACCATTCATTCATTCACACTATTGGGACTATGCTGGAGGCGCTAGGACTCAGCAAGAGCCAACAATTTTCAGGAGGGCTGGTGCCGAGATGGGATTGTACATACATGGCACCATCAGGCTGGCTGTCACCTGTATATGCTATCTCGGCATCCACCCTCCAACTGCCTCTGTTCCTTTTTTCCCACCGTCAAGTGCGCTTCAGTGATGATGTCACTCACCCACCAGGAGTCAAACCTTCACATCTATATGACAGCAGCTATAGTCATTCAGCTTTGATTAGTTTTACTTTATTATTTAAAAAAAAAAATTTGAGAATGCCATTGACGGACTCAACCATGGACAGTGTTGGTGATGGTAGGGAGACTTCGCTTGAAAGCTGTTCTGGCAGCAGGGCTGTGTTCGGTCCACTGCCCTTTGTGGAGGGGTCTGACCATGGGCAGTTCAGTGCTCAGGAGGAGGTAGTCCTTCTGAAAGCACAAAAATAAGTGGGCCCACTCCCAATCAAGGTCAGGGACCCGGCACCGCTCGACCTCGGGCTCTTCTTCCTCCCGCCGGTCAAAGAAGAAATGGTACCACTCGAGGTTACCCTCTGGTACATCTGTGAGGATTATCAGTAGTGGAAGGTGGTACACCTTCTCCAACCCCTTTGGGTTCTCCGGTGGCCTCCATTCTTACAATCATGATGCTCAACACCAGAACCCCTCTCTGTCTTCTGATGGGGCTTCCGGGGAGCAGTTTCATTATTGGGACACTCTTATGGAGCAGTGGTGCGGTGTCTGTCCTGGCTGCTCTTGCCAGTGGACCTGGTGCTAGGGCCTTTGGGCCTAGGAGGTGCTGGACCATGGCTGGGCCAGTTTGGTCAGGAAGAGTATGCAGCACCTTCCCCAGTGCTGACATCATCTACGCCGACTCCATGGGCCTTTCTCCCTCACCTTGTTTCCTCACAGAGGCCAGCACAGGTACCGCTTTCTTCTCCCCTTTCTTTCAGGTCTTGCAAGGAGTCACCAGTGGTACTGCAGCCTTCGGGTGGCTCAGGGGTGACACTGGGGGTCTCGGTGCCTCATTCTGTGCTGGCATTGACATCAGCATTACATGCAGTGCTTTTGTTGAGGCCAACACTGTGTTCGTTGCCAGAGCCATGATCAGTGCTGGAGCCATGATTGGTGCCGAGGTCCTCAAAGATGATCCCAGTGGCAGCAGCTTCCATGCTTCCTCCCTCTAGAAATGTCTTTGGTGGCCTTTCAAGGGTGGAAGTGGAGCTTGATGAGTCTGATCCTGATCTCCTTTTGTCGGATGACGTAGACTAGGACTCTTTTTATGGGCTGGAAAGTAAGCCTTCTGTATCAGCTGAGCCTGTGGTGGAAGGCCTTTTGTTTAAGTCTCTTCTTAAGAACATGGGATCCACCATGGCCCTTCAGACTTCTTCTGTGTACCAAGGCAGGCTTTTTTGGCTAGAGTATCTACATGTCCCTGATATTCCTGTAGACTTAACTCCACGGTGCACTCCTCTTTTGAGACTCTCTCTTAAGTGGTGTGGGACTGTGACAGGGCTGAATAAAGCTTATGCCCATTTGTTATGCAGAAAGAGTTTAAATGCAAGGGTCTGTTTAATCCTCTCCTTTTCTGTCTTTTCTGTATGGTTGCGCAACCAGATTGCCTTGTGAAACTAGGAACTGATCACTCTGGTTTCGCACTTCTCTGCCACTCGTTATCTCTCTGCCTTCCCTTGTTGTTTTTCTTTTCTGTCCCCTTACATATCTGCAGTTATAAAAAATATATGTGAATCTCTGTGTAAAACTGTATGTTAAACTGGGATCCTTTTGTTTAAAACTGTATATAGTTATACTGTTGAAATGATTGCAGAAAGCTATTTGGAACTCAGTGGGTTAACCTGAGATGCAGTTTTTTAAGCCTTTTGCAGCACTGTAAACAAGAAGGACTTAGTTTTCAATGTTTGTACTGCCTTTCTAAATTGTAATACTGAATATTTTTTTTTTATTTTGCTGTTATTGAGAAAAATAAAACGCCATTTGCAAATTTTGAAACTGCTCCTGGTTTTCTTATGCTTCCTGACCTGTGCCTTGACAACAAATGGTATCAGCCTACATGGGATTTATGCCGTGCATACTCTAAGCCGCCAGAAGTTTTGTGGGTGTGGGTACTACATCTAGTACCAGGAAAGCATAGCAGAAAGGTATGGATTCTGCAGCAGCAAGTCCAGGAGAGATTACCAGAAGAATGGCAGCCAAACTAGAAGCAGAAACAAAAGTCCAAACTGAGACTGTACAGCCAGCACAAGTTGTGGGAAAAGAACAGCAGGCCATGACAGAACCTGAAAGCCTGACTGCCTTTTTCAATTGATGGGCTATACAACAAGTGACAGAGAAGTAGGGGAAAAAGAGATGCAACAAAGAAAAGAAAAGCAGTGGAGAAAAGAAGAGATGCAGTGACAGGCGCAGCAGAGAAAGATGCAGCGACTGTAGCAGCCATGGCTGGATGCCTTGCAAGCTATCAAAGCTGGAGGTTCTGGCACAGGTCCAGCAGAGCAACTAAACACCGACAACTTAAAGACCTTAAACTTACAAGTTGTGTCCCTTGGATGATATCAAAGCATACTTGACAACTTTTGAAAGAGGTTGCTACAGCCTGCCAGTGGCCAAAGCAGCAATGGAAAATCAGGCTGGTATCTTACCTGATAGACAAAGCCTACAGCAATATGGACACTACACAGTCCAAAAACTATGACCTGCTAAAAAGGGAGGTCCTTAAAAGATATGACATCTCAGGAGAGACCTACAGGCAGAGATTTCAGTCTCTGAATTACCACTCATTTGACAATCCTCGAGAAGCCTTCACCCATCTCAGAGAACTCCTTAAAAAATGGCTCCAACCAGAGGGCAAAACATTCCCACAGATCACTGAAACATTTGTAATGGATCAGTTTATCAACATCCTACCCACAGACGTACAGCTTTGGGTAAAAGAACACTGAACAGAAAGTAGGGAAAAGGCTGTTTCTTTGGATGAAGACAACCAAATAGCCTGACATATGTCACAGCAGTGAGGTAACAGCCAAACACCAGTTAGACACTCTTTTTCCCATTTAAACTCCAAGTCTGATTAAAACTCTGGGTGTAACAAATCTGCACCCACAGACTTTATTTGCTATAACTGTAATAAGCCAGGTCATATTGCAAGAAATTGCCATAGTAAGAAGAGTGACACTGGAGCAGATTTGTCCTTAGCAAATTTGGTGCAAGTACTTAACAGATGTGAAGGTGGGAGATAAGACTGTAAGGACCTTATAGATGGGAAGAGACAGACCCTAGTGCATATTGAAGTGCTGGGAAAACAATGTCCAAAAGGACCAGGTACTGGTGCCATCTGCATCCACAGGGACACTCGATACTATCCCACCAGACAAGTGACTCTGACTATTAATAGGGCGTTGCACCAAATGAAAGTGGGAGTAATACCTAAGTTACCTGTACCTGTGATTATGAAATAACTTTTCAGGATTTACCGAGTTAATCAGAGGGAGTAAATCCTGATGTTTCAGCAACTGTGGTGACAAGAGCTCAGGCAAAGAAAATATCAGATGCTGGGGACTCTTTTTCTTTCACTGATTTTGATTCAGACTTTTTGAGCACAGCTCCAAGATCTGGAAGTCCAGAAAAAAAGACAAGGCCTGAAGAAACAGTGGTAACAAAAGACTGATGGACATAAGGGGTTAACATATGAAAATGCTGAAACTAAACTGATCACTGATTGTGATTTTCTTTTAGAGCAAGCTAATGGTGTTTCTCTCCAGGGTTATTTTAAGTAGTTGGGGGTGAAACCAAAACAGGGTGAAACTATATTTAAAAAATGTAATGGGCTACTATACAGAGTTTGAGTTAAACCTCAGACACAGGAACAGATAGAACAATATGTTATACCACAAAAGTATAGATCTGAGTTGTTAGAGATAGCAAATGATAGTCCTATGGCTTGTCACATGGGGAGGGATCGCACCCTTGCCAGATTGCTGTACAGAATTTACTGGCCCGGAATTCATGAAGATATTGCTATCTATTGCAGTTCTTGTGCTGAGTGTCCGGAAGTAGGTCCCAGTGACTAAAAAAGACAAGGTGCCCCTACTTTTGATAGAAGTGCCTTTTAAAAGAATTGCAATTGATGTAGTTGGCTACTTAGACAGTAAAAAAGGTTATCAATTCATTTTGGTAGTATGTGACTATGCTATTCAATACCAAGAGGCAATTCCAATGCCTGCTGTCATAGCCCCAAAAATGGCAGCACAGCTTGCCAACATTTTCAGCAGGGTGGGCTACCTAAAGCAATTATTACTGATCAGGATAATAATTTTGGTGCTGCATTATGAAGGAGCTGTACCGATTTACTAGGTATCACTGTCATAAGAACTTCCCCTTATCACCCTCAGACAAACAGTCTTGTGGAGTGTTTTAATCAAACCCTAAAATGCATGTTGAAAAGGTTTGTAAAAGGAGAAGGAAAGATCGGGACCAGTACTTACGTACCTACTTTTCTTACAGAGAAGTGCCACAGGCATCAACAGGTTTTTCACCATTTGAAATGTTGTATGGTAGACAACCTAGAGGGCCACTAGATGTAATAAAAGAAACATGGGAAAATAACCCTCACCAGAAACAATCTATTGCATCTTATATGTGTGCCCTGAGAAAGAAGCTGGCAAAATGTGTTGAAATCACCCATAGTAATCAGGAAGAGGCCCAAAACCAACAGAAGGTGTAATATGACCATGGGGTAAAATAAAGTTTTTGAGTCGGGTGAAAAGGTTTTGCTACTGTTTCCACTACAGAAAATAAACTATTAATGCAGTGACAAGGGAGTTATAAACTGCTTAGCCATACTGGCACAGCTAACTATGAGACTCAGACCCCGACAGGAAAAATCCTACTAAGATATACCATGCTAACCTTCTCAAAAAATGGGTTGAAAAACACCAAAAGCTGTTTTTGCTGGTTTTACCAGAAAATGATAAAGATATTGGCGTAGCTTATGATGAGACTGGAACAAACCGTAACTGCTGATGCTGTAAAGGTGAATGTTTCCTTACCCTCTAGAACAAAACACAGAAATTCATAACTTGTTAAAGACATTTAGAAGTACTTTTACCACAGTGCCAGACTGAGCAAAAGGAGTCAAGCGTGTAATAGTGACAAGGAATACTCACCCCATTAGACAAAAGATATACAGATTAGCAGAAGCGGTTAAGAGCAACATGGTTAAGGCAATACAAAAATTAAAGAATTGGGTATCATAGAAGAGTAGAAAAGTGCTTGGTCATCACCAATGGTGATTGTAAACAAAAAAGAAGGGGGTGTAAGAATCTGCCTTGATTTTAGGAAACTTAATTGTCAGAATGTGACAGTTATCCTGTGCCCAGAATAGATGGTTTGGTGGACAGACTGGGGAGTGCCAAGTATATCAGTACCTTTGATCTCACCAAGGGTCACTGGCAAATTCCCCTAGCTAAAGAATCCAGAGACAAAACTGCATTTGCCACTCCTATAGAATACTATCAGTTCACCACCATGCCGTTTGGTTTACATGGCACACCCGCTACATTCAATGGTGCATGGATGTAATGTTATCCCTCACAATGGTTATTGTGCTGTGTACCTGGATGATGTCATGGTGTACAGTCCAGACTGAAAAAGTCACCTAGAACACCTATGAGCAGTTATCCAATTGATCAGAAAAGCAGGTCTGTCAATCCTACCAAGTGTGCATTGGGCATGCAGGAAACCAGATATTTTGGCTATGTTTTGGGAAATGGAGAAGTCAAGCCAGAGGTTTCCATTATAGAAACTGTAGCTAACTGTCCTGTTCCCAAAACCAAGAAACATGTCAGGTAATTTTGGGGCTGGCTGGTTATTATCGTAGATTTGTTCCCAGCTTTGCTGAATTTAGCTTCTCCTCTCACTGAACTCACAAAGAAGCAGTTCCCGAATAATGTGAAATAGATCCCAGAGTGTGATGAAGCTTTTGGGACATTAAGGCTACTATGTTCAGTCCCTGTTTTAAAAGCACAGACTTTGAGAAACAATTTCTGTTAGAGACAGATGCATCAGAGGTAGGCCTTGGTGCAGTCTTGAGTCAGCATATAGATGGGACAGAACATCTATTCTATACATAAGTAGGAAATTGTACGACAGAGAGAAAAAGTACTCCACCATTGAAAAGGAATGTCTTGTGGCAAAGTGGGCCATGGAGTCCCTTATGTTTTACTTATTAGGAGCTGACTGTACTTGTAACAGATCACAGTCCTCTCTCTTGGCTTAACCAAATGAAGGACAACAATTCTAGAATCACACAGTGGTACCTGGCACTACAACCATTTACTGTAAATTTAAAGTGATGTACAAATCTGGTAAAGAGAATGTCAATGTTGATTTTCTGTCAAGATATGGATCAGGAATTGAGAATTCTGAAGGTTGAAAAAAACAAAAATGTGTGAGTTGAAACTTCTCTGTTTGCTGTGCTGCATATGCACTGAACTGTAAAGGTTACAAGCTAACTTTAGATGGATATTTAATAGAATGTTTTGGAAACCTATTTTTGTAAAACAGGTTCCCTCTTAAAGAGGGGAGTATGTGACAGGGTTGAATAAGGCCCTGCCCCATTTGTTATGTTGAAAGAGTTTAAATACAAGGGTCTGTTTTACCCTCTCCTTTTCTGGCTCTTCTCTGGTTGCACAACCAAATTTTCATGTGAAACATAGGAATTGATCACTCTGACGGTTTTGCAATTCTCCGCCCCTCGCTATCTCTCTGCCTTCTCTTGCTATTTGTGTCTTTTCTCCTGCCTTGCATATCTGTAGTTATAAAAATATATATGTGAATCTTTGTGTAAAACTGTATGTGAAACTGAGATCCTTTTGGTTAAAACTGTATATAGTTATACTGTTGAAATGATTGCAAAAAGCTATTTGGAACTCAAGCAGTTAACTTGAGATGCAGTTTTTAAACCTTTTACAGAGCTCTAAACAAGAGGTCAGTTACAGTTCACTATGTTCTTTTTGCTGCACCTCATGAAACTGACAAGAACATTCTATAATCTTACAAGAACATTCTGTGAGAAGAAGGCTCTCTTAACAAGTTCCCAGACAAAGACTTATAAAAGAGCAGCAATGCTTTGCTAGAGAGACAAGGACAGTGAGAGACTGAAACTTGTAATTAAGAGATACCCTCAGAAGAAGTACTTAGTTTTCTCTGTTTGTACTGCCTTTGTAAATAGTTATACTGAATATTTTTTTTTATTTTGCTGTTATTGAGAAAAATAAAATGCTATTTGTGAGTTTTGAAACTGCTCCTGGTTTTCCTATGCTTCCTGACCTGTGCCTCGATGACAGTGACAGGCCGGCTCTTATCCTTTCTGTGGCCAAGTCCATAGATAGGAAGTACACCTCTCCTAATGACAGGCCTTTTCTAGCATCTCAGCATTTTGCCGATGCTCTTGTGGTGCTTGTGGAGAATGATGAAGCTATACTCCCTCAGGAATCCACAGCACAACCTGTGAATAAAGAGTCTCATAAGAGTGACATTCTGGGTAAATGGGTTTTCATGGCTACAACCTTGGGTATGTGTATTGTTTGTTACCAGGGCCATTGATCTCAGTATGAGTACACCCTGTGGCACAAACTCAAATCAACAGCTGAGAACCTCCCAGAATCTGACACTAATGCAGAGCTTCTTCAGACCATCACCAGGGGCATAGAGTCCAACAATCAGCAGCTGAAGGCTAAAAGCTGCCATTGACACCTATGACACTGCCTCTAAGGCAGCTGTTGCTGAGATTTGTACACATCAACCTTACTGGCTCAGAACTTCAGGCTTCTCGGATGATGCTCAGCAGAAAGTTATGAACTTCTTGACAGCGCTTATCTGTTCTGCCCACAGGTGGAGCAAGCACTGGAGGCCACCCAGAAAATCAGGACTGCCATTAAAACAGACAGACCAACTCTGGTTGCCCCTCAGAGGGTGGGAACCATTGACAGTTTTGTAACAGGCGGTCCTTTTAGGGTAATAGCTGAGGAGCCTTTAGCCCTTGCCTCCACAGAAGCTATATGAAGTTGCACCACTTGTCTCCTGTATACTGTTAAAAGTGAATCCCAGCCCTTTCTAAGCAAAATCGAGCTATAGTTAGCATGCAACAAACAAATCTTAATAGCTCAAGAACCATAAGTGCTTGACACAAAGTATGAGTGGCAAAGTTATTCAGCACAAAATTACCCTTCCAATGGTGGTATGCAAATAATATGAAATTTTGTTTTTTTTTCTATGCTGGTTGAAATGGCAACTTTTTTTCACTAAAATAAGCAACATAAACCATACACACCATACCATAAACAAATGCGAATAACTCCTAAAGTATACATGATATACCCCAAATATCAGTGGCAAAGTTGTTCAGCACAAAATTAACTTTCCAACAGTGCTATGCAATCAGATATATACTATATTCTGCCATATTATATATTAAAATATATAAGTGACATCTCCAGATGCTGCAAGGACACACAGTAAGTCAGTAGCTGACTTCTGTAGGCATCCTCAGGACACACCAGTGTATTTTACTGATGACTACAGGCATCTGCTAGGAGACAGTGAGTTAACAGGAACCAAACCTTTGAGCCACAAAGAAAATGCAGCATATGGCACAGGTCCTGGATAGCGCCAGCCTCTCTGAAGATTCGAGCCTAGGTACCACCTCAACTGCCGAGATGGACACCGCTACAGTGGTAGGGGCATTTGACTCAATTTTACAACAAGTGGAAGTCCATTGCAATGGGAAAATGGGTCCTCAGGATTGTCCAGGAGGATACTCTCTCAGTTTTGCAGACATCACCCAGGCTTCCACCCAAACTACAACACAGCCTGTCCTCCACTCAGTCAGACCTTCTTGCTTCTGAGATACACAGCCTCTTAAGGAACAGGGCAGTAGAAGTTGTTCTGCTGACAGAACAGAACACAGGTTTCTACTCCCATTACTCTCTGGTTCCAAAGAAAACAGGCAGCATGGGCAGTTCTAAACCTCAGGAAGTTAATCAAGTACCTGTTCAGGAGAAGATCAAGATTATCTTCCTAGGAATGCTACTCCTCTGATTCATCAGTTCAACTGGTTGGCATCCCTGGATATGCAGGATGCCTACCAGGATATCTGATGCACCTAAGTCACCACAAGTACCTCCACTCTGTGGCTCTGGGTCAACACTATCAGTTTAGAGTCCTGCCATTTGGGTTATCCTTGGCACCTTGAGTCTTTACAAAGTGTTTTGCAGTACTCACAGCATATCTCAGAAAACTCAGCATTCAAGTCTTCCCTTATCTGGACGATTGGCTCCTATAAAGTCCATGCAGACAGGAGACACAAGAAGCAGTCACCACAGCTTCTCACTTCCTCACTTCCATTGGGGTTCTTCTGAATCTGGAAAGTCCCAGTTTCAATCCTCCCAGCAACTCCTCTTCATAGGAGCCCTCCTGGATACTTCCAGGGTGAGGGCTATCCTTGCAAAGACAGGAGGAATGACATTCTCCTGATGACTCACTACATCTGGGAGAGTAACTCTGTTCAGGCCCTCTCAATGCAGTTGATGCTAGGACTTACAGCATCATCCATCTTCACGGTGCCTCTAGTGTAGCTACACATGAGGACCACTCATGTATGCTCAGCAACAGTGGTCACTGACTATGCACCCACAATCCTTTCACATAAAGGTGACAGAGCCTCTAATAAGGTCGCTTGCATGGAGGGCACAGGAAGACAAGCTTCTACAAGGCCTGCCCTTTACCCCACTGGAACCTCAGATCAACATCACTACAGATGGGTCTTTGACCAGTTGTGGAGCTCATTACCAGGGCCTCCACACTGAGGGAGTGTGGAGCCAGGAGGAGTCTCACCTACACACAAATGTCTTGGACATGAGAGCTGTCCTATACACTGCCCTAGCCCTGAAGGATCTCCTCTGTCACAGAGTAATTCTCCTTCAGACAAACAACAAGGTAGTGATGTACTACATCAACAAGTGGGGGGGACACATTCCTACCCTCTGTGCTGAGAGTCCATGAGGGTATGGGAGTGGTGTCTTGAGCAAGATGCCTTAATTCAAACAGTTTACCTGCCAGAAATTCAGAATGACCTAGCAGATAGCCTCAGCAAGACAGAGGCAGATCCACACAAATGGTCACTCACACCAGACATCATAGAGTTGCTATTTGATGAGTGGGACAGTGAACCTTTTTGTGTCCCCACTCAAAGCAAAACTCTCTGTTCTGCTCCAGAAATCCAGAACCTGGTATTTTCTGTTAGAATGCATTCAGACTATGGTGGATAAGATGCTTTCTGTATGCATTTCCTTCTCTTCCACTAATTCAGAGGATGCTGCTCAAATTGGAGGCATAAGGGGGCAGGATGACTCATCGCTCCATACTGGCCTCGACAGATATGGTTTTCCTTGATCAACAGATTGTCAGAGGTCCCTCCAAGACAACTTCCTCTATGAATGAACCTTCTGACACAGGGACCTGTGATCCATCCCAACCTGTGCTCCCTTCATCTCCATGCCTGGCTCCTGAGGAGATAGAAGTGGGTAGGTTTAAGGTTTCTAGAGAATTTCGGAGATCCTCTTGGCAGTGCATAAGCCTTCTAATAGGAAGACTTGCATGTCTAAATGGAAGTGTTTCTCTATTTGGTTCTCAAAATTCCATCTGGGCCCATTTTATTGCCCACCAAATAAGGTGTCGGAGTACCTTTTAGACCTGCCAATGCAAGACTGCAATACTGAACAGTAAAGGTACATCTCTGCAAGATTTTGGCCAACCATGAGCCAGTACAGAATATGGCATTGACTCAGTTACTGTTAGTCAAAAGATTCCTTAAGGTATCCTGCACACAAGACCTCCAATCGGGAGGCCGGTGACTGTGTGGGATATTAACCTCATACTAGATATGCTCACCGTAAACCATTTGAGCCTCTGGCCACCTGTGACTTGCGTTTCTGACTTGGAAGACTGCCTTCTTGGTGGCCATTATTTTCCTCACAGGGTTTCTGAAATCCATGTCTTGGTCACAGACCCTCCATATGCTGTCTTTCACAAGGATAAGGTGGTACTTCGCATTCACCCTAAATTCCTACCCAAAGTGGTCTTGGAATTTCACCTTAATCAACCGTTGGTTCTTCCTACTTACTTTGCCAGCTTCAAGAATGAAGGGGAATGCACCCATCACCCCTGGATGTAAAGAGGGCTTTGCGTTTCTACAACAGAATAAGAGATTCACAAATCTCGGCAACTCTTCATGTCATTCAGCATGGCCCGGCTAGGTCAGCCTGTTGCCATCAGATGCATTTCTGCATGGTTAGTGGCATGCCTTCACCATTGCTACTCAATGGCAGAGGTCAAGTTGGAAGGTCGGGTTTACACTCACTCTACCAGAGTGGTCGCGGCATCTCTGGCAGAGATACGTAGCGTGCCCTTTGCAGATATTTGCAAGGCGGCTACACAGGTTGGCGATACCTTTGTAAAGCACTATGTCTATGCCCTGGATGTCCATGCCAGACAGCATTCTTCCTTTGGCAGGACAATCCTCAATGGACTGCTGTCCTGAGTGAGCTTTCTCTCCTGACGCCCTGCTTGGGGAATTGGTTTTTAGCTTAGTACTCTCCCAATAGTGTGAATAAATGGTGAAGACTTTTAGTCCAGGAAGATATGGAAATTATATACCTACTGTAATTCTTGATCTTCTTGGATGAAATCTTCACCATTCATTTTCATGCCTACCCACCATCCCCCAAGCGCACTCATCCTGTTTCTGGTCTTCACTCCCTTGTTACTCTGAGCTGTGAAGACATTGTTGAGTTGACCCTTCTACACAGGTCTTCCAGGCAATCTTATGCCCAGTTTAGGTTAGGTTTTTCCTAGGTTGGTTTATGCTGCACCTCCTTGGTCAAAAGGTACTGAGGGTGGTTGGATGGTCGACACCAAAATAGCCTATATGGGTGCAAGCCAGCCTTGCGGTGCAGCGCATCCATAGTCCTATCTCAGCGCTGGTCTTCCTGAAGAATTTGGCTCCCACTGGGTCCTAGCACCTCTGTTGTAGGCCCAATAGTGTGAATGAATGGTGAAGACTTTGTCCAAAAAGATCAAGAATTGAGGTAGGTACATAATTGCCATTTTTGGTTCCACTGTCTCCTTAAAGCTTCTTTGTGCAGGAGTATTTATTTCTTGCCATTTTGCAAAAAAAACAAAAAACTGAAAAGTTCCAATCATGTATGTAACCTTTTCTGTCCCCCTAGGTTACATACGTGATAATGCTCCTTAAGCAACAAGACAGCCAAGATTCAGGTCATCTGACCTCCCCAAAAAAAAAAAATCACTATACAGTGTACTTTCTTTATAATTAGTGTGTCTCTTTGTTTAGTTTTATTCTCATGCTACAGCTAAGAGTCCACCCAGAGCACTCCTTTCTGTACACCTCCACCTACATGCGTAATGTTCACTGAACTGGCTGTGGAGCATGTGTTGGGTGCTAATTAGCATTGGTTAATTTATTGCCTATCAAAATCATGTTTTCCTGGTCTTTAAACTTGTTTTGCCTGTGAATCAGGCATTCAGCTGCTAGTGCTTGCATTGTTTGTGTGGTCTGTCCTGCCTGTTATAAACGAGAGCCTGTGTTACAAATGGTAGGTTCACTGCCTTATTTTACTACTCTGAATCCTGATCTGCTCAGCTCAAGAAAACTCTACAAAATAAATTAGCTTTGCCATCATTTTCTTCAAGTAAATGCCAACTTTGCATTCTGTGATCAGTCATTGTCTTTGTGACAGTCAGAAATGTGACTGGCGACAGACAAAGGACAAGCTGGTTTGTAACAAAGGACAGATTAGCAGATCCATCCTTATTACAATGAGATTTGAGTACTGACAGTGTTTTTATCCTCAGTCCAGCACCATAATATTATTTATTATAGTATAGTACATAACCACCAATACAATAATTTAATGTCAGAAAATGGCCAATATTTATGATGGCAAAAGGGTACTGGTTTACTAACCAACCCTTCCTCATATGTACTGAAAATGTAAAGCAAATAGAAAGGACTGAATGTGTGATCTACAGGGGTATACAGCTTTATATTTTACACTCTGAGGTTATCTTTGTGAGACTGCCAAAAATGTGTTTTAAATGGTCCTAAATGTTGTATCTCGTTCATAACAGGGACAGATATACCATATTCTTGTTTGTAACAGGGGATCTCCTGAAAATATCTGTCTCTGTTACAAACTAGACTTTTAGTGATTGTGATGACCAACCTATTTTTTTCACTAGACAGTGTCATCTGCTAGTTTTCTCTCTGTATAAGTGTGGGGGCCAGGATGGTAAGAAGAACATGGACAATTCTGGAGATTTCAACAGTACAGCAGGATCTTAACAGGTGCTTAATCACTTCTTTGTGAAGGGTCTCCTGAAAGAGGGATGCGGTAATTAGTGAAAAATAGTCCGGAGACATTCTATCCAAGCCAGCACAGGCAAAGATTTTTTTGTATGCTAAATGATTTTCAATAGGATGGTGCTTCCTCAGACACAGGTTGACTTATAATGTTATATTCAGTCTCATTTATAACAGACAGAAGTAACACAATCTCGTTTCTAACTGTTCAATCATTTTGTTTTACAATATGTGGAAATATTTTAAAATGTTCCGTCAACTAAGGTTCATTTTGCCCTTGTAATTTTGTGTTAGCACTAAAAATGATGGTGGAGACTGAGGAAGTGGAGGCGGGTGCCACAAAGTCCAAGGACTGCTGACATGACTGGGGAAATGGAGATGGGTGCCACCAGGTCTCAGGAAGTGTGCAGGGCCAGGGAGAGGAAGGAGCGAAGTCAGGTCTCCCAGGACTTCTAACAGCAATAGGGAGAAAATGGGGATGCCACCAGGTCCAAGGACTGCTGACATGGATGGAGAGGTGGAGGCAGGTGTCATCTCATCCCAGGGAAGGTTGATAGGGTCAGGAAGAGGGAGGAGGGGGACACGGGGTCCCAGGGAAGGCTTACAGGGCTGGGGAGATGGAAGGGGATGATTCCAGCCCCCCCCAGATGGCTTACAGGGATGGGGAGAGGAAAAGGGATGCCACAAGGTCCAAGGACTACTGACATGGCCATGGAGATGGAGGAGGAGTCACCAGGTTCCAGGAAGGTTGATAGCATCAGTGAAAGGGAGGGGTGATGACAAGTCCCCCAGGATAGCTTGCAGGATAAGGAAAGGAAAATGGATGCCACAAGGTCCGGAGACAGCTTAGAGGGCAGGGAAGATGAACGTAGTAGCCACCTGGTTCCAGGGAAGGCTAACAGGGCTGGGTAAAGGGAGGAGGGTGCCATCCAGGTTCAAGGGAAGGCTGATGGGGCTGGGAGAGGGAATGGGATGATTCAAGGTCTCTCAAGACTGTTGACAAAAATGGGGAGAAGGAAAGAGGATGTCACCAGATCAGGGACTGCTATTAGAGCTGTGGAGATGGGTTCCTCAAGGTCTCAGTGAAGTCTGGAGGGGCTGAGGAGAGAGAAGAGAGTGCCACCTGGTCCCAGAGAAGACTAACAGGACTGGGAGGGAGGGTATGATGCCAGGTCACCTAGTACTGCTGATGGGGATAGGGAGAGGGAAAGGGAAAGGGAAAGGGATGCCACCAGGTCCAAGAACTGCTGACAAAACTGGGGAAATGGAGGCATTGCCACCAGGTTCCAGGGAAGGCTGAGGGGGCTGGGAAGAGGGTGCAGGGTGCCACTAAATCCCATGGAAGGATGACGGTGCTGGGAAGAGGCAAGAAGATTATGCCAAGCCCCCTGGAACTGCTAATATGGATGGGGAGAGAAAGTATAGTGTGGTGGTTTAAGGCTGTGAGCTGCAAATCTGCAGACCTGGGTTTGAATCCTACAGCCCCCACTTGCATATACTGTGTGATCCTGAGCAAGTCACTTAACTTTCCTGTGTTCCCAGGTTGCACCTGTAAACAAGCTGTTCTGCTTAGTGTGCCACTCCTGGTTAAATAATTGGGGGAGAAAAAGGGGAGGCCACCAAATCCAGGGACTGCTAAAAGGACTGGGGGAGAACATGCCAAGGAATGCTGATGGAGTTAGGGAGAAGGAGGAGGGTGCCATCAGGTTCCAGAAAAGGCTGACAGGGCTGGAGAGAGGGAAGGGGATGATGTCAGGACCCACAGGTATTCTAACAGGGATGGAGAGGAAAGACAAGCCACCAGGTCCAAGGACCGCTGACAGGTCCTTGAAGATAGAACCAGATGCTACAAGTCTCCAGGGGAGGTTGATGGGGTTGGTAAGAGGGAGAAGGGTGCCACCAAAGGGAAAGGGATGAAGTCAGGTCCCCTGTGACTGCTGACTGATGGAGAGACCAAAAGAGATGCCACCGGCTCTAAGGACTTCTGGCAGGACTGGTAAGATGGAGGCAGGTGCCACCACATCCCAGAGAAGGATAATGGGGTTTCAGACAGGGAGGAGGGTACCACCAGGTCCCAGAAAGGCTAACAAGGGCTGTGAAGGGGGTGGGGGATGATGCCACATCCACCAGGAATGCTGACAGGGCTGCAGAGAGGGAAGGGGACACCATCAAGTACAAGGGAAGGCTGAGGAGATGAGGCGGGTTTCACCAGGTCCCAGGGAAGGTTGATGGGGATGGGAAGAGTGAGATACCTGCAAGTGTAATTCTGGGTGCAACCCAATGATTACCTGTCTCTATTTCAACCCTGGTTGGTCCAGTCCTGTGCATATCTGCTTGAGCAAGACATTGTAAGTCGTGCTCGCATTTTTGTCTGGTTGATTCAGCTATGCCATCACCTGTGGTCTCTCAGGTCCATGGTCAATATTCTACATAGCCCTGGTGGGTCAACACGAGGAGTACTGTACACACCTGGTCCAGCAAGACACTGTCAAGCTTGCACCTGCATTCTCACCTTGTGGGTGGGTTTCAACTCTAATGCTTACCCACCCTAAGCAAACAAAAGCTAGGACTAAGTAAAATGTGGTGAGTCATTTTTTCTACCTCCAAAGAGTAGATGGGTGGTGGGTCACTGCCTACTGGGGTGGGGGCACTAGCCCACCAGAGATATGGGAATTTCTTTCTGCTGAATGGGATGGGGCTCAGGAAGTGGGAAACCACTGGACTGCCAGGGAATAGAGAAGTTTATTATTATACATATAATATGGATCAAGTCTCAGGAGGTGAGACCACTAGACTACCAGAGAAAGGGATGTTAATGTATTTGAAACGGGGCACTGATCTGTGTTTGGGAAGGGGGGACCACGAGACTGCCAGGGAAAAGAGGTGTGCAAGAACAAGGGGGTACAATTTAAAGATAGAAGGGGGATGGCTCAGAGGCAACGTGAGGAAGTATTTTTTCACAGAGAGGGTGGTGGACAGATGGAACAGCCTTCCTGAGGAGGTAGTGGGGTCAAAAACTGTGGGAGAATTCAAGAATGCATGGGACAGACATAAGGCAATTCTTAGTGGGGGATAGAAGGAAGTAGGCTGTTATAGGGATCTGTAGCTTATCCAATCGGTAGGAAATGGGCAGACTAGGTGGTCCAAGCAGTCCTTATCTGCCATCAAAGTTTGTTTCTGTGTTAATTTATTTGAAACTGGGCATGAGCTTATGGGACTAGTGAAAAGAGTTAATATACTGCAAATGCCAAATTCATGTACAGACCAAAAGACATTTATGCATAACTTTTAATTTTATTTTGCCTTATCTGTCCCTGTTACATATGTTACATAGTCACTGTTTCCAGAAAAATGTTAGAGGCTGGATCTTGCAAACCTCATGTGATATATTCATGTTTACAGTTTAAGTAGATGACCTCAAGGTTAATATATTGATGGCAAAAGAATAAAGAAATCACTAAGTTTACTTTTCCATGTTCATGTCCCACATATTTCTATCATTGCTGTGGATAGGCTATAAGATGAGCGTCCATCATCGGGAGAGTAAGACAAGAATTTATTGTGGGAAACAGTGTAGTCTGAGGGTATCAAAACGTAAACAGCTGCTGTGGCAAGTTTGGAGAGGGAAAGTGCATCAGCAGCCGGTTAGAATCAAACATTGGCTTAAGTCTAAGTCACAGTTTGAGACTTAAGCCACAGAAAGTGGTCTAGCATAAGCCCCCAATGTAAGACAGTTGCACAAAGCTGGAAAATGAAAGTCTTATGCTAGACCAGTCTAACTCTCTGGTTGCATAGCAACAAAGACTGGACTTAAAATGTTAGACTTTGCAGGCCATTTCAAGATGGCTGCCAAAACAAAGGAGATTAAATTTTATCTTGATGAGAAGTTAACTTTGGTTGATGAGCTTATTAGAAAGAAGAACAAATTATAGGTAAAATGGGTCTCAATGTGAAAAAATCCCAAACATTTTATGGTATTAAGAATGGAAAAGTAATTTTAAGAAGTTTATAGTACTGAGAAAAGTGCAGCAGCAGCAAGCTTTTAAACAAATCAGCTTTTAAAATCAGTCATGAGCAGCATACTTCTTGTGAGATCACCCACCAATTATTTTTTTTATTACCGATGTGTACCTTTTTTAGTGAAATTACGCCGAGGGTATGGCTGGGCTGTGAGTCTCTCTTCCAGTTTCCTCTCGCAGACTTTATCCATCGAAATAATGGAGCATAGAACCATTCCGAGTGAGACTAAAAAAAGAGGCAGTGACCAAGGGCTTCTTAGTTCTTTTTCAATTGGACATACATACTAAAAACAAATTACTAGCACTTTGGATTTTATTTTGTCAGATGTCAGTTTCAGGTAAATTATTTTCTGCAACACTTGTTCCCACCCTGCCAGCCCTAGAACTCCTGAATGCTGTGTGTGTGTGTGTGTGTGTGTGTGTGTGGTTGTGGTAATGGGTGGTCATTCATTGGTTCAAATGCTCCTGAGAATCCAACTCCTAGCTCCGACTGATGGGCAGTCTGTAGGAGCAGCGTGGTGTTTCTATTGGCCCTGGCATGAGGTG
This sequence comes from Neoceratodus forsteri, assembly GCA_016271365.2. Lineage (NCBI taxonomy): Eukaryota > Metazoa > Chordata > Ceratodontiformes > Ceratodontidae > Neoceratodus > Neoceratodus forsteri. The sequence continues at coordinate 218,026,804 of CM028133.1, forward strand.
CTCACCCCTTAATCGAGGCCAGTGAGGTCTTCTACTCTAAGAGCTATACGATGATCTGGGCTGCCAGCCAGGTGTCGGTAAGTTAAAGATATTTTTCAAAACTTTAAATAAAAAAATACATTAAGTCCAGCAAAATAATATTTACTGCCTCTCTTTAAAATAGAGCCAGCTCTCTCTAAAACATTCTAATGGATTCATAACTAATTTGATGTTTCTGATTTTGACTGTATGTTATGGTAACCCCTACAAATGGGGTTCTAATAAACCTCTAGGAGCTTGCCTAAGTGCTCCCAGCCTGAATGGTGTCGCCGTTTAAGCCGTTTATCTGTGAGTGCTTTTAGAGCCTCTGGTACTGTCTCTTGAAGAACTGTCTGCTTGCAGACTTAATTAGTTTGTATGGGAGACTGTGTATTTAATACTTGAATCCTGCCTGAGCTGCTGTCAAATCATTCCATTTTTGTAGTCGCTAAGAGTTCAATGGGAGCCCATCTGAAAGCTATAACTGTTTGCCTGTAATCATTTAAAGCATTAGCAAAATTGTAGTTTGTCTAAGCTGCCTTTATTGCAGTTGGGACTCTGTGTGTGTTACCTCTCCATTTTGGACCTAAACTGCTGTGCTGGGTCAATTGGGTTAAGCGAGCCCTTAAATGGAGCCTGTGGACGAATCAGAACTTGGACTCTTAATTTGAGCCAGCCACAATGGGATTATATGGGCAGTGACTCTGGGAAATGTAGTTTTGACCTTGACGCCTTTTTTCTACCAACAGAGGGAGTCTTATTGTGAGTGACAGCTGAATCAGCCAACAGAATGGTGTGGAGCTAAAGGAAATGCCCTGCTCTGTGACTGGAAAGAGTAGATCAGTTTTGGCAGTGAAGAGAGAAGGAGCTGTGTGCTTCTGCGGTGTATAGTTTTCTTGGAAGCGCATGTGAGACCCTGGGTTTCAGTCTGCAGCCTTTGTGAGTGCCAGTTTTACTGAATCTGAGCTGTGAGGAGAAAGAAGCACTAGAAGTGTGAAACCAGGCTCACCTTGTAGAAGAATGGAGAATTGCTGAATCGCGCTTGGTCTGTCAGGAACTGAAGCTGCTGTGTGTGTGCTCCTGGGTATTTTTGCAGTGGTTGCAACTGGGATCAAGGAGCAGCCTGCCTGGGATAGTACTTTCCTTTTACATATAAATGTGCGTAAGTGCTTGTGGGGAATCACTATTTCAAATCCCCTGTACAGTGAATTGCGTGCTGAAGCTGGAAGTAAGCTCCCAGCTCAATTCAGACTACATCTGTTTTATTATCCGCTGCAGTGGGGTCCAGTCACAAGGACCTTGTCCTCATGCCCTGCTCTTCTGGCAATCCAGAGGGACATTCTCCATCCAATACTCAGCTTGGGTGTTGTGAGTACAAATCAGTGAATTCCCCTGCAGCTGGTTTTCAATCCCAAGTGTGTCACCTAATTCTTGTTCTTTCACTGTTTTCATGAACTGAGCCCTCTGGCTCCGGATTACATTTGGGCATTGTGCATATCTTTTCTCTACAGCGCCCTATCCATCTGCACCTGCTGGCCAACACCGGGCAAAGGACCTGGCTAGCCTCCCCCCAAACCTGGGTACCCAGAGTGTAACTTTTCAGACCTGTATGTGTGCACAGTACTGTGATTTAATGCCACCAATTAACCTGATTCTCCCCTCCCATTCTACTGTTCCCTAAATAAATTTGTTTTTGTTATACTGTATACTGTCTGTGGTGTTCGTGCTTATGGAAATAGTGTTGTATTTTGTTGTGCACGTTGTTTAACCTTATTTTACAGGGGTCCTCAGAGCGTGCTGCAGAATTTGTCTCGACGGTAAGTGGTGCCTTATGAGTGAACAGTGTGTATATGTGGGGTACTGGGACTTTAACTCCTGTTTACTGTGCAAGCCACTGAGGGAATAAAAGGGGTCTCAGTGTCCCAGAGGCTGTGACCAAGCTAGTCTAACCACTACAAACCCCGACATCTGGGTGGAGGCACATGCCATAGAACCTAGGCCCCTCAACCTGTCAGTAGTCAGTCAGGCAGGGGTAGTAGCCCTTGGGATAGCGCCACCTGGGGGTTACATTACTGATATGAGTTGTTGGATATTCATGCTGTTGGAATTCTATACTTAATGGGGGCTGCACACAATTTGTGCATATCCAGTCGATGCAGCTATGCACCCAGGGACAGGCAGAGGCTACAGGTATGCACAACCATGTGCCACTGCAGGGTGTCTGTCCATGGCCCACCCCCTGGAACACATGATTGTGGGAGGTGGATCGAGACATAGATCACTGTCCAATCAGATACCCATCCTGGGTCCCCTAGTGGATCCTCTGCTCCCACACGAGCCAGGGTTCTTGGAGGTGTGGGAACAGCATATTGTAAGTATGGGCAAGTGGCTGAATGGCTGCTCCAGCCCTACTTTCCTCACTAGAGGGCTTGGACAGCACTGCCACTGTATATTGCTTTCCTTGCAACTGGTGGGTGTCATCTGTGGGGCACCCTGAGGATATGATAGGGCCCCTGGCTGCATATCCTGTACCCTCCTCGACTGACACTGTGTGCTTCATGAATGGCATGGAGTGTGGGACCCTCCAGACATGCCCCTGAATTGGGTGCATGTGTAGCTGAGCAACTGGCTGGGGATTTCCTGTGGAAGGGACACTGTCCCTTTCGTGCATGCATGCAGGAGTCCACAGGACCCCCTGTGCATGGAATTGCAATGCTGAACACTTGTGCATAGGTAATCAACACCTTAATGCATGGGCCCCAGTATTTGGATCTCGTCATGCACTGATATTTATGAACCCTGCCCCAGACTGGAACAGCAGCACTCACTTCTAAATTAAATGCATCTAGTTCTAGGTTATCATGAATCAGCTTAGTGAAAGCATTGGGTCTCATCAGTAAATGGAAGGTTGGGGCAGTGACTCCTACTTTCTCCCTAGACACGATGTGGCAGCTTCACGAAGGGTAATGTAGGGCTCATGACAAGCCTTGCCTCAAATCTGGTGGTTGGAGCAGCTGCGCCGAAAAGGTTGCCACAGAGTGACCCTGATCCAGGGACGTCTGGCACATTCACAACAATTTTTTCTATTTTATGGCGGCTTGCATCAAATATTTTGCGCTAGCCCCACAGAATGGCTTCCCGAGATTTTGACAAGCTAGACTGGAAAAAGCTGGTCTAAACTGGGGCAACTGGTGCACAGGATTGAAAATCCGGAACACCGGGCAAGAAAATGCTGCAAGCCACTTGCACCAAATATTTGGTGCACCCAGGGCTTGTGGCCCTCCTGGGACTTTTGAGAACTGGGCCCAATGTAGTAAGCAGAATTAACTACCTGTTTATTCTAAAACTGCTGAATAGCTCCATTCTTTCATCCAGTATTGACAGCATTGGGATACTGGATCATGGATTTACAGATCTCACTAATCATGGGGAGAGAAGAGGACAGGGATTTTAAATGGAAGTTTAATAACTTACTTCCTTTTGATAAAATCTCCCAAAGCTCACTCTTGAAGCTTACCTCTTTAGGAGGTAAACTGTCCTGTTTATAGAGTTTAGGCAGAGAAGGGATCATAACTTTACACCAGAGGAAGCTATCTGATCCATTGCCTCCTCTTACTATGTTGGACCACACCAGCACTCAAATGTTTCTGTGACATTTGAGTAGGAAAACTATGGGGTGCACTCCACTGAAATCAATGGGGGCATTTTATGTTGATTGCATGCATGCACAAAAACATATTGCAGCAGCTTGCTGCAGAAGCAGGTTGTTGAGGCACTGCACTGTTGTGGCCAATGCCCCCACAGCCTTTGGAGGCTTGGGCCACTTTTCCCAATGGGGTGTCACGCTGTTGCTGACACTAGTTCAGCCAGCATGCCACCACTTTGTAAGGTTTCAGCCACTGCAATCAGGGGCTGCCTCGTCATTGCAGCGTCAACCATGCTGCAATGAGGGAGCGACCCGTCATTGCAGGGTGGAACCTTGTTACTGTGATATTGCCGAGAACACGCGCGGCTTGCCGTGTTCACAAAACCATATTAAGCACCCTCACTGCCGAGGGGAGCCCAATTCCCCTCGGCAGTATATGCCCCACCATGTTTGTTTGCAGACGGGGACTCCCAATCCCCATCAGCTTCAGTGCCCTGATGTTCATGTTGCTGAAGGGGCCCACTCCCGTCGGCATTATATCCCCTCCCAGTTTAATTTGCCAGCGGAGGAACCCACTTCATCGGTATAATTCCCCCAAACATGCAGTACAGTTGTGACGAGGAGGTGCACAATCCCCTGGCTAGAGCTGCCCCCAAAAAAAAACACTCTGGCACACTGGGCCCACCCCAGCATGCCAAATGGCCCTGTGTTAAAAAAAAAAAAAGAAAAAAAAAATACTGCCATGTTTTTTTTTTTTTTAATCTGTCGAAAAGAAAAACTATCTCTCGCGTCTCCTGCCCCTCTCCCACAACCCGCACCCACTCTCTGTGCACCTTGCCTCCCCCACCCCCTCTCACCCCATACTTACCTGTGGAGTCTGGCGCGTGATCTTCGGTGGACCAGGAACTCGTCTGCATTCTTCAAAGCCAACCGCAAACTGAAGAAATGCCGGTAAACTGTATAATGGCATAAATAGGGTTTTTCAACTTTGGTGCATATCTCGGGTATTTTTTTTCGTTCTGGCACCAAATTTTCAACATGGGGTTTTTGGGACCCCTCCTCATGAATTCTGCCACTGTCATGGCGTTATTTGGCCCTGAAAGGTGATTTTGCAGTCACTGCACGGAATCACCTTTTGGGACTGATTAACAAAACGACAGTCCAGTGTTCATGAAGTGGTCTCTCAAAAAGCCTATGTTGCAAATTTGGTGGAAAAAAATCCAAAAAATGACTGTTTTACAAGCGTGTGATGCACAGTTGGTACACACACTCATAACTTCACCAATCTGCAGTATTTTCATGCCAGAGTTTCAACACTGACATTTTTTCACACCTCCTTGTGAACAGTACAGCTGTCATTTTTCACATCCTGGCTGAAATGTGTTTTCGCACTTCCGGCACAGAATAGTGCGGTGGCTGTGGGAAATCAGTGCTCGGGACAGATTAAGACAATTACATTGACACTGTTCATGAGCAGAGGTCCTAAAATGTCTATGTTGAAAATCTGGATATGAAACTCCATAAAATGACTGTTACAAGCGTGCATTGAGCAGTTTGCACGCACGCGTGTAACTTCGCAAATTTATAATATTTTCACTCCAGATTTTCAACATTGCCATTTTCCCACCCCTCATTATGAACAGTACAGCTGTCATTTTTCCCATCCTAGCCGAAATGTGTTTTTGCACTTCCAGCGCCCAGAACAAGCGCGATCGCTGTCAGGAAATCAGTGTTCGGACAGATTAAGAACATGACAGTGATACTGTTCATGAGCAGAGGTCCTAAAATGCCTATGTTGAAAATGTGGTGGTGATAGCCCATCAAATGACTGTTACAAGTGTGCATTGGGCGTAGTTTTCTCAAGACCATTGTAACTTTGCAGATTGGTAATATTGTCACGCCAGATTTTCAACACTGGCATTTTTTACACCTCCCTATGAACAGTACAGCTGTCATTTTCACATCCTGACCGAAATGTGTTTTCGCTTCCAGCGCAGAATAGCGTGGTCACTGTGGAAAATCAGTGTTCTGGACAGATTAAGAAAATGATAGTGACACTGTTCATGACCAGAGGTCCTAAAATCCTATGTTGAAAATTTGGTGATGAAACTCCATAAAATGACTGTGTTATAAATGTGTGTTGAACTATTTCACACACCCTTGTAACTTTGCAAATTTGTAATATTTTCACACCACATTTCAACACTGCCATTTTTCCACACCTCCTTATGAACAGTACAGCTGTCAGTTTTCACATCCTGGCCAAAATATGTTTTTGTACTCCTGCGCAGAATAGCACTGTTGCTGTGGAAATCAGTGTTTGGGACAGATTAAGATCGGCGAGTGAGAGGGGAGTGACCGAGCTCAATTGAGCTCTGTCAGGACTGCTGCAGATTTCTCTGTGGGCAGAAAAAGGCCCCAACCCGGAGCCCAGTACAAAAGGGCAGCCTGCAGCACTAGGAGAAACAGAACAAGAGAGCGAGTGAGACAGGGGGAGTGAGCAAACTCAGCGGAGCTCTGTCAGGGCTGCTGCAGATTTTTGTGGCCAGAAAAAGGCGTCAATGCAGGCAGGGGCCCAGAACATAAGGCCAGCCTGCAGCGGTGGGAGAAACAGTATGCGTAGTGAGACGGGGGGACTGAGTGAGCTCAACAGAGCTCTATCAGGACTGCTGTAAATTTCTTTAATGGGCAGAAAAAGGCGTAATACAGGCCAGGGCCCAATGTAAAGGGCAGCCTGCAGTGCGGGAGAAACAGAAATGTAAGGCTATGCCTAAATTTCAGTGGCCAAGCAGCCAGCCACTCCACTTCCTGAGCTATATAAGCAGCAGTTCCTCTAAGCCTCTCTATGAAACATTTTTCTTTGCAGCTGGAGGCTCTGTTGGTTTGTTCTCTGAGCTGGCTGGGGCCTACCCCCACTCGCCTGCTGTTTGTGTCCCTCTGCTGGACTTCGGTGTTTTTCTTGCTTCTGGTTTGTATTCCTCTGGCTGTGTGCTTTCCTGCGTGTTTTGTTTCTTTTTTTGGGGGCCTTTCCCTGTTCTGTTTTGCTGTGTTTTGGTTTAGTCTTTTGGGGGGCTTTTATTTTCTAAACTCCTAGGCCCGGATATTCAAAAAGGTTGTGCATGGTGCAACACTGTTGCACCATACACAACCCACTGATGTGTTCTGGAGCGATATTCAAAGGGGGATTGTGCCTGGCACAAATCCCGATGCACCGGAGTGCATCAGTAATGTATGTGGCACAGGTAGGGGCATGCCCATGCATACTCTGCACATCCCAGTATTCAGCCGGGATGTGCTGAGCCCGCTCATGTGCAACCCCAACTGCGCTACACAGGTGAGCCAAAAAAAAAAAGGTGTAGCACAGCCACCCACAGGTGAGCTGCTGTGTGCAGTTTGCAACATGGCAGCTGCCACCTGTGGGTGGCCATCAAAGCTCCAGCTACACCTGGTGGCGCCCCCCCATGCCCGATTGTGGACATGCGTAGACAAAGGATCCTCCAAAATCCCTGGTGGTCCAGTGGACCGCTTCACGCCTGATCTCAGGCATAAGTATGGAAATCAAACGTCCAATATCCCTGGTGGTCCAGTGGACTGCTCGCAGCCTGATCGCGGGCATATGTTGTAAAAAGAGTTCCAATAACCCGGGGATCGGTGCACCTGCATGCAAATGGGGCCATAATGACATACCAAATGGCCTCATTTGCGCCTCGAATTATGGCCTCATTTGCATGTGCACTTTGAATATTGTGGTTGCATACAGTAATAACGGAACTTGCGCTTTGGGGCGCACATTCCCCTGCTCCACTGGCTACTTCATGCTGGCGCAGTGCCCCTGCACCATGCGCACTGCAGGTACGATATTCAACAATGCTGTGCCATGGTGCAGCTCCGCTGTATATTGCCCAGTCAATGCCTCTGCGCAGCCAAGTTGCGCTGCACCCAGGCTTGCACCACAGCCTGGTGCAGTCTGAATATTCGGGCCCTAGCATAATGCTACTACAGAGCTCACACTGCTGGCCTTCAGTTGCAACTCTCAAATTACTTGCACTGCTACTGGGAACCTGCTCAGAGCTCATGCTACTGCTTTCAGTTACCTACAATTGCAGCCACTGCTGTTTACTTTAATTACTATTGTTCGCAGTGCCTGTGTTTTAACACTGTGCTCACCATGCTCAAACTACAGCAATACAATTGCATTCATTACCTGTGTTTTTCAGCTCAACATTAGCTGCTTATGTGGCATACTCAATTCTTTTCATCTGACACAGTTTACTCTGACCCTACCTGTGCTTCTCATTTTACTTGCAGCTTCCCTGCACTGCCTGGCTACACCTGCTTTCAAGCATTGTCTCCCTGTTTTACAGCACTTCTAACTCTGACATCAGCCAACTAGCTCCTGCTGAGGCTGTTAATTTAGCTTGATATTAAACATCTGTCTTCGCCGCCGAAAATCCTGAGTCTGTCACCTTGATTTGGCCTTGTACTGTCTGGATGGCTTGCTCCCAATTCAGTTGTTTAATTGCTATTCGAGTTTGATATGCTGGTTTACCTATCACGACTACTGCTTTCTGACCTATGTCCAGGTCTACTCTTCCTTACGCAGCTGTTACTTCATGCATACTGCCATCCCTTCAGCTTTGGCCTGGGATTCTGCTGCACTTGATCTGCATTCGACATTGCAAGGTCTCAGCACTCCATGCTCATTACGATCTCAGCATGTTGTGCTCACTTGGCTCACCAGCTTTTGGTTCAATCAATTTTTGGGGCATGCCAGTCATTCTAATCTGGTACAGTGTTCCTGCAGCTGACGGTCTCACTCTGCATTTAGTCCGCATCATTGAGCGTGTCCAACTTGGGGCGGGATCCTTCTCACCTGGCCCATAGCTGGGAATGTCCTCGTCCCAGGCTTGGCTTTAGCTGCCTGCTATGCGACAGCAGCTCCTGGTGTAGAATTTAAAACTATCAGTGAAGGGTGGTTACGACAATCTCCTTTGGCTCTAGTGTTCCACTATAATGGTTGGCCATTGACTTTAGTGATTTCCCTAGCAAGGCACCTTCACTGCATTCTCCCCGACTGCCTCTGTTTCACCTGGTTTCATTTAGGGTGAACAGGCCAGTTGACTGCCTTAGCAATTGTTCTCTCCTCCTGTGCCTTGGATGCACGATTGTTGCAGAGTTTTCTCGCAACTCTTCCACGATGCTCTGCTAGAGGGTTTGAGTGAGAGCCTTCCTCCAAATTGGAATATTTTTCACCTTCCTTTGAGTTTTACAAATTGCAGCTGCAGAGCAATCACTAAATAAATTTTCCCAAGCCTGGAGGGAAGGTGACCTAGGCCTTGGATCCCCAGAGATTTCCTCCTCTTAGGGTTTTTTTTTCTCTCCTCCGTTGCCTCAGGTTATAACTCTTAGTTAGCATAGTTGTTTTCCCTAGTCTTTTTAGGCAGATTCCATTGTTTGGATGGAGGTGGAGAATGTCCTACCATTTTCTCTCTCCTTAGGGGATCCTTTTCTCTCAATGCAAGCCATCAGTATCATGCTACATAAACCTGGGCTGTTACTACAACAACCAAGCATGTCATTGAACTATCAAACTGCCTGTGCTTCTCTACTACTACATTACAGTTTGCTGCTTCCACGTCTCTGTTACTGCTTGCATTACGCTTCATGTTGCCTCCTTTTTGGGGATGATACTACATTTCTTTTTGGGGATTCCTAAGGTACCTTTAGCCATGGAAATGTTATGTGGCACCTCTAGGGGTGGAACCCTCTGTGAGTTCCTTGCCGTCGTATCCTTACAGGGTGGTAATTCCTCTGGAATAGAGTGCGAACAGCCAAAACCAAACTAACACAGTTGCACAAGCATAACACTATACTGGCTGCATAGGTCAGTGAAATGTAAGGCTATGCCTAAAGTTCAGTGGCCAAGCAGCCAGCCACTCCCACTTCCTGAGCTATATAAGCAGCAGTTCCTGTAAGCCTCTCTGTGAAGCATTTTTTCTTTGCCCCACCATCTTCCTCCTCCTCCTCCAGTGGCAGCACCCTCTCCTTAGGGGGATTCCTAAGGTACCTTTAGCCATGGGAAACATCCCATGGAACCTCTAGGGGTGGATCCCTCTCCAAGAGTTCCTTGCCGTCGTACCCCTACAAGGTGGCAATTCCTCTGAAATGCAGAGTGCGACTGGCCAAAACCAAACTAACACAGTTGCACAAGCATAACACTATACTGGCTGCGTGGGTCAGTGAATGAGTGGTAAAGGAGAGAGAGAGAGATGAAGCGAGCTCAATGGAGCTCTGTTGGGACTAATGCGGATTTCTTTGTGGGTAGAAAAAGGTGCCAACAAAGGAAGGAGCCTAGTACAAAAGGGCAGTCTGCAGTGTGGGGAGACACAGAATGAGCGAGTGAGAGGGGAGGGTGGGCTCAACGAGTGGTGTCTGGACTGCTGCGGGTTTCTTTCTGGGCAGAAAAAGGTGAAAACACAAGCAAGAGCCAAGTACAAAAGGGCAGCCTGCAGCGTCGGGGGGAAAAATAGAATGAGTGAGTGAGAAAGGGGGAATGAGTGAACTCAATGGAGCTGTGCCGGAACTTTAGTGTTGCCCACCCTCCTGCCCAGGGTCCTCCGTGGTCCTATATTAAAGCAGGGTCTCTTGACTGGAGACAAAGTAATGACTGGATATGCCCACACCTCCTTATGAATAGTACAAATGTCACTTTTCACATCCTGGCTGAAATGCGTTTTCGCACTTCAGCACAGAATAGTGCGGTTGCTGTGGGATGTCAGTGTTCGGGACACATTAAGAAAACCACAGTGACACTGTTCATGAGCAGAGGTCCGAAAATGCCTATGTTGAAAATTTTGTGATGAGTCAATAAATGACTGTTAGCGATGCGTTGAACTGTTCCATGCACCCTTGTAACTTCATAAATGATAATATTTTCACACCAGATTTTCCACACTGGTATTTTTTTACACCTCTTTATGAACAGTTCAGCTGTCATTTTTCATATCCTTGCCGAAATGTGTTTGCGCACTTGCAGTACAGAACAGCGCGGTTCCTGTGGGAAATCGGTGTTCGGGACAGATTAAGAAAATGACAGTGACACTGTTCATGGCCAGAGGTCCTAAAATACCTATGTTGAAAATTTGGTGACAAAAGTCCATAAAATGACTGCGTTACAAGCGTGCTTTGAGCTGTTTCCACGCACCCTTGTAACTTGCAAATTTGTAATATTTTAATGCCACATTTCAACACTGGCATTTTTTCACACCTCCTTATGAAAAGTACAGTTGTCATTTTTCACATCCTGGCCTAAATATGTTTTTGCACTCCTGCCTCAGAATGGCACGGTCACTGTGGGAAATCAATGTTTGGGACAGATTAAGATTCAGCGAGTGAGAGGGGGGATGACTGAGCTCAACTTAGCTCTGTTGGGACTTGCTGTGGATTTTTTTCTGTGCAGAAACAGGCCCCAACACAGTAGCCCAGTACAAAAGGGCAGCCTGCAGCGCTGGAAGAAACAGAATGAGCGGGTGAGGGAGGGAGAGTGCTAGGACTGCTGTGGATTTCTTTGTTGGCAGAAAAAGGCAGCAATGCAGGCAGGGGCCAGTACAAAAGGGCAGCCTGCAGCAGTGGGAGAAACGGAATGAGTGACAGAGAGGGGAGTGAGCAAGCTAACAGACCCCATTGTGACTGCTGCGGATTGTTTTGTGGGCAGAAAAACGTGCCAGTGCAGGCAGGAGCCCAGTGCAAAAGGCCAGCCTGCAGCGCCCAGCGAAAGGAACAAGTGAGAGAGAGGATATGGCTAGCTCAATGGACCTGTGTCAGGACTGCTGCAGATTTCTTTGTGGGCAGAAAAACGTGCCAGTGCAGGCAGGAGCCCAGTGCAAAAGAGTATCCTGCAGCACTGGGAGAAACAGAATGAGCGAGCGAGTGACACAGTGGTAGTGAGCAAGCTAAACGGACCAACACAATCAACATTCAGCATTGACAAATGCTTGTTAATATTTCTGCTCCACATTTTCAACATTGCCATTTTTGCCCACCTCCTTCAAAAGAGTACAGCTGACATTTTCCACATCCTGCCCAAAATAAGTTTTCCCACCTCTGGCACAGAATAGCGCATTCACTCTGCGAAATCACCTTTTGGGACATGTAACAAATGACACTGGTACACTTATGAGGAGGCGCACAAAAGGGCATGTTAAAATGTGGTCACTTAGCAGCTCTTACAGCCCTATCGGTTCGCCAGAACTTGATGTAATCGGAAGCACGGGTAAGGAGCTTCTTGTGGTTATTCGTGGTCATTCCACTACAGGCATGATTCACATCTGTTGTGTGCTTTAAAAATGCGTCTGTTGCTGAAATATATGCAGCTGCTACCTGGAGTACTTCCCATACCTTTACCAAATACTACAGTTTGAACATAGCTTCACAAAAAAGGGTTGGCTTTGGCCTAGCTGGGTTCCAAGATCTACTTTCTTAGGTCTGTCAGCTTCTGCCACCCAGACTGGTTTATTATCAGTACTGCTTGGTACTCGCTCCATAGGTGTGGCCTGATGTAAGAGATCCTTGAAGAAGATAGGACAGTTACGTACTTACTGTAACAGTGGATCTTCGAGAGAATATCTTTCATCAGGCCATTCCATCCCACCCTCCATCGGATCCTGAGACTCTGGGGAGTGGTGTCTCCTTCTCCATGAGGATCTATTTGCTGCTCTCTGCCTCACCTGGTCGACAAGCTCCGGATTCTCTCCTGGTTCCCAACAGGGAGGTTCTTAGAGTATGATCTCCAGCGGAGAATTGAGAAGAGAAGGGGCCGCCCACATTTATTTGGGACAGCCAACATCTGATGTCATCATGAGCGGACCCTAGTGGAGTCCTTACAAAAGTTTCCATGTGGTCCTAGTGCGTGGGAGTGTATAGGTCCATAGGTGTAGCTTGATGAAGAGATTCTCTTGAAGAACTACTGTACTGTTATGATGAGTACATAACTGTTCTTTCAGAACTCATTGAAAATACATTGAAGGCAATTGCCTTGTTTCTTTATTTCCTGGTCAGCATTGGAGAAGGACGTCCTTTGTTGCAGAGCAGCGTTGGCCCATTTCTAAGTGCATGATGGTGTGGGGGGTGGAGGGATGCTGAAGGAGGGTTGGTTGGAAGTTCAACTTTAAAAGACATTGAGGACAGTTCATTTTCATTTTACAAATACTAACACAAAACAAAAGACTATGAGGAATTTGTTTTTTTTAACTTGGTGATTTGGCACCAAGTATCACAGATGTATGTGCAGTACCAGGGCGGGTACCCAGAGCTGGCACACATGAAGTGGTTTGTGGGTACACTACATAATAGATTAATTATTATTATTATTATTATTATCGGGTCTGTTGGTGAATGCATGAGTCCAGATGATCTCGTATTGGCCTATAATGAGGCTGAGGAGATGCCCTGGATAAGATTGCTCCTGTTCATGTTGACGCCTCACTCTTCATCCCCAAAGAACCCTTTGTTTGATGGTTCCTTGAAGGAGTTGAGGTGAGTCGGTCAAAGGATGGAGAGAGCCTGGCGAAAGTCCTGCCTTGATACTGACAGGCTTAGGTTGATGGCATTATGATGTCTATCAGTCCTAAATCACCCATAAGAAGGCAGAATTCTTGTCCAGGGAGATTTCTGCTGCACAGAATCGACTAGCTCAGCTTTTATGGACTGTTGATAGATGTGCAATCGAATCTGTGTCCAGCCCAGAGAAGCCTTTTCTCAGCTGAAATGAGAGGAGTTTGCTTAATTCTTCGCGAGATAAGGTTGCTAGCCTCAGATCTGGCATTGGCCGGCCTCTCCTATGAGGGATTATGGAGATCAGTGGGAAGTGGCATGCACTCAGTCTATCTGGTCATATTTATGCTGGCTGGAATTCAAGGACATTGTGAAGATTGTCCCAGACACTGTGCTCAACCAGTTGTAGTTTAAATTGGGCCCTCGCCTCTTAGTGGGATGCATAGATGTTATCTTCCCGATCCTTGCTGAAATTGCCTGGAGCTCCTCGAAGAGGGTCTTTCAGATCCCTTAAGGAGATGGTTGTTCAATCACTCATAAGAAACCCTCCTTGGATCCTGACCGTCTAGCTAGCTACCGGACTATCTCTAACCTGCTGTTTGTTGGTAAGGTTATTGAGAAGGTAGTTGCGCTGCAACCAGATGATCACCTTGTAACTCATCAAGTCTATGATACTTTCCAGTTTGGATTTAGGAAGAAGCATAGCACTGAGACTGCACTTGTTCAAGTACTGAATGACCTCCTAATGGCGAGAGATCGAAAGGCACATACCATTCTGGTCTTTCTTGATCTCTCTGCAGCATTTGACACTGTAGACCATGGTGTGCTGTTGGAGTGCCTGTGGCTTCTTTGTGGGCTACCTGGTACAGTCCTCAAATGGCTTTGTTCATTCCTCATGGACATGTCTCAGAGAGTTGCCACTGGAATTTATTCCTCTGGCACTCACTCCCTGGCCTCATGGGTTGCCACAGGGCTCCATTTTGCCCATGTTTGTAGAGTGTTCATGCTGCCATTGGGAGATATAATCAGGCAATGCAGCTTGAATTTTCACTGCTATGCAGATGATACTTAACTGTATATGTATTTTCTACCTGGACAGACTGATGCATTCTCTGTGCTAAATAACTGCCTTACCGAGATCAGAACCTAGATGAGTGCCAGCTGGCTGAGACTGAATCCAGATAAGACTGAAGTGTTGGTAGTGGACCCTGGTTGTCCTGGGGTGGGTTTGGGGAGTGGACAGGCATTAGATCTATCAATCGATGGCATACAGCTCACTACCTCAGACCGAGTGCTTAACCTGGGCATTATTTTTGATGACAATCTGACACTGAAATCTCAGGTGTCGGCTGTCATCAAATCCTCTTTCTACCATCTGAGAAATATTGACCAGGTGAAACACTTGGTTTCTCTGGATGATCTTCCAACATTGGTCCATGCCTTTGTCACTACCCGCCTTGATTAGTGCAATTCCCCCTACCTAGGGCTTCCAGGGGTTGATATCTGCCACTTGAAGCTGATGCAGAACACAGCAGCCAGGCTTTTGACTGGGACATCTAGGTACAGTCATATTACACCTGTGCTCTGCGAGCTGCACTGGCTGCCTGTTCAGTGGCGGGTCACCTTTAAGGTTGGCTTGCTAACCTTCAAAGTCCTACATGATCAGGGACCCAGTTATCTTCAAGATCTCCTGGTACCCTACTGCCTCCTCCATCCTCTTCAATCCACCAACAAGGGATTGCTAGAGATTCCCAGGGTATGATTAAAAATGTCTGGTGCTTGTGCCTTTTCTTTCTCTGCCCCAACCCTGTGGAATTTTTTACCTCACCAGTTAAGGGAATGCCTGACCGTTGACAGGTTTAAAATTGAGTTAGAAACATATTTATTTAATTTAGCTTTCCCCAATAATGGTTAATGATTAATATGTTATTTATTGATCCTGTTTTAATCTGATATATATACCTGATTTTATGTGCAGTGCCTTGATTTTGAAAGGCGCTACAAAAATAAAGGTGGTTTGATTTGACTTTGATTTGGATTGGCATGTTCAGGAAAATAAACTGGCAGTTGGATGGTTTGATTTAAATTCACTCAAGCCTGGATACACCTGTACATGACATCTGAAAGCATAGCCACTCAAGCCAATAATGGCTGTAGATGTACTCAGCTGGCTTTCACTCAGGCCTGGAAATGTCTGAGGAGGTCAGCAGTTTCTACCTGAATATTTTTTTCTATATACATTTTATTCTGCTTACATCTCCGGCTGCCCCTCCTGACTGACACTCCCAGTCCTGTGACCCCGAATTACCAGGTCTTACCTTCCTGCTCAGTCCGGGTATGGAGCCTGCAAAGGGTTGGGCCATCATCCTGCAGCCAGAGGGTTTTTCCCACTGGTTTTCTCCCATTCCCTGCTGGGGCACATGGAGTCTGATGGCATGTGTGAGGTGCACGCTCATCTGTGTAAGTCCGCAGCACCCTCCCTTCTGCTAGTGTCCTCAGACCCACACTGCCCTCTGGCCTCCTCTTGGGGCAGTCGTTCAGCGGGAGCACCAGTCCTCCCTCCCTGGGAGAGGAGAGCTGCCCTCCAGATGCTCTATCCTCTCCCTCCCCTGCTGACCCCCGGTGGCCCATGCTTGTTCCCGAACACAGGTCATCAGCATGGTGTGAGGTGTGGCGTCCAGCGCCTCAACTGTCAGTGCCACCAGGCCAGCCTGTTTTTACCTAAATATTAAACACAAATTGAATTGCTTAGAATTGATTGTATAGCACTGTTAGAATGGTAATTTTGTGCTGAACAACTTTACTGCTCATACTTTGTGTATCACTTATAATTTAGGAGGCATTCACATTTGTTTATGGTGTGGTGTGTATGGTTGACTTTTATCCCTCAAGCCTCACCAGAGCACCTTGAATAAAAACTCAAATACATGTTTTATATTAGAAATATTGCTTTTTTGTACAAAAATTATTTTAGTACTGGCTTCTAATGTACAGATACTTAATTTGATGTTGATATGTTACATATTTCCCCCCAAAATGGTTTACATAGCCTTTTTTAATAAAAAAAACAAAAACGTTTTTTGGTATTTCGGCTAGTATAGAAAAAAACAAAATTGCTTAGAATTCATTTTATAGCACCGTTAGAAGGTAATTTTGTGCTGAACAACTTGCCACTCATACTTTGTGTGTAGCACTTATGATTCAGGCGATATTCACATTTGGAACAGTCTCACTGAGGAGGTGGTGGAAGCAAAAAATGTAATAGGATTTAAGAAGGGATTGGATAAGTATAAGGGAACCTTAGAAGTAAGGAAAGGTGGGCTAAAGCTGGAAATCATATGGTGTCTATGGTGTAAAAGTAGATAGGGAACATGAGCAGACTAGGTGAGCCAAGCGGTCCTTATCTGCTGTCATATTCTATGTTTCTAGGTTTCTATATTTGTTTGTGGTATGGTGATTTTGACTTCATTTTGCTTAGAAGGGCCCAGGATGCAGTGTTAAGAGTATACAGGGCAGAAGGGGTGGAACTCTTAAAGAGCTGATGTGGGGTGAATGAGAGTCGCATGGTTGCCCAGCTGGAGGTGGCCCATATGTTTTTGAGAGGCATTCTGCACTTGAAACCTCCTATTCATAATCCAGTCCCAGTTTGGGACTTGAATTTTGTGTTGGAAAACTTTGTCTCCTTTTGGGCCAGCCATGACTTATGGCCTACACTTTCTAAGAGGTTTTGGTGCTTTTGGTCTGTCATGGGCAGCATTTATGACCACAGAATCAGCTTCAGGTTGGACTGCAAAGAAAGGACTACCTGAAGGAGACATATACATCTAGTCTGCCTTCCTGGGTATGGCAAGAATCACATTAGGCCAATGCCAGGCAGCAAAGGTGGCATATTCAAGGGCAGGAAGAATGAGTGGAATTGCAATGGAAGGGGAATAAGGTGGTTCCTAGAGGTCTATCAGGTTGTTCTTGGCTGTGTCCTGTTTCTCCAAGTTGAATCCCACGGCAGCTTGAAGTTGCTGTATCATGGTTATGAAGGATGGGTCCTAATGGGGGGAACTAGGAGTGTCAACCACCAAGTCCTCACTGCAAGAAGAAACTGTGGAACTAGTCCTCTCATAGGGATTTTCCACATAATCTTCAGCCTTCTCATCATCCTGCACCATAAGGTCAGGATTATTCTCCAGGTCATCATCAGTCCAGTCAACGGGATGAATGGAACATGCTGACAAAGCTATTGGCACTCAAGAGAGGGGCTGAGGAAAGCCCTAGCAGGCACTGGCATTTAGTTGAGCTATCCCGTCAATGGAGCTCCTGGTATAGGAGGAGGAGGAGGATGCAGAAGACATTTGAGAATGTCAGTGAAGGATGACAGTACTGCCTGTATGTTGGTGCCTGTGTAATTAATGGGAATGCCAGAAGAGGTTGACAGGGGTGGCAAGGCCCCTGGCATTGACGGCAATGCAGCAACTGTGCTAGGTCTGGTGGTGCCTGAGACCTGGCCAGATCTGGAAGTGAGGTTGATGGTCTGGGCAGTGTTGCCACTGGAGAGGTTGACCGCACCGAAGTGGTCGGACCCATGTGGAGGGGCAACCAAGAACGGATCAAGGAGGTTTTGTCTTTCCCTTGCTCCCTCTCCCGGTGTTTGTGTTTGTGTGACCTGGACATCTTTTCCCAGAATTTAAATGATTTGGATCCCAAGAAATGTGCCAGTGATTTAGCAGAGCTCTTTTGCTGAAGCTTCTTCTCCATTCGACCTACTGCTGCTTAAGAAGGTGCTTTTCTAAAGTGCCTTTTTGGTGTCACTGGTGACTGTATTAAACCTCATACAGAGTGGACATGCCTGAACATTATGGTCTGGGCTGAGGCAGTATAGGCAGATGTACGAATCTCTGAGTATATTTTCACTACACACAGCTTTGATGGCTCCTTAGTAGACATAGACCCAATCAAAAATCTCTTAAGAAAGTGGCTGCATGATAATGAAGAGAAAACAGTAAGAAAATCAACTGTAACAGCATTGTTTCTGTGGATGTTCCAACAAGAATGGTTGACTGGCATGAAAAAGAACTGAGGAGGAAGGGCTGCCCACATTTATATGGGAGAGCTGTCATCTGACGTCATCATGGGTGGCCCCTAGTGGACTGCTTACAAAAGTTTCCATGTGGTCTTAGTGCCTGCTGGCTTATAGATTCATAGGTGTGGCCTGATGAAACAGATATCCTCAAACAAGATCTTTTACTCATAACTTTATCATTTTTTAATATTTTGTCACCACATTTTCTACATGGCCTTTTTTGGACTCCACCTCATAAACAAGCTAGGTGAAATTTGAAATCCATCCTGTTTGGGGTCAAAATCTTACAAAACACCCAAGTTATGATGGTAAATTGAAAATTATGAATGTTCTCTCATAACTTTAATTGCCAATATTTTGACCCCAGATTTTCAGCAAAGTTGTTTTAGGACCCCACCTCATGAACGACTCATGCTGGTTGCAATGACCCAAAGCATTCAACTTCCATACCGGGTCAAAATGTCACGGGGAATTGAGCACAGGTAAAACCACAAAGTGAAAACAGCTAAAGGCAAAATAGCTACATGGATACTATAGTGAATGGTCAAAACAGCTATTTCTGTAGCTATATTGCTTTTCAGACAAACAGGCTAAGGTGATGTGCTTGGCAGTGTGCTGCTTAGCAGCTTGCATGGCTTACAGGGTAGAGCCACAGGCATGGAGAATGGTGAAGTACAATATCCAGGGGTTTGATTCCCCATCCTGGGACATTTAACATATTTTTTTTGTTTGTCTCCCTCAGGACATCTTCTTTTTCCTTCCCATTCCAGAGTTGTCCCCCCCCCCCAGAGTTAGTTATGATAAAATGGGGGGGGGGGGTATGGTGGGGTAATGGGAGTGCAGGGAGAAGAGCCCCTGCAAAAACAAAGTGTTTTTTGTTAAATTCAGCAAAGTAGCACTCCACTGTTTTTTGAGCACTGTCTTTGCTGTTGGCATTTTGGCTTTGCGTTTTTTGACCGTACTGTTACTGCCGCAGTGACATTAAGACCCCATGCCTTCAGCTTCTACTCAGTTAATGACAGTATTCCTTGCAGCGCCATGTACCACCTTGGTCCCCCTACTATAGCCACATGACCTGCAGTGCTGTGTTGGACTCTCTGTCCCTGTTACCTTCAGGCAACACTGTGGCCTGAGAATACCTTTTCCTACCTTAGTTTCCTTTGGATCTGGGAAGGTCTGTTCCCACATGCTGCCATCCTTTTTTGCACCTTTGAACTAATGCATTCCCTAAATCTGGGCTGGAACTAACGTGCCAGCAGGGTACCCAATCGTTCAGGGAAAATAAGCCTCTTGTTTACTGGGGACCACCAGACCAGCATTTCTTCACTGTACCCCAGCACCCTGGAACTCTTGATGCTCTCCACATACACAGCAGACCCACATCAGTCAGGGCACCTTGTAGTGCCCCCTCCCAGAGGCAGCCTGCGCATGTCCATGAGTGCCCAACTAACTTTGTGGAACCCTCCCTCTTTCTCAGCTACTCTCTTCTATCCTTGACAGTATGCAGCTGCTGCTTCACTACCTGTTCCTTCTGTACTTCTTCAGTCAGCCATGGCCTGACTACATAGCTACAATAGGCCACCTCCAAATCCATAGGGTCCCACATCATCTTCAGGCCCAAATGCCATCCATCAGCATTCCTTTAAGAAGGTAACCCCCAGGATTTTTACCTCTCCTGGGGTCCCTCTAAACCTACATGGGGCCACTATAATTTGAGTCCCATCTCCGGACTCAGTCGAGGAATGTATCTAGTGTCAGAGATCTATCTCAGTTGATTCCAGGTCTGCAGATGATATCCTGTGATGCCCTCAATATGAAAGTGTCTAGACTGTGTGTCTCCCTCAGACAGTGCGAGTGGCATGATGCTTGCGTCCCTGGAGGGAGAGTGCAGTTGGAACTGTGCTCCCTGACACCAATCTGCGAAGGTAGTGATGCCTATATGCTTTCCCCAGCCAGCGCACCAGCATAAGGCATCAGACTGATTCCTTGTTCTGTCCTGATGGCACCACATAGGCAAAGGCACCTCAGATGGGATGCCCTTCCTAATCACTTTTGATCCTTGGGCCTGCTTGTCACTCCACACCCATATTCTCCCGCTTCCTTGTCTAAACTCCAGCTCCTCCCATTTCTACTATAATACAGAGGGCCAATGCTAAGGTACCCAATATCCCTGATGGGCAGGACTAGTAAAACCCCACCATCTTCCGAAGGAAGGGTTGTGCAATGCGTAAACTAAAAGCAAGAAGATTACAACTTTTCTTCTAAATATTTAGGTAGCCAAACTTCTTTAGGAGACTGTTTACACATAAATTAAATGAATTCCGACTAAAATGGGGCGATTTACTGCCTTACAGTTAAGAGTATAAAGTATTAACAATTGACTTCATTGTAGTTATTGTACCAGTTTAAACATAATTGTTTTCTGATATGCTCTTATTTACTGCAAAAGTATGCCATTACCTACTGCAGAGTCTTTCTCACTCTTCCATTTCTACACCATATGTAAGCAATAATACCCAACAGGGTGGGCGGTATAGAACGTACCAGACCCCGCCAGGGAACCTAATGAGCCCAATACTGCGGGCCGAGGGTCTTTGTAGGCTCCTGGAAGGTCTGGTACGCCTAATACCAGCCACCCTGGAGGGTATTATTGCACTTAGAAAATGACCCATAAGTAAAAGTTTTGGTAATGGAATCCTGATAACCAATCAGGAGGCTAGGATTTCCATTGCCTTTTTCTAAAGTAAAATAGCTTATCCCATGTAATTATCTAGAAATACTCATTTTCATTGATCTCTGTAAAACTATGATGAATAAATATAAAAATATGAAAATCTATACACTAACAGTTTATAAAACACCATTCCCGTGTGATAGTTTAAGATCAGCATTATAGTACTAGAGTAAGCATGTGCTTCACCGTGGCTCAAATGTGTGATAACAGAAGACTATTGATGTGTGTGCCAAATTATTTGCACATACATATGCAGGCTTATTCCCTGTGAGTTTCTTAAAGTGGTGATATACTTGCTTGTTGACCATGCTATATATTTTAAATAAGATGTTTTATTGAGCTATTACAAGTGCAACTTGTTTCTCTGTGGGTTTTTAAATCATTGGTGAGCTCTTCCTAGCAGCTTCTGGGTGTGTGTGGGTGTGTGTGTGTGTGTGTGTGTGTGTGTGTGTGTGTGTGTGTGTGTGTGGCATTGTTATGATCACTCCTGATTTATTACTTGTTAATTCTGCTCTGTCTCCCACCCCATGTAGCTTTAAACAAGCAGACCACCTTACTTTGTCAGTCTGAGCTAAATCGTATACATTATTTTGCTGCCCAAATTGGACAGAAAAAGTTGTTTTGTTCCCAACATCGGGCACAGAATCTGCCTTTCTGACTAGAATTGGCCATAGAATTAGGTCACATGTTGCATAAATGGTTTACAACTGTTAACCTCCTGGTAGGTCAACCTCACAGGTAAGTCAAACTCCCCTTCTTGGGGGCCTATTTTTAGCATGAGAACTACAACTTTTCATGAGTATACACAGTATATTTTAAATTAACAAATAAAAATAAATATTGGCAACACACCAGTACAAGTTGATTTGCAGGAAAACTCCATTGAGCACGCCCATTTACAAGGTGGTCTGGAAGGACAACAATACAACAGACAGTAAGAATAGCATAATCAGCAATCCAATGCCATACAATAGATAGAATAAGTATGGGCGGTGTGTGTAATAGTTACATGCACCGAGGTGTTAGATGCTACATAAACCCGAGAAAGCGAGCTTTCGAGGTTTGTCAACATTAACATCAAAGGTGTGTGTAAAATTTGAGTTTAAATGCTACCCCATATTTTATTTATATAATTACTGGGTTTTCCTTTTCACCACAGAGTGTGTATAAACTAAAAAGACATTTCTGTGCAGCCACGGTACGCTTAGGTTTGAGCGCATGGTCTGCGGTCGCTTTTATTTATTTAAACTTTTTGTATTCATTTATCTCTGTTGGCAGCTAAAATTCTACTTTTTTATGTTATTGTACTTGATTTTGTCTTTTGGCAGTCATTTACCGCTGAGTCAGAGTGGCGGTTCTGTCTCTGGGGGAAGGCAAGGTGCTTATCTGTCAGAAAGGAAAAGCTGTGGTAGGCACATGCAGAGTGAGGGAAACCGGAGGGGCTGTTTGCCATTATAAACACTCCTTTATAACAGTGAATTATGCCACGGTTTCCCCTACAGGAAAAAGGAGGACCCATTAATTATATATACAATAATGGATGGGGAAGTATGCTTAATGAGAAATTAATGGTTGCCCGAGGTGTGGGATGCTACATAAACCTGAGGTGAAGCCCGAGGGGTTTATTAAAGCATCCCACACTGAGGGCAACCATTAATTTCAAATTAAAGCATACTTCCCCATCTTTTATTATTCATAATTGCTGGTAAGCAATTTTTCCCCAGCATTGACTTTGGTACTGTCACACACAGTGTCTGTCACAGACATACACACACACACAAGGTCTCTGTGAGATAGCCTACTCTTTTTACAGTTGGTCTTTTTTTGTCAAAAAAATCGTACATTTTATGTTTGTGGAGCTTTGCTTTTTCTGTATTTAAGTCATGGTGGCTATCGGAATTGATTCATACCTTCGTTCAAGACTTTTTGGCTATTCTTCCTGGGAGTTGTGCTGCGCAGTTTCAGAATAGTAGGATCAACTGGATATTTGTTAAAATTGCACAAATCCACTTTTGTTTTGTATGGGGAGAAAAACAACAAAAGCAGTAGGTGTCCCAGGTCTGGCAGCCTCGATGTAGCAGGATGGCTTGCATGCATGTTTGTTGCACTGTGCTGCCCACTTACAAGGAGTGCAGAGTCAATCAGGATGCGGGTCTTATTTGATTGCTCTGGCGCGTGTTTGCCGTTATAACCCACGGGTTATAATGGCAAATTATAACTTGGTCAGGCAATGGGAAAAATTGCTGACCAGTTATTATAAGAACATAATACACAGTACAATGATATTACAACTCGGGGAGCAAAAACACATGGTACGTAACAGTACTAATCTACCATGAGAAAGTAAGGAAGTAGTTAAAAGGAAGGAGGGGGTTAGGGGGTGGTTGGAGAACTAAGTGCTTGTGTGCCAACTGATTTATGACAGGGAAGTGAGCTAGCCATTGTTGCGGTGGCAATTTTCCTTAAAGGTTTTATTAGCCAGGGATTTGAAAACCTTTATAGAGACTAGTTCTGGTAGTCTGAGAGAGGATTGGATTTTATTCCAAGCTACTGGGATGATATAGCTAATGGCACCTCTGCCATGGAAGGTACATACTCTGGGCACATCCAGTAAAATGAGTGTGCTTTTCCTTAGCAAATAGTTACTGTGTGACCTATGGGTAATGGATGAGATGTACAGTGGCAGTTTGTTCAACAAGATTTTCAGAGTCCAGGTGCCATTGTGGAGCATCCATCTAGTGGCGAGGGAAGTCCAACCTACTACCCAGTAAAGGTCACAGTGATGTGTTCTATATGGGACATTTGTTACAAAGTGTATGGCACGATGACAAAGTATATCTAGTTTATGCAGGTTGGTCACAGTACTGCAGTTATATATAATGTTCGCATAGTTGAATAGTGGGAGAAAGATGGCTTGTACCAGTCTACGTCTTATATCTGCAGGGAATAAGGCTTGGTTCCTATAGAAGAAACCTAACCTGGATTTTAATTCACTGGAAAGAAAGTTGACATGAGCGACAAATGACAATTTACTGTCCAGCCATATTCCGAAGTACTTGAATTCACCCACCACCTCCAGAGAGTCTCCAAACAGGGTAGGATGGGCACTGGTGCAATCTGTTTACATTGGGTTACCAAAGGATGGTTGAGGATAAAATTTATTATCTTGGTTTTCTTGGTGTTCAGTAACAGTTTGGAGCTTATTAGGTTGTATTGCAGTTGACTGATATCAAACTGCAGCTCAGCACATACTTCTGTTAGGGAGGGTTTGGATGTATACAACACAGTGTCATCTGCAAATAAGTGTAGCTTTGAACTGTGGATGTTGTTGCCTAGGGAACTGATGTAGATGGAGAACAAGAAAGGTCCTAAAATAGAACCTCAGAGAACTCCTCTTGTAAGTGGCAGTAGATCCGAAAGGAGCCCGTTGGCTTTAATCCGTTGAAGTCTACCTGTAAGATAACTGGAGAACCAGTTTATTGAGCAACTGTTCATACCTAGGACTTTAATATTCGGAAGAAGGAGACTGTGGTCGACAGTATCAAATGTCTTACTTAGGTCTAGGAAAATGGCTCCCATGGCTTGCTTGTTATCCAGAGCTGTAAACCAGTTGTTAAACACTTAGACCAAAGCTGAGACAGTGCTGTGGTTCTGCCTAAAGCCAGACTGCAGTGGGATTTTTCAAGATACTCCTTTAGTTGATTATTGACTATTTTTTCTAAGAGTCTGGACAGAACTGGTAAAATGGAAATGGGTCTATAGTTATTGTGATCACTTGGGTCACCTGACTTAAGTAAGGGAAGTATGAAGACTGTTTTGCAACATGAGGGAACTGTGGCAGAAGAGATGGACAGACTAAATATGTATAATATTGGAGCAGTTAACAGATGGCTCCATAGTTTTAGGAATGAGGACTCAATCCTGTCATCAGCAGCTGAGATTGTTGCACCCCTTACTGCACAAAACAAAGACATTTATAAGAAAACTAAATTAAACTAAGTAAGTTTGCCAGGGTTAAACTTGCATCAGAAAATGGGCTTTTTATTTACTGGTCTCTGGTTGGTACCTCTGCCGGGGAGGGTACATTAACTTGCAATAAATGACCAGGAAATGAAAACTGACAACCTGCCATACCTGAGTGTCAACTTGGTATCTTTGTGCCAGTTTAAATTTCAAAGTTCATTTGCCACCATTTTTTCCCCTTGCTTAGCGAGAGCTGGGACCGAGTCAGCCCCACAACCAACACAACTAATCTGTAGTGTATATATGTGTGTATATATACACACACATAGAAACATAGACTTTGATGGCCGATAAGGACTGCTAGGCCCATCTAGTCTACCCATTTCCCTACCTACAGGATAGGCCACCGATCCTAGTTAACCAACAGCCTATTTCTTCCTACCCCTCACAAGAATTGCCTTATGTCTGTCCCATGCATTCTTGAATTCTTCCACAGTTTTAGACCCCACAACCTCCTCAGGAAGGCTGTTCCATGCATCCACTACCCTCTCTGTGAAATAATACTTCCTCACATTGCCCCTGAACCGCCCTCCTATCTTTAAATTGTGTCCCCTTGTTCTTGCAAGTCTCTTTTTCTGAAAGATGCTACCCTCTTGGACTTTGTTGATTCCACTGAGGTACTTAAAAGTTTCTATCCTGTCCCCCCTCTCCCTTCTTTCCTCAAGGGTATACATCAGTGATGGGCAAGATGGTATTATATGTGGGCCACAAGTGCGGCCCCCCAGATATCTGAAGGGCCACAATGTTACTTGAGAACCATATTCAAAAATAAATGATGCTGCAGACACTATAATAATGCTAAAATCTTTATTAACTGCAGCAAATTAATTAATTCTTAAAAATAGTGTTAAATAGTTAAAACAAAAATTGTTTAAATATAACTAATAAATAACATATAAATATATTATTATTTATTACTCAGATTTTTGTGTTGTGCTGTTATCAAGTTCCCGAGTTGGTGGCAGTTGTCAGTGCAGGTATCCATTAATTCACAGACATAGCTCAGCTTATACAGGGAGCTGGGGGGGGGGGGGCTCAATTGGCACCAATATAATTAATCAAGAAGTATTGAAGTACAAAACTGACTCCTAGGTAATTATCTGAGCTGCAATGAGCGAGTAGTTGTCATTTTGCCCATTACCGAATTATGAAGTCGTGACAAACAGGTCATTAAGGGTAAGTACCTGTAATCAGCATTTCGTTTTGTACTTTGATTTCACTGCACGGCAAATCAAGTTTAATTACAATGCTTGCACTAAATGAGCTATGAAAGTAGCAACAACGCAAAGTTAAAGCATTTCCATTTTGTACTTAGATTTCACCTCATGGATTCATTTCAACGCAGTAATCATTACTGAGTAATGCCACAGAACCGGGCAAATAAATCAAGTTTAATTACTACGCTTACACTAAATGGGCTATGAAAGTAACAACAATGAAAAGTTAAAGTATTTTGTTTTGTACTTAGATTTCACAGCACGGCATAGGTAATAACTCGGATTCATTTCAACGCATGACATGAATGTAGCAACAATGAAAAGGTTAGATTTAAAAAGAAAATCTCTCTTCTCCAGTAATTACCTGACAAATGCAGAGGGCCTCAATATTTACAATAAGGGCGGCAGTTTGCCCACCACTGGTATACATATTAAGCTCCTTTAGTCTCTCCTCATACGGCTTCTCTTGCAGACCCTGTACCATTTTAGTTGCATTCCTCTGGACTGCCTCTATCCTGTCTATGTCCTTGTGGAGATGGGGTCTCCAGAACTGGACACAGTACTCCAGATGGGATCTCACCAACTGTCTGTACAGAGGGATAACAACTTCCTGTTTTCTGCTGATGCCTCTCCCTATACATCCCAGTATACCCCCAGCCCTCCCTACTGCCTTCTCACATTGCTTGCTAACCTTAAGGTCATCTGATATGATTACCCCCAGGTCCCTTTCCTTTTTTGTTGTTACTACCTCCCCACCCATTTTGTATTCTTCCCCTGGGTTCTTGTTTCCCAGGTGCATTATTTTGGACTTCTTTGCATTGAATCCCAGCTGCCATACTTCTGACCATTTCCTCCAACCTTGCCAAGTCCCTTCTCATCCTTTCCATGCCTCCTTGTGTATCAACCCTGTTGCAGATCATTGTGTCATCTGCAAAGGCATACTTTTCCTTCAGTCCCTCTGCAATGTCACTGATGAAGACATTAAAAGGACTGGACCATCTGAACCCTGCGGTACCCACTAGTAACCCCCTTTCTTCAGAGTGGACTCCATTTACAATTACCTTCGTGTCCTGTTGTCCAGCCAATGTTTTACCCAGACTACCATCCTGTCCACCCAGGCTGGTTAATTTGACCACTAATCTTTTGTGGGGACTGTGTCAAATGCCTTGCTAAAGTCTAGGTAGCCCATGTCCACAGCCCCTCTCTGGTCTACTACTTTGGTCACCCAGTCAAAGAAATCTATTAGATCTGTCTGACATGACCTTCCGCTGTGAACCCATGCTGCCTTGGGTCCTGTGCTCCACTGGCCTCTAGGTACTCAACTATTCTTTCCTCAAGTGACTCCATCACTTTCCCTACCACAGAGGACGGACAGGTCTGTAGTTTCCTGCCTCTGTCTTGGTCCCACTTTTGTGAAGGGGAATCACAACCGCCTTCCTCCAGTCCTCGGGTACCACACCATCCTCCCATGATTTATTAAAGAGTAGCCAGTGGTTTCACTAGTTCCTCCCTTAATTCTTTTAGAATTCTGGGGTGAATTCCATCAGGACTCACTGCCTTGTCCACCTTCCGTTTTAGGAGTTCTTGCAGAACCCTTTCTTCTGTGAAAGGACTGGGATTGACCCCCCTATCAAGAGTGCTTCTGTTAATTGGATTAGGCACTTCCCCTCCCTTTTCTGAATACTGAGCAGAAATATTCGTTCAGTATTGCTGCTTTTTCACTGTCCTCTCTGCCCACCCACGTTCATTCTATTCAGCCTCACTATCTCCTCCTTTGTCTTTCTCCTTGCTGATGTTACCTATAAAGGTTTTATCCCCTTCTTAACTGAGTTAGCTATCTTTTCCTCAGTTTGGGCCTTTGCTATTCTGACTTTCCTCCCTGCTTCCTTCTGCCTTAACTGCTACAGCTGTCTGTCCTGCTTCTTCTGTGTTTCCTTATACTTCTGGAATGCTATCTTTTTCTTCCTGACTTTCACAGCCACCTCTTTTGAGAACCATAGTGGCTTTTTCTTTTGTTTTGATTTGTTTATTTGCTTCACACAAAGGCTTGTTGCCTCTGATGGCAGTTTTGATAATTCCCCATTGTTGCTCCACACCTCCTTCTAGCCTGTTTGCTAGTGCTTTTCTGAGGCACTCTCCCATCTTGCCAAAGTCAGCCCTCCTAAAGTCCAGTACCCTCACTTTTGTATGGCTTGACTCTGTAGCTGAGTTTAACGTGAACCACACTGTTTGGTCACTTGTCCCCAGATGGCAACCCACTTCTAGATCTGAGATCCTCTCACTGTCCCTATTTGAGAGTATGAGGTCTAAGATTGCTCCCTCACGGTGGGTTCCTAAACTAGCTGTCTAATGCCTGCCACCTGTAGGGCATCAAGAATGGCCCTGCTCTTGGATGTGGCTGCAGCAAATGTGCTCCAGTTAACATCTGGCATATTCAGGTCTCCCATCAACAGATATCTCCTTTCTCTGCCATTCTAAGAATGCCTTCTATCATATTTTGTCCATTCCTTCCCCTGACATGGGGTCTGTACACAACCCCTGTGTGGATTGTGGTGCCCTTTCCAGTCTCCAAGGTGACCCACAGTGCCTCCTCTCCTCCCTGTTTACTCTTTTGTTCAGTTGCTTTTATCCCTTCCTTTACATGAGAGCTACCTCCCCTCTTCTCCCCTGCCTGTCTCTCCTGTAGGTTATGTACCCTGGTATGTTAACATCCCAGTCATGGTTCTCTGCGTACCATGTTTCTGTGACTGCTACGATATCCAGGCATCCCTCTTCCATTAAGGCCATCAACTCAGGAAGCTTGTTGCCCAGACTACGGGCATTGGTACTCATTACCCTCCATTTCCTGATGGCCTTACTCCCTTTTGCTCCATCCCTGTCCTTCTTGCCTTTGTCACTTTCTCCATTTATCCCTGCCCTTCTCCCTATCAACACCTCTATGTTGGTGTTTGCCGCACTTACTACCATGATTATTTGGGTGGGGCTAGGATTTTCCTGCTCCTTTCCAGTGCTTCCCCCCTTGGCTAGTTTAAAAGCTTGCCAATGAAGCATTTAAACCTATCACCTAGGATCCTGGTTCCCCTCCCAGACAGATGCAGCCCATCATGCCAGTAGGCTTAGATCACTCAGGTGGACCCCCAGTCCCCAATGAAGCTAAATCCCTGAGCTCCACACAGTTTTTCAACCACTGATTGAATCCCATAGTGCGGAACACCCTAGCCTCTCCTATGCCATAGATGGGTAGCACCTCCGAGAAGGTTACCGTCGTGCTACTTGACTAAGCCTCTCCCAATTCCACAAACTCTTCCTGCACTTCTCTAATCCTTTCTTAGCCAGGTAATTTGTCCCTAGGGTGGACAATGACATCTAGATCCCTCCCTGTGCAGCTGCTCTGGCAATCCTGAGGATTCTCTCCTGTCCCTCAAGCCATGGTGCCAGGCAGGCACTACCCTCTCTCCCTTCCTCCCCAGTTCTGCCTTCCTAACAATGGAGTCCCCCACCAGGGTTGTTTCCTTCCCTGCAGGGTCCCTGCCACCCTCCTGTGGGTCTCCTTTGTGGAGGTTCCCAACATCCTCCTTGGTCTCCACTGTGGGTGCCTCCATAGAGGAACCACACTTTGCCAGTAGCATAGGAATTGTGGGGAGGTACAACTGGAGGATGTGCCTGTTCCATCACCTCACCCTCCCTGAGCCCACTGTGGTCCAACCGCTCCTCTTTCTTGGCAACCTCTGAGGCAATGGCAGTGGCACTGGTGGTCCCTGGATGGAAGAGGAGGTCCCACAAATCCTGGCCAATTCAGCCTGAAATGAGCAACCTCCTTCCTCAGCCCAGAGAGGTGCCTGCAGATGGGACAACACTGCATCCTCCAGAACATCTCCCGGAAGACTGCTGCTCCACAGCCACTGCACTGCACCACTCCAATCATGTCTTATTTCTGGCCCCTTAACTGTTTGCAATCCTTACTCTTTCCTCTGTTTTTTCTCTCTCTCTCTCTCTCCTTACTTTCTGCCTGTGTGCCTTTAAGCTCCTGATTGTCCTGTTCTGAGACAAGAATATCCTATATTTCTCAGTAGACAACTTACTTGCTCAAGCAGACCTCCAGCAGCTAGAGGGGCCGGAGGCTACTCTTGCCCTTCTAGGATGGTGGGTCCTTGGTGGTTCTGTGATCACTCACTTCCTGCCCCTAAACAGGAAGTTCCTGTTGTCAGTCGAATCCTGTCACACTGTAAAAATAGAACTAGCTTTGGGTGGGGGGTGCAGGGGAGGGAAGGAGGTTAATATAGTCCCAGCAGAGAAGTTAAGTCACACAGCAGTCCTTTCTCCTGGTGTCTTCTGGCAATCTATTAGCAGAAACTTTCTAAGGCAGTCTTTAAATGTAGCTTCCTTCTAGCTAAGCCACTCCCCCACTTACCAGATCTTTCTAGAAGTAATTTAAACCTCACAGCAGTTAAGTCCTTTCAGTCACCTGAGATTTACACCTAGATAACTCTTCAGATACCCATTCAGTCCAGTTAACCCAAACACACACTTTTTTTTTGTATGTTAGTTTTTTTTTACCCTAAATTAAAGGTCCAAGTACAAAAGTTCTTCTACTTTAGTCCCAGCAGAGAAGTTCAGTCACACAGCAGTCCTTTCTCCTGGTTTCTTCTGCCAAGCTATTAGGACCTATATTAGCACATGTGTGTGTGTGTGTGTGTGTGTGTGTGTGTGTGTGTATATATAATTTTAATAAAAATTATACTTGTTTTTGCCAACCACATCTGTCTTCTAAAACTCTTCTTTTAAATATCTCCACAGTCCACATTGCTCACATATTCGAGCTGCCCCACCCCCCCACTAGTAATGCGTAAAGAGCAATTTAAATTCAGCAGGTTGAAATAAATAGTAACACTTTCGTAGATTAGAAATGCCTCAGCTATAACTGCTCATCCTCTTGTAGTACACTCGCTATGCCTGCTGCACTCACTCCCTGTTCTGTGACTTCCAGACCACAGGCTCAAAGAACAAGACCACCACTTACTGTGTGTTTTTCCTTACCGCTAACAGAGCAACCACCCATAACTCCCTCATATTGCATGCCATTGCGTTACAGTTGAACAGCGATCTTACTGCCCTGCACTGAAGCTCATTCCATATAAAAAAAACAAGCATTTGTCAATGCCAAATGTTTGCTTGCATGGTGGTGTTCTGGATTCTGCTTGTACACATTTTTATTATAGACAGTATTTACCCAAGATAGACCAGATGAGACGTATTGAGTCATTTGCAATGGGGTCCTGATTTTGCAGTTTTATACTACTTTTACCCAGGACAGTAGAGGTGAGATGTGATATCTCGTTTGTAGTGTGGTCCTGCTTTTATAATGTATTTTTCCAGGGCAGATCATTTTAGATGCAACATGTCCTTTTCAGTGGAGTTCTGCTGCAGGGTCCTGTTTTTACACAGGTTTGCAATATATGTACCCAGGATAACCCAGCTGAGATGCAATATCTTATTTTCAATTGGGTCCTGCTTTGATGCATATTTTGTACTGTATTTATGTAGGATAGCACAGCTCGGATGCTGTCTTGTTTTCAGTGGGATCATGCTTTTCCTCAGTGTTAACTCTGTATTAACCCAGGATATCACAGCTGAGAGGCAATATCTCATTTTCAATAGGACCCTGTGTTTATCCATTTTCATAATTTACTCAGGATAGGCCACTGAAAGGCAAGTTACATTTTCAGTGGGGTCCAGCTATTACAATATATTTTTCTCAGGATAGAGCTGCATAGATGCACAGTTCAGTGGGGGTTCTATTGTACTGTGGTCCTGCTTTTTCACATTTTTGCTATATATTTAACCAGGACAGACCAGATGAGATGCAGTATCTCATTTTCAGTGGTGTCCTGCTTTTACACATTTTTAGATTGTATTTATCCAGAATAGGCCAGCTGAGAGGAAATATATAATGTTCAGCCAGCGCCCACATTTTGACCCCAAATTTTCAACGTAGTCTTTTTGTGACCTGACATTATGATCAAGGTGGGCAGAATTTTTAAATCCCATCTGAAAGGTGATCGTGCAGAGCAACTGTGGAAACATGTTTTGGAGGGGATTTGAAAAATGCCACCTGTCCTGTTCAGGAGGAGGAGTAACACAAGGAATATGCTGAACGTTTGGGGACAAAATCTGCAAAAATAAAGTTATGAGTAAACGTTGGAACAATTCAAAGCTTCTGAATAACAGTAGTTGTTTCACATTTTGACCACACATTTTCAACAGTCTTTTTATGACCCAATGTTATGATCAAGACAAGTGAATATTTTAAATCCTGTCCGAAAGGTGATTTCACAGATGGACTGTGAAACATGTTTCAAAGAGGACTTAAAGAATGACACTTGCCATGTTTATCAGGTGGTGTAACAAAAGGGCTAAGTGCACATTTGGCACCAAAATCTACAAAAATCCCAAAGTTATGAGTAAAGGTTGAAAAAATTCAACATTTCCTCATAACTTTGTTGTTTTTTGACATTTTGACCCAACATTTTCAACACTGTCTTTTTATGATCCCACCTTATAAACTCGGCAGGTGAAATTTTTCAAATCCCATTAGAAAGGTGACTTTGCAGAGCAAATACAAAAACATGTTTCATCAGAGATTTGAAAAATGACACCTGTCATATTAATGAGGTGGAGTAAAAAGAGGGCTATGTTGAAAATTGAGGGCCAAAATCTAGATTGCAGTGTTATGTATAAACATTGAAAAAAGTAAAAGTTTCTTCATAATGTCTTTGTTTTGTGACATTTTGACCCCAAATTTTCAACATAGTCTTTTTATGTCCCCTCCTTCTGCACATGATAGGTGTCATTTATAAAATACTGGCTGAATCATTATTTCACACCACACATGCAAAAACACACTTTGGCCAGTGTCTGAAAAACTACACCTGTCACATTCACGAGGTGGTGTGAAAAATGAACTATGTTGAAAATTTGGGTCAAAATATTGGACAATTACCAAAGTTGTGAGTGAGCACTGAAATATTGCAACATACCTTCAAAACATGGTTGTATTTAATATTCTGACCCTAAATTTTCAGCATAGTCTTTTTATGACCCCACCTCATAAACCCAGTAGATGAAAAAGTTTCAAATCCCACCTGAAAGGTAATTTCATGGAGGGACTGTGAAATCACCCTTTGTGCCAGATTTGAAAAATGTCCCCTACCTTGTTCATGAGGTGGGGCCCCTAAAAGGCCATGTAGAAAGTTTTGAGGAAAAATATTTAAAAATGACCACGTTTTGAGTACAAGTTCAAAATACATGGAAATACATTGACTGCACAATACCTAATTTCCTCAGTTCCCAGTCTGGTGTTGAAGAGTAACAACAGTTCTCCAGTTCAGAGAGGATTACAGCATTGGACCCCCAGTAGGTAAGTAAGTGTAGGGGTGTGTGCGGTGGTGGGTGCTGAGTGGGGGGAGGGTAACGGTGGTGGTGGCAACAGATGTCGATGGACCATTTTCTTTTTTCACAGGGGGTAAAAAAAACTAGGAGGGGTGGTTTTCAGCTGTCTGAAAGAGACATGGAAAGCAATAAAGAAGTAGGCAGGATACTTGGTAGTGGGAGGGAATTGCTTTTCACGGATGGAGCAGCACTGGGGGACAATTGGGAAGTGGGTGGGATACGTGACAGTGGGAGGAAGGCGCGTTTCTGTGGCTAGTGCATGGAGATGGATCAAGAGGTGGGTGGGATACTTGGCAGTGGGATGGAGTTGTTTTGCACATCTGTCTTCAGTAGAGAGGGCTCAGAGTTGATTATGAGGCTGCTAAGCTGCTTGCTGAGTGGCTTCATGCAGATGAAAGCATCGAGGCGCTCTCTCAATGGAGCACTTTGGTTAATTCAAGTACAAGACATTTCTGCCCAGCAAGCAGTGACTGGCATCATTATCAGCCTGTCTGACAATTGGCTTGTCACTGTCATGCCCACTGCAGCTTGAGCTGTATTGGACCCAACAGTGACTCACCTCTGAAATGTGGTTCTATGTAACAAAATGTTTGCTGTGCACACATGCAAACATAAAAAGTAACATATGCCGGCCTTTAAAAAAAAAAAAAAAAAAAATTTCAGCACCATGCTAACTGTTTCTTTAATTTTCATACAGAATATTGCTTTTTTTTTTTTCAAACCAAGATTACCACTTTTGAAATACTTAGCTACCCCATCTCTGGAAAAAAAATGGGAATATACCAAGTGATCCCCTCCCAGTGAAAGACTGCATCCAGTGTATGTACCTGCTATAAACATACTCCTTGCTATATATAGTGTAATACATTGTTATAGATTGTAGCCCCTGTATTTTGTATACTGTATATTCTGTTTGGTGAGTTTATCTGCACTGTGAAGCATTTTGAGATGCACTTTTTGTGCAGACATTCTATAAAGATACATTATATTATAGAATGAAGAAGGGTAGAGGTTGCCTTTGCTATCAAGGTACCTGTCCTTGGCAGCGGGTGGCGATGACAGACGTTAATTAATGGGTTCAGCACAGCAGCAGATGAGATGGTACAAAAGAAGCTGCTGTGTTGTAATTTCTTGGGTAATGATAGATGCATGATGCAGTGGGAGCTGTTAACAGGCTTTTATTTAACTCCACAATATAGGAACACTGGGATGGGCATGTGGAGAGATTGTATTATACAGAAAACTGGTAGTAGGCATTCCCAAATCTTGTGCATTTAGCTGTGGAGAAGGTAGTGTGGTGTGATTAGAGCAAAAAACTGGGAAGGAGGTGCTCTCTGGTTCAAATCCCACCACAGCCACTGGCTCACTCTGTGACATTGAGCAAGTCATTTGGCCTCCCTGAGCATCAGTTCTCTCACAGATGTAAGATGGGGGTAGAAGTAATAGGACCTACCCTCCCCCCACACACACACACACTAAAAAGATAATGTTTTACATCTCAGTTGGGCTGTGGTAGGAAAATTATGAACAAAAAAGATGTTCTGACTGTTTGCCTGACATTATTTTTATAAAGACATCTCTTGTCCTGACAAGATGCAAGTAAGACCCATGCTGGTAAAAATAAACTCCACACCTGTACTTTCTGTGGGTAAATTAAGGTCACTCCTTTACTGTGTGTTTTTTTTTAATTCCGGTTTGATCCAAGAGCAGGCCTCAGATTTACGTCCCTGGCCAGCAGTTGTCCTTCTCAAGGATATAATCTCTTCTCCGGGATATACCCTGTTCAGGCTTTGCCATCATTCCAATGGTGGCTGAGGATTTTCTCCCTCTTTTGTATTTCCTTGCCTCGCTCCACCCCCTGACATGGGCCAGCTGTCCTGTGGCCTCAGACATTGCAGCACACTCTGGGATCATGTACCACCCCATGTGTGGGAGCAGCAGTCTGCCCAGCCCACCACAAGGGCCATTGCATCTCTAGGCTCCTGCAGTCCTCACCACAAGCTACTCTGCACTGGCAGAGGCAGCACTCCCTAGCCCTGGCCACCATGATTCTGGGTCTTTGTGTCTGCTGCTGAACCCAGGTCGCCAGCACAGAAGCACATAGCGCTTCCACTGGGTCATCAGGCCACCCATACAAGAATAGCTCATGCTGCACAGAGCTTCTCCCCCCCACCCAAATGATGGTCACCACAGCTGTGCACCCTTCCTCTGAATGGTAGGCCAGGTGAGCACCTGCCTTTACAGCCATTGTCACCACTGCTCCTTGGTTGGCAGTGGGGGCTTCCTCAAATGCCAGGTGACCCACACCATCTCTCCCTCCTTGGGTGTCAAGCACCTCATGTTCATGATGCAGCTGACCTTAGCCAGCCTCAGTGTGGGGTGCCAGGCTCTCATGCAAACCACAGTCTCCCAGGTGGCACTGCCACCATACCACTGGGCTAGTCCTTCATTTTCAGTGGGGGCAGTTTGATCTTGCAACAGTATAATGTAAAAGCTCATCCAAGGCTCCAGACAACTGCATTCTGGAAGTCACAATTAGGTGAAGAAATGTTCAAAATGGTAAAAAAAAATTTTTACTTTTGATGCCTTTTTATCGTTTTCTAATCATTGCTTCCCTTGATTTTTAATAAATTTATACTATTGTGTGGATCCTCAGGAAATGTCAGTCTCACACCATTTCATGTTTCCTTACCTTTGCGTATAAAACTTTCTCCTTTGAACACACAGGAAGAGATAGGAGTGATGAAAGTCGGTAGCACCAGATAAAATGACCAGTTAGACAATGGCACTGCCCTTTTTCCTTCAGAATTCAAAATGGCACTCATGGCAAGGGTCTGTACAAAACTGACAGGAAAAATAAAGAATAAGGGCAGGGCTTGTCTAACACAACGATTGATAAATAGAACATTTTTAACAGTGCTGCTGCTTTAAGTTAAAATATTTCCCAGGTCCCAGATTTTAAAAGTTAACAATATTATATAAGAGACTGATTTTTGGAAATTAGTATCAGCTGTTTCCAGTAAAAGACCTTTTCTTTCAGAAAAGTCAACTAATCATGTTTGACTTTCATGGCTGTAAAACTGGAGGTCACCTGATTCTTCTTTTTTTTTTCACCTTTTAGGAATCAAATGATTCCCCTCCCCCGGACAACACAAAAATCGACACAATAATGAATATTTCCCTGATTCACTAGTACTGCTGCTTTTAAAAAATGGGAATAACTTTTCATGTTTGAACCCATGGAAAGTTTTGACTTTTGCCCTAATAAAATGAAGTGAGAATCCCTGAAACAATCCTCACTATGGTGCCTGTGTGTGTGTTAGTCCGGTCGCGCGCGCACACACACACGTGCACACGTACACAGCTCCAAAGAGCTATTGGCAGAGTTTCCAAACCTGCTGGGAAATAATTGGAACAATGTGGGGAAAGGATTTGCAATGGGATGGCAACAGGTTGCATCAACTGCAACATAGGTGACAGCACACCATCGTCATTACATCACCCAAATCACCAGTGATTCGGTGTATGGGAGAAAACTGTAAATGAGAATTAATGTTGCAAAGCAGGACCCCGGCCTATACTACAAGGGAGAAAGGGTAAAAAACGAGGCAGAATACTGAAGTGCAACTTTTTAAATAATTAGATTGGGGGGGGGGGTAGTACCTTAAATAATTGTATAGGTAGCCAAAATGCCACTCACCATCTACTAATGTTGTAATGTAGGAGCCTTGAGCTGGTTTCATCGCTTGTGCATGTTTTAAGGTGCTTATTTTGCCATGCGTAATTGCAGGTTATTTTGGGGTAAATTATTACCACACATAAATGACACGTTGATAAAAATGGCTAGCCGATAGAACAACAGTGGGTCACTATGGTATATCTTACTTTTTGTAGATTCTAATATATCACTCGATTTGACAACTTGATGGGTGAATAAATGCAGTTGATGATATTGAGATTTCCAGGAACTGGGAAAAGTAATTACAACTGGTATCAGTCATGCTGTGATCCGTCCATGGTCTACGTTTAATCTGAGCTGGGCACAAACGAAAAAAGTTTTGTTTCTCGTTACTGTTATTGATATGTTTTGTTTGCTAAAATAACTTGGCAGGATCAGCAGAAAGAGTATCAGATTTGCTGCTAGCCCCACTCTTCTGCCATGTGCCGCTGGGCAAGTCGGGGAATGTATGATGCTGTTGGGCTAACGCATACATACTGTAGCACAGACAGGGACGGAGATATGTTTTCTTCCTCCCTTCCACCGAAAACAGTGCAGCTGTTCTTAGTTTTGGAAACTTAGATAATGGATATGAGATCCCGTGGAGGGAAGGGATGGTAAATGTATGGAGTAGTTTTACTTTTAATAGCTGAAACAGAAATGAGCAAGTGATGAGAGGTGGTAATGTGGGTGGTGTGAGAAAAGATTGTGGTGTGGCTTG
Organism: Neoceratodus forsteri; assembly: GCA_016271365.2. Classification (NCBI taxonomy): domain Eukaryota; kingdom Metazoa; phylum Chordata; order Ceratodontiformes; family Ceratodontidae; genus Neoceratodus; species Neoceratodus forsteri. Next base: position 218,064,956 of record CM028133.1, read on the forward strand.
AACTCTTGAACTGCGGTCTAGTGCTGAATCCTGCGGTCACGTGTGTGTGCGTGCGTGTGTGTGCGTGTGTGTGTGTGTGTGTGTGTGTGTGCGTATGTTGGGGGGGTTAAGAAGAGGATGCTAGGTGTTTGTCCCCTTTGCTCTGAAGCTAGCCCCGAACCCCTTGTTGTAAACTCAGCCCTGTGTGTGTGTGGGGGGGGCGCATGAGCAGGCAGTAGCTTCTTGCTGCTCACTGAAGCGGAGCTCTGCCATTCAACTGTATGGCACTGCATTCCAACTGCTGTCATAGACAGCTGCAGCATTCATTGGCAAACTGCGACCATGCCTGCAAACACACTGACTGCATTGGAAGAGGGCTGCCACACCTACAAAAACTCCGATGATGGCACTATGTTTCTTGCACATGTGTGCAAGCAAACATAATGAAAGAAAAAAACCCTGATCATTAGCCATGTGTCTGTTGGAGGGGAACAGGGGGAAAAGCACAGATGGATGGGGGTGAGGGGGCAGTAGTGAAAGGTAAACAGTCAGTCCTCCAGGAAAGGAAGTCTCTAGAGGGAAACGACTGTAAGACTACAGTGCCCTCTATTGGTAAATACTGGTAAACATACAGTACCAGTGGAGGGACTACTTTACCTTTAAAATCTGTTTTAATCTTTTTTGAACATTTTTAAAAATTTTTTTTTTATTTGTCACATAAAATACCACATGTAGCCCATTTTCTAAGTGCAATATAACCCTCCAAGATGGGCAGTATTGGGCAATACTGGACCTTCCAGGGGCTATAAAGCCCTTCACTTGCAGTGTGCGGCCTCATTACACACCAGGAGATCCAGTATTGCCCGATACCACCCACTCTGTCCGGTATTATTGCTTGCATAACTTTATTTGCCAAATAAGGGGAGGTGTGGTAATTTCCTACAGTATTTAGCATAATCCTAAGCGGCCATCTGCGAGCCTTATGGGCCACATGCTAGAACTAGACAGACAAACTGACATATAACAATTGAGACCGGAACTGGAAATGTGTGATGGGGCCACGGAGAGCCTCAGTTCAGGAAATAAAATTAAATATCTGACTCGGTTCCATGAGCAAAATGGGGAAGGACTGCTCTGGTTTAAAATATACCCCCGAAAAGCATTAAACTGACTAAATGAAGTGTAAAATGCAACCTAGTATAAAGAAGTGCGTCCACAGAGATCTTACAGGTATGTTCCGTCTCACATGAAAGATGGTGCGTTCTACCCAGTGAATTGTTTCCACTTCGTGCACTGACTGAGACTGCAGTGTGTACTAGTGTGTTAAAATAAGAAGAGTAGTTACCAAATCTATGATGAGGGGCCACCTTGTTGATGGTGGTCAGGTTTATTAACATGTCTGCTGATTTATGAAACCAAGGATCCCTTTTCAAATCTTGGAGTAAAGAAATAATTTAAAGGGGCACTGTCAGCTTTTCCCTTTCATTTTTTGCCAAATGTGTTAAGTGTGCCTCTTGGCACACACCTATCACACAGTTACTGCAGAATGCCCCTATATGTAAGAAACTTAAGCCTTTTTACCTTGTTTTGTAATTTTTTCAGCAATAGTATTTCCCTCTGTCCAATAGTAATGCACCCGCTCCCTGGAAGCACATCCAGATTAGGAACGTGGGTCTGCCTTGAGCGCAGTCCTGAAATGTGATTTTTTTTTTCACATGCTAACAGTAAAAGCATGTTAATCCTCTCCCTTCTGTTATAAAAATATGCTGCTTGTATCTCCAAATACAAACTGAGTACTGCGAGAAGTGCAATTTACAGTTTAAAATTGAGCTGAAATCCCAGGCATGTGCTTGAGAGGTGTGATCAAACATCTCGCACATGCTCAGGATCGTGCCATTTGTGCGCATGCATGGGATATTGGCTCCGATTTAAAAATGTAGATTGTACTCCTCAGAGTGTTTGGTTTGAAGTCAGAGATACCAGCAGCATTTTTTATAACAGAAGGGACAGGATTAATGTGCTTTTACTGTTGGCATGTGAAGAAATCCTACTTCGGGACCCAGACTTGTGGCAGACTCATGCTCCCAACCTGGATTCTGCTTCCGGATGTAGCATTACTGTCGGACTGAGGGAAATACTACTGCTGAAAAAAATCACAAAACAAGGTAAAAAGGCATACATTTCTTACATGTAGGGGCATTCTGCAGTAACTTTATGATAGGTGTGTGCCAAGAGCAAACTTCACATTTGGCAAAAAAAAAGGGAGCAAAGCCAACAGTGCCCCTTTAAATAAGAAAATAGAAAAACTAACTGAATGGAAGACTCTTGGGAGGCCCTAAGGCATCTCTGCTCTAGTAACACTTCTGGTAACCCAGGTGGCAGTGTGGTAGCAGGGACCCAGTTTCCTCTCTGAAGTGTCCTCTGCTGCAGTACAACCTCTAGCCCCTAGGCGACAATGTGGTAGCAGAGACCCTATCCCCCCTCTGAGGTGTCCCCTGCTGAAGTACCACCTCTGGTCACCCAGGTGGCAGTGTGGTGACAGGGACCTAGTCCCCCCCCCAAAGGCATCTCCTGCTGCAACACCACTTCTGGTCACCCGGGGGTAGAGTGGCAGCAGTGAGTTATCCCCCCCCTTTGAGGTGTCCCTTGTTGCACTACCTTCATTATTTGGCCTGGGGGCAGTGTGGTAGCAGGGACCCAGTCCCCCCTCTGAGGCGTTCCCTGCTGCAGTAGCACCTCTAGTCAGCCAAGGGGCAGTATGGTAGCAGGGACCCAGTCCCCAATTTGAGGTGCCCTATGCTGCACTACCATCCCTGAACACCTAGGTTGCAGTGTGGTAGCAGGGACTCAGTTCCTTCTCTGAGGTGTCTTGTGCTGCAATACCACATCTGATCATGCAGGGGGCAGTGTGAAAGCAGGGATTCAGTACCCCCCCCCCCCGAGCATACCTTACTGCAGTACCGCCTCTGGTCATCCAGGTGACGGTGTGGTAGCAGGAACACAATCCCCCCATGAGGTGTCCCCGACTGCAGTACCACCTCTGGTCACCCATGTGGTAGCAGAAACCAAATCCCCCCCGTCTGAAGTGTCTCCTGCTGCAGTACAACCTCTGGCCACCTAGGTGACAGTGTGGTAGCAGGGACCCAATTCTCCCTCTGAGATGTCCCCTGCAGCAGTATCACCTCTGGTTTGCCACCTGCCAATGTGAAAGGAGGGATACACTACCCCCTCTGAGTTGTCCTCTACTGCAGTACTACCTCTGGTCACCCAGGGAGTAGTGCGGTTGCAGGGACCCAGCCCCCCCCCAAGGTGTCCCCTGCTTGCAGTTCCACTTGTGGTCACACAGGAGGCAGTGTGATAGCATGGACCCAGTCCCCTCTCTGCATTATTCCCTGCTGCAGTGTCACCTCTGAACACCCAGGTGGCAGTGTGGTAGTAGGGACCAAGTTCCTTCTCTGAGGTCTCACCTGCTGCAGTACCACCTCTGGTAACAGAGGTGGCAGTGTGGTAGAATGCACCCAGTCTCCCCTCTGAGGTATCCCCTGATACAATATCTGGTCATCCGGGAGCAGTGTGGTAGCAGGGTCTGCCCCCTCGAGGTGTCCCCTGCTGCAGTATAACCTCTGGTCACCCAGGTGACAATATGGTAGCAGGGACCCAGTCCCCTCCCTTGGGTGTCCCCTCCTGCAGTACTTCCTCTGGTCACCCAGTGGGCAGTGTTTTAGGAGTGACATGCCCCCAAAGGTGTCACATGCTGCAATACCACCTCTGCTCAACCAAGTGCCAGTGTGGTAGCAGGCACCCAATCTTCAATACCACCACTGGTTACTCAAGTGGTAATTTGGTAGCAATGATTTGGTCCCCTCTCTCAGGTGTACCCTGCTGTTCTACTGCTTATGAACACACAGGTGGCAGTGTGATAGCAGGCAAACAGTACCCACTCTAAGGTGTCCCCTGCTTCAGTATCACCTCTGAACACCCATGTTGCAGTATGGTAGCAGGGACCCCATCACCCTCTGAGGCATCCCCTGTTGCAGTATCATCTCTGATCACTTAGGTGGCAGTGTGGAAGCAGGGACCCAGTCCTCCCTCTGAGTAGTCCCCTGCTGCAGTACTACCTCAGAACACCCAGATGGCGGTGTAAAAGCAGGGACCCAGTCCCCAACCCCCCGACTTCTGGCCCCCAGAGGGCAGTTTGGTCGCAGGGACCTGATCACTCCCCGAGTTTTTCTTCTGCTGCAATACCATCTCTAGACAACCAGGGCATCAGTATGGTAGCAGGGACCCAATCCTCCTTCTGAGGTGTCCCCTACTGCAGTACCACCTCTGGTCACTCGGGTGGCAGTATGGTAGCAGTGACCCAAACCCTTTTCTGAGGAGTTCCCTGCTACAGTCTCACTTCTGGTCATCCAGAGGGCAGTGTGGTAGTAAGGACTCAGTTCCCCTCTTAGGTGTCCCCTGCTGCAGTACCACCTCTGGTCACCCAAGTATCAGTGTGGCAGCAGGGATCCCGTCCCCCTCTGAGGTGTCCCCTGCTGCAGTACCACCTCTGTCACCCAGGGGGTAGTGGTAGCAGGGATTTGGCCCTCTTTGAGGTGTCCTTTGCTGCACTACCACCTCTAGTCAGCCAGGGAGCAGTCTGGTAGCAGGGACCCGGTCCCCCCTCTGAGGTATCCCCTTCTGCAGTGCCACCTCTAGTCACCTAGTAGACAGTGTAGTAGCGAGTCCCAGTCTCCCCTCGAGGTGTCCCCTGCTGCATTACCAGCTCTAGTCACCCAGGTGGCAGTGTGGTAGCAGGGACGTGATCTCCTCTCTGAGGTGTCCCCTACTGCAGTACCATCTCTGACCACCCAGGGGACAGTGTGGTAACAGGGACCTAATTCCCCCTTCTTTGGTATCCCCAACTGCAGTACCACCTCTGGTCACCCTGGCAGCAGTGTAATAGGAGGGACACAATCCGTACCCTGATTTGTCCCATGCTGCAGTGCTAACTCTGGTCACCAAGGTGACAGTATGGTGTCAAGGACCAGACACCCCTTCCCCCCCGAGGTGCCCTATGCTGCAGTACTACCTCTGGTCATCCAAGTGGCAGTGTGGTAGCAGGGGACCCCATTCCTCTCTGCAGCGTCTCCTGCTGCACTACAACCTCTAGTCACCCCAGTGGCAGCCTTGTATCAGGGCCCACTCTACTCTCTGAGGTGTTTCCTGCTCCAGTACCACCTCTGGTCATTATATCACAAAAATAGTCTGGCACTCTATCTTGCTAATAAGAGCTGTCTCTCTGACTCGGTATTTCAGCATCGTAAATGTATTTATTACATCAGGTCTAGTTCTGTGCAGAATTTGAAAATTCCAACAGAACGGAATTTTGCTGAAGTTTTGAAATTCTGCCAGATTTTGCCAGAAACAGGATGGTGGAATTCTATGGCAGAAAAATACAGAATGAGTTTTCAGCAACATTTCTGCAGAATTTTATTCCGTGGATCTCAATATTTTCCATGGAAATGGTTTCTGAATGATTTTCCATGGAAAAGTGCTGTTCCACGGAATATTATTCCACGGATCACAGAAGGCAGAATTCTGCAGAAGAACCAGCATTCCACAAAGCACTAATCAGGTCTGTTCATCACTTGTTGAAATACTCACACTATATGCATGGTGTGAACACCACGGTGCTTTGCCACTAAGACTCCATTAGGGGCCAGGTGGCAGTCTGGTAACAGGAAACCAGTCCCACCTCTGAAGTGTCCTCTACTGCACTACCACTTCTGAACACTAATGTGGCAGTGTGGTAGCAGGGACATGGTTCTCCCCCTCTGAGGTGTTCCCAGCTTCACTAACACATGTAGTCACCCAGATGGCAGTTGTGGCAGGGACATGGTCATCCTCTGAGGCATTCCCTGCTGCAGCACCACCTCTGGTCACCCAGGTGGCAGTGTGGTAAAAGGGACCCAATCCTTCTGCTGAGGTGTCCCCGGCTGCTCAGGTGGCAGTGAGGTAACAGGAACCCAGTCCACCCTCCTAGATGTCCCCTGCTGTAGTACCACCTCTTGTCACCCTAAGGACAGTGTGGTAGCAGGGACGTTGGGACTAAGTCCACCCCTCTGAGGTGTCCCCAGCTGCAGTACAACCTCTGGTCACCCAGGTGGCAGTGTGGTAGCAGGAACCCAGTCCACACCCTGAAGTGTCCCATGCTGAAGTACCACCTTGGGTCAACCAGGTGGCACTGTGGTTGGAGGGACCCAGTCCCTCCTCAAAGGCATCCCCTGCTACAGTGCCACCTAATAAAACCTAGGTGGCAGTGTGGTAGCAGGGATCCTTTCCCCCTGCCAAGGTGTTCCCTGCTACATTACCACCTCTGGCCACCTAGGTAGCAGTATGATAGCAGGAACCCAGTCCCCACTCTGAAGTGTCCCCTGCTACACTGCCACCTTGGGTCAACCAAGTTGCAGTATGGTAGCAGGGACCAAGTCCCTCCTCAGAGGAGTCCCCTGCTACAGTACCACCTCAAAATACTCAGGTGGCAGTGTGGTAGCAGGGACCCTTCTCAGGTGTCCCCTGCTGCAGTACTCTCCTGGTCAGCCGTGGGTGGTGTGGTAGCAGGGAACCAGTCCCTTCTCTGAGGAATCCCTTGCTGTGATACCACCTCTACTCACCCAAATGGCAGTGAGGTAGCAGGGTCCGAGCCCCCCCTGAGGTGTCCCTTGCTGCAGTACCACCTTTGTACACCAATGTGGCAATGTGGTAGCAGTGATTCATCCCCTCCCCCCGAGAAGTCCCTTGCTCTAGTACCACCTCTGGTCAGCCAAGTGGCAGGGTAGTAGCAGGGACCTGTTCCTAACTCTAAGGTGTCCCCTGCTGTACTACCACCTCTGATTACCTAGGGACCATGTGGTAGCAGGGCCCCCCCCTGAGGTGTCCATTACTGCAGTACCATTTCTCATCACTCAGGTGGTACTGTAGTAGAGGGACCCAGTCCCCCCCTCTGATGTGCCCCCTGCTGCAGTACCACCTCTGGTCACCCTGGCAGCAATGTGATAGCAGGCACACAATCCTCGCTCTAAGGCATTCCTTACTGCAGTACCACCTCTGTCACTCAGGTGGCTGTGTTGTAGCAGGGACCAAGTCCCACCCTCTGAGTTGTCCACTGCAGCTGTACCACCTCTGGTCACCCAGGTAGCAGTGTGGAAGCAGGGATCCGGTCCCCCCTCTGAGGTATCCTCTGCTGTGGTACAATCTCTGGTCAACCGATGGCAGTGTAGTAACAGGAAACTGGTCCTTGCTTAGGTGTCATCTGCTGCAGTACTACCTGGGGACCAGCAGAAAGAGAGAGGTAGTGTTACCCCAATATAGATCGATGGCAAGGCCCTACCTTGGGAACTGTGTCCAGTTCTGGAGACCACATCTCTGAAAGGACATAGCTAGGATGGAGGTGGCACAGAAAAGGGCAACCAAAATAATGCAGGGCCTGCATCAAAAGCCCTATGAGGAAAGACTCAATGAATTAAATATGTACTCTCTAGAGGAAAGGATAGAAAGGGTGGACATGATAGAAACATTCAAATACCTCACAGGTATTAATAAGGTACATGAGGGTGGCATTTTACATAGAAAAAGATGCTTGAGGACAAGGGGTGAGGACAGAGGTCACACTATGAAGCTGGAGGGTGGGAAACTCGGAGTAGATGTGAGGAAATACTTCTTCATGGAAAGGTTGGTGGGATCCCTGGAACAGCCTCCCAGTGGAGGTGATGGGTGCTAAAATGGTAACAGGTTTCAAGCATGGATAGGATAGACACAAAGGCAAAGGGGAGAGAATAGCTGAGATCAAGAAGGGTCTGTGGTGGCACAGTAGGTAGGTAAATAGGGCAGACTAGGAGGGCCAAGAGGTCCTTCTCTGTTGACAATGTATGTTTCTATGATACCTCTGGTCACCCATGGGGCTTTGTGATAAGAGAGACCTACCCCCGAGGTGTTTTCTCTGCTACAGTACCACCTCTGTTCACTCAGGTGCCAGTGAGGTAGCAGGGATCCAATCTCCCTTCTAGGGTGTCCCCTGGTGCACTGCTACCACTGGTCACCCAGGGGGCAGTGTGGTAGTGGGACACAGTCCCTCCTCTTAGGAGTCCCCTGCTGTGATAACAGCTCTGGTCACCCAGGTGCCAGTGTGGTAGCAGGGACCCAGTCCTCTTCCTGAAATGTCCCCTGGTGCAATTGTACCTCTGGTCACCCAGGGGGCAGAGTGGTAGTGGGACACAGTCCCTCCTCTTAGGAATCCCCTGATGTGATACCAGCTCTGGTCACCTAGGTGCCATTGTGGTATCAGGGACCCAGTCCCCCCTGTGAGGTGTCCCCTGGTGCACTGCTACCTATGGTCACCCAGGGGGCAGTGTGGCAGTGAGACACAATCCCTGCTCTGAGGAGTCCCCTGCTGTGATTCCAGCTCCAGTCACCCAGGTGGCAGTGAGGTAGCAGGGGCCTTATCCCCCTGTGAGGTGTCCCCTGCTGTAGTACCACCTCTGGTCACTGAAGTGGCAGTATCATAGCGGAGCCTAATCCCTCCTCTGAAGCTTAGGTATCAGCAGGCATACTCGGTGTACTTTGCTGAGTACAGTAAAATCTGGAAAATACAGGAGCAACATGAGGCTGAGGCCAGGGCAACAAACAGAGTCGGAGTAAAATAATAAAGCTGCACATACTCAAGTGAATCCATGAGTGATCACAGTGAGAGGAAGAAGAGGGATGGGGGCGATATGCCATGAGTCAAACTCCATGGTCTGTTCCTTTGATCCTCTGTAATGCTGGCTGCTTTGATGTGGTACAGAGGCTTATCACAATGTATTCTAAACATTGTAACTAAAATGCAGCTAGCTTCTGTCTGAATGGTACTGTGTGTGCTAGATAAAACAAGCATTTGTCAATGCCGAATGTTGTCTCGCTGGCATTGGCATTGGTAATGCAGGAGTTAGAGATGCATAATAGGAATGGCAGTGAAGTATTGAACTGAAGCCAATGCTTCTCTCACCATGCAGAGACTGACAGGTGTTGGGTGTGCCTTCGGGCCGTTGGCTGTAATGCTTATGCCATTCTACCTCACCCTGCCCTGCAGACACTGGCAAGTGTCGTGGTGTGCTTTGGGGTCATTGGGCCTTATACATACTCCATTCCATAAGGAAATATGCTGAGGTGGGCACAGTATAAGAGAATGGGGTGAACTTTAGGGCCGAACACTCCAAGGCAGACCTCGATGCCTGTCAGTGGCTGCAGGGTAGGGTTGGGGGGTGGAATTGTGTGAGCATTACAGCCAGTGATCCCATGTCACACCCAGACACCTGTCAGTCTCTACAGGGTGGGGAGTTAGTTGGAAACCCTAACGCCATAGGCATTTGTTGGTATTTTCACTCCAGATTTTCAACATAGGCTTTTTGTGACCCCACCTCATGAAGAGTGGCACTATCAGTTTAACTGAAGGTAGTTTTGCACAGCAGCTATGCCATTTGGCAACACAGGGACGAAAACACATTTTGGGCAGGATGTGAAAAATTACAACTGTATTGTTCATGAGGAGGTGTAAAAAAAAAAAAATTGCAACGTTAAAAATCTGGAGTGAAAATAAAGAAAATTGGTGAAGTCATGTGCATGCATAGAAACTGCGCAACACACATCCGTAACCCAGTTATCTTCGGATGTTTTTTAACCACATTTTCAAAATAGGCATTTTGGGACCTCCCATCATGAACCGTGGCACTGTGATTTTGTTAATTTGTCCCAAAAGTTGATTTCTTACAGCGACCACTCCATTGTGCGCCATAGGTGCGAAAACATGTTTTGGGCAGGATGTGAAAAATGACAGCTGTACTGTTCATAAGGAGGTGTGAAAAAATGCCAGTGTTTAAAATCTGGCATGAAAATATTGCAAATTTGTGAAGTTACAAGGGTGCGGGGAAACTGCTCAATGCATGCTTGTAACACAGTAATTTTATGGACGTTTGTCACCAGATTTTCAACATAGGCATTTTAGGACCTAAGCTCATGAACAGTGCCACTGTCATTTCCTCAAACTGTCCTAAAAACTGATTTTGCACAGCAACCGTGCTACTATGCACCGGATGTGTGAAAACACATTTCGGCCAGGATATGTAAAATGACAGCGGTACTGTTCATAAGAAAGTGTGGGAAAATGGCAATTTTGAAAATCTGGAGTGAAAATATTACAAATTCTGAAGTTACGAGTGTGCATGGAAACTTTGCAATGCATGCCCGTAAAACAACCATTTTTTGTTTTCCACCAAATTTGCAACAAGAAGCTTGTTAATTGGTCTCAAAGGTGATTCCATGCAGTGACTGCAAGATCACCTTTCAGGACAGAATAATGCCATGACAGTGGTGGCTGAATTCATGAGGAGGGGTCCCAATAACCTCATGTTGAAAATTTGGTGCCAAAATTCCCAAAAATGCCTGAGATATGCACCAAAGTTGAAAAAAAACTATTTATGCCACTATATAGCTTACTGGCATTTCTTCAGTTCACGGTCAGCTTTGAAGAGTGCAGACGTGTTCCCAGTCCACCAAAGATCATTGCGCCGGGCTCGAGGTAAGTATGGGGTGAGGGGTGGGTGTGGGAGGCAGGGCATGCAGAGGGTGGGTGCGGGTTGGGGAGGGGCAGGAAGACCATGAGGGACCCGTTTCATCTTTCACAGATTTAAAAAAAAAAAAAACCAAAAAACATTGAGGGATTTTTTTCAGGGGATTTGGCATGCTGGAGTGGGCTCCCAGCGTGCCACGCTAAGTGTTTTTGAGGGATGCCTAGCCAATGGGGATTGGGCATCCCGTTGGCTGCATACCGAAGGGGACAAAGAGCCGAGGGAGATTGGGCACCTCTCGCCACAACAAAGCGGGGAACATTATGCCATGGGAGGTTCCTCTACGGCAAATGAAGGGGTTTAAAGCCGATTGATTGGCCTCTCATCAGCAAAGAAAGACTGTTGGGGGCGATGATGCCGAGGATTGGGCACCGGCATACATTTTAAATTGGAGGGGGTCATTATGCCGATGGGGATTGGGCTCCCCTGTCAGAAAAAGAAGTGGGTTGGGGCACTCTGCAGGCACTGTCACCAGGACAGTTATTGTGCCACTGCATGATTGCAGCGGGCCTTTTCTTAGATCTGGTGGCCACTTGACATTTGCCTGGTGTCAGGCCTGCGACTGCCTCATTGGGGAATGAGGAATGCACCTACTGATGCGTGCCCTGCATTTGCCCAGAGTGACCACTCCTCAAAATCTGCCACTAGTGCAATATGTTGGCTGCACAAGCATGAGCCAACATAATAAAATGTGAATCTATTAGGATCTTTGCTTTCTACATATTGTTGACTGAACTGGTCAGTGGGGCAGTGTTTGTGTGGCAGGGTAGCATAGCTTTTGGTTTGCGTTTTTGTGTGTGTGTGTGTGTGTGTGTGTGTGTGTGTGTGTGTGTGTGTGTGTGTGTGGGGGAACAACAGTTTCATTAACTGTCTTGAGTACAAGTTTAAAACTCCTAGCAAAACCTCTGCTCTGAGACATCCCCTGCTGCAGTACCACCTCTGGTCATGCATGTGGCAATGTGGTAGCAGGGACTGAGTCTCCCCTCTGAGGTGTCCCATGCTACAGTACCACCTCTGGTCACCCAGGCAGCAATGTGGAAGCAGGGACCAGGTCCCCCCCTGAGGTGTCCTTTGCTGTGGTACAACCTCTGGTCACCCGGAGGCAGTGTGGTAACAGGAAACCAGTCACCCCTCTGAGGTGTCTCCTGCTACACTGCCACCTCTGGTCATCCAGGTGGCAGTGTGGTCACAGGAAACTAGTCCCCCCCCCTTAGATGTCACCTGCTGCAGTACTACTTGGGGACTAGCAGAAAGAGGGAGGTAGTGTTACCTCTATATAGATACGAATATACGAAAATGCTTGCAGAAACAGGCCGCACAGTGTATCGAATCTGCTCAATTGTGCAGCTAGCCCCTCAACTTGCAGCTGCTCCACCCTCCCCACCCATCTTCATTCTTACCACCCAACTCTGACTCATCCCCTCTTAAAATCACTCATCATTCTACAGGATACCACCTCCTTGAGCAGAACATTCCATTTGTCTACCACCTGTTCTGTGAAAAAATGTCTCCTGATTTCCCTCCTGAATCTCCCCCCCCCGACTCAGCTTGTGCCCTCTCATATGCCTCCCTCTTCTAATCTGGGAAATCCCTTCTGTATCAGTCTTATTTATCCCCTTTAAGTATTTAAAGGTTTTAGTCATATCCCCCTGTCTCTCCTCTCCTCCAGGGAGTACATGTTCAGCTCGCCCAGCCTATCCTCGTAGGACTTTCCCTCCAATCCCTGGATCATCTTTGTTGTACTACGCTGCACCTTCTCCAACAATCTGACATCCTTCTTCAGGAAGGGGCACCAGTACTGCATGCAGTATTCCAGGTGCGACCTGACCAGCAACCTGTACAGGGGAAGGATCACCTCCCTATTTCTGGAGGAGATTCCCCTAGCTATATACCCCAGCATTTTGTTGACTTTTGCTGACTCCTTCCTGCACTGAGCTGAGTTGTTCATACTCCCCATTATAAGCACCCCTAGATCCCTTTCCACTTTGATGCTTTCCAATTGTATCTCTCCCAGCTGATAGCTCCTCCTCTGGTTTCTAGTCTTGAAGTGCAGTACCGTGCATTTCTTGGCACTGAACACCAATTGCCATGTTTATGACCTTCCTGTAGTTTGATCAGGTCTTCCTGCAGCCCCCTCCAACCTCAATGTCATCCACCACTGCGTCCATCTTCATATTGTCTGCAAACAGACTGATCTTACTCTGGATCCCGAGTGAGATATCAGCGATGAATATCCCAAACACCTGTCCCAGTACTGATCCCTGTAGTACCCGGCTCATCACCACCCTCAGGGATGAGTCTCCCCCACCACTATCACCCTTTGCTGCCTTCCATTGAGTCAGTTATTGATCCATTTGACCATCCTTGTTCCCACCCCTATATACTCCAGCATCCCCCCAGCCTCCCATGCGGCACAGAATCAAAGGTCCTGCTGAAGTCTAAATACAAGACATCCACCACATGGCCCTTGTCCAACTCCCTAGTTACCTGTTCATAATACTCAATTAGGTTTGCCTGGCAGGATTTGCTGAAGAGAAACCTGTGCTGTTGACTGTCCCAGAGTCTGTTATTGTCCAAAAAGGTCACCAGCCTTTCTTTTAGGATCGTCTCCATGAGCTTACCCACAATTGACGTGAGGCTCACTGGTCTGTGGTTGCCCAGTTCATCCTTAAGGCCACTTTTGTGAATGGGTACCACATGGGCCATCTTCCAGTCCTGAGGTATGCATCCTGTGTCCAAGAAGGTATTGAACAGGTCAGTCAGTGGTCCTGCCAGGATCTCTGCTAGTTCCTTAAGTACCCTAGGGTGAATACCGTCTGGTCCCGGTGCCTTATCCCCCCCTCAGTGCCCTTAATCCATCTATGACCCTATCCTCTCTCATCCCTCCACAGCCCCCTCCACCCCTCTCTTGTGGTATCTGCCCCCCTTTCTCCATGAACACAGAACATAAGTATTCATTTACTGCCTCAGTCTGATCCAATCCCTTCTCCACCCACCCTCCGTTCTTCCTAATCCTCACACTTTGGTCTTTCTTCTTCCTTCTCTTGCTTATGTATCTGAAGAAGCCCTTTTCTCCATTCTTAATACCCTGTGCCAGTCTCTGCTCTCTTGAAGGCTTAGCCACTCTGATTAGCCTGGTACCCTCCCTGGATTTTTTTGTATACTCATCCTTGTCCTCTTCCCCCTCCTAATTTCTTGAGTCTCCAAAATGCTTTTCTCTTGGCCCTCACCCCCCTATGACCTCTTGAGTCAACCAACTGGGCTTCTTTGCCCTTCCCTTCTTACTTTGTGTCCTTGTACATGTCCAAGTAGCCACTGCCAGCCCTTTTTATGTTGATTGTGTGCATGTGCAAGAAACATATTGTGGCAGCTAGCTCCAGAAGCAGGTTGTGGAGGTGTGGCACTGTTGTGGCCAATGTCCCCACTGCCTTTTAAAGCTTGACCCCTATTCCCCAATGCCGTGGCACCCTGCTGCTGACACCAGTTCAGCCAGCATGCCACAACCTTGAAAAGTTTCGCCTCTGCAATCAGGGGCCGCCTCGTCATTGCAGCATCATCCTCTGCAATGAGGGAGTGACCCGTCATTGCAGGGCGGTCTCTTGCATTCCCCCCCCCATCCAGTTTTCTGATGGGGAGCCCAGTCCCCATTGGCGTCTGTTACTGTGTGCCAAGGGGGTGCCCAATCCCCTTCGGCATCATGTTTCCCCCTTCTTTCTTTGCCGACGGGGGCTGCCCAATCCCCATTGCCAAGTCCCCCCCATTTCTTGTGTGTTGGGGGGGGTCCCAATCCCCCTCAGCTCATGAGTCCCTCCAGGTATGTGCCGACAGGTCTGCCCAATCCCTGTCGGCTCCAGTGCCTTCCACCCCAAAACATGCAGATGGCATGCTGGGAGCCCACCCAGTGTGCCAGAAGTACCTGTAAAAAGAAAAACTGTTCTGCGGTATCTATTTTTTTTTTTTACACCCTGAAAAGAAGAAAACGGTCCCTTGCTGTCTGCGCCCCCTCCCTCAACCTGCACCCACCCACTGTGTACCCCACCTCTTCACACCCCCCTCACCCCATATTTACCTCCGGAGCATGGTGTGACGGCCTTCGGTGGTTGGGAACACGTCTGCACTCTTCAAAGCCAACCGCGAAATGAGGAAATGCCGGTAAGCTGTATAATAGCATAAATAGGGTTTTTTCAACTTTGGTGCATATCACGGGCATGTTTTGGAATTTTGGCACTAAATTTTCAACATGGAGTTTTGGGGACCCCTCCTCATGAATTCAGCCACTGTCATAGCTGTTAATAGGCCCCGAAAGGTGATTTCTCGGTCACTACATGGAATCACCTTTCAGGACCAATTAACAAAATGACAGTGCCAGTGTTCATGAGGTGGGCTCTCAAAAAGCCTATGTTGCAAATCTGGTGGAAAAAATCCAAAAAATTACTGTTTTACGAGCGTACATTGCACAGTTGCTACGCACACTCGTAACTTTGCAAACTTGCAATATTTTCAAGCCAGAGTTTTAACACTGGCATTTTTTCACACCTCCTTATGAATAGTACAGCTGTCATTTTTCCCATCCTGGCCAAAATGTGTTTTTGCACTTCTGGCGCAGAATAGCGTGGTCACTGTGGGAAATCAGTGTTCGGAACAGATTAAGAAAATGACAGTGACACTGTTCATAAGCAGAGGTCCTAAAATGCCTGTGTTGAAAATTTAGTGATGATAGTCCATCAAATGACTGTTACAAGTGTGCGTCTCGCAGTTCTCACGCACCCTTGTAACTTCGCAGATTTGTAATATTTTCATGCTAGATTTTTAACACTGGCATTTTTTTACACCTCCTTATGAATAGTACAGCTGTCATTTTTCCCATCCTGGCCAACATGTGTTTTCGCACTTCTGGCGCAGAATAGCGTGGTCGCTGTGGGAAATCAGTGTTTGGGACAGATTAAGAAAATGACAGTGACATTGGTTATAAGCAAAGGTCCCAAAATCTTTATGTTGAAAATTTGGTGATGAAAGTCCATAAAATGACTGTTACAAGTGTGTGTAGAACTGTTTCCACGCACCCTTGTAACTTCGCAAATTTGGAATATTTTAATGCCACGTTTTCAACACTGGCATTTTTTTACACTTCCTTATGAACAATACAGCTGCCATTTTTCACATCCTGGCCGAAATATGTTTTTGCACTCCTACCGGAGAATTGCATGGTTGCTGTGGGAAATCAGTGTTTGGGGCAGATTAAGATCAAGCGAGTGAGAGGGAGGAGTGACCGAGCTCAACGGAGCTCTGTTGGAACTGCTGCGGATTTCTTTGTGGGCAGAAAAAAAAAATGCAGGCAGGAGCTCAGTACAAAAGGGCAGCCTGCAGTGCGGGGAAAAACGGAACGAGAGAGTGAGTGAGGGAGGAGGAGTGAGCGAGCTCCATGGAGCTCTTGTCGGGACTGCTGCAGATTTCTTTGTGGGCAGAAAAAGGTGCCAATGCAGGCAGAAGCCCAGTAAAAAGGGGTAGCCTGCAGCGCAAGGAGAAATGGAACAAGTGAATGAGAGAGTGGGAGTGAGCGAGCTCAATGGAGCTCTGTTGGGACTGCTGTGGATTTCTTTGTGGGCAGAAAAAGGCGCCAATGGAGGCAGGAGCCCAGTACAAAAGGGCAGTGCCAGGAGAAATGGAATGAGTGAGTGGGGGGGGGTGATGAGCAAGCTCAACGGAGTTGTGTCAGGACTGCTGCGGATTTCTTTGTGGGTAGAAAAAGGTGCCAATGCAGGCAGGAGCCCAGTACAAAAGGGCAGCCTGCAGCATTGGGAGAAACAGAATGAGTGAGTGAGAGGGGGGAGTGAGTGAGCTCAGTGGAGCTCTGCTGGGACTTAAGAGTTGCCCACCCTCCTGCCCAGAGTCCTCTGTGGTCCTATATTACAGCAGGGTCTCTGGAGTGGAGACAAAGCAATGGTTGGATACTTTTAGGATTGCTGTAATAATACAGACTGTGTTGTTCTGTTTGTTTCTCTAACTGAGCTAAGTACTGAGCTGTAGTGCTATAATTGTTGTAATAATACATATTTATTTGTTCTGTTTATCTAACTGAGCTGAGTAATACTTGGAGTGCAATAGGATTTCTAACTGGGCTAAGTGAAACTATATGAGAGCTGAGAACCAAAAGTATGGTAGCTGAGGATGAAAAACGGACAAGGAGGCTTTAGGATTGCTACACTAATACATTATCTAATGGATGATATTTGAGAATGAATTACCCTGGTTGGCAAGGGGTCAGTAGGAGGACTAGTGTGGGGGGGACAGGAATTTGACTAAATAGGGGCCTAACAGTTGCAGTAGTGTACAGAACCTCAGAGTAAGAGCCCATAACATAAGATGGGGGCCAAAATGGGGCAGGTGCCACATGTCAATAGGGCGGGGATCTTTAGAAGGGTGGAGGGGTGTACAGGGTGCAGGTGTGCCATGGTCCTGGACTGGGCTTGGAGGATGGGTGGGGGAGGCACATGGTCTGTAGATGACTGGCTAGTTTGAGGGAGGAACTGTGGAGGTTAGGGAGGAGTGTAAATGGCAGGGCAGATGAGTATGGTAGGCATCCCGAGGGGAGGAATACGGGAAGGCAAAGGGGGATGGAGGAAGAATAACTAGGGGATGAAACTGACCCCAGCATCAGAGGCACTAGCAGAAAAGAGAGGAGAAGGGAGGGGTGCTTGAGGTGAGGGTGGGGGGCTCTCCTGATGGGGAAGGACGAAATGACAAGAGTACCAGGGGAGAACCAGGGGAGAGAGCAGATGGCTGCAGGTAGGAAGGGATCAGGGGCAGCACGGAGAGGAACACGTAGGAGGGGAAACCGATAGGGGCAAGAGATGTAAGACTGTTATCAACTACAAATAGATTTGAACCTCTTATATGGGACGGGGGGAGCAGGAACATACTGAAGGGGGGAGGACAAGCGTGGCATGAGAGGGATGGTAACAGGTAGGGGAAGAAATTGCGAGGACAAAAGGGTAGAGGGGGCTGGTAAGGAAGGAGGGGTGGTGACTGAAGGAAAGAAGGCTACGGGAAGGGGAGGGATGGGAGGGTATCACTATCGGGGTAGAAGAGAATGTGGGCTCTAAATTGACAACAGTGGGGATGGGAGAGGGGTTGGATATCAGCAGGGGAGGAGGGGAGGTCGACATGGGAAGCCCAGTAGGAAGTAGTCAGGCTGGGAAGGGGTTCAAGGGGATGGGAGGAATAAGGCAGAGAAAAGGGATGAGGCAGACGTAGGGGATACAGATATAGAAGTCACAGAGGGTGCAGTTGGTAGGGGTAACGGACAGAGAAGAATGAATAATGGGGTGGTGGAAGGGGCATTTGAAGGGAAAGGAGTAAGGGTTGGGGGGTACTTGTCCTGGGGATTCTATACTGAGATGGGATGGAAAGGGGGAAAGGCACAGCCATATTTGGGTTGAAGTTGTCCCCAGGTTTACTGCAGGAGTGGCAGGGCAGGCACTGCTCAAGCGTGCACCGAGGGAAAGGAAGAAACCTCATTTACTGTTGCATGTGAGTACAAATGAATTGGCGGGCGACACTGTGGAAGTAGTGAGGGGGAGGTTTGAGTACTTGGGCAAGCAGTGTGAGGGGGTGGGGAAGTCGGTGGCATTCTTGGAGGTACTGCCGGTACCATGTGCAAGCATGGAGAGGAAGGGTAGGCTTGAGGAATTCAAGTGGCTGAAGGATTGGTGCCACACGAAACATTATGGGTTGCCTGTCTATGGTAAGGATGATGCTAGGGTATTCCACACCATGGGATTCTATGGATGGTTGAAAAACTGGTGTGGAGCTCAGGGTTTTTGCTTCATTGGGGACTGGGGAGCCACCTGGAGGGATGCAAGCTTATACTGGCATGATGGTCTGCATCAGTCCAGGGAAGGGATTAAAGCAACAGAACTAAAGAGTAAACAGGAAGTTGATGAGACACTATGGGTCACCCCAGAGATAGGAAATGGCGCCACATTCCACATGGGGGTTGTGTACAGACCCCCATCTCAGGGGGAGAAAATGATAGAAGACATCCTGAAAATGGCAGAAAAAGGGGAGATATTGTTGATGGGGGACCTGAATATACCAGATGTTAACTGGAGTACCTTTGCTGCAGGTACATCCAAGATCTGGGTCATTCTTGATGCCCTACAGGGGGCATGCCTCAGACAGCTAGTGTTGGAATCCACTCGAGAGGGAGCAATCTTTATTTATTTATTTATTTATTTATTTATTTAAAAGTTTTACCAGGAAAGACATACTGAGCAGACTACCGCTCGATTCCAGATGTGTCCTGGGGGAGGAGGGAAACTGGATATAACATACTAGTAATAATAAATTGTAGAAACAGTGAATTTCATAGGTAACATACAATATGTACAAGGTTTCATTATTACAGTGACCTGGTACTCTCAAATGGGGATGGAGAAAGGATCTCAGATTCAGAAGTGGGTAGCCATCTGGGAACAAGTGACCACCGAACAGTGTGGTTCACAATAAACAGTCATAGAATCAAGTCATACAAAATGAGAGTATTTAGGAAGGCTGACTTTGGGAAAATGAGAGAGTGCCTCAGAAAAGCATTAGCAAATGGGCAAGAAGGAGGGGTGAAAGAACAATGGGGAATAATCAAAACAGCCATCGCAGAAACAACAAGCCTTTGTGTGAAGCAAATCAACAAAACAAAATGAAGGAAAAAACGCCACGGTTCTCAAAAGAGGTGGCAGGGATGGTTAAGGAGAAAAAGATAGTATTCAGGAAATATAAGGAAACGGAAGAAGCAGGACAGAAAACTTTATCAGTTAAAGCAGAAGGAGGCAGGAAAGGCAGTCAGAATAGCAAAGGCAAAAACTGAGGAAAAGATATCCAACTCTGTTAAGAAGAGGGATAAAACCTTTTATAGGTACATTAGGGAGCGAAGAAAGACCAAGGAATGGGTACAGAGACTTAATAAAGGGAGGAAATGTGGGCAGAGGGTGACGGTGAAAAAGCAGGGATACTGAACAAATATTTCTGCTCAGTATTCACAACGGAAGGGGGGGAGGTACCTAAACCAAACAAAGGAGAAACTCTGAATGGGGGGGGAGTCGATACCAGTCCATTCACAGAAGGAAGGGTTTTGAAAGAACTCTTGAAACTGTGGGTGGACAAAGCAATGGAACCTGATGGGATTCACCTAAGAATTCTAAAAGAACTAAGGGTAGAACTAGTAACACCATTGACTACTCTCTTTAACAAATCATGGGAGGATGGGGTGGTACCTGAGGACTGGAGGAGGGCAAATGTGATTCCACTTCACAAAAATGGGAGCAGGGCAGAGACAGAAAACTACAGACCAGTTAGTTTGACTTTAGTGGTAGGGAAAATGATGGAATCACTTCTGAGGGAAAGAACTGTTGAGTACCTAGAGGCCAGTGGGGTACAGGACCCAAGGCAGCATGGTTTCACAGCAGGAAGGTCATGTCAGATGAACCTAATAGATTTCTTTGACTGGGTGACCAAAGTAGTAGACCAGGGAGGGGCTGTGGATATGGCCTACCTAGATTTTAGCAAGGCATTTGACACAGTCTCACACAAAAGATTAATATACAAGTTAGCCAGCCTTGGAGTGGGTCCCAAGGTGGTAGCCTGGATAAAAAAACTGGCTGAACAGGATGCAAAGGGTAATAGTAAACAGAGTCCACAGTGAAGAAAGGAGGATAACTAGTGGGGTATCGCAGGGTTTGGTATTGGGACCGGTCCTCTTTAATGTCTTCAGAAGTGACATTGGAGAGCACCTGGAAGAAAAGGTAAGTCTCTTTGCAGATGACACAAAGATCTGCAACAGAGTTGATACACAAGGTGGGGTGGAAAGAATGAAAGGGGCTTCACAAGGTTGGAGGAATAGTGAAATATGTGGCAGCTCAGATTCAATGCAAAGAAGTGCAAGGTAATGCATCTGGGAAACAAACTCAGGGGAAGAGTACACAATGGGGAGTGAGTTAATAACAAACAAAAATAGAAAGAGACCTAGGAATAATTGTATCAGATGACCTAAAGGTGGGCAAGCAATGTGAGAAGGCATAAGGAGGGCTGGGGGGATAATGGGATGCATAGGGAGAGGCATCAACAGTAGAAAACAGGAAGTTGTCATCCCTCTGTATAGACAATTAGTGAGACCCCATCTGGAGTACTGCGTGCAATTCTGGAGACCCCATCTCCACAAAGACATAGACAGAGTGGAGGCTGTTCAGAGGAGGGAAACCAAAATGGTGCAGGGTCTGCACTAGAAGACATACGAGGAGAGACTAAAGCAGCTTAATATGTATACCCTTGAGGAAAGGAGGGAGAGGGGGGACATGATAGAAACTTTCAAGTATCTCAAGGAAATTAACAAAGTACAAGAGGGTAGTATCTTTCAGAAGAAGAGATGTGCAAGAACAAGGAGGCACAATTTGAAGATAGAGTGGGGATGGCTCAAAGGTAATGTTAGAAAGTATTTTTTCACGGAGAGAGTTGTGGATGCATGGAACAGCCTTCCTGAGGAGGTTGTGGAGTCAGGAACAGTGGGAGAATTCAAGAATGCATGGGACAGGCATAAGGTAATTCTAGTGGCGGGTAGGAGGAAGCAAGCTGTTTAACTAGAATCTGCAACTTATCCATCAGGTAGAGAACTGGGCAGACTAGGTAGGCCAAGCGGTCCTTATTTGCTGTCAAATTCTATGTTTCTATGTAGTGACTAACTGGGGAAGGGTCAGGGGGAATAGTGACTTGTATACGGGGGAGAGGGTACACTGGAACAGGAAGAGGAGGTGTGCATTAATGGCAGCATTGCTGCCGGGCCACTAGTACTGAGGGTTGGGGTGCTGGATGCCACACCTTGCACCATGCTAGCGACCCGGGTTCAGACGCAAGTCTGGCCTGCCAGGGGTTGGCAAGGGAGGGATAGGATTGAGCGCCCAGAGGAATGCTCTCCTATCTTCGGGCAGGATCCAGGGACCCACCACTCTGTCGCGGCCCCGGTGATCACCGCAGGCACTACTGCAGCAGTGTAGTAAAGGGTAGTGGACTGTGGCGGACGTTGGCACACTGTGCCTAAGCGTCATTGCACTGCTGTACTCCACAAAAGGGAGAAAGGTGGGAAATGTGCTATGGTCAGGCAGCATGATATTCCAACCCCCCTGCCTGCCCCGAATGGTGCCTCCTCAACCGGATCCTGCTCCGGTGGGTCGACCTGGGAAGCTCCTCACCACCCCGCCATGGGAGTAATCCATGGAAGTGAGCAGGTCAGCCTGATGACGAGGGCAGGGCTGGGGGCTTGGTCGATGATCAAGCTGACTGTAGCCCAGTGAGAAAATACATTAAAAAAAAAAAAAAAAAAAAAGAAAAGGCAAAATTAGAAGGGTGTGTATCTACTAAAATGGATTTAAACAAATGGTGGGGGGTGGGGTGGCCAAAAGACTGAAGTTGGTAGAAAGGTCCGGACAGGGGAGCCTGATGAGGTCACCGCCCTAGATATAGGTAAAGGTGGAGGCGTACTAACCCTGGAAGGGGGCAGGCAGAGAGGTCTGAGTGTAATACAGAAGGCACCACCAACCAGTAAGAACAACGAGGAGAAAGGGTGCGGACTACTGGGAGCACAGACACAGGCCAAGAAGGAGAAGAGTGAGGAGAACGAGGGGTACAGGTGGAAGGTGGTCTGACTACATGGATAGAGAACTGGTTACAGGAGAGGGTGCAGAGGGTGGTGGTGGTGGTGGTGGTGGTGGGGTAGCTCTCTGCACCCACAGCAATGACAAGCGGGGTGCCAGTGGGCTCGGCGCTTGGCCCAGTGCTATTTGGGCTCTTTATCTCTGATAAAGCACACGGAGTGGGGAGCAGGGTTAGTCTGTTCGCACATTATACCAAATCAAAAGCAAATAGTTATAGTAGCAGAGCACCCCCCCCCCACACACACACACACACATATATACACTTCCCGAAAAGCTGCTTAAAAGCCTGCAATTAATTCAGATCAGTTCCATTTTCTTACCTACTTGGGGTTCAATGAAAACCAGTGTAAAATCATGTACTTAGGGCATAGGAACCCTGATGCTGGGTATAGGATGGGGGGAAGTACTGATACTCACTAGACATGAAAAGGTCTTTGAGGTTATTTTATCAGAGGACCTCAAGATGGCAGTACAGTGTGACAAGGCTATGGGCAGGGCAAATTGGATTCTGGGGTGCATAAGGAGTGGTATCTCCAGTAGGAGGAGGAGGGATGTTGTGCTGCCATTATATCACTCCCTGGTATACCTCTAGCTGGAGTACTGTGTCCAGTTTGAGTCCACACTTCAGAAAGGACATAAGGTGAAGGTTTCCCAGATGAGGGCAACTAAAATGGTTCAGAATTTTCACAGGAATCCCTACAAGGAAATACTGAAGAATCTCAACATGTACACTCTGGAAGAGAGGAGGGCAAGAGGTGACATCATCAAGATGTACAAAGTACCTCACAGGGGTAAAGAGGGTACAGTTGGGGAGTTTCCTTCAAATGAGGATGAGCACCCAAACCAAGGGACATACAATGAAGCTTTGGGGGGGGGGCATTCAGAATAGATGTGAAGACCTATTTCTTTACTGAAAGGGTGGTAGACACCTTGAACAGACTGCCAAGATAAGTGATGGAAGTGAAAATTGTAGGGGGCATGAAGCATGCATGGGATAAACTTAGGGGGTATATTAGAAAAGGGGAAGGAGGGGGTCAACGGAGATCAGTAGGGCTATGGAAGTGGAGTAGGTACAAGTTCATTGCAGGAAAAATCCATTAAGCAAGCTCATTCACAAGGAGGTCCTGATGGACACAGGCAGAATAAGACATGAAGTAACATATACAGACAGGAGTTACGAGCAGGAAGAGAACACTTGGGCAGACTGGGTGGGCTGAGTGGTCCTTTTCTGCTGACAAATTCTGTTTCTATGGCATCATGTGTTAATTCAGGTGCATTGTTTGTTCAAAGTTGGGCCTACCATACATCCAGATGTAAGGTACAGCAAATTACCAGATTAGATGCAGCCCACTTACAGTACAATATACAGAACCACAGTGCTTCAAGAAGCCTTTACTCTTCATAAGGCTGCTTAAAGAGCTGGGATCCTATTTGCAGTATTCACACCAGTATGTTGATCTTAAAATCGACACCACATCTGAATGAGTACTTGATTCTTTCTCACTCCATTTCTTCCCCACTTTGAAAACTGCTTGTCCTGAGTTAGTTTGGGGCTGGCAGTGCGTCACCTGTGTTGGAAGATAACCAATAAGCGGCACTGAAAGACGTCAGACTTCAGACTGTGAAGGCAGCTGCTCATGGATAGACATAAGGCAATTCAACTGAGGGGTAGGAGGAAGTAAGCTGTTGATTAACTAGAATCTGCAGCTTATCCATCAGGTAGGGAAATGGGCAGACTAGGTGGGCCAAGTGGTCCTTATCTGCCTTCAAATTCTATGTTTCTCACCCACTATTTTGGCAAGAAGAAGGCTGCAGCTGTGGCCACTGATGACTGTTGGGGTGTGGGGATGGGGGGACCAAAGGGGACAGACCTAAGAAGATGAAATCATAATAAAAATTGAGACCTTCACCAGCTTTCCAAAATGCTTACCAGTAAAGAACACTCTCTGAAGTTTTTCAAATGGCAACACAAGCTGGTGAGCCCTCTGTCTGCCATCTGACACCAGGCATCAGTCAGCAAAAAATTGCTTAAAGAAGGCAGTGTGGTCATGTGGTCAGGGCCCCAATTTTTCTGCGGCACATCGGAGCAAAGTTCTGCGGCAGGGTTCTCATTTGCAGCAGAACTTCTACGGCACTCAGCACCAATTTCTTCGGCAATTCTGCGGCACATTTTACCCTTAATTTTTTCTTTTTTTTTTTGCGTAATCTGACACAATGCACGCTTTGTAACACAGTCATTTTATAAGGCATAACACATTTTCAACATAGCCAGTTTAAGACCTCTGCTCATGAACAGTATTACTGTGATTTTATTAATCTGTCCGAACATTGATTTCAGACAATCGATCACCCATTGTGAGCTACATGTGCGAAAACACATTTTGGTGAAATGTGAAAATGCAGTTGTACTGTTCATAAGGAGGTGTGGTAAAATGGCAATACTGAAAATCTGGAGTGAAAATATTAAAAATGCTCGAAGTTAAGGCGTCGTAGAAATGCGTAGCGCATATAAATAAAACAATCATTTTGAGAATAATTTCACCAATTTTCAACATAGGGTTTTAAGACCTCCCTCATGAACTGTGACACTGTCATTTTGTTAATCATTCCGGAAAGGTGGTTCTGCGCAGTGACTGCGGAACCACCTTTCGGGACAGATTAACGAAATAACAGTGTCACAGATCATGAGGTGGGGCCCCAAAAACCCCATGCTGAAAATTTGGTGAAAAAATTCCCAGAAATGGCTGAGATATGCACTAAAGTTGAAAAAAATCCACTTATGCCATTATACAGCTAACCGGCATTTCTTCAGTTTGTGGTCGACTTTGAAGAGTGCAGACATGTTCCCGGTCTACAGAAGATCGAGCTGAGCTTCGGAAGTAAGTATGGGCTGAGGTGGGGGTGTGGAGAGGTGGGTATGCAGAGGGTGGGTGCAGGTTGGGGGGTGCAAAAGAATCACCGATGGAAGTGTTTTTTTTTTTTTTTGTTTTTTCAGGGTGTTGGAAGCCTCACACAAGGAGGGACTTTTGCCATGCTGGGGTGGGCTCCCAGCATGGAACAGAAACATTTGGGGGGCAGTGAAACCGATGGGAGATTGGGCACCCGTGTGGCAAATGAAGCATTTGTCATGCTGGGGTGGGCCTCTAGCGAAGCATACTAATATTTCAGCAGGTGGTTTGTTCCGCGAGGGCGTCGCTAATTCCACGGGCGACATAAATTCATGATATCATAGTTTGCCGCACTCCACGAATCGTGGAAAACTCAGGCCATGCATGTGGTTACTGAAATACTGGAGATAACAGATTTATAAGAACAAAAGAATATCACACAGAAGCTGGCACATATGCCTATAGCTGCTGTCTCCTGCATCTCAGTACTTATATTTATACCCCTGAGGTACTTGAATGTTTCTATCATATCCCCTCTTTCCCTCCTCTCTTCCACTGAGTACATATTGAGGTCCCTTAATTTCTCCTCATAAGTCTTGTGTTGCAAGCTCTGTACCATCTCATTTGCCCTTCTCTGGACCATCTCCAGCCTGTTAATATCCTTACGAAGGTGCGCCCTCCAGACCTGCACAAAGTACTGCATGTGAAGCCTGACCATGGTTTTATATAATGGCATCACTACCTCCCTCCTTACGCTGGTGATAAGCCTGTCTATGCACCCCAGCATGTCACCGGCCCTCCCAGCTGCCTTACCACTTTGACATTTTCAGGTCATCTGAAATAAGAACCCCCAGGTCCCTTTCCTTCTTTGTGACTGTCAGTAACACCCTCCCCCCTATCCTGTACCTTTCCCCAGGGTTTCTGTGTCCCCGGGGCATAATTTAGCACTTTTTTTGAATTAAACTTCAGTTGCCAGTCCTCAGACCATTTCTCAACCTTCCCCAGGTCCCTCCTCATTTTCTCCACCCCCTCTGGGGTATTCAGTGTGTTACAGATCTTGGTATAATCTGCAAACAGGCAGACCTTTCCCTTCAGCCCTTCTGCAATGTCACTAATGAAGACATTGAACAGGACTGGCCCCATGACCAATCCCTGCGGTACCCCACTGGTCACCCCCTCTCCCCAGACTGCGCCCCATTTACTACCACTGTCTGCCTCCTGTCTCTTACCCAGTTTCTAACCCACTTTACCACCCTTTCACCCATGCCCAGCCTACTCAGCTAGTTTATCAGCCTCCTATGTGGGACGGTGTCAAAGGCTTTGCTTACATCGAGGTAAGCATTGTCTACTTCCCCACCCTGATTTACTTTCTTTGTCACTCAGTCAAAGAGATCAACCAGATTTGTCTGACATGACCTCCCCACTGTGAATCCGTTCCCTATGGTCCTGGCCTCCGATGCCTTCTAGATGCCCCACTATCCTTTCTTTAACCAATGTCTCCATGATCTTCCCCACTACTGAAGTGAGGCTGACCTGCCCATAGTTCCCTGCCTCCTCCCTACTCCTGGATTTCTACAGAGGGATCACATGTGCCCTCCTCCAATTCTCTGGTACCGCCCCTGTGTTGAATGACTCACTGAACATAGCTGCCAGAGGTACTGCTATCTCCCTTCACAGTTCTTTTAATATCCTTGGGTGTATGCCATCTGATCCCCTCGCTTTGTCCACCATTAATTTACTCACCTTCTGCAGGATGCTTCTGCCTGTGAATGGACTATTGTCTACCTCTTCACACCTTTGCAACTGCTGTGGCCCTTGCCCCTCCTCCTGTTCTGTGAATACTTAACAGAAAGACATAGTGGATGTCTTTGGGGGGGGGGGGGGCACATGATAGTTCTTAGGCATGGTACCTTCACTTCCAAATACCTAAACAGCACATATAAGCAATCAACAGTCAGCATTGACAAATGCTTGTTTAATAATGTCCCACTTTTGACTAAGCATCCATGCTTGGTTGAATTCCTGCCAGATGCCAAACCAAAATTTCCCCCATTCTTTTAAAGTTTTCCCCTTAAATTCAATCACCCTGGTTCCCATACCACCTGTTTCTGTACCCATATTGAGCGTGAACCACACTGAGTGGTGGTCACTCCCTGCCAGAGGATCCTCTACCCCTAGATCCCTTACAGCCTCCCATTTGATAGTGCCAGGTCCAGAGTGTTTTCCAATCTCGTCATCTCGTGGACAAACTGCACCAGGAAGCTGTCCTGAAATGCTTCTAATATGACCTGCTCCTTCGCACTCGTGGTAGCTGGGGTGCTCGACTCCACCCCAGGTAGGTTGAAGTCCCCCACCACCACTGTGTTCCCCTTCCTACAGACCCTTCTAATTTACTCAGCTAACTCTTTATCCAGGTCAACCCCTTGAGTTGGTGGTCTGTATACTACCCCCATCCTCAGTGTCCTACCTTTCGGCCCTTGAAACTGCATACATAGGGCCTCTTTTCTGCCTTCCACCCCCTCCTCTTTTAAACACCTTATCCCCTCCTGTACATAGATTGCCATGCCCCACACCTTTCTCCTTATCCCTATCCTTCCTTAACATCATATACCCTGGGATCATCATATCCCAGTCCTGGTACTGGTGGCCCACGTTTCTGTGATGGCTGCAATGTCCACCCTCTGTACTGCCAATAGGGCCTGCAACACAGCCAACTTGTTACCTAGGCTTCTTGCATTTAGTGAGACCACCCTCCACTCTGTTTACTTCCCTACCCCTCCATGCTTTTCCCCACTTCTATTCCCCCCAATACCACTACTCTGATTCCTTCTCCTTTAGCTTGGGGGGTAAGCTCGTTTGGCTCCTCTCCATGGGATCTCTGCCTACCAGCTGTTTACTTGCCACCCCTACCTAGTTTAAATCCACCTTTGCTGCTATGTACCCCCCTATCTTCTGCTTTAATACCCCCTTCCCCTCCCCACTCAAGTGTAGCCTGTCCCCTGCATATAGATAACTATTGTCGCAGGTTCTGCCCCAGCAACCCACCAACCCGTACCCCATGGATTGACACCATTCCCTCTGCCACGTGTTTAACTTCCCAATCCTCCCTGTCCTCACTGTACTTGTGCAGGGCACTGTGAGCACTTCTGAGAATGTCACCGATTCCCCCAGCTCCTCACACAGCCTTCTCAGTTCCTTGAACCTCTCCCTTACTATTTCTACTGTCTCCCCCACCAGGTGGTTTGTACCCACGTGCACCACAAGATGCAATTTCTTCCTACCCCTCTTTACACACTTAAGAACTGGCTGTCCCGCCCTGTCTGCCATTAACTCGGGTATGGACTCCACCCATATGAGACTATGCCTTTCCCCCTTATTGCCCAGATCAATGGTGAAGCCCCACCTTTGGTACTGTGTCCAGTTCTGGAGGCCACATCTCCAGAAGGATACAGATGGGGTGAAGGCAATCGAAATGATGCAGGGCCTGTAACAAAAGCTCTGAGAAAAGACTCAATGAATTAAATATGTACTCCCTAGAGGAAAGGAGGGAAAGAGGGGACATGATAGAAACATTCAAATACCTCATGAGCATTAATAAGGTACAGGAAGGTAGTATGTTACATTGAAAAAGATGCTCAAGGACAAGGGGTCATGGCACGAAGCTGGAGGGGAGACTCATAGGAGATGGGAGGAAATACTTCTTCATGGAAAGGGTGGTGGATGTCTAGAACAGACTCCCAGTGGAGGTGGTGGGCGGTAAAATGGTAACAGGTTTCAAGCATGCATGGGATAGACACAAGGGGACCTTAGAAGTAAGGCAAGGGAAGGAGAAGAATGAAGATTGAGTAGGGTCTGCGGTGGCATGGTAGGTAGGGAAAATAGGGCAGACTAGGTGGGCCAAGATGTCTTTCTCTGCCGACAACTGGTACGTTTCCATGTTACCTCTGGTCACCCAGAGGGCTTTGTGATAGGAGAGACCCACCCCCTGAGGTGCCAGTGTGGTAGCAGGGACCCAACCCTCCTTCTGAGGTATCCATGGTGCACTGCTACCTCTGGTCACCCAGGGAGCAGTGTGGTAGTGGGAAACAGTCCCTCCTCTTAGGAGTCCCCTGTGGTGATACCAGCTCTGGTCACCCAGGTGCCAGTGTGGTAGCAAGGACACAATCCTCTCTTTGAGGTGTCCCCTGGTGCACTGCTACCTCTGGTCACTCAGGGAGCAGTGTGGTTGTGAGACACAATCCCTGCTCCAAGGAGCCCCCTGCTATATCAGCTCTGGTCACCTAGGTGGCAGTGAGGAAGCAGGATCCCAGGCCCCCCCGAGGTGTTGCCTGCTGCAGTACTACCTCTGGTCACCCATGGGGCTTTGTGGTAGGAGGGACCTGCTCCTGCCGAGGTGTCCCCTGCTGCAATACCAGCTCTGTGTGCCCAGGTGTCAATGTGGTAGTATGGACAAGTCCTCCTTCTAAGGTGCCCCCTGGTGCACTGCTACCTCTGGTCACCCAGGGGGCAGTGTGATAGTGGGACACAGTTCTTCCTCTTAGGAGTCCCCTACTGCAATACCAGCTCCATTCACCCACATGGGAGTGAGGTAGCAGGGACCTCATCCCCCTGTGAGGTGTTCCCTGCTGTAGTACCACCTCTAGTCACTGAAATGGCAATATCATAACAGGGGTCCAGTCCCTCCTCTGAAGCTTAGGCACTAGCAGGCATACTCAGTGTACTTTGCTGAGTACAGAAAAATATGGAAAATCCAGGGCAACAAACACAGAGTCGGAGTAAAATAATAAAGCTGCCTTTTCCATTCTTGTGCCTGGGAAACTGCACAGAGACTAGTATGTACTCAAGTGATCTCATGAGTGATTACAGTGTGTGGAGGAGGGAGTCGGGGGTAGATGCTGTAAGTCGGATCCCATGCAGTTTGTTTATTTGATCCTCTGTAAGGCCGATTACTTTGTGGTACAGAGGCTTATCACAACATATCCTAAACATAACTAAAATCCAGCCAACTTCTGTGTGATTGGTAGTGTGTGTTGGATAAAATAAAAAATGTTGTGAATCTATTAGGATCATTGGCTTTCTACATATTGTTGACTGAACTGGGCAGTGGGGCAGTGTTTGTGTGGTGGGGTAGCACATCTTTTGGTCTGCATTTATATTGGGGGGGGGGGGTTGACAGTTTCATCTCAAGTACAAGTTTAAAACTCCTGGTCTTAGGCATCTCCTGCTACAGTACCATCTCTGAACATGCAGGGGGTAGTGTGACAAAATCCCTGCTCTGAGGAGTCCCCTGCTGTGATACCAGCCCTGGTCACCCACGAGGCAGTGAGGTAGCAGGCTCCCGGCCCCCATGTGTGGTGTCCCCTGCTGTAGTACCACCTCTAGTCACCAAAGTGGTAGTATCATAGCAGGGGCCCAATCCCTCCTCTGAAACTTGGGTATCAGCAGGCATACTCCGTGTACTTTGCTGAGTACAGTAAAATCTTGAAAATCCAGGAGCAACATGAGGCTGAATCCAGGACAACAAACACAGAGTCGGAGTAAAATAATAAAGCTGCCTTGTCCATTCTTGTGCCTGGGGGAGTACAGAGCTGCTAGCAGGTACTCAAGTGAACTTGTGAGTGATCACAGTGAGAGTAGGAGGGATGGGGGCTACATGCCATGAGTTGGACTCCATGGTCTGTTCCGTTGATCATCTGTAAGGCTGGCTACTTTGATGTGGTACAGAGGCGTATCACAATGCATCCTAAACATTGTAACTAAAATCCAGCCAGCTTCTGTCTGAAGGGTACTATGTGTGTGCTAGATAAAATAAAATGTTGTGAATCTATTAGGATCTTTGGCTTTCTACATATTGTTGACTGAACTGGGCAGTGGGGCATGTTTGTGTTGAGGGGCAACACATCTTTTGGTTTGCATTTGTTTGTGTGTGTGTGGGGGGCAGCAGTTTCGTAAACTCTGAAGTACAAGTTTAAAACTCCTAGCAAAACCTCTGCTCTGAGGCATCCCCTACTGCAGTACCACCTCTGAACACCCAGGTGGCAGTGTGGTAGCAAGAATCAAATTCTCCTTTCCTCCCAATGAAGGAGCATGTCCTGTGGTATGCTGCTTCTTTCCTCCCATGCTGGCCCTCTGATGATTTGGACTTGTTCCCAAACCCAGTTTGTCAGTGTCATGAGCATTAGTATTGCTGCTGTGCTGACAGGCTTTGTGTACTTTTTAAGGATCCTTCACCTCCTTTTATTGTAAACTGCTGTCTTTGTATAATATGCCACCTCTGAGAGGTCCTAAAGGAAAACTGCACTTACAAAATGACAATAAGAAATGTAGAAATTTCACTGGCTGAGAGACGTCACCTGACTGTGCATTAAGCTAGCAATAAACACAGACACACAGAAACAGAATTTGACAGCAGATGAGGACCACTTGGCCCATCCAGTATGCCCATTTCTCCCTACCTACATTATTACATCTGACTGTGCCCTATCTACAGCTCTTCCTCTCCTCCCCTTCTATTCCACTGTGACTCCCTTGTGCTTATCCCATGCATTCTTGAACACCATCACTGTGTTTGCCCTCACCACCTTTGCTAGAATGCTTTTCCAGGAATCAACCACTCTTTCTGTGAAGAAGTACTTCCTCACTTCTCTCTTGAATTTACCCCTCTCCAGTTTTGTAGCATGTCCCCATGTTCTGAGCACCTTTTCTTCTGAAAAATACTCCTCCTGTTCCTTATTTACCCTCGTGAGGTACTTGAAGGTCTCTGTCATATCTCTCTCTCCCTCCTCTGTTCCAGGGTGTATATATTGCAATCCTTTAGTCTCACCTCATTGGGCTTATTTTAATTGCCCTCCTCTGGACCACCTCCACTCTGTCTATGTCCTTCCAGAGATGTGGTCCCCAGAACTGTACACAGTACTGTGGGTAGGGTCTTATCAGCAATCTATACAGAGGGAACACCACCTCCCTTTTTCTGCTGGTGATACCCCTCCCTATGCACCCCAGCATCCCACTTGCCCTTCCTACTGCCTTGTCACACTGCCTGCTGCAAAGCAGTACAATAATACCTGACAGGGTGGGCAGTTAATTAATTAATTAATTTACTTACTTAAAACCTCAGAGATAACCTTTGAACATAAGTGCTCATTTACTAAGGTTCCACGTCAAATACATAGAAAAAAAGAATTTGATGGCAGATAAGGACCACTGGCCCACCTAGTCTTTCCATATTTACTACCTACTGTCACACCCCCCCACTTCTTTTTTTTTCCCCATACTTTTTTTATGTATTTTATTTTGCATTTTTTCCACCCCCCATCTCCCCAGGACCATGGCATACGCATACGCACATGCATGTGGAGGCATGAATGCATGCTAGGAACCAACAGCCCCTTCCACCCCACCCCAGACTTATGTTGCAGCTCCCTCTCGCCTGTGCTTCCACCGAACCTCCATCTGGTGAGAGCAGAACTATGGAGGAGTGGGCTTGCCACCCCAGGAGGGAAGAGCTGCTTTGCAGCTCAGTCCCTCTCCGATCCTCCCCCGCCAAGCCAGCTCCCCGGTGACTGGAGGTCGTTCCTGAACCCGGATCACAGGCGTGGCACTAGGTAAGGTGTCCAGTGCCTCAGCCCTCAGTGCCACCTGGCCGGCCCACCCTTTCCTTACTTCTTGGGTTCCCTTATACTTATCCCATGCCTTCTTAAATGCCATTACAGTTTTTGCTCCCACCACCTCCTCAGGGAGACTGTTCCAGGAGTCTACCACCCTTCCTGTGAAGAAGTGTTTTTTTTTACATTTCCCCTGATTTTATCCCCCTCCTGCTTCATCACAGGATCCTTTGTTCTTGTGCAAACTTTTCTCTGAAAAAGGCTTCCCCCTTGAACCTTATTTATACCCTTGAGGTATTTGACAGTCTCTATCATATCCCCCTCCATTTCCTTTCCTCCAGTCTGTACATATTGAGGTCCTTCAGTCTCTCCTCATAGGGCTTTTGATGCAGATCCTACACTATTTTAGTTGCCCTCTTCTGGATTGCCTCAACTCTGTCTATGTCCTTTCAGAGATGAGGACTCCAGAACTGGACACAGTATTCTAATTGGGGTCTCACCAGAGATTGATTGAGGTATCACCAGCTCTCTCTTTCTGCTGGTGATACCCCTCCCTATGCACCCTAGCATCCCACTGGTTCTCCCCACTATCTTGTCACACTGTTTGGCCACCTTTAGGTTATCATATATGATATGTAGCCCTGGTGCCATGTACCAGCAGGCTACTACCCTGGCTGATGACTATGATACAGGTCAAGGGGCCTTAGTTCTGTTCTGATGATAAATGGGGTTCTTTCCCAATGGTATGAATTAATAAAACCGTGCCTCCACCTAGAGTGAAAATATAGCGGGCCACATGTTTGCGTAGTACAATTCCCTGGGATGATGTACCTGCCCACCTCCCTTTCCAGTCACCCCACACACAGAATACCACTTTGAATCGTAACACAGTGAAAAGTATGCAAGCAATGGCTGTAGCTGCTCACAGACAATTTTAACGGCAACAAATGTAACACTTGTTTTTTGTAGGGAAAGGGGAATCAGATAGCAGTAAAAGGCAATAGTGATGCAAAATAAACCGGCAAAACCAAGAACAATATTAACTGTGCCCATCCCCAAATAGCCACAACATTTAGATTGGCCCATCTCCCCCCTGGTACCAGTGTCCCTACATCTACTTGGGTACCCAGTTTAAAGTGTAGGCCTGATCGTTGCTGCAGGTTGGCCAGCATTGAGGCCCTTGGAGCAAACTTTAACTAAGCTGGAAACTTGATGCAATTTTAAACATAATTCCCCTGGTCAGGGCAGGTCCTGATTTACTCATGGTTCTGCAGTCCCAACTCTTAGCGTCCAAAGCCATGAGCAGTGCCATGGAGGTAGCAGCAGGCACAATGGATGAAGTAAGATTGTCTGCAGCTGGTCACCTTTTGGCTGACTCACAGGATCTGGTAGCTTGTTACTTCCTGCCTTGCTTGCAGAGTCTGGCAGCTGGTCACTTTCCCCTTTACTGGAGTACAGGAGTACTGCACAAGGTTTCCTGGTCCACAAAGTGCCCAGACCCAAGGAGTGGCTCCATGGTCCAACTCCCCCAGGAGGGCCAAGAATGCCCTAGCACTGAGGCGTGCACCTGTGGCTCCCTGCATCCCAATCCACCCCACTTGATAAGGGCTGGCAGGTCCCTTACCTGGCTCCAGTGTAGCTTGTGCAGAACACAGTCACTGTCTCTACCTAGAATGAGTTTAGCAGTGCCACGATGCAGCAGTGGCTTCTTCATTTGACCTCCGATGGGGCAATTGGAACCGGCAGCAGAACAGTCTTTTGGGAGCCAGCCCAGCTTTAGCAGCAGGTTTTCCAGCAGCAAAGACAAACTCCCAGGCTTAGGAGTGCCGCAGGCTCCTTTCTTCCTCTGGGCTTCCAAATCCAGACCAAACTTAGCAAACTTCAAACTCCGCACACACAGGTCATATCCTCCTCACAGACTGAGGGTTCCTCAGGATGCTACAACTTTAGCTGCCAACGCCAGCTCTCCAGCAAATAGAAAACCTTTCTAAAGTTCTCAGGCATTTGGCTGCAAAAACCCTAGGCTGGCTTTCAGACTTTTCCTCCACACACAAAGAGCCCTCTTAACTCGCTAAGAGCCCAAGCCAGACTGCTTTTAGCTGTAACTATCCCTGGGGTTCCACTCCGAAAATGGCAGCTTCTCATTGGCTGAAAACAACTGTCCATTAGTAAAATTAATAAACATTAACTCTCTGATTATTGATTGGGTGTTGATTTGGGTGCCTAGAATAAGGTTCACATCTCCTCCCAGCAGTCATTTTCTTGAGTTTTAGGCACCCAAGATGCTGATTGGCTGGCTCGGGAGTCAAAGTATCAATATGGCTGCTGAGGAACACAGTTTATGCAGTTTATATGACGTCCCCATCTTTTAAGTCTAATTGCAACCAACACGCACATTTTTTTATAAACATTTGCCCCATAGTTTGTTAGCAGCCCCCTTTCCCTGTGTTCTGCTGCTGTATTACATTTTAAAAGGCTACACCCTGCCTGTCGCAAGCTCCAATTTATAGTGTCCCCAGGCAGCAGGTAGGGAGCTCATTAACATTCATTTTTTTGGGCACCAAGACCCGGACCAATTCCCCAAGAACCATGTTGGGAGTTTCAGTCATATAAACTAATTCTTCTAAATTCCATTTTCTACACGAGGTCCCCTGGAATCACTGATGTTAGCCACTAAATAAGTACAGGGAAAAAAAACTTAAGTAATGTATTTTTAACCTCAGATGTGCTCCTCAGGCAGAAATTAATTATAATAAAATCAGTCTTGGCACCTATTAGCAGGACCCACTGCTGTTCCCTTGTCTAGGTAGGATATATTTTATATAAAATACAATGCCACACATTTCTGCCATATATTTTATAAATAGTGATGTCATTTTTCATTAATAGTGATTGGAGTACCTCCACTTCTCTGAAGGGGGAGGGGGGACAAAATTTGTCCCACACAGCCACACCAAGCAATACAGTGTAGGCAAAAAATACATTTTGCAAATAAGTGCCCAGAATAGCAGATGCCAGGACTGAGGGTGCCATATTTGTTTTCCATTTTAGGGACCATGTTTTCTAGTCCCCTCAGACATCTGGTGGCTACAGATAATCTTATTTCCTCAGTCGCTTTCTGCACCAGGGGACACCTCAAAACTTAAAATCCAATTAATGATGTGTTTAACTATATTGTATTTTCTAAGTTTTACTTGAATTGCCCAGTGAGGCACCAAGTCTAAAGCCTTACTATAATCAAAAAGTATGACATCATATGGTTTGCCCTTATCAAGGTGCTTATACAGAATGTCTGTTCATAGAAACAAGTCAAGTTTGTGCTACGAGCGTCCCTTTTTGAATCCATGTTAGTGTCAAATACTGTTTTTTTTTTTCCCAACTCAGTTTGGATTTCATCTTTAATAATGGATTCTAAGATCTTACCAATTACAGAAGTAATGCTTATAGGTTGGTAACGTAATATATTTTATTACCCTTTTTATGTTGATTGCGCGCATGCGCAAGAAACATGTTGCGTCAAGTTTCTGCAGAAGCAGGTTGTGGAGGTGTGACACTGTTGTGCCCAATGCCCCCACAGCCTGGAAAGGCTTGTCCCCTGTCCCCCAATGCCGTGGCATGCTGCTGCTGATGCTAGTTCAGCCAGCAATGCCACAACTTTAAAACAAATTAGCCGCTGCAGTCAAGGGCCCCTTCATCATTGCAGCGTCAGCCATCCGCTGCAATGAGTGAGCGACTCGTCATTGCAGGGCAGGATGTAGCATCTGTGGTATTGTTTATGAACATGGCAGCAGCTTGCCGCCGTGTTCACAAACAATATGTACCTCCAATGTTTATTTGCCAATGGGGAGCCCACTCTCTATCAGCAGAAAGGAATCTCCTTTTGTTGTTTGTCGATGGGGGTGCCCAGTCCCCGTCGGCAGAAATAAATCCCCTTTGTTGTTTGCCGATGGGGGCGCCCAATCCCCGTCAGCTACAGCTGTCCCCCCTAAGACCTCGTGGCATGCTGGGAGCCCACCCCAGCATGCCCCATGCCCCAAATGTGGAAAGCATCCCGCAACGTTTTTCTTGTACCTGAAAGAAAGGGAAACAGTCCTCGTAGTCTCCCTGCACCCCCTCACAACCCGCACCCAGCCTCCCCACACCCTCACCCCATACTCACCTCCAGAGCATGGCACGACGATCTTTGTTGGGAACACGTCTGCACTCTTTAAAGCCGACCGCAAACTGAGGAAATGCCGGTGAGCTGTATAATGTATTGAATAGGGTTTTTTCAACTTTAGTGCATATCTCGGGCATTTTTGGAAATTTTTTCACCAAATTTTCAACATAGGGTTTTTGGGACCCCTCCTCATGAATTCTTGAACTGTCATGGCATTAATCGGCCCCGAAAGGTGGTTTCGCGGTCACTGTGCGGAATCACCCTTTGGGGCTGATTAACAAACGACAGTGCCAGTATTTATGAGGTGGGCTCACAAAAAGCTTATGTTGCAAATTTGGTGGAAAAAATCCAAAAAATGACTTTTACGAAGCCGCATTGCGACTTGCTACGTATGCTCGTGAATTTCGCGAATGTACAATATTTTTACGTTAGATTTCAACATTGGCATTTTGTCACACCTCCTTGTGAGCAGTATAGCTGTCATTGTTCACATCCTGGCCGAAATGTGTTTTCACACTTCAGGCGCAGAACAGCGTGGTCCCTGTGGGAAATCAGTGTTCAGGACAGATTAAGAAAATGACAGTGACACTGTTCATGAGTAGAGGTCCTAAAATGCCTATGTTGAAAATTTGCTAACGATACTCCATAAAATGACTTACGAGTGCATTGCGCAGTTGGCACGCTCGCTTGTAACTTTGCGAATTTCTAATATATTCACTCCAGATTTGCAACATTGCCATTTTCCCAGACCTTCTTATAAATAGTACAGCTGCCATTTTTCCCATCCTGGCCAAAATGTGTTTTCGCACTCCCGGTGCAGAATAGAGCAGTCGCTATGGGAAATCACTGTTCGGGACAGATTAAGAAAATGACAATGGTACTGTTCATGAGCAGAGGTCCTAAAATGGCTATGTTGAAAATTTGGTGATGATAGCCCATCAATGGACTGTCACAAGTGTGCGCTGCGCACTTTCCACGCACCCTTGTAACTTCTCAGATTTGTAATATTGTCACACCACATTTCCAACAGTGCCATTTTTTTCACACCTCCTTATAAGCAGTACAGCTGTCATTTTTCACATCCTGGCCAAAATGTGTTTTCACAGTTCCGGTGCAGAATAACATGGTCACTGTGGGAAATCGGTGTTCGGGACAGATTAAGAAAATGACAGTGGTAATGTTCATGAGCAGAGGTCCAAAAATCCCTATGTTGAAAACTTGGTGACAAAACTCCATAACATGACTGTGTTACAAGCATGCATTGAACTGTTTCCACACACCCTTGTAACTTCGCAAATTTGTAGTACTGTCATGCCACATTTTCAACAGTGGCATTTTTTCAACTCCTTATGAACACTGCAGCTGTCATTTTTCACATCCTGGCTACAATATGTTTTTATACTCCTGCGGACAATAGCACGGTCACTGTGGGAAATCAGTGTTTAGGACAGATTAAGATCGACCTAGTGAGAGGGGGGAGTGACCGAGCTCAACTGAGCTCTGTCAGGACTGCTGTGGATTTGTTTGTGGCAGACAAAGGCCCCAACACAAGAGCCCAGAACAAAAGGGCAGCCTGCAGCACTGGGAGAAACAGAACGAGAGAGCAGTGAGGGCGGGGAGGAGCGAATTCCCACCGAGCGCTTGTCAGGACTGCTGCAGATTTCTTTGTGGGCAGAAAAAGGCGCCAATACAGGCATAGGGGCCCAGTACAAAAGCCAGCCTGCAGCAGTGGGGAGAAACAGTATGAGCGAGTGAGACAAGGGGACTTAGTGAGCTCAACGGAGCTCTGTCAGGACTGCTGGGATTGCTTTGTGGGCAGAAAAAGGGGCCAATGCAGACAGGAACCCCGTATAAAAGGGCAGCTTGCAGCACCAGGGCAAACAGAATGAGCGATGAGAGAGGGAGACTGAGCAACCTCAACGCAGCTCTGTCAGGACAGCTGCAGATTTCTTTGTGGGCAGACAAAGGTGCCAATGCAGCCAGTAGCCCCATACAAAGGCGCAGTCTGCGGCGGCAAGACAAACAGAACGAGTGGGTGACAGAGCGATACTGAGCGAGCTCAATGGAGCTGTAGTGACTGCTGCAGATTTCTTTGTGGGCAGAAAATGTGGCAACGCAGACAGGAGCCC
Source organism: Neoceratodus forsteri (assembly GCA_016271365.2). Classification (NCBI taxonomy): domain Eukaryota; kingdom Metazoa; phylum Chordata; order Ceratodontiformes; family Ceratodontidae; genus Neoceratodus; species Neoceratodus forsteri. Next base: position 218,104,057 of record CM028133.1, read on the forward strand.
AGTACAAAAGGCCAGCTTGCAGCGCTGGCAGAAACGGAATGCAAGAGTGACAGACGGGCAGTGAGCGAGCTCAGTGGAGCTGTGTCAGGACTGCTTCAGATTTCTTTCTGGCCAGAAAAAGCCGCCACTGCAGGCAGGAGCCCAGTACAAAAGGGCAGTCTGCAGCGCCAGGGGACACAGAATGAGCAAGTGAGGGAGGGGGAGTCATTGAGCTCAACAGGGCTTTATTGGGACTGCTGCAGATTTGTTTGTGGGCAGAAAAAGGCTGCAATGCATGCAGGGGCCCAGTACAAAAGGGCAGCGTGCAGTGGCACGAAAACCAGAATGAGCGAATGAGTGAGCTCAACAGAGCTGTATTGTAACTGCTACAAATTTCTTTATGGGCATAAGAAGGTAGCAATGCAGGCAGGAGCCCAGTAGAAAAGGGCGGCCTGCAGCGCCGGCAGAACACAATGAGCAAGTGAGAGAAGGGGAGTGAGCAAGCTCAATGGAGCTTTGTCGGGACTGCTGCAGATTTCTTTGTGGGCAGAAAAAGGCACCAACAGAGACAGGAGCCCAGTACAAAAAGGCAGCCTGCAGTGCCAGGAGACACAGAATGAGTGAGTGACACGGGGAGTAAACCACCTCAATGGAGCTCTCTCGGGACAGCTGCATATTCCTTCCTCGGCAGAACAAGGTGCCAATGCACACGCCAGCCCAGTACAAAAGAGCAGCCTGCAGCACTGGGACTAACAGACTGAGCCACTGACAGAGGCCCACTGCGCGAGCTCAACAGACCAACACAATCAACATTCAGCATTGACAAATGCTTGTTCTGTATTGGAGTGACATTGGCTATTTTCCATTCATATGGTACCATTCCACTATGTAGTAACTTTTCAAATGGTATTTTTAGAGGCTGTTTGATATCATCTGCCACAATCTCTAGAATTTGAGCAGATATGTTATCTTGTCATATTTTTTGAGTTTATGAATTTTAGTTTTAATTACATTTTCTTCAATTATGTGTTTTCCTATTTCATGTGGCACTGTTGTGACATTTGATATATTATGAGATGTATAACTTGAACAAAAGTGTTGATTGAATAGATTTGCCATTTCCACTGGGTCCGAAATTATTGTGGTGTCTGAGATTATGGAAGTCAACTCATTCCCTGAATTCCTTAATGAATCTATGTATGAATAAAACTGTTTGCTCTTAGTTTTGGTTGCTGTAATTGCTAATTTGAGCTCCATCTTTCATTTTACTTTAGTAATGCTGTTTTTACATTTTTGTTGTAGGTCTTTAAATTCTTTCCAACTTACAGGTGTATTATCTGATTTTTGCCTTTCCATAAGCTTTAGTTTTCTTCTTTATGAGTTCAAGATGCCTCTGTTAAGCCCTTTTGGTTTAATACCTTTTTTGTTATAGTTTTTAACTTTCTTGAAGTATTTGTTAGTAAGTGTTTTTTATGTATGACCAACTCTCATCAACTGATTTATTATTTAGTATATTGTCCCAATTAATGTCCTATAAGCACTCATTTATTTTGTTAGCGTGGCTCAGTTGGTAGCACATCCGCCTCTGGACCAGAAGGTCGTGGGTTCTTGTCCCACACCGGGAGTGGACTTGCACCTAAAAATCGCTGGCATCCAAGTGCAGTATTGGAGGGTGCTGTACTGCTGGGGCGTGTCGTCCTTCGGATGAGATGTTAAACTGAGGTCCCTTCTGCCCATCCTGGTGTTGTACTGGTGGGTGTACAGGTGGAAGTAAAAGAACTCGGGGCGCTGTTCGCAAAGAGCAGGGAACATTCCTGGTGTCCTGGCCAACATTCCCCTTCCCATAAACCAGTTCATGCAATTACCCAGGCTGTGTGTGGGTGTTGTGCGATATGGCCGCCACTGCACATTCAGTCACTTCACTACCAGTCTGGCATTGCTTGTGAAGCACTTTGGGACACTGTGTATGAAAAGCACTATATTAACGCTGATTCTTCTTCTATTTTATTTTTATTTGATGTTTTATATACATATATTTCTGTCCATCCCTGCTGCAGACTGTGAGGCCCAGATATTCAAACTGTGCCCAAAAAGTGCGCAATAGCAGGAACAAGTGCAAGTCCATTGCGCCCATGTGCAAGAGGTGCAATATTCAAAAACGGAGCCAGCCAAGATGTGCCTACAGCCGATGACTGAATATCGCACCACCTGCACCATAGTGCAACTAGGGAGGGGAAGCTGAGCATATCTGATGCTTCATAGCGCAACAAGGGATGTTCAGCTGAGCAGTCCAGAGGCGCCATAGCACAACCAGGGATGCCTCCCAGCTGCAGGGCAGCAACACAACAGCACAACCAGGGATGCAGGGGCCCACAACCCATGCCACAGATGGGCAGAGGAACACACAGCAGAATAGACATCGTCCCCCCACACCCCATACACTGCACAACTGGTGGAGGGCTGGAATAACCACTGGCCCATGGAGACAAGCAACCAACCCACAACTGGGACACGGTGCCCCATCACACCCCCTGGCAAGCTGTGACCGGCACACAAGGAGGGCCAACCACCCCATGCCACACCATCCCCCAAATGCAGAGCACACCCTGCACCATGACCCCCAGACACCCTGCCCAGGAGCAGCGTCCACCACTGCAGGATATCCCATGCATGCCACTACCCCCACTGTGACAATGCAACCCTGTGCACCACAGAACCATGCAAGGCAGCCCCACCACGAGCACCCATCAGCGGGCTGCAGCACACAGCGATGCAACAATGGCATACACAGTGCCATCACGCTCAGCTCCCCCGAGGTACAGCTGAGAGACTGACCATGCATCGGCACATGAGGCACCCCACATGTGACAGGGCATGCCCCGGACCCCACCACCAGTGGTACAGCACCTTGCACACCCTCCCAAGGACACCCCCCGACCCAGCACTGGCCACAACAGCCAGCGCAGACTCCCACAGTGGTGCATGGAAGCATGCACCACACCGGATGCAACACAGTGCATGGAGAAACACCCACCCATACACAAGGGCACACCAACACAGGGACGCTGTAGTGGGGCAATCTAGCCCCCAGCCTGGGCCCATGGAAACTGTGTACACATGGCCAGCAGTCCTCCATGGCACAGAAGTGCCAGCCACCCTGCGCAGGCACTGTGTACCTGTACGCCACCATCATTTGCCCAAAGCACAAGTCACAGACAGTGGTGCACATCCCCTGCAATACACACAAGCCACAGCATGGAGGTGGGACAACAACCACGGAGGCCACAGTGTCACCTGAGGCAGACATGCACCACACCAGTGACAGGAGGCAACTCAGCATTGTGACAGGTACAGTGGGTTCCCTGTATGGACAGCCACCACTGACATGCCAGCAGACCATGCAGGTCACAGACATGCAAGGGTGTCAGCTGCACAGGCCATGGACGGGCTGACAGGTGCGCCATGGACACAGAGCATGCACCATGGACCACTGCACACAGTCATCCAGTGCACAGGGCACAACACACACACACACACCACAGACACTGACTGTGTATTGTAGCCAGAAATTTCCATTTTGTACACAGTCTCCAACAGTTACACCTCCCATTAACAAATGTACACATCCTTTCCAAATGGCACCCCCTTCCAAACAAGTCAGATTGTTGTCAGATGACTCCTCTACTCTCTAAAGAGGTTATACATATATTGGACACTCCTCAGTGGCCTACACTAACCCAAATACTACAGATTAGAATGATAATATTAACAGAGTGGCTTGTGGCTTGTGACAGGTACTCAACAAAACTGTACACAAATGTGTACAGTGAGTATGCCTGTCTACACCCCATAGTCACCTCCCCACGGGGACACACACATACCCAAGACTGCACCACCCCTGACGCCATGCAGACCACTGCAGCTGAGCACCTATAGCCTGCTGCAAATCAGAGACCACCACAGTATTCATATCAAAAGATTTGTTATAAAAAAAATATCAAAAGACTATTTACAAGTATGTACAGATGTGTGGGGGGAGGGCCACAAACAAGGTGGGGGTGGGTAAGGGGCAGGGATGAACAAATGGTGGGTCCAGGGGGGTATGGGAAATTGGGGGCATAGAGATGGTCAGTGGGAGCTCCGCTCCCCGCTCCGGCTGCTCCGCCTTCCATGTCTCCGCCGGACACCCAGCCGCTCAACCCCCCCCCCGCAGTATGTCCAGTGATGCTCTTGCCACTGTCAAAATCTCCTGAAGTGCCTCCTGGATAGCCTGCAGCTGGCAGACACCTAGGACAAGGGAGCACAGTCAATAGGTGTGAATGCACAACCCCATACAGCCCACCCACTGTGCATGGCATACGGCCATGGGACATGCCTCTGTGATGGTGTGTGACCACCCACAGTGATCACATCCAAAAGACCTGCCCACCCAGGTGCATACAGCCATGTGGACTGCTGCACACACCCACTGGCCAAGTCCTGCACAGCACCACCTTGGCTGTTTAGTGACATGGCTATGTGGTGCGAAGACAGTGGCCCAGCCATGTACCCGGTGCATGCATGGACCACCATTGATGCACTTCCAGACATGCAGTGCCACTGGACAGTGCTGACTGTAACAAGCTGTGTGCATGGCAGTGTTGTCAATGGATGGTGGCCATGCCCCACTGCCCACCCTGTTACACAGCATGTAATAGTAATCATGGAGGTATGGCACTCACCATCATCAGGCCGGACCCTCTGGTGCTGTGGACCATCGCTCCTCCTACTTGCCCTGTCTTCCTGCTGGCGCCTCTGCTCCCTGGAAGCTGCCTCTCTTCCAGCCCTGTGGTGCACACATGGAGAGAGGAACATCAGTACAATCCTGTAGCAAAGTCCCCCTGCCCCCATGTGTGTGCAATCCCACCCAGCCAGACCCACCCACCCCACACCCTGATAACTACCACCACAGCCAACACTGGATGGTCTCTCCCCCATGTTCTGGACACATGCAACCATGATACCAATATGGAAGATAAAAGTGTGTGGATGTAACACCTACCTGGCCCTGGCACGTGTCCGCAGGTGGGCAAGCAGGTCCGGTTCCCTCCTTCTCAGGTCGCCATACCTGTGGCGGCACTGCTCTGCTGTCCGCCCCCTTCCTGTGGCCTCCTCCAGGGCATCAGCCACCTCCTCCTACACCTGGCTCCTGGACCTGTCCAGGGGTGCCTCCCCAAACAGTGGGCCATAAAGTGGCTCAACAATTGCCACCAGGTTATCCAGTTCAATTTGGGTCCATTGGGCAGCCATCCTCCGTGCCATCTCACTTGCTCAGTAGGTTCAAAATAGGCTCTGCAGCATGAACTAACCCGCTGCAGATGCTGCCGCGATATTGTGCCATTCCCTATCGTGCTGTCACCGAACAACGCGATAGTGGTGCACCCATGCCTGATGCATGGCGCCTAGGAGGCAAAGGTCGGGCACAGGGTCAAGGGTCTCTGGTGCACAGACAGGTACAGCACCATTGGAACCCAATGCGTGTAGCGCAATTGGGTGCCTGTGTGCTACCTCCAGTAGCGGCCTACCGCACTGTTGCCCCAGTGCGCCTATGATGCCCCAGTGCCACAGCGCCATATAGGTGAACATCGCTGTAGTGCCACTGGCACAATGATGGCCGTGCCCTGCATTTCCTCCCATGCGCAGCACATCAGCAGCATGGCCGATGTCTATGTCAGCAACCCGGGCATGCGCAGTGAGGTGTGTACTGTGCATGTCACAGAACTGCACCCTTGGCTCAGCACATTCAGCACAATTGCTCAAAGCGCAACAGCGCAATATTCAGTCATCATATGCAGATCAGCTAATCAGCAATTCAATGGCGCAGCACTGCAATTTCCATCCACTTAAAGATGCGCCTCGCCTCATTTGCATGGGTTGCGCTATAAAAGTGCGATGTTGGGCTGCACTGGCCATAGTCGGTTGCTACAGTCTGTTGGTGAGTTGCATGCTGTTTGGAAGTGTGGACTGTGGATTTTGGGACATGCATGGGACTGCACAATCACAGGTAACAACTTTCATTCTCACAGGCTAAATAATGACCGAGCGAGTTGTGGGAAAGGAGGAACACAGTGGTGGGAGGAGGAGGAGGCTAATTTCACCAAGGCCGAGACGGATGCCCTGTTTGAGGCCTACCTGGATCAGGAGATGCTTCTCAGTGGATGGCAGGGAACACCACAGGCCCGTGCTGCTGCATGGGAGGACGTGGCACATGCAGTGAACCTGCATGGCAGCCACCACTGCTACATGCAGGAGTGCATGAAGAAGATGGGCACAGAAAGGAGGAGGATAAAGAAGAAGGTGGCTGCCTTCAGGGTAGCACGAGCAGGTGGGGGACAGCCGGAGGTGCTACACCTGACCCCACAGGAGGAGAGGGTTGCTGGAAGCATGCAGCATTGTGCCATTGAGGATGTTCCGGGTGGTGGCTTCCAGATGGGTGGTAGCCCGTCACTGCATGGTGGTCATGGTCTGTCTATGGGGAGGCAGGATAGGTCACATGCAGTAACATGACTTTGTTTTCCCTTACAGCTCCTGAGCGTCTGCAGGGGTCAGCGGTGGTGGTCTCTCCACTGAGGCCGGTCAGATGGAGATGGAGGAGGGCCCATCCACCTCCACAGGTATACGTGGCTCAGTGTGACAGTGGGCCCGCCTGGCTGTCCAGACTGATGTTGTTGGAACAGGTGCGGAGGAGGCCCTGCCCATGTCCCAGCGTGCCAGCATCCACAGATGCCAGCATGCTGTGACTCGGGCTGGTGCCGGGTCCTTCACCGATGATGATGTTGCTAACGTCATGGGCGGTGACATGTGTGTCATGGGATGGCCACACACCAGGTAACATCGCAGCCATGGCTGTGGGTGATGCCGCCGTGGAGACCTGCATGTCATCACAGTCCCAGCCTATGCCTGTCAGCACCAGTGGGGCAGCACTGGTGTGTGTACAGGACAGTGAGACTGTTGCAGCCACTGCGGTGGCACCAGTGAGCCCTGGGGGCAGCAGCCAGAGGGCAGCATCAGCAGTCGGCCAATGGGCTTGGGGGTACAGGGTCGGGGCGTCAGTGCACCGCCTGTGGACATGCCCAGACCTGGTCCTGGTGTGCAGCGCCCACCCTCAAGGGGTGCTGATCATCAGGGCCACGCACACCCTGAGGGACAGGATGCCGAGGAGGCAGATGACCTCTTGGATGAGCACACCCGCATACTGCAGGCATCAGTCAACCAGCAGATGCGGCTTGTGATGTCGGTGGATGCACTGCATGTGGCTCTGGAGTGGGCAGAGGAGCGTCACAGCAGAGCCACCGCTCTGATCCTGGCAGGGATGGACCGGTTGCGGGAGGATGTGACCGCTGTCACTGACAGGCAGACACAGGCATTCACTGCTGTCATGGCCACAATGGGCGCACAGTTATTTGCCCATGCATTGCAGACACCATGCAGTGCACTGTCGAACCCCCATTCCCAGTGTCATGCGACACCATGCTTGTTGACACCGGGTTCAGCTGTGGGCATCCTGAGCATGTCTGGCGCAAGCATGTTTGGTGTGCTGCAGACCCCTGCATGAGCACAGTTGCGTTCATGCAGTGGAACCCTTGGGGGACCATCGGTGCCACCCCATGAGGCTAGTGGTCAGCCTGTCGGTGCTGGTGGGTCTCAGCGGGGCTGCCCACGCATCCGTGGTGGTGGGGCACTGTGGCACATGACTAACCTGTCTCCCAGTGCAGCTGCAGGCATTGCATGGGTGGGTACCCGGCCCTTCATGCGGACACACAGTCCACCTGCACACCCTCCTGGCTGCTGTCCGCAGTTGCATGTGCATGGTGATGCCTGCATTGTGCTGTACACCAATGTGCAATGGTGCTCAGCATCTGACACATGCACAAGGACAGGCAGTGGGTGTCGTGGTCTGTGGACATGTGTGTGGCTAGGGGTGCCATTCTGGGTCGGTGTGCCTCCTACCCTTTGTGCATGTCTAGTGCAGTGTGTGTGTGTGTGTGTGTGTGTCTGTGTGGCATGTTAGCCCTTACCCATCCCTGGTGGTGTGTGTGGTTCCATGCCCGGCCACTTCCCTTGGTGGCATGCACCCCTGGTGTGTGTCCATGCGTGTTTGTGGGTTGTGCCTTAGCCACTGGTGGTTGCTCATGGCCCCATGACTGACTTGGGTTGGCTGAAGTGCTCCTCTGTGATGGTGTCCCAGTGCAGCTGTGCCAGCCGGAAAAGTCAGGGGTCCTGTCGCCCAAGGGGGGGCTGCCCATCACCATTGTCACCGGCGTCCTCATCGTTCCATCGCTGTCCCTCTTTGACCTGTATGGCTATCCCACATTTGTTGGCCATATTGTGCAGGATGCAACAGGCCAGGAATAGCACACAGGCCTTTGAGGGGTTGTACTGTAAGGCGCCGTCCAAGGTGTCCAGGCAATGGAAATGTGTCGTCAGCATCCCAAACACCCGCTTGATGACATTACGTGTGGTGGCGTGTGCCTCATTGTAGCTTTGCTGCGATGGGGTAGTGGACTGCCGGTAGGGTGTGAGCAACCAGGGACAGAGTGGGTATCCACTGTCACCTGTGTGTAGAGGTTGGAGGTTAGTTTGGTGATCAGCATCGCCCTGCCCCGGGCCATGTAGGCTACTACCCATGTCACCTCTGACCATGCCCCCCCAGGCCCTATGATTGTCCATGTGGTTTGCATGCATACCCACTAGGTGGCCAGTGGGGATTTCCCCACACTCAAATCTGTGGCACAGTGCCAACTGGTGCCAGATGAAGGCATCATGTGCTTCCCCAGGGTGCGTGGCACAGATTGATTATGCACCCCCTGACATCGCACACCACCTGCAGTTGATGCTGGCATAGCCCTTGCAATTTATATATGTGGCCCCCTCAGGGTCAGGTGGTGTGCGGATAGCCACATGGGTGCAGTCTATTGCCCCTAGCATGCCAGGCATACGTGCTACCCTGTGGAACTCCTGTATGTTTGCTGTGCTCTCCGCCGGTGTGCTGGGGAAATGGATGCACTCCACAGCATGTGGCAGCAGTGCACTGAGGAATTGGGTGAGGTGGCATGACGTGGCTGACTGGGTTATGCCTGAGGTATCCCCAGTTGGTCTCTGGAAGGTACCCATGGCGAGCAAGCACATGCAAGCTGTCACTTTTGTCTCCACTGACAGCGCATGGCTTTGTCGTGTGGGTGCCTGCATCACATCACTGCACAGCACACAGAGCTGCTTAGAATTGCATGATTCAGGTGGTACCAGCCCACAATCTCAGTATCGCTGTACAGCTCGAAGCTGGCGTGGGCTCGGTACTGCCTGTTGGGGGCATACCGCTGATGGGCCCTTCCACGGCCATGCCCCCTTGCTGCCTGCCTTCTCACCCCCCTCATTACTGCCTCCATCTGGATGGTGGCACTGGCCATGTTCCTGGTTTGTGTTCACCTCCTCGTCAGCTATTTCTGTGTTCCCCTTGCTGTCCTGGCTGCTACTTCCCCTACACCAGGAACACCTTCCTGTGTTGGCCTCACTGCTGTGTGGCAAGTACTTCCCCCTTCTGCACTGTGGCTCCCCACACCTTCCTCTGAGCCTCTTGGTTCCAGGTGCCCTTTCCTGGCCTGCCCTGCCTGTCCCTGCTGCCCGGTTTCTCTTGCTACAGTTCAGCCTCATGTGCCTTCCCTGTAGCGTTTTTGCACCTCTCCCTTGCTCCCATTTATTTTGGCTCATTTCCGCTATGGTGCAACTTCTGCCTGCTCCCCTATTGTGCATGGTGCATGTTGTTGAATATCGCACTGCACCATTTATGCATAGTTCCTCCCCCTTCAGTTGCACATACATTCATTAGCATTGCGATGTTGCTCAGCGTGATTTGGGGGTGGCGCAACTGCCTCCTTCTGAATATCACAGAATAGCGTATTTTTGGACTTGCGCAGGCGCAACCCTATGGCGCATTGCTCAACTCTTTTGAATACCTGGGCCTATGAGTTTTCTATAGGTAAAACAACACAGTTGTGATCACTAGTGCTAAGTGGAGTGGTTACGTTGCAATTTAATATGGTCATAGTATCAGCAGCTAGGACAAGGTCAAGTAGGTTATTCCCTGTCCCTGACAAACTGTGAAGTTATTTTTAAGACATATTCCCAAAAAGGCAGTACTTTGTTTGGAATGTGCTGAATTATTTTCCAAGTTAATATCTGAGAAATTGAAGTCTCCGGTTAACATGAAGTTGCTCATGTGTGTTGCTTTAATTATTTAATCTATAATTGCTTTGTTCTGTTCCTCATTAGTATCAGAGGTCTATAACACAAACCTAATGTAAGAAAAAATTACTCACCTTAGTAATGTTGTTTCTTCTAATGGAGTCTTGCTATATTATGACATATGCAGTTTGTCCCAACCTTAGAACTGCTCCGGAGGTGAAAGAGTTAAAGTCCATGCCAGGCATGGAACTTAGAGCTCGAGCTCAGTTGAAAACTCTATCTGTTGTTCTTCAAACTTAAACTGTCAGATCTTTATGAGCAAAAACTCACTAAGACTCTGTGTGGAAGCTGTAAACCTACACTAGCCAAATGGCTACTAATTAAATAAACACATTTTTTGGTGCCACAATGAAGACTCAAGTCAGGAGACCCAAAAAATGACAAACACAACAGAGATCACCCCAAAAAGAAGGGTGAAAAACAAGGTGGGCATCTAAAAAGTGCCAACGCAGCCCTGCCCACCCACATCCCCAAGAGTAAGGTTCTGAGAGGGGCAGGCAGGGGAGGAGGTCATAATATAGCAAGACTCCATTAGAAGAAACAACATTACTAAGGTGAGTAATTTTTTCTTCAAACAACATGAAGTCTTGCTATATTATGACACATGCAGACTACACATCAGTACCTCCATGGAGGAGGGACAGAACCTACTTAGGAAATAGGCTCTGAAGCACAGCTATGCCAAAACGAGCATCACTCCTAGCCCGGATGTCCAGGGAGTAATGCTTAGTAAAAGTGTGAACCATTTTCCAGGTAGCTGCTTGACATATCTCTAGGACAGGGATGTCCCTGGCAGCAGCCAGAGACGCAGCTGTACCTCTGGTGGAGTGAGCCCTCAGGCCTGAGGGAGGAACTTTACCCAGTTTTTCATAGCAGAATTGGATACAAGACACGATCCACCTGGCAATGGGTCTTTTAGTGGAAGGTTTCCCTTTCCCAACCTCACCATAAGTGAGGAACAGTTGGAGGGAGTTAAACCTGTGACCTTTGGTACGATCTATGCAGTAGCTAAGTGATCTTTTGACATCTAAACTGTGTAACCTCCTCTCACCAGAAGAGGAATGGTCAGTGACGTACACAGGGAGAGACATAGATTGATTAAGGTGGAAATCTGAGACCACCTTAGGCAAGAACTTTCAGCTAGTCCTGAGGACTATCTTATCTCTGTGAAAGGAGATAAAATCAGGCTCCACTGACAATGCTTGTAACTCACTTATGCGCCTGGCAGAAGTGATGACTACCAAAAACACAGTTTTCCAAGTCAAGTACTTGAGCTCTGCTGAAGACAAGGGCTCAAAAGGGTGTTGCATAAGCTGGGCAATGCAAACATTAAGATCCCAGGCAGGGGCAGGATCCCTGAATGGGGAGTTGGAGTGAAGCAACCCTTTGAAAAACTTGGAGAATACAGGATGAGCTGAAAGAGAAGAGGGCTTACCTGCTGACAAGAAAGCAGACACGACTGCCAGGTGCACTTTTAGGGTAGCTGGTCTCAGCCCTAAAGTATTTAAATGAACCATATAATCCAGGACTGTGGGTAAGTCAGCAGATTCTGGGGAAATATAGCTTCCTAGAGCACCATATGGAAAATCTCTTCCATTTGGAATTATAAGTAGCCTGGTGGAAGGCTTCCTAGAAGCCTTCAGAATATCAATACACCTTGGGAAAGGTGAAGGTCAGCAAACTCTAACTCTTCAAGAGCCAGGCCTTGAGATTGAGAGGTTTGAGGTTCGGGTACCAAACCCTCCCCTGAGCACAGGATAACAGATTGTGATTCCTGGGAAGGCACAGGGGAAGGTGGACTGCTAAGGACATAAGGAGTGGGTACCAGGGCTGTCTGGCCCAGTCTGGAGCAATCAGAATCATCTTGCAGGATTGAGACCTGATTTTGACTAGCACTTTGAACAAGAGAGGGAAGGGTGGAAAGGCACAGAGAAACTTCCCTTCCCAACTGAGAAGGAAGGCATCCAGGGGGACTGAGCCCAACACTGGGGCCTGCAACAAAAAAAGGGGAAGCTGGTGATTGTCTGGGGCTGCAAAAGATCTATCTGGGGTGTGCCCCATCTAGCAAATACCACCTCCAGAACTAGGGGATCCAGAGCCCATTCGTGATGGCCTTGGGAAATCCTGTTGAGAGCATCTGCCAGGACATTGTCCTTACCTGGGAGGTGAACTGCTACAAGGGAGGTGTTCGGGAGTAAGCCAGAGACCACAACTTCATTGCTTCGGTGCACAAGGCCATAGACAGAGTGCCCCTTGCTTGTTGATGTACCACATTGTGGTGGTATTGTCTGTTCTGACCTGAATAACCTTGTTCTGAACAGATTTGGAAAAAGCTTGAAGTGCTAGAAAAACTGCTCTGAGTTCCAACAGATTGATATGGAGCAGAGATTCCTGTGGGAACCACAATCCCTGGATGGTGAGGTCGCCCATGTGAGCTCTCCACCCCAATAGGGATGCATCTGTAGTAAGGATTAAGGAGTGAGACTGAGGGGTAAAGGGAACCCCCTGTCTCAAATTGACCTGGTTCTGCCACCACTGAAGGGCCTGGATCAGGGTTCGAGTCACTGGAATTAACTTAGTTAGAGGGTCCTTTCTTTGAGACCAAAAGGCTCTCAAATGGAACTGGATGTCCCTCATCTGAAATCTGGCTCCCTGCACTACTGCTGTCGAAGCAGCCATGTGTCCCAGGAGCTGTAGAAAGTGCCTTGCTGGTCGGGAGACCTGCAGGGTGAAGGAGGAAGCCAGAGAAATCAGGGTACTTGCCCTTTCCAGAGGAAGGAAGGCTTGGCTTTTTTTGTGTTCAGTTCTGCACCTATGAAGATGAGAAGCTGGACAGGCTCTAGGACTGACTTTGGAAGATTGAGAAGGAAACCTAGAGAAGTTAGCAGTTGCTGAGTTACTTGAAGGTGTAACCTGACTTGGTCTGGGGACTGGCCTACTATGAGCCAGTCATCCAAGGAAGGAAAGATGGCAATTTTTTGCCTTCTTAATTGGGCAACTGCTACTGCCAGGCATTTTGTGAATACCCTTGGGGCAGATGTGAGGCCGAAGGGCATTGCTCTGAACTGGTAATGGCCTGAGGGCAGTTCAAATCTGAGGTACTTTCAATGGGAGCTCCTGATGAGAACATGAAAATAGGCATCCTTGAGGTCCAGGGACACTAGCCAGTCCCCTGGCCTTAAAGAGGGTAAAATTCCCAGAGTCATCATTTTGAATTTTGGTTTTAAAAGGTGCTTGTTTAGATACCCGAGATCCAGGATGGGCCGCCATTCTCCTGTCTTTTTTGGGGTAAGGAAGTACCTGGAGTACAACCCTTTGCCTTGGTGTAGGGGTGGAACCCTTTCCACAGCTCTGAGAGCCAGGAGGGTAGAGACTTCTGCCTCCAGGGCAAGAGCTTCTGAAGGATTTGCATGTGGAAAGGATCTGATTCTCATCTTTAGAAATTTTTTGAAGCTGAGAACCAGTCCCTGGCTTACTACTTCCAGGACCCACTTGTCTGACGTTACAGACTCCCAGTCCTGGACAAAGTAAGCCAGCCTGCCCCCTACAGGTAGTGGAGAATTGGCCCTGGGCACCCCATCAGGGTGCCTGTTTGGCAGGGGCTTTAGGCTGAGGGGTGGAAGCAGGCCTGCCTGCACCCCGTCCTGCCTCTCCTCTAAAGAACCCCTTCTGTGCAAAAGCTGAAGAGGAAGCCTGGGCTTGGTAAAAGGCCTATGAAAGGTCTGCCCCTCCCTGGGAGGCTGCCTTTGGGGAGTGACTTGCCTTTCCTTGGCCTGTGCACTCCTATAGGTGGTCCTATATTCATCCATTTTCTCCATGTAATTCTCTGTTTGCTCCCCAAACAGAGAGTTGCCCACAACAGGGAAATCCATGGCCTTAGCCTGGGTATCCTGTGACAGGCTAGTACATCTGAGCCAAGCCATTCTACGGAGAGCCACAGATGTAGCCATGACTCTAGATGATAAATCATTAGAGTCCACTGCAGCATGGAATTGCACCTTGGATGCCTCAATACCATCAGCGGCCACCTGCTCCAGCTCTTTTGCCAGCTGGCCAGGAACCTGCTTTGCTAGAGCTAAAACAGTATCCCATCTGGATTTTTGATATCTAGCAACATAAGCCATAATTAGCCTGTCTGAGTCCTAAGGAAGCTGCCATGTACTGTTTCTTTGCCATGGCATCTATCTTTCTGGAGTCCTTGTCAGGGGTGAGAGGCTAAGGAACATCTGCCTTGTCACAGGCTGCAGCCTGCACCACCCCACGTGGCTGCATTGTTGTGTAAGGAACCCGTATCAGAGCCTGATAATGCATACCTTTTGTCCATTCTTTTATCAACAGGAGGTATGGTGTGAGGAGCTTTTAAAATCTTTACTGTCTGTTTCCAAAAAGATTTGTGCAGAGGAATAGACAGTCTCCTAGACTCTGGGATATCCATCATTTCTACAAAATCAGGCTCCTCCTGATCATCCACAGCTTCCTCCATAGGGAGCTGGAGGGTTTCAGCCACTTTTTTTATAAAACATGAAATGAGAAGGGGACTCAGAAAGCCTAGGGGGAGACTCCTGAAGGTCTGTCTGGAGAGATGTCCAGTTCAATGGGCACATCCAGACTTTCAAAACCACATTCACTCTCCTCATACTCCTCTGGTTCATAAAATTCCTCTAAATCATACTCTTGAACCGGAGGAACCGACTAAACCGAGTGCTTACCTGATGATGCCGGTTCGGTTGGAACTGGGGAGAGTGACTGAACAATTTTTATTGCTTTAGCTATTTCTTCAGCGGTTGGAGAGGGAAGTTTTGACTCCATACCAGCTGACTTTTTAGATTTCTTTGTTGGAACCGACTCCTCAGAGTCGGCTCTCCTTTTGCCCGAGGAAGTATCGCCCTGGTCAGAGGGCACTCCCTCCGGTTCGGTTGAAACCGAACCGGGCTGGCCATCCGGGTCAGTGGACTTTTTGGCCTCCCGTTCCCCTGAGTCTACCAGCTCTCTTATCCAGAGTAGCTGCAGGAAAACTCTTGCAAATATGGCAGTCTGAATTGAGGTAGTCAAACCCCAGACAATAAACACATGTGGTGTGGGGATCAGCCTTGGCAAAGGCTTCCCCACAGACAACTCAGTGCTGAAACCCAGTGGGCCCGGTTTTTCTTTTGGGTTTCTCAGACATAGTGCCAGCCTAACCAAAAACGTGCCCATTTTATGGCAATCCGCCAAGCAAGACTCCCTTATCGGTTCCCAACCATGTCACGGGTCATGGAACAAAATGTAATTAAACCCGTTTTTTTTAGAACCGATAAGAACCGGGAACCGCACTTCTATAAAAGACTGTAATGTAATAGAAGTTACTTGATCGGTTCAAACCGAACCGATGAAATTGTTTACAAGTTCCACACAGAAAATAAATGTAAAACCTATCTAGTACTTTCAATACCACAGATAGAGCTTGAACCGACCGGTTGCGGTTTAATTTCGGTTAAAAAAACAAAAACTTTTACACTTTAACCGACAAAATGAACCGAGCAGGAGGAATTTCCGGAGCGACTGTTCAGTGAGGCGGAGTAAAGAATCTGACAGTTTAAGTTTGAAGAACAACAGATACAGTTTTCAACTGAGCTCGAGCTCTAAGTTCCATGCCTGGCATGGACTTTAACTCTTTCACCTCCGGAGCAGTTCTAAGGTTGGGACAAACTGCATATGTCATAATATAGCAAGACTTCATGTTTGAATAACATTGTTTGAATTAGTTTTAATTTGTACCCATAACATTTCTGTTGGTAGAACCTACTTTTATTTTCCATGTAATAATATCATGTACAGTAAGATGCTTTTTAGAATATATTGCTACTCCTCCTCCTCCTTTTACTAGTCTTGTCCAATCTGAATAAATTAAAAACCTATATGCCCACCAGGTTTCAGTTAGCATGGCTATGTCAATTCCATCTACTTTGAGCCTGGTGGGAAGTTCATCCATCCTTTTGTTTAGGCTTCTGGTGTTGCTAAGAAGTATTTTTATTTGTGTGTTGTTACAAGGTTTAGTGATGGTTCTAGTAGATGGGGTTCGTTTTTTGTGTTCTACACTTACCCCCTTCCTAGTCAGTTTAAATTAATCGCCTCCATTTTGTTTTTAATTGTTTCCTAAAATATGTGCCCTCTTTTTGTTGAGATGTAGCCCATCTGTACCGTAAAAATTGTGTTTCATGTAGAAACAGTCACAGGAATCAATAAATTGTATATCTTTTCTAGTACACATATTTTGAAGTCTCCCATTGATTCTTTCAGTAGTTTTGTTTTTTTCTTTATGTGCTTTCAATAAGGGCAGTATGCTGGATACAACGACTTGTGCTCCTAATTGTTTCAACTCATTGGCAAGTTCAATTAAATCAGAGCAAATGTCCTTTTTGTGGTTATACTCCATGTCATTTGTATATTTTCATTTAAGATGAATGCTACCGGTGATGGTTACAATATCAGCACTTGCCTCTGCTACTATGAAAAGGTCAAATATGGTGAAAAACACCAAAAAAGGGTAAAAATAAGGGCAAAAGTGTGCACAAGAGTGCCACAGAATTGCTGCAGAAATTGATGCCTGGCGCCGCAGAAGTCCTAAAGGCAAATGGGAACCCTGCCGCAGAACTTTGCTCCGAAGTGCCGCAGAAAACTCAAGGCCATGACTCTGAGGTCTTTTTGGCAGGCTTTTTTGCACTTTTGTTAATGAGGCCATTTTTCCTTTCTTCCAAGGTTTTGCATATTTTACGTATATGTTTTTATTTGAGGTTTTGTTAACCAAAATATCTTCAATTGGACATAATGGTAAAGCACTGACATTGTCTGCTCTTTTTGTAGTAGTCTTTTACCTGGACATATGCCAGGTAGTGACCACATTTGAGATATACTGGGCTGGATATTCAAAAGGGTTGCGCCATGCACAATAGGGTTGCGCCTGTGCAAGTCGGAAATTGCGCCATTCTGCCATATTCAGCAGGAGGCAGTTGCGCCCCCCAAGTCAAGCTGAGCAACAATGCAATGCTAATGAAGGCATGCTCAACCGAGGGGGAGGAACCATGCATAAACTGCACAGCCCGATATTCAGCGGGCTGTGCAGAGTTGTGCAGGCGCAACCCCCAACCTGTGCCTGCACAACTTTGAGCAAAAAAAAAACGAAGGAGTAAGTCAAGGGCCACCCACAGGTGAGCTGCCGCATTGCAGGGCACAACATAGCAGCTGCCACCTGTGAGTGACCCTCGACTTATTTCCTGTGCACCCCCTGCAGCCCAGTCGCGGGCATAATAGTAACCCCCCGACTGGCCGATTGCAGACATAGGTGAAAAAAAACCTCCCCGACTGGCCCGATCATGGGCATAAGTGGAAAAAAACCCTCCCGACTGGCAGCCCGGTCGGGCATAAGTGAAAAAAAACCCTCCCCTGACTGGCCGATCACGAGCATAAGTGAAAAAAACCCTCCCCAACTGGCCCGATTGGCCCGGCATAAGTGGGGATAAAAAACACCCCCGACTAGCCCGATCGCTGGGCGAACAGAGTTCAACTCCCAAGAACATATACCCTGGTGGTCCAGTGGACAGGACCCCATAAGAAAGACACCATCATTTCACCCAAGGTCTGATACTCAGATTTGTCCCACCACGAGTCACCACTTTTCTCGCCCTCCCATCAGCTGGCGAGCATCCCATCCTGCCTGCCGCTCGCCAACCGACTGCTCGCAGGGTCATGCTTCACTGTCCGTATGCAGGAGCTGTAGGTGATATCCATATTGGCATAAGCAGCAGATATGCGAATGAAATTCATTCAAGCATCTGGACTGCCTTAGGTATGGCTGGCACTTCCATTGGCCTGCTCTGAACCAATGGGTGTGCAGCCCTACTGAGCAGTCAGTCGGCAGGCGGTGGGGCGGCAGGTGGGATGCTGCCGCTGACGGGGGAAGCGTGGTGTGGACCTGGGTAGATACTAGATCACCAGGGTATGTGACCTGGGCAGGGTGGTGAACTCTAATGCCCGCGATCGGGCTTTGTGGTCCACTGGACCACCAGGGATATGTTCTTGGGGAGTTGAACTCTGTTCTCGCCCGCGTCAGGCTAGTGGGGGTTCACTGATGCCCGCGATCGGTCCAGTCGGCAGGGAGAGTTTTTTCACTTATGCCCACGGTCGGGCCAGTCGGGCAGGGGATGCAACAGTTATGCCTATGACCGGGCTGCAGGGGCGCTGGTCCCAATGGCTGCTACCCGCAGGATGCCAGGCGCAAGTCCTCGGGGATCGCACTGCATGCTAATGGCATGCAAATGGGGCCATAACAGATGCAAATGGCCCTGCACCTTGCATGAATTATGACCCATTTGCATGTCACCTTGAATATCAGAAATTTGTGCATGGCGCAATGGAACTTCGCCACCGCATCTTGAATGCTCCACTCTGACCACTTTATGTGGCTAAGTTCCACTGCGCCATGCACAGTGGCTGTGGTCAGTGATATCTAAAGGAGTTGCTCAATAGCACAACTCATGGAATATCGCCTGGCCACACCCCAAGTGCAACTATTTTGTGCAGCGCAAGGGCTTGCGCCACAGAATGGCGCAGTTTGAATATACAGCCCACTGTGTTTTTAGATTATGAAAATGAGCATTTTCTTGATTTTTCTAAAGATGTCTTAGTTGAGATAAACCTTTCTCCTCCCAAATATGAATAAAGAGATTAGTTTTTAAGTCAGGAATTTTACTAATAAATTTGATATACATGAAAGGAGATATTTCTGTCTTCCAGCCAATAGTGGAATGGGATTGGATATGGAATGGGATTCTTGCCATATTTTGGCTGATAGTTTTGTAGTAGATGAGCAGGAATTAAACTGAGTGAAGGAACATACTAAGGAGATTGAGGAGCAAGAAGACATAATTGCCCAGTGTTGCACCTGTTACATTAATCTGAGTAATATTGCAATTTTCCACCAGAAAGAATATAATTATCTGATGAAGGGCTCCTTTAAGACCCTTCAATGGGATGCACTCTTACTACATCTTCAGCAAGACGTTAGACTTGTGCCACACAGAATATTGCTGAAGAAATTAGAGGATCTAGGAGCAACAAGGGACCAAGTTAGATGAGTGGTAAGTTGTTTTTTGGGGGGGGACAGCAGAGGGTGGTGGTACATGGGGGAGGGAGGTCATGGGTGGTACAGCGGGGAAAAGTCCTGGGTCCAGTCCCTTTCAGTAGGTTTATTAGTGATATAGGAGTAGCAATACAGATCAAGGTGTCTCTTCACAGATTACACTAAGCTCTGTGGTAGGATAGACAGTGAACAGAGGGTAAGGAAGTTGCAGAGGGACCTGCAAAGACTAGAGTGGTGACCCATGGCCTAACAGTTCAAATTCAATGCCAAAAGATGTTGGGGAAGGTGCAGCATAGAGTGATTAGAATTATTTAGGGCCAACAGGGCAGATCCTATGAGGATCTTCTCAGGGCACTAAACGTGTACTCACCGGAGGCCAGAGGGGTGAGGGGAAACATGATAGAGACCTTCAAGTTCCTGTAAGGACTAAAAAGTTAACTGTGAAGAACTATTTATATAATATATAATATATAAACTATTATATATAAGAACTAAGGAGGCAGTATATTACAGTGGTTTAAGGCTCTGAGTTGCAAATCTGTAGACCTGGGTTTGAATCCCATAGCCCCCACTTGCATACTGTGTGACCCTGAGCAAGTCACTTAACTTCCCTGTGCTCCCAGGTTGCACCTGTAAACAAGCTTTCAGCTTAGTGTGTCTCATCTGGTTAAACAATTGGAAAAAAAAATTAGCAGGACTGACAGGTTAAGAAACAAGGGGCATGGATTTAAGGTGGTAGGAGGGAAGTGTGAAAGCTTTACTTTACTGAGAAAGCAGTTAAGCTATGGAACAGCCTACCAGCAATGGTGGCAGAGCAAAAAAAAACATTAATGGATTCAAGCATGACTGGGGCAAAGTAAATGGCTTAATAGGTATTGGAGGGATAGCAGTAAGGCAGGGAGTGGAGGAGGGAGAGGAGAGTGAAACCCTCCTCTGGACAGTAGGTCACAGATTAGAGTAGGGCAAAAGTGGGCAGACTGGATGAACCAATGGCCTTGTTCTGCTGACATTGTCTACATTTCCATGTAACACAGCAGCAGCAGCATTAAACCCACAGCAGAAAGGCTTGGTGCTTCTCTAAACACTGCAGCTTTCTCAAGAAGTCTGATACAGATGCTTAGATCACTATAGTGTGGTAAATAAAACTATTTTATGCACCTTAAGCATGCGTCCCATTGTTGCAGCCTGTTGAAGGGCACCCTGGTTTTCTATTCTGTGGCACTGCAAGTGGAATTGATCTACTATTACAGGGGCACCTCTGATAACTGTGGCACACTTTTCCCATGTTTTGTTTCCATGGAAGAATTTGGCTGTAGCAGTGTTTGAAGGCAAGGCAAATTTTATTTTTCTGGTGCCCAATCTCAGAGGCTCTGGGCATCTAACAATAAGGTAAACGGTACTACAGAACACAACGTTTTAAAATACAGCAGTATAAAACTGGACAATCAGAACAATATTTAAATGCTAAAAATTCCTCATTCAAATTGAACATGCAATGTCTGTTCCCAGTAGTGCTTCAATCACTACACTGCAATGTCTCACTACCTGTGGGGGTGGGGTGGGAGACTGCTGGCAATACTTCGTTTATTTTTCATAAGTTGTTTACTCAAGCTAGCCAAGCTGAGGAGCAAGATCTTATTTCCCGTGGTATCCTGCTTCTACTCGTTTCTGCAGCTGCATGGAGTGGAGCTCTGGGAGGTTATGTGACTTTCCTAAGGCAACACAGTGAGTATTTGGCTGAACATGGGGTGATTTTTATATTTAAAAATGATTGTGGTTAACCATTTATTATATAATCAGTTTCATTGTTAAAGCATTATCTTTTGGAAGGTGATTCAAAGTGCTGTTTCTGTTTATGAAACAAACTCCTTTTGTTAAACAGGCAGTTAAGTGTCCCACCCACAAAACCACATACACATGCAATGCAGGTTTGGATTTATAATCAAATCCTTGTAATGATGTTGTGTGCAGATGGTAGAGTCTTTGAAAAACCTGTAAACCTTGATAAGTCGTCATTGGCTAGATGATAATAAACACACCTCTGTTTAGCCACTGAACCTGCAGGTGCTGGAATGAGCCTGTACGTACATGACAGAACCTGTAGTACACCCTCACTGGGTGGCCCCAGTGTAATTTGGGGACTTCCTCTCCTTGGCAGCATTCAATACAGTCTCGCCATTAGGGGTGGACAAAGTTCACAGAGCGGGCAACAGAGAGCTGCTGCCAGTGGTATTGAA
Organism: Neoceratodus forsteri; assembly: GCA_016271365.2. NCBI lineage: Eukaryota > Metazoa > Chordata > Ceratodontiformes > Ceratodontidae > Neoceratodus > Neoceratodus forsteri. Next base: position 218,125,672 of record CM028133.1, read on the forward strand.
CAAAGCCAGCTGGGTGCCCATAGAGAGCCGCCATTGTCAACATTGAACAAAGCCTGCTTACCAGTTATTCGGGGGGGGATAGCAGTAAGGGTGGGTGTAGGGGGGAGGGGAAAACCTAATCTAGACAATAGATCCTGGGGTAGGGTAAAACTGGACAGACTGGTTGTATTTTCTGTGGACATTGTCTGTTTCTATGACACCTTGTAAGAATTGCACAAGGAAGATTGCTCTACTCAGTACACATGCAGGTAAGAACGCATGTCTTTATAGTGCTGGTACAAATGTTTAGGTACAATCTAAGTTTTAAAAAGATGTATGTACTTCAGTAAAAACTTAAAAGGTGTACTTTTTAGGATCTATTCTGCTATTACATATATGTAGTAGTAAATAAGGGATATGAGGGGGTGACAGTGTGATAACTAATTTGTCTGGTACAGTTGCCTGTGACCTCAAGTAATCTCATGAGTTGCTTCGCCACTCGTGAGGGTTGCCAGACATCACAGGCAACTGTACCTGATAAATGAGTTATCACACAGTTGCTTCTTGGTTGACATAGTTTTTGTTTAAAATGGAGATGGATTTTCATTTGTTTGTATAATTATTTTAGAACCGTCCTCTTTGCTCACGGTTTTAATCTTCCATGGCAGTGTCAAAGATTAGTGATGTTGCAGCGTGTGAGGTGCTTGGGGGAGGCATTTAGTGAGAAAGAAAATAAAAACAACATGGCAACACTGCTTAGCTAGGGCGAGTAAGGAAAGGGGCCATCTGTAGACAGGATATACTGACAAAGTAAATTTTTATTTAAAAAAAAAAAGAGAAGTTCAGTGTTTTATTTTCAGTGTGTGAGCTGAAGCTGTTTCAGTCTATGAGCTGGAGCTGGGAGCGTTCAGAGTCTGAGACAAGCCAGTGGGATAGCTGTGGACTCAGAAACTACTTTCACTATGGCGGTATTATTTTATTTTTGTCCGTAGCAGTCCAGGAAGTTGCAGTGTTGTGTGGAGGAATTTGGACTTGGAATGAGAGACTGTGCTTTCGGGTATGCTGCATTTTCAATGGGTAACAGGGGAAAGGTAATGGAAAACAGTGAGAAATTGAATGTGATTTACAATGAAAGTGAAAGCTTTGAAGTAGTGCTGGCAGCACGGTGGGGGCGGAGTGACACTTCGTACATAAATGGAGTGTGAAGTAGTAACTGTGTGTATAAATACATTTATACACACAGTGACTCAGATAAATGGATTTTATCACACTCTTTGTATGCAGGCATCTGTTGCATAAAAAACTTTATACAGGATATAACTTGTGGTAATAAACCCTGTTTACAAAGTTGGTGTGTTTCCAAGGCAAGAATCAACATACAGCTTAGGAAAAGAACATTCATACAGCAAAATAATGATTTAAATAAAACTAATGTACAGAAAACAAAATAATTCTTAACATAACACTAGAATAATGTATAATCAAAAGTGCAATACAAATAATGTGTATACAGCTGCCATATAATTTACATGTCTGCAGTTGTGTTACCATGAATGCGCCCTTATTCCCATATGGGCAATGTGCTCATGAGGGAAAATTCACAATGATCTAGTCATTCAGAACCCAGAGAGCTATTAAAATCTGTCAGTGTGGTTGCATGTCTGGTTTCAGAGGTTAAAGCATTCCAAGTTTGGGGAATATGGCAGCTGCACATCAGCCTGCTACAGTTTGAGTTTATTTTTGAATTATAAACAGTCCTCTATTCTTAATGTCTCTCAGGTTATGTCTATGCTTCAGAGCATTGTAATTATATTCTTCTTTTCCTTGGGTTTGCCACCTAATTGTCCTGAGCAATGACCGAACTGGTTTTCCGTCTCCTAAGGGACAAGGAGTCCTAGGCTAACTTACCATACATAGTGCTAGTGTGTTGCAGGGTTTTATTTAACTGTAAAAATTGATTAGCGTTTTGCTCATAAAAGTTCTAAAACATTGTGAAAATGCACAGCACTTGCCTCACTGTGTTTAGCATACATAACACTTCCAGAAAACCTATATAAATGATGTCTGTACAGTTAGTATTGTCCCAAGAAAAAAACTGCTAATCAATTATTTAAAACCCTGTGTTGTAAGCCACATCCATTTTATCCAAAAGGAATTGTATTTGGAAATTGGTAGTCCGTGCTTCCATGTTCCAAAACTGGAGGTATTCGAGTAGCTATGGTTTCTGTGGCATCTTTTGGGATTGTGAAGGCCCTGTGCCTCATTTCCTTCAACCTAGACCTGACTTTTTTTTCACAGTTATGTTAATGTGCTTATCAAAATGAAGCCTGCTATCAACTGTAATCCCTAGATAGTGGTATTGGTTTGTTGCCAAGAGATGAACACCATTTAAAAGTTTAATTTAGAAATCTTTATCCTTCCTAACATTCTTTTTCATTTTACTGAAATCGATGACTTGTGTCTTTTAGGCACTAAGGACCATTTGTGATTAAATGAACTATTTTTTGCGGACTGTCAAAGTCCATTATCTTTCTTAGATTTCCCATTCCTGTCATTACAGAGGAAATTTGTATGAAAACAGGGCTTTAGTTATGAACAGTTTATCTACTCTTGTTTCATATCCCCCACTTGAACTCATATCTTTCTGTAGCTACATCATATGGATAATGTCTGCAATGCCACAAGTAGGGCACTGTATTATGATGCCAGGTGTATGTTAGTGCTGACATGGAGACCACATTAAGAGTTGTAAAAGTGATCTTGTGCATCAAAATCCAGAACTATTTGGAGCAGAATGAAGACATTTACTTTTAGAAATGTAAGAAATAAGCAAGAGTTGATCAAGATTATTGCTTTCATGTCTATGTACTTTTTTGCAAAACATTTGAACAACAAGGTGGCAGTGGCCCAGCAGGTTGCACGTCCCCCTCTGGGGCCAAAAGATTGTAGGTTCTTGCCCGTGTTAGGAACATGTAAAACCAATACTGTAGTCCAGCAACTCCACACACAATTTGTCTTATATCTCATGATACTGGCAAGGAATGTTTCATATAAGGAAACTATACCAGTCCTTACATATTTCTTGCATAGTGTGTGCCACCCTCTCATTTGTACCACATGTTAACTGTATTGTTCACTCGGTCAACTCCAAGCTCGGAGTTCAGTACAGACAAAGGCACAACCTTACCCAGGAAGCCAGGTGTGTCTCAGTCATGAGTACAATCCTGCCCATCACAGACTATGGGATTACAATATATGGAGCAGCTTCTGATACTGCCCTCAGTAGAATCAAGTTAATCCTGAACAAGGCCTGTTTCATCCTGGCAGCAGACAGGTTTATGCACACCTGCACCCTCTACTCCCTAATCAACGTGCTGCCTCTGCAGGACTAAATCAAATACCAAACCTGCCTCCTCAGTAAAAAAGCCCTGCTGGGTCTCACTTCTCCTGGACTACAAAACCTACTTGAGCCATTCCTTAATCCTTTCCTCACTAGGGCCATGTCCAAAAACTCCACTGAAGTCCCGTTCCACAGAACTACACAAGTGATGCATGCATTTGCCATTCGAGCGCCACTGTGGCTTAATCAGCTCCTGGAACCAGTCCCAAACCTCAATCGAATCGGCCTGGTTAAAAGCCAACTCGGGCGATTCCTCACTCACAGTGCCATCTGTCACTGCCCCGATTCTCTCCTTCTTTATACTATGACAATGCTCCTATGAGCCACCTGTTCCTTCCACACCTGCCACCTCTCCATTTATCTTAACAAAGCAGACTGTGTGCTTCCTCAATTGTACATGAATTTTGTACCATTTACTCTGCATTGTAAACTTGCTTACTTTGTTGTTGAACTAAATCAATGCTGTTCTTTGCAATCAGCACTTGTTTGATAGTAAATTGCTCAGTTGATGACATGGAACCTTTGTAAACTAGCTATCTTAAGCTCAAAGGTGATTGTCTGAACAAACAAATAAATAAATAAATACAGTTTGACATAGAAACTTGCAAGTATCAGCATATACAGTATCCTTGCATGTGGTACCAGCCAAAATACTATACTTACAAATGTCTTGCTTTTTTCTAGTAGGGGAAGAAGCCGACAGTGTATTCTCAGATGTCCCTTGACCCTAGCCTGACTCCCTCTGTTCTTAGCAAAATTAAATTTATAATTCACCCCCAACCCTCCCATACTCCTTAACTTGATTTGGAGGGGACTAATGATGATGTATTTCCTGGCTAGTCAGTCTTCTCTTCCCACCACATCTCTTATATTGCTACTCCATGTGCAGCGTTAGTAGTATATGTCACTATAATGTTATTTACGGGGCTACCCAGAAATGTAGCCACCCATGGTTTGTCAAATCCCCCATTCAAAGCCTAGTTAAAAATTTCTAAAGTTAGAATGGTCTCCGATAACATCTCCACACTCTCCATTATGTGAGAATAAACTGATCCAAAATGATGGTGGTAAAACCATTAACTGGCACTCCTGGAAAAACTGGGGCATATTGTGCCTAAATGCTCTTATGAGGCTACTTACAAATACCATTCTTCCTTCTTAGTGCCCTCTAAAAGATATTCTGTACTGCACAGTGAATTTCACAATTACCTCTGATTATTTTTTCATTTGTTTCAATTCTTTAACCAGGAGTGGCACACTAAGCTAAAAGCTTGCTTACAGGTGCGACCTTGGAGCACAGGAAAGTTAAGTGACTTGCTCAAGATCACACAGTATGCAAGTGGGGCACTGTGGGATTCATACCCAGGTCTCCAGATTTGTAGCTCAGAGCCTTAAACCACTGTGCTATACTGCCTCATGATGAGTTATCCCCCCATGGATATCCCATAAGATGTTTATCACTAATAAAGATTACAAATTAATATATGTGTATTTTTGAAAGAGATAGCAACCCAGTAGAAAGCATTAAATCTAAGTGGGAGACTGAACTGCAGTCAACCTATATCTGGATTAATGGAAGAACAGCAGAAATACTACTGTTGGTGCATGCAGTGAATCTAAGCGAGACTAATGTAATACAACATCTCACTTAGATGGTACTACTCTTTCTTCAAGCTAAAAGAATTTAGTTTAGTAACTGATGGCTGTTGATGGAGATGCTTAAAATCTAGGAGTTCAATATCTCGTATCATCTGGTTTGGTACTAAATTAAAGAGTTTTTGGTACAAAGTGCAGAACATGTGTACAGTACTTCTTGGGTGTTATCTTAACATCACACCTAAATTTGTATTACTGAGCATCATCGAGGAGTTTACAAATCTTTTTTGATGCCAAATGTTATGGTTACATGCAGCTGTCATTTCTGCAAAAAACATCTTACAACACTGGAGGGAATCAGATCTCCCCTCAGTTTGAGAATGGTTATGACTTTTCAACTACAGCCACTTGCAAGAGATTGGCATATAAAGTACAAGTAATGGCAGATCCGATAAATTTTATGCATTATGGAACCATATTTTCAATCTGATTTTTGTACATTACGAAACTCATGAAGTTTAACAGCATAAAGTAGTCTTGTGTCTATGGGGGTTAGGACTGGACTCAGAAACATGCAGTGAGTTTACCAGTACCCAGTGACAGTATTTTTCATTGGGGGGAGCCTGCTGGGTCAGCCCCTTGAAGAGCTTGAGAGTGTTAAAGAATATAGTCAGAGAGTGTGGAATCCTCTTAAAAGACTGTATGGGCCCAGTGGCGTAGAGGGTTGAGGCACTGGTGCCTTACCTCGACCCACGCTGGTGAACTGGGTTCAGGAATGGACTCGGGATGCCGGGGGCTGGCAAGAGTGGGAGAGGATCGAGTGTCTGTAGGACTGCTGTCCTCTCTTGGGGTGGATAGCGGGCTGTCATCATGCCGCAGTGGCCTCTGGTGGAGCCCAGGAGCACTGCTGATGCATGCAGGAGGGATCATCAAGAAAAGTGGAAATCCCACCTAACGGCAACCAGATGATGGCTGCCCGACTCTCCAAGGTCATCTAAGTCTGTCTGAGCTCTCCATTTCAGCAGCACCCCTGGGGCTAAGTGTTGCCCTGGTCTGGCCCCCCCGGCTGGTGCTCTTCCCCTCGAAGGAGGAGGATCCATCCAGCAAAGGGTTATGCTGGGTCACCCTGGGGACTGGCTGTGATACGAGGTGGAGGCTCGGAGGATGGAAAGGCTGGTGCCCAGCCTTGGTAAATTCAAAGGAGTGACTGCTGTGGAGCATGTAAGGAGGGGAAAAAAGACAGTATGGCCGGCCGGGTGGTGCAGAGGGTTGAGGCGCTGGATGCCACATCTCGAACCACAGCAGCGACCCAGGTTCGGGAACAGACCTGGGATGCCAGGGGCTGGCAGGGGAGGGAGAGGATTGAGCCTCCAGAGGACTGCTCTCCTCTCCTGAGGTAGGCTGGGTGGTAAGCTTTGCTCTAGCAGTGGCCTACAGTGGAGACCGGGGGCAGTACAGGTAGTGGCGCAGGAGGGACCAACCAGAAAAATGAGAAACACCACTCTGGCTTGGCCGGATGACAGCACCCAGTCCAAGGAAAGTCCGAAGACTTCCTGCGGGGTTAGCCCCTGTCTCAGCATTGCCTGAGGCTGAGAAAGAAAGAATAGTGTGCTGGACCACCCCCACCAGTACTTTCCCCCTCGGAGGAGAGGGACCCACTTGGCGAAGGGTAACGCTGAGCTACTTCGAGGAAAGCTGCAGATATGAGGTGGAAGGGCACCCGTGGAAGTTGGAGGGTTGCAGGGGACATAGGATGCCTGAAGGTGTGGCAGATTCAGAGCCTGGAGGGGGGAAACTAGATAATACAAAAAGACTGTATGTCTGTTTGCCAGAAAGGTACTAAAGCTGGCACCAAACTGTGTTATCAGCAGAGGGAAGGTCTGTTTGAACTCCTGTTTGAGAAGAGACTGCACGCACTCAGGATGGTCTGGGGAGTCAGTCCTGTTTTGTCCATGCTAAGCAGTACTGGACCTTCATCCCTGGAAGTGGGTTACCTTGATGTGTGGGACAAGCATGGGGGCCTGGTCCCTAAATCTGCCTAATCCAGCACCTGTCAGAGGACATCCCAAAGGTGACAAGCTGCAACCACCTGAAGGGGACAAACTGCCAGACGTCATTGCCATCATCTATACAGAGACCCACTATGGTTCAATTGCCTTTGCAGTGAGCTGGCTATGCTTACAAAACTTACAGCATTTAAGAAAATGCTTCATCTACCTCTCATAACTGAAATTACTTGTGACTGTAACACTTGACCCCACCTTAAGCTCTGGAATTAACTAGTGCTCATAACTGTTATCTCTCCCCATCCTTCCTCTTCCTACTATCTCCAATCCCCAATCCTCTCCCTCCTCCACCTCCTCCCCGCTTCCACTGTTCACTACTATGACAAAGCCTTTGGCTGCTACTCTCACTTTCTGCCGCATATAGTACTAATCCCTCTCAAAAATTACCCATCTCTCCAAACTCTTATCATACTACCCAATTCCTAACTTCTTCACCCTGTATAATACTGAATTATTGATTTTATGTGTTGTAAAATCACATGCTTCACTTAGTATGTTTGATAACCCCTACCTTTCTGACGTGGAGCCTTTGTAAATGAGCTGCCTGGTGCTCAAAGGTATATGTAACCTAGATTGGATAAATAAATAAATAAATTGCTAACCTTACCTACTGCCAGCATTGCTGCCAGAGACCCCAGCATTGCCAGGTGCCATTACCAGCTAGTGATCCTGTCCAGATTTTGTGCTGCAAACTTCAAACTGTGAGTAAGCACAGGGCCTGCCCTTAGGTGCGGAATCAACTCAGTTGCCAAGTTTTAAATTAAAAGTTTATTGTTAAAGTTAAGTGTACCAATGCTGGCCAACCAGCAGCAATGTTTTCAGGCCTGCACCTGTCCTCAGTCTGGGAACCCAGCCAGTCTTAAAAGGGATACTGGTACCAGTAGGGAGGGGGTTGCATGGGTATTGCTGTGGGATGGGCACGGTGTTGTTTAAATCTGTTGTATTGCTAAAATACCAAATCATGTCAGTTGCTTCTGTCTCTGCATTTCCCATTTCCCTTTTCCCTAACATAGTAAAAAGTGTCATGTTTTTATTGCATAAACCTGCATGTGAGCAGAGCAGATGATTAGTGATAGCTATTAACTGCATGCTACTTACAGAGTTAAGTTGGTTTATTGCATTCTGTGTGGGGAGTGACTGGAAGGGGAGGTGGGTAGGTAAAGCATTCTAGAGGGTTGTACCCTACAAATATCTGTCTCACTGTAGTTACTCTGGGTGGTGGCACTGTGCATTACTTATTTCTAGTTGAGGAAAAAAAAGCCACCATCAGAACATCATACCTCTATTGTGGTCATCAGGCAGGGGTAGTAGCCCACTGGTAGACGGCACCTAGGTTACACCTGTTTTGGTATAAATAGTTTTATTTTATTCTTCACACCAATAGCTTGGCAGAAGACACCAGGAGAAAGGACTGCTGTGTGACTGAACTTCTCTGCTGGGACTAAAGTAGAAGAACTTTTGTATTTGGACCTTTAATTTAGGGTAAAAAAACTAACATACAAAACAAAAACAAAAAAGTGTGTGTTTGGGTTAACTGAGCTGAATGGGTAACTGAAAGTCATCTAGGTGTAAATCTCAGGTGACTGAAAGGATTTAACTGCTGTGAGGTTTAAATTACTTGTAGAAAGATCTGGTAAGTAGGGGAGTGGCTTAGCTAGAAGGAAGCTACATTTAAAGACTGCCTTAGAAAGATTCTGCTAATAGCTTGGCAGAAGACACCAGGAGAAAGGACTGCTGTGTGACTGAACTTCTCTACTGGGACTATATTGCCCTCCTTCCCTCCTCTCCACCCCCCACCTAAAGCTAGTTCTATTTTTATAGGCACAGGATTTGACTGACAACAGGAACTTCCTGTTTAGGGGCAGGAAGTGAGTGATCACAGAACCACCAAGGACCTACCATCCTAGAAGGGCAAAAGTAGCTCTCCGGCCCCCTGCAGGGGAAGAAACAACTCCTGGTGGGGGACTCCATTGTTAGGAAGGTAGAACTGGGCAAGGAAGGGGAGAGGGAGGTAAGGTGCCTGCCTGGTGCCATGGCTTGGAGGGACAGGGAGCGAATCCTCAGTATTGCCAGAGCAGCTGCACAGTGGAGGGAGCTGGATTTCATTGTCCACCTAGGGACAAATGACCTGGCTAAGAAAGGGGTTAGAGAAGTGCAGGAAGAGTTTGTGGAATTGGGGAGGGGCCTTAGTCAAGTAGCACGCATGGTAACCTTCTCAGAGGTGCTACCCATCTATGGCATAGGAGAGGCTAGGGTGTTCTGTACCATGGGATTCAATCAGTGGTTGAAAAAATGATGTGGAGCTCAGGGATTTGGCTTCATTGGGGACTGGGGGTCCACCTGGAGTGATGCAAGCCGAGGGAGAAGGGTAGGGTAAATGGAGAAAGTGACAAAGGCAAGAAGGACAGGGATGGGGCAAAAGGGGGTAAGGCCATCAGGAAATGGAGGGTAATGAGTACCAATGCCCATAGTCTGGGCAACAAGCTCCCTGAGCTGGTGGCCTTAATGGAAGAGGGATGCCTGGATATCGTAGTGGTCACAGAAACATGGTACACAGAGAACCATGACTGGGATGTTAACATACCACGGTACATAACTTACAGGAGAGACAGGCAGGGGAGAAGAGGGGGAGGAGTAGCTCTCTATGTAAAGGAAGGGATAAAAGCAACTGGACAAAAGAGTAAACAGGGAGGAGAGGAGGCACTGTGGGTCACCTTGGAGACTGGAAAGGGCACCACAATCCGCACAAGGGTTGTGTACAGACCCTCATGTCAGGGGGAAGGAATGGACAAGGAGGTGATGGAAGGCATTCTTAGAATGGCAGAGAAAGGGGAGATACTGTTGATGGGAGACCTGAATATGCCAGATGTTAACTGGAGCACATTTGCTGCAGCCACATCCAAGAGCAGGCCCATTCTTGATGCCCTACAGGTGGCAGGCATTAGACAGCTAGTTTCGGAACCCACTCATGAGGGAGCAATCTTAGACCTTGTACTCTCAAACAGGGGCAGTGAGAGCATCTCAGATCTAGAAGTGGGTTGCCATCTGGGGACAAGTGACCATCAAACAGTGTGGTTAAACTCAGCTACAGAGTCAAGCCATACAAAAGTGAGGGTACTGGACTTTAGGAGGGCTGACTTTGGCAAGATGGGAGAGTGCCTCAGAAAAGCACTAGCAAACAGGCTAGAAGGAGGTGTGGAGCAACAATGGGGAATTATCAAACTGCCATCACAGAGGCAACAAGCCTTTGTGTGAAGCAAATAAACAAATCAAAATGAAAGAAAAAGCCACTATGGTTCTCAAGAGAGGTGACTGTGAAAGTCAGGAAGAAAATATAGCATTCCGAAGTATAAGGAAACACAGAAAGAGCAGGACAGAGAGCTGTACCAGTTAAGGCAGAAAGAAGCAGGAGGGAAGTCAGAATAGCAAAGGCCCAAACTGAGGAAAAGATAGCCAACTCAGTTAAGAAGGGGGATAAAACCTTTTATAGGTACATCATCGAGTGTAGAAAGACAAAGGGAGGGACAGTGAGGCTGAATGGAATGAACGGTGGGTGGGCAGAGGGGGATGGTTAAAAAGCAGGGATATTGAACGAATATTTCTGCTCAGCATTCTCAAAACAGGAGGGGGAAGTGCCTAATCCAATGAACAGAAGCACTCTTGATAGGGGGGGTCAATCCCAGTCCTTTCACAGAAGAAAGGGTTCTGCAAGAACTCCTAAAACTGAAGGTGGACAAAGCAATGGATCCTGATGGAATTCACCCAGAATTCTAAAAGAATTAAAGGAGGAACTAGTGAAACCACTGGCTACTCTTTTAATAAATCATGGAGGATGGTGTGGTACCCGAGGACTGGAGGAAGGCGGACGTGATTCCCTTCACAAAAGTGGGACCAAGACAGAGGCATTAAACTACAGACCTGTCAGTCTGACCTCTGTGGCAGGGAAAGTGATGGAGTCACTTCTGAAGGAAAGAATAGTTGAGTACTTAGAGGCCAGTGGGGCACAGGACCCAAGGCAGCATGGGTTCACAGCGGGAAGGTCATGTCAGATGAATCTAATAGATTTCTTTGACTGGGTGACCAAAGTAGTAGACCATGGAGGGGCTGTGGACATGGCCTACCTAGACTTTAGCAAGGCATGTGACACAGTCCTACACAAAAGATTAATAGTCAAATTAACCAGCCTGGGAGTGGGTCCCAGGGTGGTAGCCTGGGTAAAACATTGGCTGCACAACAGGACACTGAAGGTAATTGTAAATGGAGTCCACTCTGAAGAAAGAGGGGTTACTAGTAGGGTACCGCAGGGTTCAGTATTGGGTCCAGTCCTTTTTAATGTCTTCATCAGTGACATTGCAGAGGGACTGGAAGGAAAAGTATGCCTTTTTGCAGATGACACAAAGATCTGCAACAGGGTTGATACACAAGGAAGTGTGGAAAGGATGAGGAGTGACTTGGCCAGGTTGGAGGAATGGTCAGAAGTATGGCAGCTAGGATTCAATGCAAAGAAGTGCAAAATAATGCACCTGGGAAACAAGAACCCAAGGAAAGAATACGCAATGGGGGGGTAGTAACAACAACAAAAAAGGAAAGGGACCTGGGGGTAATCATATCAGATGACCTTAAGGTTATCAAACAATGTGAGAAGGCAGTAGGGAGGGCTGGGGGTATACTGGGTTGCATAGGGAGAGGCATCATCATCAGAAAACAGGAAGCTGTTATCCCTCTGTACAGACAGTTGGTGAGATCCCATCTGGAGTACTGTGTCCAGTTCTGGAGACCCCATCTCTGCAAGGACATAGACAGGATACAGGCAGTCCAGAGGAGGGCAACTAAAATGGTGCAGGGTCTGCAAGAGAAGCCATATGAGGAGAGACTAAAGGAGCTTAATATGTATACCCTTGAGGAAAGAAGGGAGAGGGGGGATGTGCTAGAAACTTTTAAGTACCTCAGTGGAATCAACAAAGTCCAAGAGGTAGCATCTTTCAGAAAAGAGACGCAAGAACAAGGGGACACAATTTAAAGATAGAAGGGGAGCGTCTAGGGCAATGTGAGGAAGTATTATTTCACAGAGAGGGTAGTAGATGCATGGAACAGCCTTTCTGAGGAGGTTGTGGGGTCCAAAACTGTGGAAGAATTCAAGAATGCGTGGGACAGACATAAGGCAATTCTTGTGGGGGGGTAGGAAGAAATAGGCTGTTGGTTAACTAGGATCTGCGGCCTATCCTGTAGGTAGGGAAATGGGCAGACTAGGTGGGCCAAGCGGTCCTTATCTGCCATCAAAGTCTATGTTTCTATGTTTCTGTGGTCTTGCAAAACCATCACACAGTCAAGGGCAGAATTTGGAAGGGGGAAAAAGAAATTTGTTTGCAAACAATAGACCCTATCCTGTTTGAATTTTTTTTTTTTTTTTTTTTTTAAGAGTAGTGTACATAGAAGAATGTCTGTTCAGTACAGCAAAATGAACTTGGAGAAACTAAGGAAAGTTTGTGGGGAGAAGGGCATCGCTAGTGAAAACAAAAATAAAAGGCAACTCATGGAAGCCATTCTGGCAGCTGAGACAGATGAAGTGCCACCCAACTTAATGCCTGAGGTGGTGACCTTGGAGGTCCAGAGCCCAGAGGAGAAGGAGCCATCTACAGACCAAGAGCCTGAGCTGAGGAAGCTTCAGATGCAGGAGAAACCGCTTGAGAATGAGCAAGAAAGGGTTGAGATGGGGCAAAAGAGGTTTGAGATGGAAATGGAGGACCGATGGCAACAGAGAGAGCTGGAGGAATGACGGCAACAGAGAGAAGCCGAAGAATGACAGAGCCAGGTGGAAGAACAGAAGTGCCAGGCAGAGGTGGAAGAATAGCAACACTAGGCAGAGGGGGAGAAACTAGAGCACTAGAGGAAACATGAGCTGAAAAAGCTGACTCTCCAACCGATACCAACCCCATAGCAGGTAAGTGGTAGATAAATAAATAGATAAATAGACAGTGTTGGCAGATAAGGGACTATGGCCCACCCAGTCTGCCCATTTCAGCTTGTAAGTTCAGTTTGTTTTCCTAGAAGTCTGCTGCCCCTTACCCCTGGCCTCCAGAATTCCCTTATGTCTATCCCATGTATTCTTTAATCCCGTGATTGTTTCAGCCCCGACCACTTCCTCTGGCAGGGTGTTCCACTTGTCCATCATCCGTTCTGTGAAGAAATTCTTCCTCTTGTTTCCTCTGAATCATCCTCACTCCAACTTCATCCCATGTCCTCTAGTCCTGGAACATCTTTTTCACTTAAAAATAGTGTATTCCTGCACCCTGTTCTTCCCTGTAAGATACTTGTATGTCTCTATCATATCCCCTCTCTCCCTCCTCTCCTCCAGGGAGTACATGCTCAGTTCCTTCAACCTGTCCTCACAGGACTTGTGATGCAATCCATGCACCATCTTTGTTGCCCTCCTCTGAACCTTCTCTACCCTATCTATGTCCTTACGTGGTAAGATCTCCAGAACTGTACACTGTACTCCAGGTGGGGCCTCACTAGTGTCTTGTATAGTGGAATTATGACCTCCCTTTTCCTGCTGGTGACGCCCCTGCCTATGCATCCCAGCATCCTATTTGCTTTATCTGCTGCCTCGTCACACTGTTTCCCTACCTTGAGGTCATCAGAGATGATAACCCCAAGATCTCTTTCCTGCTTGGCACATGCTATATCCTCACTCCCCAACTGATATATTGTGCTAGGGTTTTTGTGCTCCATATGCATTATACTAACATACTAACATACTATTTGCCACCAGATTAGGCCTTACGGTCTATCGAGTCTGCTCAAACCTAGATCCTTAGTTGGATGCCGAGACCCTCCCATCCCTTGATCTCCAGAAACCCTATCATCCATCCCCACCCCGGGACAGGCCATCATCTGATACATCCACTTTCTGTGTCTGTCCCACCTCTCTTAAAGCCCTCCACTGTGGATCTCTGAACCAGCTCACCAGGCAGTGCATTCCAAGGGTCCACCACCCTCTCGGTGAAAAACCTCCTCCCTTTCCCCTCACCCTTCCACCTTCAAACCATGCCCTCTGGTGATACCTCCCTGCTTTAGTCTAAAGATCCCTCCATGTTTACCCTATTTATTCCCTTGAGGTACTTGAAGACCTCAATCATGTCCCCCTGTCACTCCTCTCCTCCAATGAAAACAGGCAGAGCTCCTCAAGTCTGTCCTCATAAGTCAAATCCCCTAGCCCTCGTATCATCTTAGTTGCCCTCCTCTGTACCCTCTCCAGGAGCTGTATGTCCTCTTCAAGTGTGGTCTCCAGTACTGTACACAGTACTCAAGGTGTGGTCTAACCAGTCCATTGTACAGCGGCAGAATCACTTCCTTGCTCCTAGAGGTGATCCCCTTCACGATGCATCCCAACATCCTGTTTGCCTTGCTAGCTGCTCCTGCACTGCTCAGAGTTATTCATACATGTATCCACCATGACCCCTAGGTCTTTTCCCCTAATGAGGCCTCCAGGCCTCCCTCCCAAGGGTGTACCTGTGTTTAGGGTTTCCCGACCAAGATGCAACACCTTGCACTTGGTGATATTGAAATTTAATTTCCATGTGTGAGCCCAGCTTTCCAGGGTGTCCAGGTCCCCTTGCAGGGCCACCTTCCCCTCTTCTCCCTCAACTACTGCTCCCATCTTGGAGTCATCCACGAAGAGACTCATTTCACACCCTATACCCTCCCTGATGTCCGATATGTATGCATTAAACAGGATTGGACCTGTACCTGTTCTTTGGTCATGCCCACTGTGACTAAATTAAACATTTTGGTGTGGTGCTATAACAAAAAGCAACAAGGAATGCAGAGTTCCTTTTCTAAAGCAATAGGTCTGCGGAGCACAACCCGCTGCAGCCATAAAAACAGCAAACACACACACACACACACACACACGGTGCATATACTTTATACATTATTTATTGGTGCAAAAAATGCGACCAAATACTCCCCTACATATCGACTCCAAACAAGTTTTCTCCTCGGGGGTAAATTTGGTGTGGTGCTGTGCTGTTTGCCAACAGAAATGTGTGCTGGCACCTCCCAATACATCCACAGTATGAATCCAGTAGGGTAAAGTCAAAACATAATCTCGAGTGAAGAGATTTAAAAAAAATTGCTAGTGGTGGCCATCTTTAATGACGTAAGTCATCAATTACAAAATTAGTAATAAAAGGTATTTTGAAAACATCTTAGAGAAATCAAAATAGACTGATGGTGAATCTAAGGATGTCAGAAACATATTTGTGCTAAAAAAAAACGAACTTTTTTTCCCAACTAACACCATTGTTGTTTTAAGTAGATAAGAGGCTCAAATGAAAATGACTTGATACTGACAGGTACTATGTCTTTAACAAATCTCCCTTCTGACAGTGTCTGTATTTCCATCCTCTTCCTCTGTTTAGCAAGCAGGAACTGCTGAGCTGGATTGAAGCTGGACCCTACGGAAAGTGAAATGTTGCATATCAGCTGGCCTGTCCAAGATAAACAAATTTAAATAAATCCAGGAAAGGACACTCAATGATGGTACTGCTGTTTTTGTGTTAAACTCGCGCTTTGCCTAAGTGCCGTCTGTGTGTTGGGAGTGCCTTCAATGGTTGCGGTGATCCTCTGTACATGCCAAGCACCTCATATGCATCCATGAACCTCCAACCCACAGGGGCATAGCTACAAGGTTGCAGGGGGTGCAGTAGCTCCCATGCCCATGAGGTTTGAGGGTCCCAAATCATAATTTTGATGTTTATTCAAAACTGGAAAGGGGCCCTGTAACATCATCTTGCACTCAGGCCTTTTGGGAATTTGCTATGCTACTGCCAACCCATGCATCCTCAATGGTGATTCTCCTACCCAGTCCTGCTCAGCAGGTGTACTTACATGGGCTGTCATGCCCAGAGACAAAGAAACCAAAACAGTATCAGGGAGCTGAATGGAGAGTGAGGACAGTGTGCAGCCAGAGGGAGGTCAACCCAATACTGCACGAGAACAAAGCGGAAGCTCACTCACTACTGATCTGGCAAGAAGTACAAGTTGCAGGGAAAATGTGGCAGCTGAAGACAGCCTGGTGGCACTGAGGGTTGTGACACTGGATGCCACACCTCACAGCGTGCCAGCAATCTGGCTTCAGAAATAGACTTGGGTTGTTGGGGGCTGGCTGGGGGGGGAGATTGAGCATCCAAGGGATGGCTCTCCTCTCCCAGGGAGGGTGGATTTGTTTGCTTGGCCTTTGACTTCCACCAGGTGGAGGCCTGTTGGTAGTGCAGTCTAGGGCAGCACGGAATGGGAGGTCTGCGGCTTAGTGAGTAGTGCATATACCCATACGCATGCTCACCACAGCCGCAGAGGGGAGGGGAAAAGAAAAGCAGAAAAGGGAGGTCTGGGACTGCATGAACCCTGTCTACCCATCTGCAGATCCCAGCTGCCACCTGGGGTTGGTCTGCACTAGATTATATGTTCGGGGGGAGGATAGCCATCCCTCCCTGGCTCTGCCATGGAGGGGATTCTGTGGGGGTACCTGTCTGCTCTGGGGAAGGCAGATGCTGGTCCATGGGGCAGGAACAGAGCTGAGAAGCTGCCTCAGATGTCCACAGGGAGAAAAAGTGATGAAAAAAAAATATGGCAACTGAGCTAACAGCACAGCGGACATGCTGTTTGGCTGCCTTCTTGTGTTTTCACTCTCAAATCATGTTCTTTTTGACGAAAAATAATAAAAACCTGTGAATTATTTAGGTAAACTCTAAGTACACATGGAAATGGCAGAAATAAGGAAAGAACAGCTTTAGTCTTTGTCTGAGTTTTTATCTCTGAAGGTTGGCCTTTTGGATTGTATATTTTACTCTGTAGTTTTGAGTCCCGGGTATGGAGGAGAGGACAGTGGAGTATTCTCAGCCCAGCAGGCCTCGTCATCTCATGATCCAAACCGGCAAGCTTCAACTCTGCATTCTACTTCTCAACTAAAAACACTCTCCTGTTGTATAACCAGTTCTCATTCTTCTTTTTCAGCTGATCGGCTGTCAGTTATTCAGCTTGCTGACCTCAAAGGTGATAGGAAATGATTTTTAGATGATTAACTGCCCTCCCATTTTTATGTTGGCTTGTGCCTGCGCAGCCAACATATTGCAGTAGTAGCAGATCTGGAGGTGCGGTCACTGTGAGCGAATGCAGGGCACGCATCAGTAGGTGAGTCCCTCATTCCCCAATAGGCACTGATACCCGCAATGCTTAAAGTGGCCACAAGATCTAAGAAAAGTGCCACTGCAATGAGAGCCAAGCTCATGCAGCAGCACAATAACACGCCTCCTGATGTGCCTTTCCTGGTGAAGCACTTCACTAAACATGGCGTCACTGATTGCCGCCACTTCATTTGCAGATGGGAGAGCCCACTCCCTGCCGGCATGATGCCCCCTCCCATTCTAAGTGTGTGCCAAGGGGGTGCCCAATCCCCCTTAGCATCATGCACCCCCCCAACAGTCTTTCCTTGCTGACAGGGGACCCAATCCCCATCGGCTTCAGTCCCCCTTACCTAGTTTAGTTTGCCAATGAGGAGTCCACTCCTGTCGGCATAATGTCCCCATCCCTCGATGTGTGTTGTGTAAGTCAAGGGGGGGTGCATGATCCTCTCTGTATCATGCTGGCCCTCTACTCATTTCTAGGCGCCGACAGGGGCCCAATCCCCATTGGTTGTGGTCCCTCCCTGTTATACAGATGGTACACTGGGAGCCCACCAAGTGTACCAAACAAACACCTGCAAAAAAAGAAAACCAACCTTTGTTGTCTTTTTTTTTTTTACCTGTAAAAGAAGAAAACGGTCCCTCATGGTTTATCCTGCCTCCTCCCCCAACCCGTGCTCCACCCTCTGTGTACCCTGACTCCCACGCACCCCTTACTCCATACTTACCTCCGAGTCCAGCACAACAATCTTCGGTGGACCAGGAACACGTCTGCCCTCTTCAAAGCCAACCGCAAACTGAAGAAATGCTGGTAAGCTGTATAATGGCATAAATAGGGTTTTTTCAACTTTGTGCATATCTCGGACATTTTGGGGAATTTTTGCACCAGATTTTCAACATGGGGTTATTGGGACTCCTCCTCATGAATTCAGTCACTGTCAGGATGCCATTCGGTCCCAAAAGGTGATTTCTTGGTCACTGCACAGAAACACCTTTCGGGACAGATTAACAAAACAATAGTGCCACTGTTCATGAGGTGGGCTCTCAAAAACCCTATATTGCAAATTTGGTGAAATAAATCAAAAAAATTACTATTTTAAAAGTGTGTGTTGTGCAGTTTGCACGCACGCTTGTAACTTCATGAATTTATAATATTTTCACTCCAGATTTTCAACATTGTCATTTTGACACATCTGCTTATGAACAGTACAGCTGTCATTTTACATATCCTGGCCGAAATGTGTTTTTGCACTTCTGACACAGAATAGCACGGTCGCTGTGGAAGATCACTTTTAGGGACAGATTAAGAAAATGACAGTGGCACTGTCCATGAGCAGAGGTCCTAAAATGCCTATGTTGAAAATCTGGTGATGGAAGTCCATAAAATGACTGTTACAAGCATGCATTGCGCAGTTTCCACGCAACCTTGTAACTTCGCAGATTTGCAATATTTTCTTGCCAGATTTTCAACACTGGCATTTTTTCACACCTCCTTATGAATGGTACAGCTGTCATTTTTCACATCTTGCCCAAATGTGTTTTCTCACCTGTGGTGCACAATGGTGTGGTCGCTGTGGGAAAACAACTTTTGGGACACATTAACAAAGTCACAGTGCCACTCTTCATGACGGGAGGTCCCAAAATGCCTATCTTGAAAATGTGGTTAAAAAAATCCCAAAAATAATTGGGTTACGGATGTGTGTTGTGCAGTTTCTATGCCTGCTCATGACTTCACCAATTTTGCATATTTTCACTCCAGATTTTCAACGTTGCCATTTTTTTATGCCTTCTCATGAACAATACAGTTGTCATTTTTCATACCCTGCCAAAAATGTGTTTTCATGCCTGTGTCGCCAAATGGCATAGTCGTTGTGCAAAACCACCTTTCGGCTAAAAAACTGATAGTGCCACTCTTCATGAGGTGGGGTCACAAGAAGCCCATGATGAAAATTTGGAGTGAAAATATCAACAAATGGCTACGTTGTTAGGGTTTCCAACTGTAACACCGCACCCTGTAGAGACTGACAGGCATCAGGGGAGTGACTTGGGATCATCGGCTGTAATGCTCACACCATTCCACCCCCACCCTGCAGCCAGTCACAGGCATCGAGGTATGCCTTGGAGTCTTTGGCCCTAAAATACACTCCATTCTCCTATCCCATCTCAGCATATTTCCTTATGGAATGGGGTAAGTATAAGGCCCAAAGACTCCAAAGCACACCACTACACTTGTCGGTGTCTATAGAGCAGGGTAAGGTTAAATGGCATGAGCGTTATAGCTGATGACCCAAAGGCACATCCCAATGCCTGTCAATCTCTGCAGGGTGGGGGTGGGGTTGGCATCAGTTCAATACTTCACTACCATTCCTATTATGCATCTCTAACTCTTGCACTATCAATGCCAGCGAGACAACATTCGGCATTGACAAATGCTTGTTTCTTTCTGTATCAGTTATGTATTCTGATATGCTTCAACCAATGTTTGATAATAAGGGGATATGTGATGGGCAGTCATATGATAGCGGATCTATCAGTATGAGTGGCAAGTGAGCTTGGGCTTATCACTCGTGGCTCTGAGTTCACTTGCTATGAGTGTTGATATATTTGCCGTTGTATGACTGACCATCACGTTTCAGTTTTATACAATAGGGGTTGATCCCTTGGCATTTGTCTTGTGAGGATACATTTGTTATGGTCTAGTTATTTACCTGTTCCATGTAGTGTTCATGTTTCTTCACGTGCTGTCCTGCTGTTAGGAATGGGGTGAGCTTGGGGGGGGGGAGACCTTGAATGTTTTGATGATAGCGTTTACATAGTGTTGATGACAGCAGATATGTAGGGTTGTGATAACCTGCTGTTTTCCACTGTGTACACATCATGACTACAGCTTTTATTTGTAGTAGTGATCTGCATTTTATCGGATGCATTGTCTGTCAATCCTTATTATATAATGAATAATCTTGCTTTGCAGTGCCCTTTGATCTACATCAAGTTCCACTCTCCTCAGCAGCCGCAGTTCGTTCTTTTCACACGTCTAAGACATTCCACAACATCAGTTACACAGTGCCATACTATTTCATCTGAATGGCCTGGAATGGTATTACAGATGTCATAGAAGGTCCAGGCAGTATGAAAACGGACAGCACCAACTGCTGAGGAGAGAGGGATTCAGGGTAGTCACAAACACAAAATAAAATAAGTTATTAATTTAACAAAATTGGCCGAAACATATCAGAATACTGTATAGACACTAAATGCAGAATAGGAGGACATCTAGAGTGTTTTTTTTTTTTTTTTTTTATCTTTATATTCTCTGGTAACGGGTAAGGCTCACTAGGCAAAAGTGTCTGTTCTCAGAGGTGACCTGGGAGCACTGGGGAGGTTATATGATTTGCTCAGAGTCCTACAGTATGGAAGTGGATGTTGTGAGGATGAAACCCAGCTCTGCTGTTTGTACCAAGTTCACTCTTGGCTCATTCCACTAACCTCTAAGCTATGCTGTCAGCCTAAAAATTGATTGGCTTACATTAACCATTACAATATAATATATGAGAAACATATGGGCATTTACATTAATCACATGAAGAATGTTTAAACAAATATTTCCTCATCTTTAAATAGCAACGGTCTACTTTGGATTCTTCACCTGTTTTTGTGACCCTGCTTCCATGCAGAGAGTATGAAGGAGTTGAAGTCTCTCAAGTGTGTACTTCTCATCCTGGTCATGCCATACAAACTCTGGGAACTCAATAATGTAACAGCCTCTCATCAATACAGTTTTGAGCTGAGTTGAATGCTTTGACAGGATATTCACCACACATTTGGCAAAGACATTTCTTGCAATTCTGATTTTAAAGTAACTAAAGCTAAAGTAACCAAGAATGGGAAACAATGCAGAAAAAAAATCTGAATTAATCAAAAAAATTGGAGCTCCATGTTCAAGTACTGGAGTGTAGTGCCACATCAGTAATGAGACAGCTGTAACATGGTCCATGACGTTGAGTTACTTAAGCAATAAAGCAAGACCAGGGTTAAATTATCAATCTGTTAATAACCCTCTAGGGGGGTAAAATTATTCTAAAAGAAAAGAGTTAGAAATGTACCTTTTGAATGTTTTCCTCAATGAGAGGGAGATTTTTTTCATCAAAATACTTCATCCACCAACTTTTAAAAGAGCATATGCTTAGTAAAGATATACATCATTAAGAATGAAGGTTTGGGGCCTTTGGATGCCTTAGTAATCATTTTGTTTCCTTTCATGTGTTTCTTTACTTATGCTTTCATCATTCATTTTTATGTTTGCTTGAACGCATGTGCAAGAAACACAGTGCCATCATCGGAGATTTCGGAGGTGTCGCCTTCTCCTCCAATTCAGTCAGTGTGCTGGCAGGCACGGCCTCTGTAAGCCAATGCATTCTGGAGCTGTCTGGACGTGCTCCAAAATGCAGTGGCATACAATTGAAAGGGGGAGCTATGCTTGAGTGAGCAGCGATAAGATATCGCCTGCTCATGCAATCTCCCCCACCGTGTGCACCCCCAGGCACTGTATAGCCGGACCAGGTGCCCAATCCCTGTCGGCTGTGCTGCGTTCCCCACCTTCCCCAAAGGCTTCAAAATGCCATGCTGGGTGCCACAGTGTGACAACTAATGATATAGCTGACAGAATTGCCGTCCCGTTGGCTGAAGCGCCCCACAACATCCTTGTGCCACACCAGGAGCCCACCCCAGCATGGCAATCTGTTCCTTAGGCCGACAGAGGTGCTCAATCCTGTCGGCTGAATGCCCAACATCCTTGTGCCATGCTGGGAGCCCACCCCAATGTGGCAAACATCCCACGTCATTGTTTTTTTTCTACCTGTAAAGAAAAAAGTGGTCCCTGATCTCCGCCCCTCCCACAACCCGCACCCACCCACTGCGCACCAGCCTCCCACACCCCTTCACCCATACTTATCTCCAGACTCGGCGCAGCGATCTTGAGTGGACCGGGAACCGTTGCACTCTTCAAAGCCTACCGCGAACTGAGGAAATGCCGGTAAGCTGTATAATGGGCTAGATGGGAGGGGTTCAACTTTGTTGCATATCTCAGGCATTTTTGGGAATTTTTGCACCAAATTTTCAACATGGGGTTTTGGGACCCCTTCTCATGAATGATGTCACTGTCATGGCGTTATTCAGGCCCGAAGGGTGATTTCATGCAGTCACTGCGCGGTGACTGCGGTACTGCCCCAGGCCGAATACCATGACATATATCAATCATGAAAGAGATCTGATGTTGAAAATTGGTCATCAAATCAAAAATATCTGTTTCTGGCGTGCATTGCGCGGTTCTATGCAGGCTCATAAGTTGCGGATTTTCAATATTTTCACTCCAGATTTTCAACATTGCCATTTTACCACACCTTCTTATGAGCAGTACAGCTATCATTTTCACATCTCACCCAAAAGCGTGTTTCACCCACCATGTAGCGCACAATGGCGCAGTCGGTGTGCGAAATCAATGTGCGGGATAAATTAAGAAAATCACAGTGACACTGTTCATGAGCAAAGTCTTAAAATGGCTATGTTGAAAATTTGGTGAAAAAATTCCAAAAAATGACTTTTACGAGTGTGCGTTGCACAGTTTCTATGCATGCTCGTAAGTTTGCAAATTTAATATTTTCACTCCAGAGTTTCAACATGTCCATTTGATTAAACTTCCTTATGAACAGTATAGCTGCAATTTTTCTGTGTCGCCTAAAATATGTTTCGCACATGTAGTGCACAATGGTGCTGTTGAAGTGCAAACGCAATGTTTAGGACAGATTAAGAAAATCACAGTTACACTGTTCATGAGCAGAGGTCTTAAAATGACTATGTTGAAAATTTGGTGACAAAAGTCCATAAAATGACTGTTACGAGTGAGCATTGCGCAGTTTCCACGCACCCTCATTAGTTCATGACTTTGTAATATTTTCAGTCAGGATTTTCACCAGTGACATTTTTCCACACTTCCTTATGAAGAGTACAGCTGCCATTTTTCACAATATGGCTGAAGTGTGTTTTCACACTTTCAGTGCAGAGATGCGTGGTCAGCTGTGGGAAATCATTGTTCAGCACAGATGAAGAAAATCACAGTGACACTGTTCATGATCAGAGGCACCAAAATGCCTGAGTTGACAATCTGCTGTAAGAAATCCTCCAACCTAATTATATTACAGGTAATGCGTTGCACATTTGCTATATCGCTAATTGACTTCTCATTTTTTAAATATTTTTACTACACATTTACAACATAGCCATTTTACACCTCCCATGAAGAAGTACAGCTGTAATTTTTTCATCCTGTTCAGAATATTTTTGCACCTGTGATGCAAAATGCCGTAGTCACTGTGCATAAGCAGCTTTCGGCTAACAGACTGATATTCCCCCTGTTCATGAGGTGGGGTTACAAAACAAACATGTTGAAAATCTGGAGTGAAAATACCAACGAATGCCTGAGGTATTAGGGTTTTCAACTATAATGCCCAACCCTATACAGAATGACAGGAATCAGGGGTGTGACTTGGGATTCTTGCCTGTGATGCTCATACCATTCCACACCCTGCAGTCAGTGAGAGGCATCGAGGTATGCCTTGGACTCTTCAGCCCCAAACTTCACCCCATTCTCCTATATCGCACCCATCTCACCATATTTCCTAATGAAATGGGGTGCGCATAAGAGCCAAAGACCACAAGGAACACCGTGGCACTTGTCAGTCTCTGCAGGGTGGGGTGTGGTGAAATGGCGTGGCCGTTATGCCTGACGACCCAAACACACACCCCAATGCCTGTCACTCTCTGCAGGGTGGTGGTGGGGTTGGCTTCAATTCAATACTTCACTGCCATTCCTATTACAGCTCTGTAACTTCTACACTACCACTGCCAATGCCAGCAAGCAAACATTCGGCATTGACAAATGCTTGTGTAACCCTAGATGGCGCTATCCCAGGGCTACTACCCCTGCCTGATTTGCCACTAACAGGTTGAGGCCTGGATCCAATGGTGGTGCCTCACCCAGAGGTCAGGGTTTGCAATAGTTAAACTAACTTGGTCACAGCCCTCTGGGACACTGCAACCCCCTTTCTTCCCACTAGTGGCCCACACAATATATCAAATTACCTTCACAGTATACACTTACCTCCAGGTCTGGTTCCGGCACTGGGACCTCCTGTGAAATGAGATACAGTGCAACAATCACAGTACAGTACTTTAACATAGACAAATACCTCCAGGCAGTATAACTTTGCTGAAACAAGCAGCTCTGATTTATTTAGGGGATATAACAAGGACAGGGAAATCAGGTTAATTAGCTTATCACTCTAATAATCTACCTATGGCTCTGTGCACAGGCCTATCCCTATCAGTTACTGTCCTGGGTACCCAAGCCCTAGTGGCTAGTCAAACCGTGGCAGCTGGTAGGGCCCTTTCACACAGAGAAAGGAGAATTAAACAGTCAGCAGTACAGTAATTCCATTTGGATTTAATGTGGCAATTCAACAGGAGCAACCCTGAATTAGTACTCACGACCTCCAAATAAGATAGGGTCCTTCAATGTCAGCAGGGCTCACTTGAGGTACACAAACCTCTTCACACATCCATATAAAAGAAAGTACTATACCAGGCAGGCTGCATCTGTCCCGATCGCGATACTGCGCAATACCGGGAGAACACACAGCAGATTCAGTTCCTGACAGACCGAGGTGCAATTTTCAGCAATTCTTCCAGTCTTCTACAGGGTGAGCCTGGTTTCTACTCTTCAGAGATCCTTTGATTCTTTCACAGGATTCAGTCCTAACAAGCTGTTACACAAGCTGCAGACCGGAACTCTGGGCCTTACACGTTTTGACTAAAACTGCACACTGAAAAGCACAGGGCTCCTTCCTTCTTCACTGCCAAAGCTCAACTGAAGCTCCAACCGACAAAACTGGGCACTTCCCTTTGAGTTCCTCCCAGTTCTTGACTGGATTGGCTGTCACTCACAATAGACTGCTGCTGTTGGTCCAAAAGGCACTGAAGTCTAAACTACATCTCCCAGAGTCACTGCCCATACAATCCTCTTGTGGCTGGCTCAGATTATGAGTCCAAGTTCTGATTCGTCCAAGGCACCATTTTAGAGCTAGCTTACCCCACACTGATTGGTCCAGTTCAGCAGTTCAAAACTAGAATGGGGAACTAGCAGACACAGTTCTGACTGCAAAGAAAGCAGGTTAGACAAACTGTAATTTCATTATTACTCTAAATAATTTCTGGCAAACAGTTACATCTTTCAGATGGGTTCCCTTTGCACTCCTAGTGACTGCAAAAATGAAGTGAATTAGCAGCAGCTCAAGTGGTACTCAGAGAAGCACACAGTCCCCCCATACAAACTAATTATGTCTGCAAGCAGACAGCTCTTAAAGAGACAGTACCAGAGGCTCTAAAAACACTCACTGATAAATGGCTTAAATGCCAAACACCATTCAGGCTTGGAGCATTCAAGCAAGCTCCTGGAAGTCCTTTGGGAACCCCCATTTGCAGGGGGGTTACACTTGTTTATTTTGCCAACTACTAGTAAAAAAGAATCCAATGGAATCCTTGTATTATGAAATCAGAAACTCTTTACTGACAAGGCTGGCACTGTATTTCAATAAGAAACTGCAAATCTGTTTTCAGATTGTTAGAAGAAGAAGAAGAATTAGCATTTATCTGGTGGTTCTCATACAGCTTGTATCTCAAAGCACTTTACAATCAATGCTAGACTGATAGTGAAGAGTCTGAACATGTAGTGGCAGCTATTTCACACATCAACACCCACACATGGCCTTGGACAATTGCATGAACTGGAGGGAGAATGTTGGCCAGGACTTCAGGGAAAGTCCTGTACTGTTGTGTAAGGTACCTTGGGTTCTTTTACTTCCACCTGGACACCCACCAGGACAGCACCAGAGATGGCGGAAGGGACCTTGGTTTAACGTTTCATCTAAGGATGGCACACTCTGGCAGATCAGCACCCCCAGTACTGCACTTGAGTACCAGCATTTGATCCAGTGTGGGACTAGAATGCCAACCTTCTGGTCCAGAGGCAGATGTGCCACTATTTGAGCCATGCTACAGAAGAGTAAAACTTTCTGCCACTAAAATGTTATAGATTTAATAGAAATATGTGATTTTTTCATAACTTGTGCTGTTTTGTTATGATTTAATGGGTGATTTATTTCTTGCTAACCAGATTTTACTTGGGAAGAAGAAAAGAGAAGCCAAATACTGTTTTAAACAAGCATTTGTCAATACCGAAGGTTGATTGCATTAGTCTGTTGAGCTCGCTCACTGGCCCTGTGTCAGACGCTCAGTCTGTTTCTCCCGGTGCTGCAGGCTGCTGTTTTGTACTGGGTTTATTTATTTATTTAGCTTTTGCTAACCAGATAAGTATACTAGACAAGACAATTTGCCTATTTTCAGGTACTACCCAGGAGAGTACAGGAAATTACATACTTACACACTTGGGACCACATGGTACATAATTAAGAAAAGATTACACGTCATGAGACAACAAGGTACAAGTTAGAAAAAACAAACTCACATGTCACGTGCGAACATCATAATGTAGAATACACAAAGTACAAGGCATATGAGGCACATTTAGTTAGAATTGGTACAGCAGAGTAAGTGGTGTGGTGCCAGTTTTGAGCAAGTACAAGGTAAGGATTGGTAGCATCAAGTACAAAACTATCATCTTAAGGGCCAGCTGTTATGCATGAGTGCTAAGTGCTAACATATGTCAAGGGGGTTTTTGGCACCCGCAGGCTGATCCGAGTTTGAGATGGTTGCATAGGGAGGAACACAGGCTGCCCTGAGAAGGGGCAACACAGACCTGGGCTGGGAAGGTGTCCAAAGTTTGGGAGCACATGCTGCAAAATCTGTGTCACCCATTTGAGTCAGAGTCACAGGTACCTTGAGGGTTCCTGCCTGTGTTGGCACTTTATTCTGGCCACTAAGAAATGCACAGCTGTCCCAACAGAGCTCCGTTGAGGTGGCTCACTCCCCCTCTCTCACTCACTCATTCTGTTTCTCCTGGCGCTGCAGGCTGCCCTTTTGTATTGGATTCCTGCCTCTGTTGGTGGGTTTTTCTGCCCACAAAGAAATCTGCAGCAGTCCCAACACAGGTCTGTGGAGCCTGCTGACTCCCCCTCTCTCACTCACTCATTCAGTTTCTGCTGGTGCTGCAGGCTGGCCTTTTGTACTGGGCTACTGCCTGAGTTGCCACCTTTTTCTGCCCACAAAGAAATCTGCAGCAGTCACGATAGAGCTCCATTCAGCTCACTCACTCCCCCTCCTCTCTCTCACTCGCTCATTGTGTTTCTCCCAGAGCTGCAGGCTGCTCTCTTGTACTTGGCTCCTCCCTGCATTTACACCTTTTTCTGCCCACAAAGAAATCCATAGCTGCCCCGACAGAGCTCCGCTGAGGTCGCTCACTCCCCCTGTGTCACTCACTCATTCTGTTTCTCGTGGCGCTGCAGGCTGCCCTTTTGTACTGGGCTCTTGCCTCTGTTGGTGCCCTTTTCTGCCCACAAAGAAACCTGCAGCAGTCCTGACAAAGCTCTGTTGAGCTCGCTTACTCCCCTTCTGTCACTTGCTCAGTCCATTTCTGCCGGCGCTGCAGGTTGCCCTTTTCTATTCTGCTCCTGCCTGCGTTGCTGTCTTCTTCTGCCCACAAAGAAATTTGCCACAGTTACAATAGAGCTCCATTGAGCTCGCTCAGTCCCCCTCTCTCACTCACTCATTCTGGTTTCCCTGCCACTGCAGGCTGCCCTTTTGTACTGGGCCCCTGCATGCATTGCTGCCTTTCTCTGCCCACAAACAAATCTGCAGCAGTCCCAACAGAGCTCCATTGAGTTCACTCACTCCCCCTCCCTCACTCGCCCTTTTGTACTGTGCTCCTGCCTGCATTGGTGGCTTATTCTGGCCAGAAAGAAATCTGAAGCAGTCCCTACACAGCTCCATTGAGCTCTCTCACTCACTTATTCCATTTCGGCCCACGCTGCAAGCTGGCCTGTTGTACTGGGCTCCTGCCTGCATTGCCACATTTTCTACCCACAAAGAAATCTGCAGCAGTCACACTAGAGCTCCGTTGAGCTCGCTCACTACCGCTCTGTCACTCATGTGTTCTGTTTCTCTTGGAGCTGCAGGCTGCACTTGTATATGGGGCTCCTGGCTGTGTTGGCACCTTTGTTTGTCCACAGACAAATCCTCAGCTGTCCTGACAGAGCTTCGTTGAGGTCGCTCAGTCTCCCTCTCTCACTCGCTCATTCTGTTTGTCATGGCACTGCAAGTGGCCCTTTTGTACGGGACTCCTGCCTGCAATGGTGCCTTTTTCTGCCCACAACGAAATCCACGGCAGTCCTGATAGAGCTCCGTTGAGCTCACTCAGTCCCCCTGTCTCATTTGCTCGTACTGTTTCTCCCACAGCTGTAGGATGGCCTTTTGTACCGGGCCCCTGCCTGCATTGATGCCTTTTTCTGCCCACAAAGAAATCCGCTGCAGTCCTGGCAGTGCTCCAGTGAGTTCGCGCACTCCCCTTCCATCACTTGCTCTCTCATTCTGTTTCTTCCAGTGCTGCAGGCTGCCCTTTTGTACTGGGCTCTTGCGTTAGGCCCTTTCTCTGCCCACAAATAAATCCGCAGCAGTCCTGACAGAGCTCAGTTGAGCTCGGTCACTCCCCCCTCACTAGTTCGATCTTAATGTGTCCCAAACAGTGATTTCCCATAGTGACCATGCTATTCTGTGGCAGGAGTGCAAAAACATATTTAGCCAAGATGTGAAAAATGGCAGCTGTACTGTTCATAAGGAGGTGTGGAAAAATGCTGTTGAAAATGTGGTGTAAAAATATTACAAAATTGCGAAGTTACAAGGGTGCATGGAAACAGTTCAATGCACTCTTGTAATAGTCATGTTATGGAGTTTCATCACCAAATTTTCAACATAGGCATTTTAGGACCTCTGCCTATGAACAGTGCCACTGTCATTTTCTTAATCTGTCCTAGACAGTGATTTTCCACAGCGACTGTTCTATTCTGCGCTGGAAGTGCGAAACACATTTCGTACAGGATGGGAAAAATGACAGCTGTACTGTTCCTAAGTAGGCATGGGAAAATGGCAATGCTGGAAATCTGGAGTGAAAATATTATAAATTCGGAGTTACAAGCGTGTGTGCAAACTCAAGTAGCACGCTCGTAACACAGTCATTTTATGGAGTATCATTACCAAATTTTCAACATACCTATTTCAGGACCTCTACTCATGAACAGTGTCACTGTCATTTTCTTAATCTGTCCCGAACACTGATTTCCCACAGCAACTGCACTATTCTGCGCCAGAAGTGCGAAAACACATTTCCACCAGGATGTGAACAATGACAGCTGTACTGTTCACAAGAAGGAGTGACAAAATGCCAATGTTGAAAATCTGACTTGAAAATATTGCAAATTCACGAAGTTATGAGCGTGCATAGCAACTGCGCAGCGCACGCTCATAAACAATCTTTTTTTTATTTTTCCACCAAATTTGCAACATAGGCTTTTTGAGAGTTCACCTCACGAACACTGGCACTGTTGTTTCATTTATCTGCCCCAAAAGACGATTCCGCACAGTGACCGCGAAACCACCTTCCAGGCTGATTAACACCATGATAGTTCTAAAACTCATGAGGAGGGGTCCCAAAAACCCCATGTTGAAAATTTGGTGTAAAAATTCCCAAAAATGCTCGAGATATGCACTAAAGTTGAAAAAACCTATTTATTACATTATACAGCTTACCGGCATTTCCTCAGTTCGCGGTTGGCTTTGAAGAGTGCAGACGTGTTCCCGGTCCAGCGAAGATCGTCGCGCCGTGCTCTGGAAGTGAAGTATGGGGTGAGGGGGTGGGGAGGCAGGGTTGCGCAGTGGGTGGGTGCGGGTTGCAGGTGGGGGGGCTGGGAGACTGAGGGACAGTTTCCTTTTTTGCAGGAGAAAAAATAAGACGTTGCGGGATCGTTTTTACCTTTACAGGGGCATGTAGCACGCTGGGGTGGGCTCCCAGTGTGCCACCAGAGGCTTTTTTTGGGGGGAACAGCAGGGTTTATTATGCCAATGGAATTGTGCATCCTGTCGGCAGGAATAAAGCGGGGGTTTACAGAATGCAGGGGAGGGTCCCCTGCAGCAACAGAACCACAGGGCTCCGAAGCCGATGGGGATTGGTGCCCCCGTCGGCAAATAAATACGGTGGGTGGGGGTGATATTGTTTGTGAACATGGCGGCAAGCCGCTACCATGTTCACAAACAATATCAAGGCTTCTATATCCCGCTATATCGTGACGAGTCGCTCCCTCATTGCAGCGGATGGCTGATGCTGCAATGATGAGGCAGCCCCTGATTGCAGCGGCGAAATTCTCACAACTTGGTGGCAACGTTCCAAACTGCTGTCACCAGCAGCTTGCAACAGCATCGGGGGAAGCGGGACAAGCCTTTGCAGACTGTGGGGGCATTGGCCACAACAGTGCCATGCCTCCACAGCCTGCTTCTCAGCAAGCTGTCCCAATATGTTTCTTGCGCTACACGTAATCAACATAAAAATTGTAAGATCAAACAGATGGACCTTGATAGTGCAAACATATAACAGGCAAAGTTTGGTGCTGAAAGAAGTATTTCTTTTTTAGAAAAATACCTTTATTTTCTCAGTGGAATACACTGGAATCCTAAGTAGTTGACAGTTTATGATACAGAATCACCATACCAGAATTCTACTGAATCCTTTTTACTAGCTGCTTAAAAAGCAAAAATGAAAACTCACTTGTTTCGCTGCACAAACAAATATTTTATTACAAACGTAGAAAATAATTACTAACACATCAAAATAAATAAGATAGTCAATTGTCTAGTTATAATTATAAAATGGGTAGACAATTGTCTATCATTTTAAAATGAGTATGAAAATCCTATCATTTTTATTGGCTGAAACCAGTCACCTGGCCATGCATTAACGCAGCTTAGTGCCTTGACTTAGTCCGCAGAGCTGCAGTAGTTTCATCAAGCACCCTACTGCAGATGGAACTGTGCTGCCAGTGACAATACCCAGCAAACCAGGAGTGACATAGGCTTCAATCATTTTAATCAACTAAGCAACACATAGTAAAAGTCCTGATCTATCTCACATCAGAAGACACATATAACCTTTGCCTTTTCAATTGAATATGCTATAACATATCTTGTGCTGCCGTGGGGACAGGTCACAGAGAGAGAGACACATGCTGGAGACAATATGCTTGCTTCAAACAGCACTTCTCGAATACAGGCTGGCCAGGAGGAGAGAGACAGTGAGACATGTTGGAGACAGTATACTCATTTCAAACACCACTTTAGGCTTGAGCATCGGAAACCAGTGGTGGCCTATACTACCAACTCCTTTCCAACCCCTAGATCAGCCTCTCCTGTGGATTCCCACCTTTCCAGAGGAGGCTCCACTAGACACCAGATCAAGGATAAAACCCAGGACACTTCTCTAAAAAGGGTTCAGACCCCTGCAGGAACTCTTTGGACTGTAACTCAGACTCATCCTCCAACTCTGGTATGCATACACCTATAGAACCTCAGCCTAAGAAGTCCCTGAAGTCCCCTCCGGAGGACCCTTCCTTTGCAGAACTACATATAACTATACAAAATGCCTGTGGCTGGGCTATCCAGGAACAGGATCCAATGCAGAAAAGGCTTGTGGAGCATCTAGACTTGACTGACACAGCTCCTGTGCCTATACTGCCTTAGACTGGCCCCCATGAAGACCTGACATCCACTGTCTGGTAACATCCTTCCTCCATTCCAGCTGTTTCAAAAAAGGCAGACAAGATGTACCACCCCCAGATGGGGTCACACACCTTACTGGCAATCCTAATGCAGACTCAGTTGTTATCATGGCTGCCCACAACCAGTACTCTAAACCTAAACTTTTGAGCATGTCTCCTCTTGATACGGAGTCTAAGCAGCTGGACAATTTGTTGCAAGATCCAGTTCTCCTCCACTTTCTCCCTCAGGTCCCTTAGTTATGTGGCTCTTATGGTTACCTACAAGAAATCTTCCCTGGCTTCACTTGAGTCAAAGTTGGAAGCTATCCTGGCCACTTATGACACAGTAGACTCAGTTGCTTGCACCACAGCCACTACTGTCTGAATTAGGTGACATTTATGGTTCAGGAGTGCTGGCCTGGCACAAGACATCCAGACCTCTATCCTGGATGCCCCTTTCAGAGGATCCATGTTATTCAGAGGTGATGCCAAGGATATTATCTCTGAGTTGCAGGACTGTGGTAAATCCATCCATGACCTTCCGCTTCATGTACCAAAGGGGTGACAAAGACAAACAGCCTTTTCATTGGCAACAGAGACACCAGGCCAAAGAGGCCCCTGCCAAATGCCAGGCCAAATGCTGGTATTCAGCATCAGGAAGCCCTACTCCCCTTGTCCAGTCCCAGAGCCCTCCAGAGGAGCTACCATCTCTCTCCCCTTGGCCTCCTTGACTCATGTGGGACCCCCTTGCCTCCTCTAGATCAGGGTCACAGGACAAAACCAAGGACTATTGGGTCCTTCAGTTAATAGCAGGAGATCACACCATAGAGTTCCTAGACAGGCCTTGGGACAACCCCCAGGCCTCTCCCATTATCCTCCAAGACACCTGTCTCTGATAGGGAATGAGATTCGGGCTCTTCTGAAAAAGTCAGCCATAGAGCCTATGGCTCTGGCACAGATAGGAAGAGGGTACTACTTCCATTTCTTCCTAGTGCCCAAAAAGATAGGTGACCTAAGACCCATCTTGGACCTCATCATGGTCATCCTGTATGTCGAGTACAAAAGGTTCCACGTGCTAACCATCCAGGGACTTCTACCCCTGCTCCACAAGCCCATTGACTTTGTGGGTTGGACATGCAGGATGCTTACCTGCGCATCCCTGTCTTCCAGGCCGACTGCTATTTTCTTCAGTTTGCCTTACAGGGGGAACATTACCAGTTCAAGGCTCTCCCTTTTGGTCTATCCTCAGCACCTTGTGTTTCTACCAAGTGCCTAGCAATGGTGGCTGTGGCCCTATGCCACAGAGGGATCTAATTGTGCCTGTATCTGGATGACTGGCTTCTGTCAGCCTCATCACGGAACAGTCTGAGGGAGTCCCTCTCCTTCACCCTGGACCTATTTTCCAGACTTGGAATAACAGTCAACTATCCCAAGTCCCACCTCTCTCCCCTCCCAGCAACTACAATTCATTTGGGGTGGTGCTGGATATGGTGCAGGACAGGGCCTTCCTCCCATTGGACAGAGAGGAGACCCTGCAGGAACAGGCCTGATTAGTGTCCGACTCACACTGGGACACAGCCTGGTCAATCCTCTGTCTTCTTGGGCTGATGGCAGCTGTAATCCCTACAGTTCCTCTAGCCAGATTGCATATGAGGGTGTCCCAATGGACTCTTTGTGTCCAATGGGATCAGCGGCAGGACAACCTGGACCACAGGGTCCTAGTGTCCGGGTACATGAAGAAGAATCTTCTTGGGTGGCAGTTGTCCAGTCTCTCCACAGGGGTTCCCTTTTCAACCCCCTGCTCCTACCATGACCCTTGCAATGGATGCTTTGTGTCAAGGCTGGGGAGCTCAGTTGGGGACCAGCAGACCCAGGAAACATGATCTCAGCTGGAAGCGTCTCTACACATCAATGTGTTAGAAATGAGGGCAGTACTGTATGCCTTCCAGGCCTTCCAGCCTCTTCTATGTCTGGGGACACTTCTGGTTCAGACAGACAATATGTCTGTGGTCTGCTACCTGAACAAACAGGGAGGCACTCACTTGTATCCTCTATGCTGGAAGGCAATGCAAGTGTGGTACTCGGCAGTCCATCACGACCTCCGCCTGACTGCTGTCCATGTGCTGGGTGTCACCAATGTCCTGGCAGACAGTCTCAGCCACACCACTGTCAGGGCACATGTGTGGGAGCTAAATCAAGAGGTGGTCGAAAGCCTATTCAACCTGTGAGGTAGGCTGGAGATAGACTTCTTTGTCTCCCCATCCAACGCAAAACTACCCAATTCATTCCCAGGCATGGTGTTTTCTGGTGAGATGTGCCTTCTCTTTGCTGGACAGGGAGGATCTTGTATGCCTTTCCTCCTTTTCCAGTGCTTCAGAGGGTTCTCCTGAAGCTATAGGCGGAAGGGGATCACATGATTCTAATAGCCCCTACTTGGCTTCATCAGATTTGGTTCCCTCTGCTTCAACAGCTCTTTTGATGGAACGCCCAGTACCTCTGTCTCTCCACCATGATCTTCTGACTCAGGAGCAGGGCAGACTGGTGCGTCTACACCTCATATCCCTCCACCTGCATGTGTGGCACCTGTGGACATATGTGGAATAACTCAAATTGTTATTCTTTTTACAAAAATGTTAAACTGTGCAGTCAAATTTGTAAAAAATGAATTATAATAGTGATATTTGTTTGAAATGCTATTTGACTTACCATACTCATGCTTGTCTACCAACTTACTCAGTCTCCTACTTGTTTTTGTCCTTTTATTAATTCTTGTTGCTTCTTATCAAGTGATTGTGGATTTTCATATTGTGTGTGCCTGGGGTGGAACAGCAATAAAAGATAAACTATGCAATACCCTCAATAACACACCTACCCCAGTTTACTTTTACCCAAGTCCCATTTTTAGGACTTGTACAGTAAGATCTTCCTTCAAGAGAACAATTTGTAATGAAATGTATAAGATTTACATCGATATTTGGGTATATGCACTTTTATATTATACTAACTATGTGTGTGTGTTTGTACTGTATAGCATTCTCTGAAAAATAAACACATCAAATGTCTTCCTAAACATGTCTCAACATTGTGTTTATCTTCCACCTTGCCACAACATATACTATAGTTGTCTCAGCAGTGTTTGCAGTTAAGGTACAGTACCTTCATGTATATGATGTCCCGGTTCTGTTGAGTTGATTGCTGTAACAATGCATAGAATAAAATGTGAAACATATAGGTAACTGTAATACAGATGGTGGCATTGTTTTATATCTGCCCTTTCTCAATGAACTATACTTTGACTCAGTTAGTGTATGCAACAGCAATTCATGTTTATGTTTAAGCCCATGAAACACCCTTATCTAGTTAATGCATTTACAGCCGTAGTGGCTCTGCCAGAGCTTGTCTTTAACAGCTACTGTGCTTACCTTTACCTGGTCTATTCCTACCAAACCCAGCAGTGTTGTCAAAGACTCCTGGCTTACCAGCATGATATGTTAGAATCTGTGGCTCAGTTTCATTTGCTAGGTCCTGCTAAAAATCCAGGTAGTCAAGGAAGGAAAAATACCTGTTTTCTATGAAGCAGATCAATTGGCCACACACCTGATAGCACAATATTCATAGCATTCCAAACAGAAGTCTGGTTATTGGCTCAGCACATCAGACTCGGAGACACACACACACACACACACACACACACACACACACACACGACTTGTATGGTCAGGCAAACTGGTTCCAATTCACAGGAAGGCTCAAGTACTGTACCAAACCTGCCTCATGGCTAAAAAAATTAAACTAGGCTTGATGACTGCAGGGGTACAGCAGCTCCTCTACCCTCATGAATATAGGTGCTGCACCAGACGCTCTGAGTATGGTTTTCAAAATCCCTTGCTGCCGTATGTCACTAGGTCAGAGAACTTTTGCCTATCGGGCTTCTTACTGGTTTAACTCCTTACCTTCAGACAATGCTTCCTCAACCATGCTTGGCCCTTTCAAGCAAAACATAGGCACCATCTTATTGCAAATGCCAGTTGTGACTGTTTCCACCAACTTCACTTAGTTACAGCAGGCTGGTACTGCCCTACTCTCACACTGGGTCATTCCATTAGTTGGCTCTCCGTATCCTAATCCACATGTCTTTTCTTTTCCACGGCCTGGTAAGGCACTTCCCCTCTGACAGCTTCTTGCCTCCCCTAGTGTCTCCTCCCACTCCACCCCATCCCTCCCTCCCTAAATTCCTCCCTTGTCCTGACTGCTGCTACTGAACTCTTACCTCATTCTTTAAAAGTCATACTCATGCCTATTACCGTCGAGGCCTCCTGGGCTGATTAAATTCTCTCCCTCCCCTTACTGCTGATCATAACTCTTTTATAATTTGACTAGTAGATCTGTCACACCTTTCTACTTGTCCTCATCCACCCCTCTCTCTCTGTAGTCATGTTAGTCAGACTCTGTACAATGCCAATATGTTTGTTATATGTTTTGTATTCTTGCTTAAGATTAGCTTTGTTTGTTAGTCCATAAACTTTGATGCAAAACAGCTATTTTTCCTTCTGCTTATTCTGTTTTTGACTCCCCTCTGACGTGGAATGTATATAATGTTGTATTTGACGTACTCTGTACAATTTCAATATATTATTTTTATTCTGTATCCTTGTCTTAGATTAGTTTAGTTTGTTTAATTACTTACATTCTTGATGCATAACAGCACTGTTTTGTTTCTCATCTGACGTGGAACCTATGTAATGAGCTAGTTCTCAAAAGGTATTGATTCCAAGATCACAAATAAATAAAATAAGTATTAATTTAACGAAATAGGCCAAAACATATCAGAATACTGTATAGACATTAAATACTAAATAGAGAATAGGAGGACATCTAGAGTGTTTTTTTTCATCATTATATTCTTTGGTAACTGGGTAAGGCTCACTAGCCACAAGTGTCTGTTCTCAGGAGTGACCTGGTAGCACTAGGGAGATTATATGATTTGCTCAGAGTCACACAGTATGGAAGTGGATGTTGTGAGAATCAAACCCAGCTCTGCTGGATGTACCAAGTTCACTCTCAGCTCATTCCTCTAACCTCTAAGCTATACTCTCAGCCTAAAAATTGATTGGCTTACATTAGCCATTACATAGATACATAGATGTTATTGGCAGATAAGGGCACTGTGGTCCATCCAGTCTGCCCTATCCCTCTTTCCAATGCTTAAGTTACCCTAGATACTACAAGCCCCCCCTTCACCCCAGCTTGATAATTCCCATGTGCCTGTCCCACACATTCTTGAATCCCTGAACTGTGGCCACCCCCATCACTTCCTGGGGGAGACTGTTCCATCTCTCCACACCCTTTCAGTGAAGTAGAATTTCCTCAGGTTCCCTCTAAGTTTTCCACGTTTTAGTCTCATGCTGTGCCGCTTTGTTCTGCTATTTTCCTTCATGTGAAAGATGCTCCCCTCTGGTACCCTGTTGATCCACTTTAGATATTTGAAGGTCTCTATCATGTCCCCCCTCTCTCTCCTTTCCTGTATGGAGTAACATAGAAACATAGACTCTGACGGCAGATAAGGACCGCATGGCCCACCTATTCTGCTCATTTCCCTACCTACAGGATAAGCTGCATATTTAGAGCTCTGAGTCTCTCCTCATACGACCTATGCCGCATTCCTGACACCATTTTTGTCACCATCCTCTGTACTGTCTCCATCCTGTCTGTCTTTTTGGAGATGGGGCCTCCAGAATTGAACACAGTACTCCAGATGAGGGTCTACTAGGGAGTTGTACAACGGTACCACTACTTCCCTCCTTCTGCTTGTTATACCCCTTTCTATGCACCCTAGCATTCTGTAAGCCTTTCCAACTGCTTTGTTGCACTGTTTAGCCACTTTGAGGTTGTCTTCTTTGACTACTCCTAGACCTCTTTCCTCTGTGGTGGCCTCCAGTGTTACCTAGTCTAGATCTTACTCAGCCTTAGGATTCCCTCTCCCGAGGTGCATAATCTTGCACTTTTTTGCACTGAAACCCAACTGCCATTCCTTGGACCAGTTTTCTAGTATCTTCAGATCCCTCCTCATTTTTATGTTGGCGCACTTGTGCAGACAACATCTTGTGGTAGTGCAGATTTGGAGGTGTGGTCACTGGGCAAATGCAGGGCATGTAGCAGTAGGTGCGTCCCTCATTCCTCAATCAGTCTGCGTGCCTGTGCCACACCGTGCATACCTAATGTCCGCTACAATGTGAGCTAAGCTCATCATATGCAGCGGACCTACCGATGTGTTTCCCTGGTTTAAAAAAAAAAAAAAAAAAATTAACATGGCGGCATACTGCCGACTTTGGGGGTGCCCAGTCTCCCTGTCGGCATACCCTGGCCCAATGTATATGCCATTGGGGAGCCCACTCCACACCGGCATAATGCATCCTGCCCATTTGTTATGTGCCAAGGGGGTGCCCAATCCCCCTCGGCTCTTGCTCCCCCACTTTCACTGTGTGCCGATGGGGTTACCCAGTCCTCCATCGGCTATAGCATCCCCCCCCAGAAAACACTTAGGTGGCATGCTGGGAGCCCACTTCAGCATGCCAAAGCCCCTGCAAAAAAAAAAACTGTCCCCAATGTTTTTTTTATTTTACCCTATAAGAAACTGTCCCTTGCGCTCTCTCTGCCTTCCTCCTGCACCCACCCACTGCACACTCTGCCTCCCCACCCCCCCACCCCATACTTACCTCAGAGTCTGACGCACAATCTTGGTGGACCGGAACATGTCTGCACTCTTCAAAGCCGACTGCAAACTGAAGAAATGCCAGTAAGCTGTATAGTGGAATAGATAGGTTTTTTTTCAACTTTGATGCATATCTCAGGCATGTTTTGGACTTTTGGCACCAAATTTTCAACATGGGGTTTTTTGGGACCCCTCCTTATGAATTCTGTCACTGACATGGCGTTAATTGGCCCCAAAAGGTGATTCCAATGTCACTACACAAAATCACCTTTCAGGACGGATTAACAAAATGACAGTGCCATTGTTCATGAGGGGGGCTCTCAAGAAGCCTATGTTGCAAATTTGATGGGAAAAAATAAAAAGACGGCTGTTTTACGAGCTTGCGTTGCACTGTTTCTACGCACATGCGTAACTCATGAATTTGCAATATTTTCGGTCCAGATTTTTAAAATTGCCATTTTTCCACACCTTCTGATGAACAGTAGAACTGCCATTTTACATATCCTGGCCACAATGTGTTTTCGCACGTCTGGTGCAGAATAGCGCAGTCACTGTGCGAAATCACTTTCGGGACAGTTTGAGGAAATGACGGTGATGCTGTTCATGAGCAGAGGTCCTAGAATGCCTATGTTGAAAATTTGGTGCCGAAAGTCCATAAAATGACTGTGTTGCAAACATGCATTGTGCAGTTTCCATGTACCCATGTACCTTTGCAAATTTGCAATATTTCCATGCCAGATTTTCAACACTGGCATTTTCTCACACCTCCTTATGAACAATGCAGCTGTCATTTTCCACATCCTGCCCAAAATGTGTTTCCGCACCTGTGGCTGGCAGTGGCGTGGTTGCTGTGGGAAATCAACTTTTGGGACAGTTTAACAAAATCGCAGCACCACTGTTCATAATGGGAGGTCCCAAAATGCCTTTGTTGCAAATGTGGCTAACAAACTCCTAAAAATAATTGGGTTATGGATGTGTGTTGCGCAGTTTGTATGCGTGCTCATTTCTTCACCAATATTTCATATTGTCACTCCAGATTTTCAACGTTGCCATTTTTTTACTCCTCCTCATGAACAATACAGTTGTCATTCTCCATAACCTGTCCCAAAATTTGTTTTCATCCCTCTGTTGCCTTTACTGAAACGGAATGGAGGCGTGGGTGACCTGAGCTGGTGGGCCCCCTCCCTCGCGCTCACTTCCTTAACCGACGGCCGAGTGGAGGTGCCAGCTTGCAAGCCATGCTCTGGCAGTCCTCCTTGGCAGGAAACGCAACCCCAGGAGCCAAGTTGCCCCGCCATTACAGGAGACTGAATTTTCCAGAACTGAACTTGCGCTTTACCTTTCCGTAGCAGCGGGAGCCCTGCCACGAACCCCGTAACTGCTGGGGGTACTGAATCTGCCTTCTTTTGAAAATTGGCACCTTTTTGCCCCTACCTGATTGGCCCTTGCAACCAGTGACTTGCTTGCTCTCCAGCTGAAAAGGAGAGCGAGCCTCCAGGACTTATGCCTTTACTGAAATGGAGGGGAGGCATGGGTGACCTGAGCTGGTAGGGCACCCCCCTGCGTTCACTTCCTTAACCAATGGCCGAGTGGAGGTGCCGGCTTGCAAGCCAAGCTCCAGTGGGCCTCCTGTGCAGAAAACACAACCCCAGGACCCAAGCTGCGGTTGCAGGTTTTTTCAGCCCACCCAGTCACCCCATTCCCTCCTCCCATTAAATCCCCACTTGCCCTGCATCCTGAGTCAGCCGTGTCCTATCAGATTGCAGGGGATGGCACTGTAAAGTAAATGTCTTATTAACTATCAGAGATAAATTATCTAGATAGCCCTGTTCTGATTTATCTGACTTGAGTGCTAGCCTATCCTTGATAATTGAACCCTGTCTCTATGTGCTCTGCTTATTCTTGCCATAACTTGATGTGATCTGTCTTGAATACTGTGACATATTGTATGATAATTACTGCTTCATGCAATAGTCCATAGCTCTCCTCAGGTGACATTTAATTTACTGCCTATTCTAGTTTTGTACTTGTCCTCTTTACTTCCCCAGGGTTCTATTCTATATGGCCTCACTCTCCTGGTTCCCCCGGGTGCTGAATTTGGGGGACTGACAGATTACCCAGTCCTACAGTAGGGCATGCTACTACTATGAGCCAGCTAGCTGTGGTGCCCTCTCCTAGAGGGTGACCACCTGCACACGACCCATAGCTCTCACCCCAGGTGCAGACTGTCCTTGTCCCCTCCTGACCATCTCACTGTAGTACCGTAGGCATTACCTATGTGGGGTCTCAGTGAACAGCAAGGTTCAACCTCCATGGAGTCTCCCAAGGCCACTAGGGGTATCATCCCACCCCCTTGTCCCTGCTCCATCATCCTTGCTGGCCTCTTCCTGGGACTAGTTACCCTCCAAGTGGTAACCACCCCATCCATACCACATGGGATGGCTGTGAAAGGACTTCCCCCTGCCAGGTACCTGACTTCACCTTCTCTAATCTCCTGGCTTACACTGGGAGACAGTGCTATCTCACATGCGATCTGGTACCAAGACCCATACTGTACCATATCCGGATGAGATGATGCCTAGCCTGCAAGCCTATGACCATGAGTTCCTCCTTCAGAGGGCACCTTCTTTGGCTTTCCCTATTGACCCTAGCCCTGGCCGGAGATGTTGAACTTAATCCTGGCCCTACCCTCCAGGCCTCCACAATTCCTCAAGAATGGCAGTTGGGCAAGGGGTTAAAAGTGGCTCATCTCAACATTCATAGCCTGCTTCCCAATCTGGATGAGCTTGTTGCATGGGTCACACTCTACAAGCCTGATATCCTTGGAATAACGGAAACCTGGCTTAAGCCCTCGACCCCTGACTCGGTCTGTGCGCTACTAGGCTACGAGCTTATATGACTGGACAGGTCTCGAAACAAGAGGGGTGGAGGCATCCTGATATACTTCAGGAGCCACCTTAAAGTATCTCTGGTGACTCACCAGACATCCTCCCTGTACTCCTGTGAGCTGCTTCATGTTATGCTGTTACTCGGCAACACAAAAACTACATGTTGTATGCCCCTATAACCCCACAAAGGGAGGGCTTCAGGGTCTCACCCATCTCCTGGACACTGTTGGCCCCAGTATTGGTGACAACGCACTCCTTATCATGAGTGACGTGAACTTAAACTGGGCTGGTAAAAATGTAATGAAGTTTGAGCCTCTACTTGCTAGCCTAACCCTAATGCAACTTGTACAGGAGCCCACCCAACAGTTGCCTAATGGAGCCTCCAGCTCCCTACTGGACCGGATCTTGTCTAATCGCCTCGAGAGGATCTCCTCGGCAGGGACCCTGACTCCATCTCAGATCACTTCCTGGTTTTCTGCGTATGGAAAATCTCCTCCCTTAAGATTCCTCACAAAATCATCCACATCAGAAACTTCTCCAGGCTTGATCCAGATGCATTTACGGAGGGCCTAAGGCTTACGGACTGGTCAGGGGTGTATAGTGCCCCCGACCCCTCTACAGCCATAATCCAGTTTCTCTGCACCTTTGGAGCCCTGCAAGACAGGCAAGCCCCAACTATAAGACAGAGGATAAGGGAGTCTGCCACAAAATGGCTGCATGGGAGCCTCCTCGCCCTTATGCGGGCAAGGGACAAGTGCTGGGCCCACTTCAAATGCTCCCTTGATCAGACCCTGCTTCAACAATATAGAAAACTTAGAAATGAGTGTAAAAAAGCTATTAAGGTTGCTAAAAGTGACTTCTGCAAGTCTGCCCTACTCACCTCTGCAAATGACCCAAGAAGGTTCTGTAGAAACATAAAAACCCTGGTCAGTGGTTCCTCTAACTCTGGAGTAACATACATTATAATTGGAGGGGTTTCCTGCAACAACTCTCACACGATTGCAAATGCTCTCAACTCCCATTTCACTGACCTATCTGCTCTCTCCTCTAACGCCTCTACTGACAAGAGCGCCAGCTGCCCCTACCCCCAGACTGGCAGGAGTCTGACCCCTCTAGACCACCCTTCTTCCTAAGGGCTGTGTCTGACAAGGAGATGCTTAGTCTTCTCTCTGGCCTCTCCCAGTACTCCAGTGCTGGCCTAGATAACCTGGAGCCGAAGCTTCTGAAACTAGGGGTCCCTCACATTACCTCCCCGGTGGCCGACATCCTCAACCTGTCCCTTGTCACAGGGGAGTTTCCTGATATCTGGAAGGTGGCCAGGGTTGTCCCTGTGCTAAAGCAGGGCAACCCAAAAGTCCCTGACAACTATCGGCCGATCGCCATCCTTTCGGCTATCAGCAAGCTCCATGAAAAAGCAGTAGCTGAACAACTCTCTGAGCACATTCAAGCCCATGAGTTGCTGTCCTCCGCCCATCACAGTTTTTGTAAAGGGCACAGCACAACCATGGCCCTGGTCTCCGTCTCTTCCAGTATCAGAGCAGCCATGGACCAGGGGAAACTCTCTGGAGT
The DNA here is from genome assembly GCA_016271365.2 of Neoceratodus forsteri. Lineage (NCBI taxonomy): Eukaryota > Metazoa > Chordata > Ceratodontiformes > Ceratodontidae > Neoceratodus > Neoceratodus forsteri. Next base: position 218,168,873 of record CM028133.1, read on the forward strand.
GGTGTTCACTGACTTGTCCAAGGCTTTTGACCTTGTTAACCATGCCCTGCTCTGTACTCAGATGAGGTCCCTTGGCTTGTCCCCCTCAGCTCAGAAATGGTTAACTGGCTACCTGCATGGCAGAGTACAACTGACCAAATTTAATAAAGTCCTCTCAGACCCCTTACCTGTGACCTCTGGCATTCCTCAGGGCTTAGTCTTGGGACCCTTTCTCTTTATTAACCATCTCCCTGCTGTTGTAACTAACTGCAAGGTCACTCTTTATGTAGATGATCTGGTTCTCCTGGCCCACTCCTGGGACTCAGCCACCCTCAACAACCACCTGTCTGAGGACTTTAAGAACATTCAGGCTTGGCTAACCCAACAGAAGTTGGTCCTCAACCTGAAAAAAATGCAGGCTATGCTATTTGGATCATCTGCTAAGATACATGCCTCTCCAGTCCCTCTGCGCATCAACTGTGCAGATGGAACTTCCTTCCACACTGTGACCTCTTTCAAATACATCGGGGTATCACTTGACCCCCAGCTGGACCTAGGGAGCCACATTCTCAATGTCTGCAGAGCCATGAACTGTAAGCTGGGTCTGGCCTATAGGGCCAAATATAACTTGACCCCTGCTGCTCACCTGGCACTTGCTAGGGGAGTACTACTCCCTTCACTCAGTTATGGTCTCCACCAATTTGCAGGTACCTCTAAAACTCTTCTTACTCGGTGGCACACGACGTACAACAATATCTGCTGTTTTGCTCTGGCTGACCCCCACCTCACCCACCATTGTGAACTCTATGACAAGCTAGGTTGGCTTTCTCTGACTAATCACCTAAACTTTGGACTAGGATGCCTCGTGAGCAAAGTGATCAGTACTGGCTCCCCCCCGGGGTCCAGGGATACTAAAAGTACCCCCTACCCGCACCTTCATGGGGGACAGGGACTTCACTACATGTGCTCCTAGGCTCTCAATCTCCTTTCCTGAGCAGGTTCGCACCGCCCCCTCCCATCAGTGTTTCCGGAAATCCCTTTGGGGGCATCTGAAGCTGGCCTCAGGGTGTGAGTGCCCTAAGCCTCCCTAGCACTATGTCCTTGGTATCGGACCACTACAGTACTATTTTTACTTGGGACACAATCTGAATCGAATCGGTTGACGCTCTTGTTCCAGCTTTTCCTCATGCACTTGTCTATGCTTTGTGTGTTCAATACTACCCTAATGTTTGCTCATTATGTACTCTACCATCTACTGTCTTACATATGATCACTACATTGCCTTGTTGTTTTGTTTACTCAATGTACTAAGTAACAAAATGTACTTGTTTACCTGCTACGTTGTGTTGCTGTATCTGTAATACCTGTTGTACTGTCCTGGGTCGTTCCTGAAAATAGGTATACAACTTGTCTAGTGTACCTACTCGGTTAACAAAAGCTAAATAAATAAATGGCATGGCCGCTGTGCAAAACCACCTTTCAGCTAACAAAGTGATTGTGCTGCTTTTCATGAGGTGGCCTGACAAGCAGCCCATGTTGAAAATGTGGAGTGAAACTACCATGACATGCCTACGGTGTTAGGGTTTCCATTTGTAGCCCCCCACCCGGTACAGACTGACAGGCATCAGGGGTGTCACTTGGGATCATCGGATGTAATGCTCACGCCATTCCACCCCTTCACCCTGCAGCTACTGACAGGCATTGTGGTGTGCCTTGCACTGTTCAGCCACAAAGTTCACCCCACGCTCCTATACTGCACCCACGTCAACATATTTCCTTATGGAATGGGATAAGTATAATGCCCAAAGACCCCAAACCACACTCTGACGCTTGTCATTGTCTACAGGGTAGGGTGAGGTACAATGACATGAGCTTTATAGCTGATGACCCAAAGGCACACCCCAATGCCTGTTGCACTCTACAGGGTGGGGGTGGAGTTGGCATCACTTCAATACTTCTCTGCCATTCCTATTATGTGTCTCTAGCTTCAGCACTGCCAGTGCCAATGCCAGCACAACATTTGGCATTGAGAAATGCTTGTTTATATACCTTCCTGTGTATCTACCCTGTTACATAGCTTTGTATCATCTGTAAACAGGCTAACCCTCCCTTCTAGACCCTCTGCAATATTGCTTATGAAGACACTGAATAGCACTGGTCCCAGCACTGATCCCTGGGGTACGCTACTTGTTACTCATCTTTCCTGTGAGCTAACCCCATTTACCACCACACTTTGTGTTCTGTTACTCAACCAGTTTCTACCCCATGTGAACACCTCTGTCCCCACCCCCAGATTTGCCAGCTTGTGGATCAGTCTCCTGTATGGGACAGTGTCAGAGGCCTTCTTGAAGTCCAGAGAGACCACATCTACCGCTCTACCCTGGTCTATTTCCTTTGTCACCCACTCAAAGAAATCAATCAAGTTGGTCTGGCATGACCTCCCTGCGGTGAATCCATGTTGCCTTGGGTCCAGCAGCCCCCTTGTCTCTAGGTGATCCACCAGCCTTTCCTTAAGTAGGGTTTCCATCATTTTATCTACTATCGAGGTCAAACTGACCAGGTGGTAGTTTTCTGCCTCCTCCTAGCTACCACTTTTGTGCAAGGGTACCACTTGTGTCCTCCTCCACTCCTCTGGAACCATGCCTGTTTCTAGTGATCCACTGAACAGCTTAGTCAAAGGTTTTGCCAGTCCCTCCCAGAGCTCCTTTAGGATCTCATTCCTCAGGTGTATCCCATTGGGTCCCATAGCTTTATCCACCCTAAGCTGTTCTAGTGCTCTTTTTACTCTCTCCTCTGAAAAAGGTCTAATGTCCATACCTTCTTCCTGTTTGCCCTTCCTCATTAATGGGGGACCTTCTCCATTGTCTTCTTCCATGAATATGGAGCAGAAGTATTTGTTGAGGATGGTTGCCTTGTCAATGTCTTTCTCCATTACCCTGCCTCCCTCTTCCTTAAGTCTCACAATCCCTCCCACAGTCTTCTTTCGCTAATATACCTAAAGAATGCCTCCTCTCCTTCCTTCACTGATTTATCTAGCTTTTCCTTGGTTTCGGCCTTTGCTGCCCTTACTGCCTTGTTCACTTCCTTTTGTTTTTCTAAGTATTTTTGCCTGTCTTCCTTGGTTTGTGTTGCCTTATACCTCAGAAATGCCATCTAGTTTCCTCTTACTAGCTCTGCTACTCCCCTTGAGAACCACAGTGGTTTCCTCTTTCTTTTGCTCTTGTTGCAGGGCCTGGCATTATGGTTTGCTACCAGGTGCAGGGCTTCCCTTATCTTACCCCACTGCTCCACTACTTCCCTTATCATATCCCTGCATAGCCTTCCTGAATTCGTCCTTCATCTTACTGAAGTCCATCTTCCTGAAATCCAGGATTCTAGTACTTGTGTGACTAGTCTCCTGTGACATCCATATGGTGAACCCCACAGCTCAATGATCACTAGTCCCTAGGGACTCCCCCACTGTGACTTCCCTTATCCTGTCCCCCATTTCTTAGGACAAGATCCAGAATTGAATTCTCCCTGATAGGCTGCCTCACTAGCTGTGTGAGACCTGCCCCTTGCAGGGATTGCAGGAGTCCCTTACTTCTGGCTGAGGCTGCCACTGGGATGCTCCAGTCCACATCTGGAAGTTGAAGTCACCCATCAGCAGCAATTCACCCTTTGTTGCCACGTTCTCTAAAGTTTACAGCAGTTCTCTGTCTTCATCCTCTGCCTGCCCTGGGGGCTGGTATATCACTTCCATTACAACATATATATATATATATATATATATATATATATATATATATATATATATAGGAGAAACATATCAGCATTTACATTTACCACATGAAGAATGCTTAACAAATGTTTCCTCTCATCTTTAAAGAGCAACGGTCTACTTTGGCATGTTTACCTGTTTCTGTGACCCTGGCTACATGCAGAGTGTCTGAAGGAGTTGCAGTCTCTCAAGTGTGTACTTCTCATCCTGGTCATACCATACAAACTTTGGGGTTGCAATAATTTAACAGCCTCCCATCAATACAGTATTGAGCTGAGTTGAATGCTTTGACAGGATATTCACCACACCTTTGGCAAATACATTTCTTGCAAATCTGATCTTAAAGTAACTAAAGCTAAAGTAACCAAGAATGAGAAACAATGCAGAGAAAAAAAATCTGAATTCATCAAAAAAATTGGAGTTCCGTGTTCAAGTACTGGAGTCTAGTGCTACATCAGTAATGAAAGACGGCTGTAACATGGTCCTCAACGTGTAATGATAACCATGACTGGGAGATGGCCATTCCTAGCTACAACATATTCAGAAAAGACCGGGCAGGGAGGAGGAGTGGCTCTGTATGTGAAAAATGACATAAGGGCCACAGAGATCCAGGAGAAACAAAATGGGGGAGAGATACTGTGGGTTAAGCTGGAAAGGAAAATGGGGCCAGCCATCCGCACAGGTGTGGTCTATAGACCACCAGTCCAGGAGGAAGAAACAGATAGGGAGCTGAAGCTAGCCATCCAAAGGATGGCAGATACGGGTGAGGTAGTACTGGTTGGAGACTTCAATATTTCAGACGTGGACTGGAGCATCCCAGCAGCAGCGTCAACTAGGAGCAGATTTAACCTGGACTCCCTTCAGGGTGCCTTGCTGAAGCAATTGGTCATAGAACCAACTTGGCAGAAGGCAATACTGGGCCTTGTGCTCACAAACAGGGACAGTGTGATAGGAGTAACAGTGGGGGAGCACCTGGGGAACAGTGACCACCAGTCATTGTGGTTTGAAATCACAGAAGGAGCAGAACCAAACCACACAAAAACACATATCCTGGATTTTAGGGGGGCAGACTTTGAGAAAATGGGGAGATACTTGAAAGGGCATTAAGGGGAATGGGGCAGGAATCAGGGGTTGAGGAACAGTGGGCAGTATTTAAAATGGGGATTACAAGAGCAACAGAATTATGCATTAAGCAGGTTAGCAAGAGGAAAAGGAAGAGGAGGCCATTATGGTTTTCCAAAGAGGTAGCAAAGAAAGTGAACACCAAAAAGATTGCATTCAGGCAATAAAAAAAGACACGGGCAGAAGGGGGATAGGAAGTACCAGGAGAAGCAAAGGGAGGCAGGGAGGTCAGTAAGGGAAGCCAAAGCTCAGACAGAAGAACACATTGCCAAATCAGTGGGTAGAGGGGACAAAACATTTTACAGGTACATAAGTGAAAAAAGAAAGGCAAACAGAGGGATAATGAGACTGAAGGGGGAGGATGGGGGCTGCATGGAAGATGACAGCAGTAAAGCTGACATACTAAACAGGTATTTCTGCTCAGTCTTTACTGAGGAAGAGGAGGGTAATGGGTCTGAAGGGAGTACAAGGGGTGAAAATGGTGCAGAAATAGACACAAGTCCCTTTACACGAGAAAGGGTCCTGAAGGAACTGGAAGTAATAAGAGTTGATAAAGCAATGGGGCCAGATGGGGTGCATCCAGGGTCCTTAAAGAACTCAGAGAGGTGGTGGCTGAACCTCTGGCTATCCTGTTTAGCCAATCACTGGAAACAGGGGAGGTACCCAAAGACTGGAGGACAGCAGATGTAGTTCCCTTATACAAAAGTGGGAACAAAGAGGAAACTGGGAACTACAGACCCATCAGCCTCACCTCGGTAGTGGGGAAGATCATGGAAGCACTACTGAAGGAGAGATTGGTGGAACATCTGGTTATTAATGGACTGCAGGATCCAAGGCAGCATGGTTTTACCAGGGGAGGTCATGTCAGACCAACCTCATTGAATTTTTTGACTGGGTGACTAGGGAGGTGGATCAGGGGAGGGCAGTGGACATGGCCTATCTGGACTTCGGCAAGGCCTTTGACACTGTGCCACACAGAAGACTATTACACAAACTAGGGAATATGGGTGTGGGCAGGACAGTAGTGTGGTGGGTAGGTAACTGGATGGGCAGCAGAACATAGAGGGTGGTGGTAAATGGCTGTCACTCCACAGAGGGAAGAGTGACCAGTGGGGTACCACAGGGATCAGTGCTGGGACTGGTTCTATTAAACAGCTTCATCAGTGACATTGCACAGGACCTAGAAGGCAGAATTTCACTGTTCGCTGATGACACAAAGCTCTGTCACAGAGTAGATACACCAGAGGGTGTAGACAGAATGAGAAGGGACCTGCAGAAACTTGAAAAATGGTCAGGGGTTTGGCAGTTGAAATTCAATGCAAAGAAGTGCAAGATAATGCATATGGGGCACAAAAACCCTGGCACAATATATCAGTTTGGGGGTGAGGAAACAGCATGTACCACGGAGGAAAGGGATCTTGGGGTTATCATCTCTGATGACCTCAAGGTAGGGAAACAGTGTGACAAGGCAGCAGGTAAAGCAAATAGGATGCTGGGATGCATAGGCAGGGGCATCACCAGCAGGAAAAGGGAGGTCATGATTCCACTATACAAGACACTAGTGAGGTCCCACCTGGAGTACAGTGTACAGTTCTGGAGACCTTACCTACATAAGGACATAGACAGGGTAGAGAAGGTTCAGAAGAGGGCAACAAAGATGGTACATGGATTGTATCACAAGTCCTATGAGGACAGGTCAAAATGAGTATGAAAATCCTATAATTTTTATTGGCTGAATCCAGTCACCTGACCGTGCATTAATGCAAGCACAACACATGTTCATTCTGGTATTTAGCCTTATCACAAATTGCTGCGCTAGTATGGAGTTTAAAAAAAGTGTTTGGCAACTACGAAACATAGAACAGTGTCTCTGCTCACAGCCTCCATTACATTTCACCTCTCTCAACCACATAAAGCATAAAGAAAGATTCATACCATTTCAAAACACACATTTGTTTTTAGTGCAGTGACTGAGCCTGACAACCATTACACTTCTCCCAATTCTGGCTTCATCCATGAGCCGTACACAGAGCAGCGATAGTTTCATCTTGCACCCTACCACAGAAGGAACTGTGCTGCCAGTGACAATACCTGGCAAACCAGGAGTGACACAGGCTTCAATCATTTTAATCAACTAAGCCACACATAGTACAAGTCCTGCTCTATTTCGCATCAGAAGTCACATATAACCTTTGCCTTTTCAATTGTTTATGCTATAGCATGCTTTGCACTGCCTTGGGTATGGGCAGGTCACAGACAGAGAGAGAGAGACATGCTGGAGACAATATGCTTGCTTCAAACAGCACTTCTCGAATACAGGCTGGCCAGGAGGACAGAGACAGAGAGACATGCTGGAGACAGTACACTCGTTTCAAACACCGCTTTAGGCAATCTCATAAGTTTCTCACAATTCTAGGGTGACTACCTCACTTATCGCCAGTCTCTGCATACTTATATTCAAACCAGACAAATACATGCTCACTCTTTCTATCAACACATTCTTCACATGTTTGTCTCTTGCAGCACAATGTAAAGTCTGTTTTTTGCCTTGCAGTTAAGAAAAAAAATGAAAGCCCAAAAAGGTGCTAAAGAAATGCTCAATGTTATTTTTAAAAAGTACCAGTGCACAATCGGTGGAGGTGGTGGTGGTGGTGATATTGGGGTGGAGAGACTACAAAACTACAACTACAGCATTCAAATTAGGTCAAAAGACCCAGGGGTCAATTACAAGATGACTGGCATAACTTGCACACAGTTGCGAGTTATTCCACTTGCCCCTACACTGCATTCCAGAAGCAGCAGGGTCCTGGCACTTAGATATCGCGAGATCGCCAATGCGTGTGGCAGTATGCGCATGGCTGTGTCCTGCATGTTGCAACTTGTGGATGGTGACAGGTGGCCCTAAGCCCCCTGTCCCGGACCACTGTGGCGCATACACCAGGGGCATGGGGGGCAGGTTACATGGCACAGGCATCTGGGGGGGGTGCATTGGAATTGGACCCCCCGGAATCCCTGATGATTGGGAGTTTGGGGGCAGGGGTGTGCTTGAGGAGGCTTGGGGGTCCCTATGGTGCTGTTGCTGAAGCTCTGCAGGGTGGCATCTGATGGTGCCAGCCATCAGATGCCACTTAAGACAGCTCTGAGCTGTCCGAAGTTCCCTACACCACTGCGGCTCTTGGAATTGCAACTGCGGATTATGACAACCACCCTCCTGAAATTGGGCAAAGTCGCTGTCATAACCCGCATTTGTGCCAGGAGTATGTATGGGCTGCAGTGTAGCGGGTGTCATATCTCGCGATTGTCACAGCCCTCGTATGCCATGGCACAAGGTGCCTCTTAGAATCGCGACGGGCGTATCACATGCCGTAAGTGGCAGGATACACCATGGGGTCTAGCGTATCTCACCTTATGCTGGCATAACCCGTTCTGAAATCGGGCCCCCATTCAAAGCAGTTAATTGAATCTAGTGTCAGTAGGTGGAAGGACTACTTAAGCTAACAAGTACACATTCATTTCAAGTTTTACATGGTAAAAAATGTCTATTCTAGTAATAACCCTGGTTTAAAAATAAAAGCCCATTTTATAAGCACAATAAAACACTCCAAGGATGTGTATTGTACTGAGATAATTGCATTTCCAGGGTCTGGGCATGCAGTCATCTCAGCATAATGCACATCCCATTGTATTTTGTTGGTTATGAAGTGAACACATGCTCTTTAAGAACACTGGTTCAGAATCAGTATGCATCATTTCAGTCATTCAACACTGCTAGATGAGGGTAGAATGCTGATAGGAAGAATTCATGCTCCCTGGTAATCAGGCTGTACATGACAGGGTAGCAAAGATTTATGTAAGGGTCTTGGAATGCAGAGAGCCAATCAGATTTCAGCATTTCTTTGACTTCATGAAGGACATTCTTTCTAGCATGTTCAGATAACCTGCAGATTGTTTATTGTTTATTACGTAAAATCGGAATTACTACCCTTTGAGTCACAGACTCATTTGCAAAGGCTCCACGTTGGTTACAGGGGTGGAGTGGGAACATATTACAGGGATACATAAGTAGTAAAGCAGTATATAAGAAAAAAACATACACTCATTTTTGGACAAACAGTACTGGCATTTCATACCAGGCTGTAACTTAGATTTGCATAGGCAGAGGTGTGCAGTGTGAGTGGCATCATTTGTTAGTGAAAGGGGGAGGCGTAGTCGTGGGGTCTCGGAAGACCCTGTGTCTGAAGTTAACGGGGTTAGGTAGCATATTTAGGAGGGCAGAGCTAGCCACATAACTCTCCTTTGCTAACCAAACCATTTTGTGTGCCATCAAGAAAGCTATTTTCAGACTTCCAGTTGCGTCTTGATCGAGATGGAAGCATAGAACAGGAGCTCCTACTCCTAGTCACTAAGAATCCCTTGTAATTTTACAAAACTACCAGATATCAATACTGAACAACCTACAAGCAGGGGTAAAAAAACATGGCACCCATTCCTCCTTATATAATCAAAAACAAAGGCTGAAAAAAATGAAAGAAGATCTACTGCACTTCCATGCTGACGTCTCGGACTCAGAACAATCTTAGGCTTCAACAGACACAGGAGGATGCTTAGATGCCACAAACACCCCTCAGAAAAGACTACCTAAAACTAAGAAAGTGAAATTGGAGATGATATATAAAGAATTACTTTCATTCGGATCGGAAGTGAAGCAGCTATATACCTATCTCAGAAAAGATGTGGTGGCACTGGAACAAAGAGCCGGTGAATTGGAACAGCAAATAACAGCCATTGAAAACAGAGTTGATGATATGGAGGATTCTTTAAGGGCAATACAGGAGCAACAATATGGATACAAGCAAGACAAGAAGATGCCGAGAACAGAGCTCGGCGCAAAAACATTAGGGTGTACTGCATCCCTGGAGGATCGGAGGGGAAAGATATATCTGAATTCATCATAACATTTTTCCATACAGCACTGGAATTGCAAGACGACTTGCTGATAGAATTGGAAAGGGTTCACTGAGCCCTCGGCCCTAAACCAACATCCTCAGATGCACGCCCCTGATCCATTATAGTGTGTTTCCTTAGTTCTGCTATAAAGAAGAAAGTACTTCTTACAGCCTGGAGAAAGCAAAAAGTGTATTATGGTCAAATGTTGATTTACCTTGATAATGATTCTGCACTCGACCCGATGAAACATCGGCGTGCATATGCTGGCATACTACCAATCTTAAAAGAAAAAGGATATAAATTTTCCACCCCCTACCCTGCTCGTCTGGTGGTCTAACTTCCTGAGGGATGTAGAGACTTTGAGACAGTGGCAGAGGCACAAGCTGAACTGCTAAAGTTGGGCCTGCAGTTTCCAAGCAGAACACAAAATCACGCTTCACAGTCATCTCTATCTCTTAGATGGCAGACAGTGACTCTAACAAAGAAAGACCAGAAAGCCCAGGATCAGTAGACCACCCCAGTGGCAGCACATCTTGCATTGTTCAGGAGTTTGGCAAGAGGAAAATCTTGAGACAGAAAGAGTACTAATTTCGATTCGGTATTACAGGGGCTTGATGTAGATAGCCTCCTCAGCCTTTGCCCTCAGTAAAATCCAGTGAAGGGCACAGGGAACAGTATATATAAGCTATCATATCTGTGTACAGAAGAGTTTTCCGAAGTTAAAACGACCACATGGAAGTCTAAGCTTAGATGTAAGGTTGAACAGAACCCTCACATATTTTGCTTTATCTCGCTACTTAATGGGTTCCATACAACTCCCATTCAACTAAGCTGCTGAATTATGTACAGTAAGAGAACTGATGAAAACAAAAAAAGAAAAAACATTTTTGTATTTCTTTTTTCCTTTTACAAGTTGAACTTAAGCAATGAGTTTAAAGACATTGGTCCAGATATTCAAAAGAGTTGAGCCATGCGCAATAGGGTTGCGCCTGCGCAAGTCAGAAATTGTGCCATTCTGCGATATTCAGCAGGAGGCAGTTGCGCCCCTGAAATCATGCTGAGCAACAGCGCAATGATAATGAAGGCATGTGCAACCAAAGGGGGAGGAACCATGCATAAATGGTGCAGTGTGATATTCAAAGACTTGCGCAATGCGCAACAGTGGAGCAAGCGGAAGTTGCGCCATAGCGGAAATGAGCCAAAATAAAAGGGAGCAAGGAAGAGGCGCAAGAACACTACTGGGAAGCCACATGAGGCAGAGGCACACAGACAGGACAAGTGGCAGGAACAGGGCAGGCCAGGGAAAGGCCACAGTTAACAGCCAGGCACAGGGAAGGTGTGGGGAGCCACACAGCACAGAGGCCAGCACAGGCAGGTGTACCCGGTGCAGGGGAGGTAGCAGCCAGGACAGCGGGGGGAATACAGTAACAGCTTCCAGGGACATGGCCAGTGCCACCTTCCACATGGAGGCTGTAATGAGGTGGGTGAGAAGGCGGGCGGCGGGGGGGGCGTGGCCGTGGAAGGGCCCGTCGGCGGTATGCCCCCAGCAGGCAGTACCGAGCCTGCACCAGCTTTAAGCTGTACACAGATACTGAGATTGTGGGCTGGTACCACCTGAACAGGGCAATTCTGAGGCGACTCTGTGAGTTGTGCAGTGACGTGATGCAGGCACCCACATGACAGAGCCATGCCCTGTCAGTGGAGACCAAGGTAACAGCCTGCATGTGCTTGCTCACCACGGGTACCTTCCAGAGACCAACTGGGGACACCGCAGGCATAACCCAGTCGGCCACGTCATGCCACCTCACCCAATTCCTCAGTGCACTGCTGCCACATGCTGAGGAGTACATCTATTTCCCAAGCACAGCGGTGGAGCGCATAGCAAACATACAGGAGTTCCACAGGGTAGCATTTATGCCTGGCGTGCTAGGGGCAATAGACTGCACCCATGTGACTGTACGCACACCACCTGGCCCCGAGGGGGCTGCATACATAAATTGAAAGGGCTATGCCAGCATCAACTACCAGGTGGAGTGTGATGCCAGGGGGCACATCATCAATGTCTGTGCCACGCACCCTGGGGGAGCACACGATTCTTACATCTGGCACCAGTTGGCACTGTGCCACAGATTCAAGAGTGGGGACATCCCCACTGGCCACCTAGTGGGTGAGTATGCAAACCACATGGACAAATATAGGGCCTGGGAAGGCATGGCCAGAGGTGCCATGGGTAGTGGCCTACATGGCCTGGGGCAGGGCGATGCTGATCACCAAACTAAGCTCCACCCTCTACACACAGATGACAGTGGATACCCACTCTGTCTCTGGCTGCTCACACCCTACCGGCGGCCCACGACCCCATCGCAGCAATGCTACAGTGAGGCACACGCCACCACACGGAATGTCATCAAGTGGGTGTTTGGGATGCTGAAGGCACATTTCTGTTGCCTGGACACCTCTGGCGGTGCCCTACAGTACAGCCCCTCAAAGGCCTGTGGGATATTCCTGGCCTGTTGCATCCTGCACAACATGGCCAACGAATGTGGGATAGCTGTACAGGTCAAAGAGGGGGACAGTGATGGGGACGCCGATGATGGTGATGGGCAGCCCCCTCTTGGCCTATGGGACCCCTGACTGCTCCTGCTGGCACAGCTGCACTGGGACACCATCATGGAGGAACACTTCAGCCAACCCAGGTAAGTCATGGGGCCATGCGCAACCACCAGTGGCTAAGGCACAACCCACAAACACACAGGAACCCACACTGGGGTGCATGCCATCTAGGGAAGTGGCAGGGCACAGAGGCACACACACAGCCAGGGATGGGTGAGGATTAACATGCCACACCGAAGGACACATACACACACACGCGCACACACACCACAACAAACCTTTACAGAGGGCATAAGGCACATCGACCCACAACGCACACCCTAGCATCACACATGTCCACAGGCCACCACATCCACTGCCTGTCCATGTGCATGTGTCAGATGCTGAGCACCATTGCACATTGGTGTACAGCGCAATGCAGTCATCATCATGCACACATAACTGCGGACAGCAGCCAGGAGGGTGTGCAGATGGACTGTGTGTCTGCTTGCAGGGCCGGGTACCCACCTGTGCACTGCCTACTGAAACACACAATGCACACAGGGCAGCACCAGACAGTAGCCACACTGGGAGACAGGTCAGTCCCGTGACACAGTGCCACGAGTCGCCACGGATGCATGAGGCAGCCCCACTGAGACCCACCAGCACTGGCAGGCTGACCACTGGCCTCATGGGGTGGCACCGATGGTACCCAAGGGGTTCCACTGCGTGAATGTGACCGTGCCCGTGCAGGGGTCTGCAGCACACTGAACATGCTTGCACCAGGAGTGCTCGGGATGCCCACAGCTGAACCCGACATTGACAGGGTGGGAGTCACACAATGCCTGGAACGGGGGGGTGAATAGTGCACTGCGTGGTGTCCGTGATGCATGGGCACCTGACTGTGTGCTTACTGTGGCCATGACAGCAAGGAACGCCTGTGCATGCCTGTCAATGGCAGTGGTCACATCTTCCCGCAAATGGTCCATCCGTGCCATGATCATGTCGGCATCCCTGCTGTGATGCTCCTCTGCACGCTCCAGAGACACACACAGTGCATCCACGGACGTCGTAAGCCGCATCTGCTGTTGGACCGATGCTCGCAGTAGGCGGGTGTGCTCGTCCAAGAGGTCATCAGCCTCCTCGGCATCCTGTCCCTCAGGGTGTGCAAGGGCCTGATGTTCAGCACCCTTGAGGGTGGGTGCTGTGCACCAGGACCAGGTCTGGTTATGTCCACAGGCAGTGCACAGATGCCGTCACTGAACTCTGTACCCCCAAGCCCAGTGGGCGACTGCTGTTGCTGCCCCTCCGGCTGCTGCACCTCAGGGCTCAGTGGTGCCGCCACAGTGGCCACAACAGTCCCACTGTCCTGAACAGACACCAGTGCTGCCCCACTGGTGCTGACAGGCACAGCCTGGGACTGTGCTGACACACAGGCCTCCACGGCGGCACCACCAACAGTTATGGGCGTGAATTACCCTGCTGTATGTCCATCCCATGGCACACACGTGTCACTGCCCAAGATGGTCGTGTCATCATCACTGGTGCCGGACTCTGCCCTGGCCACAGCCTCAGTGTGCTGGCATCCGTGTATGCCTGCATGCTGGGACACAGGCAGGGCTTCCTCCACACCTGTCTCAATGACATCAGTGTGGACAGCCAAGCGGCCCCACTGTCGTACTGATCCACAAATACCTGTGGAGGTGGATTGTCCCACCTCCGACTCCATCCAACTGTCCGTAGTGGACAGGCCCACCACCGCTGACCCATGCAGATGCTCAGGATCTGTAAGGGAAAGCAAAGTTGCGTTACTGCGTGTGACCTAACCTGCCCCCCCCAGACAGACCATGACTTACCATGCAGTAATGGGCCACCACCCGGAACACCCTCAATGGCACTTTGGTGCATGCTTGCAGCAAACCTGTCCTCCGCTGGGGTCAGCTGTACCACCTCCAGCTGTCCCCTACCTGTTGCAGCACATGCTGCCCTGATGGCAGCCACCTTCTCCTTCACCCTCCTTCTGTCTGTGCCCATCTTCTTCTTGTTACACTCCTGCACAGAGTGCTAGTGGCTGCCATGCAGGTTCATGGCATGCGCCACCTCCTCCCATGCAGCAGCACAGGCCTGAGGGGTTCCCCGCCATCCACTGAGCAGTGGCTCCTGATCCAGGTAGGCCTTGAAAAGGGCCTCGGTTTCAGCCTTGTTAAAATTTGGCCTCCTCCTCCCCCCACCACTGTTGTCGTCCTCTCCAACAACGTGCTTAGTCATCATGTAGCCTATAAGAATGGCAGTTGTTACCTGTGACTGTGTAGTCCCATGCATGTCCCAAATCCACAGTCCACACTCCCAAACAGCATGCAACTCACCAATAAACTGCAGTAACCGACTATGGCCACTGCAGCACATTGTCGCACCTTTATAGTGCAACCCATGCAAATGAGGCTAGGAGCAACTTTAATTAGATGCAAATTGCATTACTGCACCATTGAATGGCTGATTGGATGATCTGCATATGACGGCTGAATATCGCGCTGTTGCACTTTGCGCGATTGTGTTAAACGTGCTGAACCAATGGCGCAGTTCTGTGTCATGCGTAGCACACCTCACTGCGCATGCCCGGCTTGCTGATGCAGGCGTCTGTCGCGCTGATGATGTGCTGTGCATGGTAGGCAATGCAGGGCATAGCCACCATTGTGCCAGTGGCGCTATAGCAATGGTCACAACATGGCGCTGTGACACTGGGCCTTCATAGGCACAATGGCCCAACTGCCCGATAGTCTGCTGTGGCACTGGCACACAGGCAGCCAATCGCACTACACACATTTTCATCCAATGGCGCTGTGCGTGGCCTTGCACCAGAGATCCTTGACCCTGTGCCCGACCTTTGCCCCCTTGGCACCATGCATCAGGCATAGGTGAACCTCTATTGCGCTGTTCAGTAACAGCGTGATAGGGAATGGCAGCGCCGTACCGTGCAGCATCTGCACGTGGGGAACCGCGCTACAGAGTGCCATATTGCCTACTATAGCTATTGAAATGGCATGTAGAAGAGCTGCTCCTTGGATGGCCATTGAGCTGGCAAATCTGGTGGCCATAGTCGAGCCACACCATGGGCTTCTCTTTGGGGAGGCCCCCCTGGATAGGGCAAGGACTCAGGTGTGGCAGAAGGAGGCAACAGGCAGGGGGCGCTCAGCCGAACAGTGCAGGCACCACTATGATGACCTACGCAGGAGGGAGCCAGAGCTACTGGCCCAACTGTGGTCATGTGCCAGGAGGGGCATGGTCCCACGTCCAGGTAGGGGTTCCATCAACACACTTTTATCATCCATATGAGTCACAGTGTTGTATGTGTCCAGCACATAGGGGAGGGACCGTATGGGTTTGGCCGTGGCGGTGTTCACAGGGTGTGGGGTGGGTGGGTCTGACTGGGTGGGAGGCACACTCCTTGGGGCAGGGGGACTTTGCTTCGGGAATGTACTGATGTTCTTTTCTCCTTTTTGTCCCCACAGGCCCGGAAGAACTATGCAGAGTGCGAACAGAGCAGCACAGGGGAGTGGAAACCGTAGCCAGGCAGGCCGAGGACCAGCAACACCCACCTGATGGCCCGATGTGGGTGAGTGCCAGACATCCATGATTAGTATTGCATGCTGTGTGACAAGGTGGGCAGTGGGGCATGGCCACCATTCATTGACATCACTGCTATGCACGCCACTTGTTACAGCCAACACTATCCAGTGGCAGTGCATGTCTGGGTGTGTCACTGGTGGTCCATGCGTGCACCAGGTGCATGGCTGTGCCATTGCCTTTGCACTACATAGCCATGTCACTAGACTGCCATGGTGGTGTTGTGCGTGACTTGGCCGGTGGGTGTGTGAAGCGTTCCGCATGGCTGTATGCACCTGGGTGGGCAGGTCCTGTGGACGTGATCACTGTGGGTGGACACACACCATCACAATGGTATGTCCCATGGCCGTATGCCATGCACAGTGGGCGGGCTGTATGGGGTTGTGCATTCACACCTGTTGACTGTGCTCCATTGTCCTAGGTGTGAGACATCTGAGGGAAGTCAGGGACACCATGCGGGAGCTCCTGAATCTGGCCCGCGAGACAGTGGCAATACTGAGGAGGCTGGACTAGTCGGGGGTTCTTCGGTGACACAAAGCCAGAGGGAACCAGAGCCAGGAACGGCAAAGCCTTTGATAGTCCCTTGGTCCCTGACTTCCCTACCCCCAGGACCACCCTCACACACTTCTATCCATCCATTTGTCCACCCTTCCCCTGCCCACCCCACCTTTTTGTGTCCCCACCACAAACCTGTAAATAGTTTTATTCTTGTACATAGTTGAGTTTTCTATTTTTACAATACATTTGACTTTTATATGAATACCGTGGTGGTCTCTGATTTGTAGCGGGCTATAGGTGCTCAGCTGCAGTGGTGTGCATGGCATCAGGGGTGGTGCAGTCATGGGTGTGTGTGTGTGTCTGTGGGGGTAGATATCAGTCAGTGTCTGTGTTGTGAGTATTGTTCCCTGTGCACTGGATGACTGTGTGCAGTGGTCCATGGCGCATGCTCTGTGTCCATGGTGCACCCATCGGCCCATCCATGGCCTGTGCAGCTGACACACATGCCTGTCTGTGACCTGCATGGTCCGCTGGCATGTCAGTGGTGGCATTCTCTGCAGGGCGGACACTGTACCTGTCGATTTGCTGGGTTGCCCTTGTCACTGGTGTGGTGCATGCCTGGCTCAGGTGGCACTGTGGGCGACACGGTCATTATCCCACCTCCATGCTGTGGCTTGTGTGTGTTGCAGGGGATGTGCCCCACTGTCTGTGGCTTGTGCTCTGGGTGCTACTGGTGGTGTATGGGTCCATGGTGCCTGCGCAGGGTGGTTGGCACTCCAGTGCCATGGTGGACTGTGGGTTGTGTGTACACAGCTTACATGGGCTCACAATGGGGGCTTGGTTGCCCACCACTGTGTCCCTGTTTTGTTGTGCCCTTGGGTATGGGTGAGTGTCTGTCCAGACCCTGTGTGGCATCCGGTGTGGTGCATGCTTCCACGCACCACTGTGGGTGTCTTTGCTGGCTGTTGTGGCCAGTGGTGGGCCGGGATGTGTCACTGGAATACTGTGCAGAGCACTGTACCACTGGTGGTGGTGTCAAGGATACGACTGTCCCATATGGGGTAACTCTTGTGCCAATGCATGGTCGGTCTCTCAGCAGTACCTCGGGGGACTGTGCATGGTGGCACTGTGTCTGCCGTTGATGCATTGCCATGTGCTGCAACCTGCCAGTGGGTGCTCATGGTGGGGCTGGCTTGCATGGTTCTGTGGTGCACAGGGTTACATTACCACTGTGGGGGTGGTGGCATGCATGGGGTTTCCTGCTGTGGTGGTCACTGCTCATGGGGGGTGTCTGGGGGTCACAGTTGCAGGGTGCTGTGCACTGGGGGATGGTGTGACACAGGGTGGTCTGCCCTCCTTGTGTGCTAGTCACAGCTTGCGGTAGGTGTGATGGGGCACCATGGCCAGGCTGTGGGTTGGTTGCTTGTCTCCATGGACCAGTGGTTATTCCAGCCCTCCTGGTTGTGATGTGCTTGGGGTGTGGGGACAATGTCTGTTCTGCTGTGTTCCTGTGCCCATCTGTGGCATGGGTGGTGAGCCCCTACCTCCTGGTTGTGCAGTTACGTTGCTCTGCAGCTGGGGGGCTCCCTGCTTGTGCTATGGTGCCTCTGGACTGCTCAGCTGAACATCCCTTGTTGCGCTATGGCGCATCAGATCTGCTCAGCTTCCCTTCCCTAGTTGCGCTATGGCACAGGTGGTGTGATATTCAGTCGTTGGCCGTAGGCGCAATTTGGCCTGCTCCTTTTTTGAATATCGCGTCTCTTGCACATGGGTGCAATAGACCTGCGCTTGCTCCTGCTATTGTGCACTTTTTGTGCGCAGTTTGAATATCTGGGCCTTTGGGTCTAGACAATTTGAACTAAAAATCATACGAAGCAGGTGCTATAAATTAAGTTGAACAGGTATAAGCAGTAAAGTACTTGGACTGTCTTAAGATAGGACATAGACAGGCTGACTGAAATTAAGTTGGGAAAGGATACAAAAGATTAATTTAATTTGTTCTGATACATAACACACCTGTATGCACCAATCAAGTTTATAAAGTTATAGTTTTATGAACGGAGGTGCTTATACTACAGTTATGCAATTTAAAAGCGAGGATGGGAAAAAATTATTGGCTTACATTAACCATTACAAAATTTATATATTGAAGAAACATGGGCATTTACATTTGTCACATGAAAAATGTTTAAAAAACGTTTCCTCTCATGTTTAAAGAGCAATGGTCTACTTTGGATTCTTTACCTGTTTATGTGACCCTGGTTACAAGCAGAAGGTCTGAAGGAGTTGCAGTCTCTCAAATGTGTACTTCTCATCCTGGTCATACCATACAAATTTTAGGGACTCAATTAAGAATTTAACAGCCTCCTATCAATACAGTTTGAGCTGAGTTGAAAGCTTTGACAGGATATAAGAAGAAGAATAAGGAGAAGGAGGAAAAGAGGAAGAGGAAGAAGAAGAAGACGACATATGGGCTGACTGGGTGGGACAAGTGCCCCCTGCATTTGGATGGGACTGTCTGGGGTCACCGGACCTGAAAGATGCATACTTCAACATTCCAGTAAGGCAATTGTAACCCCCCTACAAATGGGGGTTCCCAAAAAGTCTTCCTTGAGCTTGCCTACATGCTCACTGCCAGGCTGGTGTCCTGCATTTTAGCAGTTTAAATGTGATTACCAGAGCTCGTATAGCCTCTGTGTACTGTCTCTTTAAGAGCTGCCTTATTGCAGCTTAAGTAATCTGAGAGGGAACTCTGTTGAAAGATGTAACTATTTACTGAAAATCATTTAGTGATAATGATAATGTAGTTTGTCTAACCTGCTTTCTTCGTAGCAAGGACTGTTTTGTTTGTCTCCACTATCTTGGTCCTGGACTGCAAATTGGACCAATCAGTACTGGTGGGACCTAAAATGTAGCCGGACTACAGGAGCTGTCTGAATTCAAAATCTATAGGAACTGTAGTTTGGAGCTTTTTTGTGCCTTTTTGCAACTAAAGAGGGAGCTCTTGCTTTGACTGACAGCCAAATCAGCCAACCGAATCTTTTGGCTCTTGGGGAAGTCCCGGGCTGCTTGCAGTTTTCAGTTAGTTCTGAGCTGGGAAGTGAAATGAGAAGAGCTCAACTGTAATTTGGGCAGCAATCCTGAGTGGATTCGCATGAGAAAACTGAAAGGGTTGAGTTTTCAGCTTGCATGTCTGCCTACTGCTCCTGAGAGGGAGAGAAGAGAATTATTTTGGACTAAATTCAACTTTGTGTGACTAAAGTAAGCTACTGAAGTGGGCCAGGCTCAACCTGAAGAAGACCGAAGATTTTGCTGAATGCGATCAGCTTGTCAGGAGTTACAGCTACCCCTAAGCTCACAGTGTGTGCAGAGACTACGATTGTGACCGGGGAGTGCTTTGCCTGGTACGGTAGAATTGCCTTACATGTAAATGTGTTATTTGCTGCTAGTGGGTCGTGAGTTAGTTCCCCACTGTGTGAACTGTGTTCTGCTTGCTGGAAGCTGTACCCAGCCCAAAACAGACTGCATCTGAATTTGTCTCCATGTGGTCTGGGCCTGGCCAGACTGGCCCAGCCAGACTACCTGCTGCACAGAGAAGCCATCGACGAGAGACCTGCCTGGGGATCAGCCCCCTGCTCCACGCTTGAACAGGAACGATGCCTCTGCGACTCGTGTGGGCCTTGCTTCTCCTGTCATTCCAGATCAACCACCTGCAGTCTCATTTTGTCCAGCCTGTGTCCAGTCTTTGGTATCGTGAGTAAATACCAGGGTAGCTCCCTGCAGCAACAGCTTAATCTGAGTGTGTCATCTGATTGTCTTGTTGTTTCGTTTCCTTTACGAACTGAGCCCTCTGGCTCTGGATTACAAATATTGTGTACTGTGCATGTTGTGTTTTCCCTCACAGGGCCCCAGCCAGCTGCAACCCCGGGCAATGGTCCTGGCTAGCCCATCTCTTCTCCACCTGGGTACACAGAGGTGGACTGTGTGGGGGACTCAAAGCGCATGCATAACTGCTTGACTGATATAACCTTTACGCTAATTAACCTGATTTTACCCTTCCCTTGTTCAAGTCCCCTGAATAAATTAGATCTAACTTTTTCTGCATGTAATCTGACTGTGGTTCCAGTTTGTGCTCAAAGTACTGTACTGTTGCTGTTTGCTGTGCAGAACCTTGTTTTACAGGGGGTCCCCAGGGTCGAGCCAGAGGAACCAGCCCTGGTAGTAAGTGCAAACTGTGTGGGTACTTGTGTGGTGTACCAGGGGTATTGTGAAAGTGATTATTGTACAGTGTTCATTCCACTAGAGGGGAAAGAGGGGGGTTACAGTGTCCCGGAGGGCTGTTCCCAGGTTAGCTTGACCACTACCAACCCTGATCTCCGGGTGGAGGTACCCGTTTCAGAACTCAGGCCCCTTAACCTGCTACTAGCCAAGCAGGCAGGGGTAGTAGCCCTTGGGATAGCACCACCTAGGGGTTACACAATCCCTGAGAAAATACTTAAGGTTCAAACTAGGGCACTATTAGTACCAGTTCACAGCCCTCCCTTTCTATCTCACCTCAGCACCCAAGGTTTTCACAAAGTGCCTAGCTTTGGTGGTAGCATCTCTAAGAGGGCAAGTGTTTTTCACCCTACCTGGATGGCTGGCTAGACTCAGGAAAAACAGAACAGAAAACAAAGTGCTCAGTACAGCTGGTAAACAGTACTCTAGAAAGCCTGGGTTTTCTAACAAGTCTGCAAAAGTTCCAAACAAACCCATCACTGGTGTCACACTTTATAGATGCAGAGCTGGATACCTTGCATGGAAAAGCACTACTTCCTCAGGCAAGGGTATTAAACCTCACTGCAACTAAAGATTCCTTCAAAAAGGGCCACCTAAGACCTGCTAGGGATTTCTTGCAGCTCACGGGAAACTTGGCATCCTCTGTAATATATGCTGTTGACTCTTTAAGACTCCTTCAGTATGAGTCATGCACTCAGGAATTTGAGTGCATGTGTAACCAGTTTGCGCCAGTGTGAACCAAGACTCCAGTTTGTCTGCTCAGCTTACCGAGTTATGTTATGCAGTTGGAAAATAAATATAAGATATCTGTTTTACTTAAATGAGTGTTGGAATATGTTCTGTGATCCTGCACCTGTTTGCTAAAGTGGTCTCCGGTGAAACTCTGCAGAAACCAAAGAAAGAATGAAAGGTATCAGAAAAGTATACAACATCCTCCACAGCAGTGGTTCCTGGAGCCAGGTTCTGTATGAAAGAAATACCCCGGCTTGTACCTGCAAACGAGACTAGGCTCTGTGTGCCTTCTCTGGTTACCGATTTTTAAATAAATAATTACAGTACCACCTAAGGGTCCAGCATTCTCAAAGGTGGGATTCTCTGTCAAAACTAGCGCCAGTGACAAAAACATTCCTGCAGGTACTAGAGTGATAGAGAGAGGAAAGCAAGATAAGAGAGGGCATTCCTGTCTTCCAAATTACCCCACAAGTATAATCACGACCGATACCTCCCTCCTGGGGTGGGGAGCCCATTTGGAGGACTTCACAGTAAGTGGCATCTGGAGTCCAGAGAAGACCAGAGAATACAAAACCCTGTGTTCCTGACCATGCAGGCTATTTTCGCCCAAATCCAAGGTCAGCCTGCACAAATCAGAACAGACAGCACCACTACAATGTATTACATAAACAAATGGGGGAACCAGAGCATCAAAACTCTGCACAGAAGCTATGAAAATCTGGAGCCTTGCCTATTCCATGGAAGTCACTCTGTCAGCAGTGCACCTGCCAGCAAGGGACAATGTGCTGGTAGACTCACTAAGCAGAATCAGCTAGGGAAATCATGAATGGACACTGAACCACACAGTGCTGGCATCTGTGTTCAAAATGTGGGGCACACCAGAAATAGACCTGTTTGACTCCTGAGAGAACTACCAGCTCCCACTGTTTTGCTGCAGACCACCAGCCTTGGGCACAGTCTCAAGAGAACACCCTAACATTGGATTGGACAGGGAAATTCCTATATGCCTTCTCACCTTTTCCACTCATACAGAGAGTCCTCATAAAGCTGAGAAGGGAACCTGCAACAATGATATTAATAGCGCCAGACAGGGCCAGACAGTATTGGAATGCCATGCTCCTATTCTGGTATACCGCCAAGATCGTGATGAAATGTTAGCAAAGTGAAATACGTGGTGACATAAATCGCGTGAGTTAAAAACAGCTACATGGAGTTAACAGCAGGGATGTTATAGCGCTAGTTATGTAGCTGTTTTCATTCATGTCGATTAGCTGAAGTTTAGTAGTGTGTGTTGCCTACCTGTGCTGGCAGCATAGCGTAGAGGTTGGAGTGACAGCCTGTGAATGGGCTTGCTACATCCAGCAGACCTGGGTTCAGCTCTGGGAGCTTTTTTTTTTTTTCTCTGTCATGCCCACTGCCCCACCCCGAGTTGTGCCACCCCACCGGTAGTTGGAATAGTTAATGCCCCCCTCGAGCTGCGCCCACCCCAGTTGCATCCCTCTGGAGTTGGAAACAAAGGTAAATCCCCCAACCCGATTTGCCCTCCCCGGAGTTGAAATTGTAAATCCCCTCACCCCTTGAGTTGCGCCCTCCATGTTTTGCCCGCTCTGGAGCTGGATCTATGGCGATCCCATGCAGTAAATCGTATATATCTGATTTGTGGTATTTTGGCAGTATTTAATTTACCATTTAGCTGTTTTTTGTGTGCAATTGTCAATTTCGCTTTCTTTGCTTTAGCTTACTTGTGGGTGATCCTCCTATTCCTGTCCAGCAAGACCCCAATCAACCTGCCACTGAGACGCAATATGCTTACACTGGCTCAGGGCAGGGTGACATTCCCAGACCTCAGCACTCTGCATCTGAGGGCATGGTTCCTGAAGAGCTAGGGTTCTCTGACTTAAACTTGTCAGAGGTAAATGAAGGTCCTGAAGGTTTCAAGAAAATGTACAGTATTCCTCAAAATGGAAAAGAGTTTCAAACTGGTGTACTACTAGAAAAGTATCTCCCCTACAGGCAGGTTTGCCTTTAGTCATGGACTACTTGGTGCATTTGAAATCTTTGGGTTTAAGGCCATCCACCCTGAAAGTGCACCTAGCAGCAGTTTCAGCTTGCACATCAGCTGGCAAGCCTAAATCTGTGGCTTCAGAACTAGATTTTAAAATGTTCTTTAAAGGCCTCAACCACCTATACTCACCAGTGAGGGACCATCTCCCTCCCTTGGACTGCAACATGTACCTTGCAGAGTTGATGGAGGCTCCTTTTAAGCCAATGGATATTACTGACCTAAAATGTGTCACTTGGAAAATGATTGCCTTGACTTCTGCCAGGAGGGTAAGCAAAATGAAAGCTCTCTGTACAAATCCAAGTTACGTAATCTTCTACAAAGATAAGGTAGTCCTCAGGACAACAGAACGTTTTTATCCAAGGTGGTGTCAGAATTCCATCTGAACCAGTCAGTGACTCTTCTGGACCTTTTTCCTGAGCATTCTAGCGCAGGTTAGTAGAAACTACACTGCGTGGATGCAAAAGCGGCTCTGAACTGTTACATGGGCCACACAAAGACATAAGGTCCAACCACGTACAGCTCTTCATCACCTGTGGTGAGGTAGGAAAAGGAAAACCAGCAAGCAACAGAACTACATTATGATGGATAATCTCCTGCATGCAAGTCTGCTATGAGAAAGCTGGTAAAATTCTACCCAGAGGCCTGTGCACACACTCCACAAGGGGCACCTCTGCCTCTGTGTTAGCATTAAGGGGCATCTCCTTACAAGATATCTGTAAAGCAGCTACCTAGAAAGCACTGCACACCTTTACAAGTCATTATTGTCTAGACGTCCAGTCAAGAAAGGATGCAAAATTTGGCACTGCTGTCTTGTAGAATCTTTTTCCCAAATAGGTTCTGTACCTAGCCTCCCAAGGTACTGGTAAGGAGTATGTAGCTGTTAAACATAAGAGAGGGATTTCTGGGGATAGAAGAAAAAATTACTCACCGTAGTAATGTTTCTTCCAAGGGATTCCTCACCATGTTTAACAATCCTTAATCCCAGCCTCTCCTTCTAGAGCCTAGAAGAAAGGCTCGGCCAAGAATCAGTTGTTTAGTTTGCTTGAGCTTTTTTGTTACAGTCGTTCTGCACAGTAATTACCGCTGGTCTCATTCAATACAGATTTTCAGTCTTTTTAATGTCTGTCAGTATTTGGTGTTTTTCAAAATTTATTTTAAATTTAGAATTTTTGGTAACCATTTAGCTAGGTTCAGTGGTCACATCTGTAGCTCTAGAAACAAATCTGCCATTGGTTGCTAGGGGTTCTCCAATCTGTCAGGTGCTCAGAACTGCAAATGGTCAAACACTGTGCCACAGCCTAGGTCATTTCGCAATAGGGACGTCCCCCATGGAACACCACTATAAAGTGCTTCAGTCACTGAATTGGCCCTCACTTGAAGGCAGGTTGTATTACTGCAGTTTGTGCCTGGCTCTTAAACTAGGAATATCAACACCTTTCCTAGTCTACACAAGGCATATTATTGTCTAAACCGCATAGGCGGTCCCTTAGATCCTCAAGCCAATCACTCCTCCAGGTCCCCAAAGTCAGAACAACTTCAGGTAAAAGGTCGTTTACCACATCAATTCCGATCTCATGGAATGAACTCCTTACTAGCCTACAGGAATGCTCCTCACTTGGTGGCTTCAAGAAAGGCCAGAAGACCATCCTCCTGGAGCGTAGTCTATGTGACTGCTGTCACTGATTGCCGCCCCGTGCTGGTCTATTCCCTCTGGCCTGCCACCCATTGAAACCTCCGTTGATTAGGTTTTAACGTTTTAGCATAGCCATCCTTTCTGTACACTAGTCTGCTTTGCAATATATTTTATGCCTGAACCTTTCTTCACTATATGAAGTTGTTGCATGTAGCTATACTGTATATTATAAAAAGGCTTTGAGAAATTGAGCTTTCTGATTGACTGCAAACATTCTAACAGCCTTATGTTACTCTTTTATTAACATACATGTAGAGCTTAGCCATATGCTGAACAAGGTTTAACACTGTTTAGAACATGTTTTATTATAATAGCAATAAGACACTCCCAGGGATTGTTAATGGTCAGTTAATCACCCTCTAGGGGCATGTGGCACTCGGCTACACCTCGTGCCACAGTACCCCCCTAGAGGGTGATTAACAGACCACTAACATAACCCTTGGTCATGCCTTATTGCTTAAAAATGACTCATGTATAGATACATAGACAGTGTTGGCAGATAAAGGCCTACGGCCCACCCAGTCTGCCCATTTGAGCTTATAAGTTTACTTTATGTTTTCCTAGAAGTCTGTTGCCCCTTACCCCTGACCTCTACTGTACCTTCTGTAACTTACACATTGTTATTGTATGTACCTTGTTCTGCTATGTTTTCTGTAATTAATTACAGGTTGCCCTGGAAAAAGGGACTCCTGCAGTCTGAGTGGGCCTACCTGGTCAACAAAATTCAATAAATAAATAAGGGGGAGCTGTGACCAAACAGCAGGGCTTGAATTGCATTTTAAATCTATGCAAACATTCCATCAACATACAATTCTAAATCTCTGGAGTACTCAAATTAGTGGACTTGATGCAGATGTTAAAGACAGTGAGGTATCCCTTGGAAGAAAAAACATTGCTACAGTAATTTTTTTGTTGGCGTGCTTGCGCAGCCAACATCGTGGGACAGTGCAGCTTTAGAGGCGTAGTCACTCTTGGGCGTATGCAGGTCACGCACCAGTAGGTGCGTCCCGCATTCCCCAATTCGCCTGCATGCCTTCGCCACCATGCTTACACATAATGGGCGAAAGACATCTAAAAAGGTCGCATGCACCCGAGCAAAGCCCGCTTAATGAGCGGCCTTTCTTGATGTGCCCGCCGCCATTATGTACATGGCAGGACACGCCGTAGAACTGCTGACTCCGGGGGTGCCCAATCCCCCTGTCAGCTGCCCCTGAGCCCTGTGAATGTGCTGACGGGGGAGCCCACTCCCTGTCGGCATAAAGCACCCCCCCAATTGTTTAATGCTGAGAGGGTGCCCAATCCTCCCTCAGCTCTGTGCCCCCCCTTCTTTGTGTGCTGACGGGGGTGCCCAATCCCCATCGGCATAAATTCAGCCCCCCCATGTTGTTTGCTGACGAGGATGTCCAATTCCTGTCGGCTACAAACACCCCAAACAGTTGGTGGCATGCTGGGAGCCCACCCCAGCATGCCAGCCCTGGAAAAAAAATTGCCCCACGATGTTTTCTTTCTTTTTTTCAACCTGTAAAAGGAAAACGTCCCTTGTAGTCTTCATGCCCTCCTCCCCACACCCGCACACACCCACTGCACACCCTGCTTCCCCACAACCCCCTCAACCCATACTTACCTCCGGAGCTTGGCGTGACGATCATCGGTGGACCGGGAACACGTCTGCACTCTTCAAAGCCGACCGCAAACTGAGGACGTGCCGGTAAGCTGTATAATGGGATAGATAGGGTTTTTTTCAACTGTACTACATATCTCAGGCATTTTTGCGAATTTTGGCCCCAAATTTTCAACATGGGGTTTTTGGGACCCCTTCTCATGAATTCTTGCACTGTCATGGCGTTATTCGGTCCCAAAAGGTGATTTTTGCAGTCACTGCACAGAATCACCTTTCGGGACCACGTAAGGAAATGACAGTGCCACAATTTGGTGGGAAAAATCCAAAACATGGCCGTTTTATGAGCGTGCTTAGCAACTGCGCAACGCACGGTCGTAAGTTAGTGAATTCACAATATTTTCACACCAGATTCTCAACATTGGCATTTTACCACACCTTCTTGTGAACCGTACAGCTGTCATTTTTCATATCCTGGCCGAAATATGTTTTCATGCTTCCGGCGCAGAATAGTAGTTGTGATGCGAAATCAGTGTTCAGGACACATTATGAAAATGACAGTGACACTGTTCATGAGCAGAGATCCTAAAATGCCTGTTTTGAACATTTGGTGACAATACTCTGTAAAGTGACTGTTTTACGAGAGTGCATAGCAACTGCACAACGCACGCTCGTACATTGGTGCATTCGCACTATTTTCATGCCAGATTCTCAACATTGGCATTTTACCATACCTTCTTGTGAACTGTACAGCTGTCCTTTTTCACATCCTGGCCAAAATGTGTTTTCACACTTCCGGTGCAGAATAGCGTGGTCGCTGTGCGAAATCAGTGTTTGGGATATATTATAAAAATGACAGTGATACTGTTCATGAGCAGAGGTCCTAAAATGTCTGTGTTGAAAATTTGGTGACAATACTCCATAAAATGACAGTTTTACAAGGTGCATAGCAACTGCGCAACGCATACTCGTAACTTGGCGCATTCGCAATATTTTCACGCCAGATTCTCCAATTTGGCATTTTACTACACCTTCTTGTGAACAGTACAGCTGTCATTTTTCACATCTTTGCTGAAATGTGTTTTCACACTTTCGGCACAGAATAGCGCGTTCGCTGCGCGAAATCAGTGTTAGGGGCATATTACGAAAATGACAGTGACGCTGTTCATGAGCAGATGTCCTAAAATGCCTGTGTTGAAAATTTGGTGACAATACTCCATAAAAAAGAGAGGAGTTAGGTGGGGTAGCAAGGGGGAGAGGCATAGTCACATTTGGGTGGAGGCCATGCCAGGAATGACAGCGGAAAGGGTGGGACAGTCTGTTCTGAAATATACTAGAAGGGGTAGGGACAAGCCTCATTTAATTATACATCTTGGGACAAACAACCTGGCTGACAAGACAGTAGATACAGTCCAGAGGAGGTTTGAGGAACTAGCACAATTATGTGAGGGGGCAGGAAGATCAGTAACTTTTTCAGAGATACTTCCTGTGCCAAAGGCAAGCACACAAGAAAGCTGAGAATAGAGGAATTTAACGGATGGCTAAGAACCTGGTGTTGTGCCAAAGGGTATGGGCTGTTGGGGGTGGGAGGGACCTGGAGGACAGTAGTCTCTATGCCAAGGACAGACTGCACTTGAGTGAGGAGGGAATGAAAGTGTTGAAACAGAGGATGGAGGAGTACATAAAGGAAGTTGGGAATTTAAACTAGGAGTAGGGGGTGGCAGTTGGGGAAGAGATATGCAGAGAACACAGGTTGGGAAACCATATGAGCTTACCCTCTATAACAGTAATAAAGGACAAATGGCAAGTACTGTTAGTGATGCTAGGAAAGGAGGGCAGGATGGGGGGAGGAAGGGTAGAAGGTGGTTACCTTTAATGTTAGGAGCCTTGGGAGGAAAACTGCAGAGTTACAGGTTCTCATGGCAGAGGGAGAGGTGGACATTGTAGTTATCACGGAAACATGGGCCACCCAATACAATGACTGGGATCTGTCTGTACCAGGGTACAGGTTATTTCGTAGGGACAGGGTGATTGGGAAAGGAGGGGGAGGTGGCACTATATGTGAAGGAAGAACTGAAGTGTGTAAGGGAGGAAGGGGAGGAGGGTAGTACGGAGTCACTTTGGATGCAAATCCAGGATTCCAAGAATAGGATTCTTAGAATGGGAGTGGTGTACAGGCCACCATCTCAGACGAAGGAGTTAGACGGGACTAGCAGGACAGATCAGGAGGACCTGTGAGAAGGGTAGTGTGGTGATTGTGGGGGACTTCAACATGCCAGGAGTGGACTGGAGCACCCCAACAACCAGGAACAGAAGGGAGCAAGTACTGCTGGATGCCTTCCAGGACAGCTTCCTGCTGCAAATGGTCAGTGAACCAACCAGGTTAGGAAATACCCTTGACCTTGTGCTGGTAAATGGGGACTTTGTGAGAGAACTTACAGTGGAGGAACTGCTGTCAGGGAGTGACCACCGCTCAGTATGGCTCACATTGGATATGGGCAAGGAAGGAGTGGAATCTGGCACAATAGTGCTGGACTTCAGGAGGGCCAACTTTGGGAGGATGGGGAAGTGGTAAAAGGTACCTGGCCAGAATTCAATCTAGTATGGACACTAACCAGAGGTGGGAGCTCATAAAGCTGGGATAGTGGAGGCAACCAAGACCTGCTGCAAAGCCCAGAGCAAGAAGGCTAGGGCTAAGAAACCGATCTGGTTGAGCAAGGAGGTCATAGAAAAGATAAGGAGGAAAAGAGCTACCTTTAGGAAGTACAAGAAAACAGGGAGGGGGGAGGACAGGGAGGAGTACTTGACAGAATCGAAGGAGGTGACAAGGGCAGTAAGGGGAGCCAAAGCATCTATGGAACTCAGGCTGGCACAAGGCATTAAGAAGGGAGAAGGACTTTTAGTACATCAGGAAGAAAAGGAGCTGTAAGGACCACATAGTAAGGATTAGGAAGGAGGGGGGTTGGGTGGCAGCAGGTTGCGATAAGGCGGAAGCACTAAATGAGTACTTCTGCTCAGTATTTACTAAAGAGAAGAGGGGGGTGACACCCAAGATGGGAGAAATGGCAGAAGCAGGGGGGGGGAAGTGGTGACAGATGGGGAAATCATGGAGAGCAGAGTTCGAGAGGGTTTGAAGGCACTGAGGGTGGACAAGGCGCCAGGCCCAGATGGCATCCACCCTAGGGTACTGAAGGAGCTGGCAGAGGTCCTTGCAGGACCTTTGCAGACCTATTTAATGCCTCACTACATTCTGGGTGTGTGTACCTCAGGACTGGAGGATGGCTCATGTGGTGCCCTCCACAAGAGTGGCTCCAAGGATGAACCGGAAGCTACAGACCAGTGAGCCTCACATCCATCGTGGGTAGGCTAATGGAGACTATCCTGAAGGAGAGGCTGGTGGCCTCCCAGAGGCCAAAGGACTACAGGACAGCAGACAGCATGGTTTGCCACGTGGCAGATCCTGCCAAACCAACTTGGTCGAGTTCTATGACTGGGCAACTAGGCAACTGGACAGGGGCATGCAGTGGATGTCCTGTATCAGGACTTTAGTAAGGCATTCACCCAGTGCCACATGGAAAGCTGGGAAGGAAGTTAGTAGGCACAGGGCGGGTAAAGCTGGTGAGATGGATAGGAAACTGGCTGCAGGAAGGCAACAGAGGGTGGTGGTGGTGGGGAGCTCACACCCAAGGGCAGTGACGAGCGGTGTTCCACAGGGCTCAGTGTTGGGACCAGTGCTGTTTGGGATATTCATTGCAGATATATCATGGGACATCAAGAGCAAGATCAGTCTGTTTGCTGATGATACCAAGGTAGGCGCGGTGGTGGATGACCTAGGGGGATGGCAGAGGTTGCAGGATGTTCTGGCAAAGCTTGAAACCTGGTCAGACACCTGGCAACTGGGCTTTAATGCCAAAAAGTGCTAAATGCTGCATTTTGGGATGAAGAACCCAAGGAAGAGTTACCAGCTAGGGGGAGTGCAGCTAGCCCAGACAGAGGAGGAGAAGGATCTGGGTGTGCTCATTACAGGGTCAATGAACAACTCTGCACAATGTAGGAAGGCAGCTGTAAAGGCCAACAAAATGCTGGGTTGTATTTCAAGGGTATATCCTCGAGGAGGAGGAGGTGATTCTGCCACTGTATAGGTCATTAGTTAGACCACACCTGGAGTACTGCGTGCAGTACTAGCATCCGTATCTGAAGAGGGACATTGAGTTACTGGAGGGTCTGCAGCGCAGAGTGACAAAGATGATCAAGGGGCTGGGGGACTTATCATACGAGAGGAGGTTGAAGGAGTAGAACATGTACTCACTGGAGGAGAGGAGAGACAGGGTGACATGATTGAAACCTTTAAATACATGAAAGGAATAAACAAGACTGGTACAGAGGGGCTGTTCATAGTAAGGGAGGGGAGGGCCAGCAGGGGCCATGATATGAGACTAGAGTGAGGAAGGTTCAGGAGGGAGATGAGGAGACACTTTTTTACAGAGAGGGTGGTGAGTGGGTGGAATGCGTTACCAGCAGAAGTGGTATGCAGTAGAACAGTGGACTGCTTCAAACGAAGATGGGACAGGACAAGGAGGAGGGTTAATGAAGGGGAAGGTGGAAGGGAGGGGCAGCTGCAGAATAAGGGGTGCTAGCTGCACATTCGAGCAGACTTGATAGACCTCTAGGCCTTTATCTGCTGGCAAATTTCGTATGTTCGTAAATGACTGTGTTACAAGCGCAGTATTGCGTAGTTTGCACGCATGCTCGTACGTTCACAAACTTCTAATATTCTCACTCCAGATTTTCTACAGTACCATTGTTCTGCACCTCCTAATGAACAGTACAGCTGTCATTTTTCACAACCTGACCAAAATCTGTTTTCGCAGTTCCGGCGCAGAATAGCGTGCTTGCTGTGGAAAGTCTATGTTCGAGAGACATGATGAAAATGACAGTGACACTGTTCATTAGCAGATGCCCTAAAATGCCTATGTTGAAAATTTGGGAACGAAAGTCAATAAAATGAGTGTTTTATGAGCGTGCGTTGCGCAGTTTGCACACACGTTCATGACTTTGTGAATTTGTAATACTTTCACTCCAGCTGTTCATCATTGGCATTTTTCCATACCTCCTTATTAACACTGCAGCTGTCTGAAATGTGTTTTCACATGTCCGGCACAGAATTGCACGGCTGCTGTGCGAAATCAGTTTTTGGGACAGTTTGAGGAAATGACAGTGACACTATTCATGAGCAGAGATCCTAAAATGCCTATGTTGAAAATTTGCTGCCGAAACTCCATACAATGACTGTGGTGCAAGCGTGCATTGCGCAGTTTCCACGCAGCCTTGTAACTTCGTCAATCTGGAATATTTTCATGCCACATTTTCACCACTGACATTTCTGCACATCTCCTTATGAACAGTCCAGCTGCCATTTTTCACAGCCTGCCCAAAACGTGTTTCCGTAGCTGTGGCGCACAATGGCGTGCTCGCTGTGCAAAATCACCTTTTGAGATACATTCATAAAATCACAGTACTATGCATCTCTAGCTATGCCACTCCCACTGCCAATGCCAATGCGACAACATTCACATTGACAAATACTTGTTTCTTCTATTACATAAGCACAATACCCACTCCAGGGCACGGGTTTCTTGAGAATTAATGCACTTCCCGGCTGTGTTGAAAGTCACTGTATCATTGGCCTCATGCCTTCCAGTTCATTCAGGGCATACATTAATTCTTACAAACACATGCCCTGTTGAGGGTAACTGCTTACTTATCAGACAGGTCAGCTGCTAATGCTCACAGTGCTGAACCCATGAAGTGACATATAATTGCTGGCTACATGAAGAGAGCTATACTGAATGCTGTTCATAAAAAGAAAACCACACAAGTGTGTGTGGTTTTTTTTTTTTCACATTAGCTTTTATTCAGATACAAATCTGGATAATTCGGAGGTGCAGTAGGAATATCATTACAACTCATTTACCCAGGATATTTTTATTTATTTATTTAGTAATCAGAATTACAACCTTCAAGCTAAAAGCTCATTTACAAAGGATCATCGTCACAAGGATAGGGGAGCGTACATAAGTTTGGAGTCAGTAGCAACTTAATAGGCATTGTCAAGAACATCTAATAGTAGGAAAAATGTGAACAGGAGAAACCAGTAAACATTGGCAATAGCATAACAATGTAGGATAACATAGGCAAATAACAACACATAACCAAAAAAAGGGTACATAGTCAATGGGATTGGGTTCACATGTCATGCCATACAATTAAGTGCTTAAGTCAGAATCAGGTGCTAGTTTGAGAAAAAAATCAGAGGTGGAAGCTAGGCAGGATCTTGTATTGGGAGGAAACGGGAGATGGAGCTGTTCATCAAAACTGATACCCAAAGGTTACTAGGCTATAGCCAGAGAAGTCAGATGAGGAATAGTAGTCAGAAAGGGTAGAGGGAACCAATCAGGATTAGGTAGGAGAAGAGGAATCAGAGAAGGGGATGACAGTAGGCTGAAAGGTGGGTGGTGTAAGGAGGTCAGTGGGTGAAGGTTTGTCAGGGATAGTCCTCACCAAGGCATTCGACAGTTAACCACCCCCTACTGCTCAAGCAACTGTCCTCCATTGGGATCTCCAGCGATGCCCTTCCATGGTTCACCAGCTACCTTGATAATCGGATCCAACGTGTAAGGATTGCAGGGATCTCTTTGGATGAGAAACCGGTCCGCTCCGGAGTCCCCCAGGGGTCTATTCTGGGCCCTACTCTTCTCCTCTTCATCAACAATCTCCCAGTGCCTGCCACCAAAAATATTACTATACAGACGATGCAGTCCTGTTTTCCAGCCACCATGACATTACAGTCCTTGAATCCCAGCTGCAGCTCGACTTCAATCGCATCAAGACTGGTCTAATTCTCATAAACTTGTCCTGAACCACAGCAAGACTAAAGCCATGTCCTTCTGTAACCCGACAGAGCAGGAACAACTCTCTGTCCCTCACCATCAAGAACCACGCTGGGAACCCACTTGAACATGTCAAGGAGTTCAAATACCTTGTATTACCCTGGATAGCACCTCTCCTACACTCGGCATATTGACACTGTTGCCAAGACCGCCAATATACAGATTGGACTACTACACAAACACAAGCACTGTATGCCTGCGGATGCCCTTAAACTAGCCATCTACAGCTCTGTCACCTCTATCATTGACTATGGCCTTGCCATCTATGGCTGTGCCCCAACAAGTGCCCTCCACAGGATCTCAGTTGTTCTCAACAAAGCCTGTAGACTACTGACGGGTGCAGCCCGACAAACTCACATCTGTGACCTCTATGCACAGGCCAGCTGGCTACCCCTACGCAGCAGAATACAATACCAGACCTGCTTACTTACCAAAAAGATTCTCCTTGGTCTCATGCCACCTGGTGTTAGCTCACTCCTTACTACCTACAGTGGCACTCAACAAACACGTGGTGCCCAATCTCTAACCTTTCAGGTTCCCAGATGTCGTACCTCCATGGGTCAGTGGTCCTTTATCTATAGAGCTGCTCAATGGTTCAGTTCCCTCAATAAAGAAGCACTTTCCTCTACTACACTTGGATCCTTCAAAAGGAATCTCAAACTTTACCTCACCTCTACCACTCAATGTGACTGTTTCGTTGAACAGAGATCTCTCTAAACACCTCCCAGCTCACTCATGTCTCACAGCCCGCCCTTTCCGAATCTCATTCTCTCTGGCACTGGGCCTTCCTTGTGACTCCTTTCCTGCTTCACATCTCCACTGGTACAAGACATTTTCCACCACCATCGGACAGTGGCCCATTAGCCTGCCAACTTCCTCTCCCGGTCGCATGCCTGCAATACTAACTGCCTATGGTGCCTCTATCTCTTATTGTTACCGCAGCCAGCTGCCTACTCAAGCTGCTCGTTTATGAATATTATCACAATGTATGTTATAACTGAGTATCATTATTTTTTCTTTTAGTTGTTTTGGTTGTTTATTGTGCATTCTTTTACTACCTCTGTATGTATGTTGACCCTCATCCTTTGACGTGGAACCTTTGTAAACGAGCAGTTTCTGCTCAAATGTATTTGTAATCCGAGAATTTAATAAATAAATAAATAAAATTAAAAAAAAATAGTGTGAGAGAAGAAAGGTGAGCAGGCAGATGGGCAGACATGGGCAGGTGGTGAGCAGGGAGTTTTGCATCAAATTGTAGAAGTGAAAGAAGAACCTTGGCAAGCCTAGGGTTCTGGTACCTGCTAGGCTAAGAGTGGCTGTGTCAGCATACAGGAAGGGAGATAGTCTTTAGGAGCATGGCTTTGGTGAACAGAGGTATACTGTCTCTTGGGTTAAGAGTGGCAATAACAATGTACAGGAGGGTGGATAGACTTCCTTTACTCTGACTTGAAAGGCCCAAGTTGGGTATGGCTTGTGGTGGTGGTGGTGGTGGTTGGTAGCTCATTTATAAATGCAGAGGCCCTGACGGCAAAGGCTCATCTCCCCAAGGCAGTCCTCCTGAATGGAACAGCTAATGCATGTTGGGTAATGCATCTTGTGGCATGTTCAGCTGGAGCAGGATGGAATAAGGCTTGTATAGAGGGAGGTACAAGTCTGAGTAGGGCCTTCTGTCCCAAGATGCGGGCATGGAGCTTAATGTGGTCCATAAGTGGGAGACATTCAGTCCGTATGTACAGTTCACATGTTTGCAACAGGCGATCTGCCCCAATGCAAACCTACAGGCTTTATTTAAGGAGGCATGCACTTTGAGCAGGCTAGTTTCAGTAGCAGCCCCATAGACTCCATTCCCATGGTCCTGGATTGGAAGGATTGTACCTCTGACTGCCTATGTCCTGGCCTAAGGAGTAAAACAGAACCAGTGCCTGTATAGAGCCCCTAGTTTCCTATTGACCACCATGGTAATATTGCGTATACATTCATCGAATGATAGGGACTCATCTATGGTGAGACCAAGATACCAGAAGGAAGTGACCTGCTCCAGGGTGGTGTGAGAGCTGCAGGTAATTGAGAGAGGTGCGGTGGACCTCTTCTTTTGTCGTCCGGCAAAGAGCATTGCCTTGTTATTTTTACTATTGAGCACCAGCATGCCGTCCTTGAACCATTCCTGTAGTAGGTTAAAGTTGTCCTGCAACTCCTTAGTCAGCGCTTCCTGGCAGGAGTTTCATGAGAATAGCACTGTGTCATCTGCATATCGTAGGATCTCAGACATGGGGCAGGCATCAAGGAGGTGGTTCACAAAGATGCTGAAGAGGAGAGGGCCTAATATAGACCCCTGGGGTACACCTACTGACACCTCACAGGTGTTGGAGGTAGCACCGTTAATTCAGACTTTTTGAGATCGCCCAGATAAATAGCTGGAGAACCATTGGACTGAGTTAGGGGACAGCCCTAGGCCTCTTAACCTGTGAAGCAACAGCTGGTGGTCCATGAGGTCAAAGGCTTTGGTTAGGTCTATAAAAATCGTCCCAACCAGCTGACCAGTTAAGTGCCTCATATACGTATCCAGTGAAATTAATAAGGGCAGTATTAGTACTGTGCAGTCTGTGAAAGCCGTGCTGTTGGTGGGAGAGGTCGAATTTATGCTGATGGTCGGTGAGTTGGTCAGCTATGATTCTCTCCAGAGCTTTTGAGAGTGGCGAGAGAATTGAGATGGTCCTATAATTCTAGGCTAGTGACCGGTCACCCCCGTTTGTGTACAGGTGTGACCAGTCCCAGTGGCACTGCAACATCTGTTTTGCAGTGGGGTTTTTCTTCTACCTGTTTCAACAGCTAGGGAGGCTGAGGCACTGGGAGGTTGAGTAACATGCTCAACATCACCCAGTGGGTATTTGGCTCTGGTGGGCTTTAAACCTGTGATTTTCAGGTTCCCAAGCCAGCTCTCTAACGATTATATCACACTGCTCCCTCTATCAACTCTGAAATTAGGGACATTACAAGTAGCTTCAAATTCGCACAATTTTCTTCCCCTTTTAATAGTTAAGCATTTAGCCTATGTGAAGCCTGGTATGGAAAAACAAAACAAAAAAACCCTTAATAAAGAGCCTTAAAAAGATCATGATGAACTGCTGTACTATATCAAAGGTTTTTTTCCTTGTGAACACCTTCAGTTTTTATCATGCATAAGCAGAGCAGAATGGCCCTGTGGTTTACAGAAACTGGCCGGAAGAAGCCTCTTAGTCTCACCACAAGGTATTTTTTCTTCAGACTTCAGTTTGATGCTTTTTCCACTGTGCATGATGACCACAGCGTTCATATGCAGAGATGGTGGAAACTAGTCTCAGATATCTTCCAGCGGGGGCTGTACTATGCCGTGAGGCCTCCTGATTTTCACCCACTTGATCACGAACTAATTTAGAGGCACGTAGGGGTTACAAAGTTAAGTGCCTTCTCCCAGAACTCTGAAATAGGGCATTCCCTAGTTTGTTACTTTGAGCAACTCCCTTGATCTGCCTGTGTGATACAATCCTTCTAGTTTTTTCTTTATTACAAGGGAGTAGTATATACATATATTTGAGATGCAATTTCGAAGTGAGAAAGAAATGTGCCATAGGTGGGATCTGAACCCAGGCCTGCACAAAATGCCACTCTGCTGCTCTACCAGTTGAGCTATCAGAACAGCTGGACACATGGGACTCCATATGCACTTATTCTTCTCAATTCTGCAGGTTTCAACCGGAAACAAGCCCTTACTAGACTTACTACAGACATGGCTGAGACCTTCAGGTACCTTAAGGATATTAACAGGATGAGCATTGAGGGCTTCTTCGGCCTTAGCAGCAACACAACCATTAGTACGTGCAATCTAAAGCTGGTGAAGGGAAGGTTCAGGAGGGAGCTGAGGGGGCACTTTTTCACAAAAAGGGTGGTGGCTAAGGGGATGGAACTGCCACAGGAGGTTGTAGCCCTAAAAATGGTTGACAGCATCAAGAGGGGTTGGGACAGAGTGAGGGGAAAAATTGTGGGTTGAAAGGGAGCAAGTGGGGAGAAGGAGAGAGGGGGGAAAGTTGAGGGAGGTTAAAAGGGGAATGGGCAGTTCCTTTTGTAAATACGTTGGGAGCTGCATAATTGAGCAGTACATAGACCATAAGGCCTTTATCTGCTGGCATGCTCATATGTTTGTATGTTTCATCACCTGACAAAATATTTCAAATAAATAAATTACACAACTAGATGTC
Organism: Neoceratodus forsteri; assembly: GCA_016271365.2. Classification (NCBI taxonomy): domain Eukaryota; kingdom Metazoa; phylum Chordata; order Ceratodontiformes; family Ceratodontidae; genus Neoceratodus; species Neoceratodus forsteri. The sequence goes on from CM028133.1 coordinate 218,206,966, forward strand.
CTCCTGGTTTTGGTCTATTAGGATGAAATAGAACCTCCTTGAAACTGGATGGTGTTTCTCTGTTGGGATATGCTGAGTATTACAGATAGGGGAGCATCATGGGACGCTCCTGACCAATCACAGTGCCTCCTTTGGGTGCATGCAATGTACTCATATTTGCATAAGTGTGTCTCGCATGCTATTCCTGCCTAATTCCATCTTTCGGATGAGACATTAAACCGAAATCCCATCTGCCTGGATTGGTGGTAGTTCAGGTGGATGTTAAAAATTCCATGGCACTTATCGAAAAGTGCAGGGGAATTTCCCCGGTGTCCTGGCCAAATTTCTCTCATTCACTAAAAATACCACCAACAGCTTAATCTGGTTCAAGGTCAGTTGGCATTCATCTGTATCCCCTTCCCCTGGATCATGCCTGAAAATAGGCAGGATTTGTTTAGTGCACTTATCCGGTCAACAAAAACTAGCTAAATAAATAAATAAAAACAGGCTTCTGGCTTGTACCACTTGTGCCACACAGAAAAAGACTGTAAGAAAAGGTATTTTTAAAAAATCATGGCACAATTTATAATATGATTATAGGGATGCTAGGATGGTTCTAAGGAATGTGTGTCTCCTCTTGCTTCCTTAGGGCACCAGAACTGCTTATCACTGGTTCATAGTTATCTTGCGTAACCCCCCTGTTACCCGGGGTTACTAGAATCCCAGTAAGACCTAGTGGTAGGCAGGGAAGGCAGCTTGTGAAACTCCAGTTAAATGGATTTCACACTGTCTCACTCTGTTCTCAGTCTCAGCTGAGACTGAGGGATGACATCACCATAGAACTTTCGCAGCTGCATGAGCCACATTGGAATCTGCAGTTGGGAGTTAGGTTAGAATGTTGGGAGTTTTTGAAGGGAGTTGTGTGTGAGTAGTCTGGAAGAGAGGAGCGGCACAGCAGTCTGTGCACAGGCTCTTGGAGCCTAAAGCTGTGATATAGAGCTACTGTTAGGGAGAGGTGTGTGTTTCCGTCAAAAGAGGAACACAGTAAGCTGTTCGTGAAGTGGTGGAGACCACTGTTACTGGTCTCTGTACCCCATCCCTGAGGGGATGGGGGTGGAAAGGTTGCCTGTTATTCCAGGGGCAACCCTCCTGGTTCCGGCTAGGGAAGAAGCTGCCTTATTTTTTAAGTTGTGCTGCGTCACCAGAAGCTGTCCAGAATCGCCTGTGGGGCACCTGCAACCAAAGGGTGAGTTCTGCTCTTACATGGGGCCTGTGTTTCACCTGAACTCTTGTAAAGTGGGGATTGGACTGCTTAATCAATGGGAGGCCTAGAGGAATAGGCTAAGCCAAGTAAAAGTATGTTCAAGTCCAGCACAAGGGGAAAGCCAAGACATGTAGAGGAAATGTGCTATGCATTTACCCTTTAATCTACACTGCCAAGCTTTTCAGAGAGATGTTTAAGTATGTTCAAGTCTAGTACAAGGGGAAAGCCAAGACATGTAGAGGAAATGTGCTATGCATTTACCCTTTAATCTACACTGCCAAGCTTTTCAGAAAGAGATGTTTAATGTCCAGAGAAATGGCTGGGTATGAATTGTGGAAGCTAGAGGTGGGAGACCCCCCGCCCATCAGTAGTAACCAAATTCACCTCTATGGATTTGCTCTGTGGCCCTTTTGCTTTCCCTCAGGCACTTGGCCAGTGCTGAGGAAAGTACCCAGACGTGGGATTAAAAGGAAGTTTCCCTTATGGAGTCGAAGGCTCTTAGGTGGTTTAGGAAACCACTGGAAAATGTGTCCATGTCAAATGGAAGATGTTCGAGTGGCCGGCAGGGGAGCCGAGCCAGGGAAATCCCAAATAGTGTACAAGTTGGGCTGTGCACCCAAAGCAGCGTGCAAGTCCGGGCTGTGTGCCTGGTGGGTTCTGAGCCTGAGGGCTGAGTGTTGAGGAAGTGTTCTGTTTCTCTTAACCTGCATTACCAGGAATGTAGCCCCATGGGGGTCCGTCTATGCTTTGTTTGGTCAGCTTGGATGTGAATAAAGCCACACTTTAGAATCCCATTCCTGGTATTGGGCATTAGTTATTGTTTCCTGTGTTCGGATTTACTTGGGTGCCCCTGTGCAGAGTAGCAAAACCTAGCCCTTGTGCTGAGTAACCTAGTCCTCCCCGAACCCAGTCCCCAGCTGGTACTGCTGTCAGCCTCAACAGCATACTACCTGTCGTTTGCAAAAAGGCAGGGGTGAGGAGTTACACTTTTCTGATCATGAGGCTACACTCATATCCATAACGGGCCATTCTAGTGCCCCTATAAACTTATAAATAAATACATTTTAAAATGACAAAGTGCTTTTGTTTGTAAAAATGTGCAGCTTATTCTGGAGTGCATAATGCATAATTGCAGTTTTTATGTTGCTGGGTATAATTATTAATATGTTGTTTAAAGGGACACTGTCAACCCCCTTAGGCCTCAAAGTGTCCCTAGTTTAAAAACACTTGCTATGATTATTCACATTCTGTAGAGAGTGCTGATGTAGCTGGTTGTTTAATTCTGATTTTTATTCTTTTCAAAAGTGAAAAACAGGCTGCCTGCCATACTGGTGTTGCCACACAAAAACATGTTTGTTTACATTCCTTGACCAATTCCCTCTGCATGTTTCCTGGACTTTGGAATGCCCCCAGCATAGTCTGCCCACTCATTACCCAGATAGAGCAAAGGAGACTACTGCATCATGAATGACTACACTGTTTTGGGGGTGTTTGTGCCATTCAGGAAGTATGCAATGGAAGCTGATCAAGGATTTGAAACAAAACAACATTGGTTATAGCTATACATTAGCATGCATTTCAGTTATACCAAGCAAGGATGCAGATAAAATAACCAGCAGCATCAATGAATTTTAGAGAAGATAAGCAATCATAAAATACAGGTTTTAAACTAGAAATAATATAGTGCAAAAAAGACTGACAGTGTCCCTTTAGTAACTTAACAATGAAATCATTAAAAGGCATGCATAACTTTTGAAAGAGTCATCTTCCCATTTGGGTATGGGAGCTTCCATGTTAGACTGAAATTCTGGCACTCGGAACAAGCAAAAACACATCCTTGCACCATTTGTCTGAAGCAGAAAAGTATGTATAAAAAAACACACAAGAAACCATTCGGGATGCTCGAGGCAGTAATGGCTAAAATTAACAACTTGGAATTGGCCAACCAGTATACCAATACTGACATTCTGCAAACAGGGGACAGTCTAAATGTGGCTGAACAGTGTATTACCCACACAGAATACAGTGCTGAACATGTCATCACTCACCTCAGAGAGCAGGGTCGAGTAATCAACCTTCTCTGGGATAAGGTGGAGGACCTAGAGAATAGAGGCCTGAGAAATAATCTCCGGTTTGTGGGCAATCCAGAGGGGTCCAAAAAAAAAATCCCATTGGCTTTTTACAAGTTGGTTCTGGATTGCCCCAGCTATTGGAATCAGTAAAAGGCAATGGTCCCTAGCTCCTGCTCCTAAGCTGGAGAATGACCTCACCTGCTCCTTGTTCAGTTTCTCAGATACACCAATTACGAATGGATCCTAACCTGGGCAAGGCAATGAGGGACTGTTTCCTGGCAAAGGCACCCAATCCACATTTTCCCAGACTTCTCCCTTGATTTTTTGAACAGGAGGAAAGCACACACTCCTGCCAGAAAACAGAAGCAGAAAATTGGCACGCTCCAGGAATGAAGCAAGGTGGCCAGCCTAACACTCAAAAAGATGAGAAAGCTCAGCACTCGTGGAATAACACACAGGCTCGGGTATGCAGTGAAAAAAAGTTTGTATTCAGGCACCATTGGAGTCCCATTTAGCACCCTATGCTCCAGCTCTTCAACCCAATCGAGCCTTCATCAGGGAGCAGGTCTAAAGGGAGAACAGACAAGCACCCAGTTTAAATAGTGATCTTAAAGTGATACATACCAGTAGATTCCATGAATTAAACAAATATGCAATTAAGCCATGTTTAAAAGAGGAAATAAATCTATATCAAGGGATAGTATTAAAGGTAAAAAAGTGTGGAGGGGAACATGTAGGCAAAAGGAATAAACAGAGCAAAAAGACAGCACTATAGGAGTTGGCTACAGAGTGGGTAATATAAAAGTGATAATATGTGGAGTGGACTTTTTTTATTATAGATATGGAAAGGGGAAACAATAAAGAGAGGAGAGAAAAAATTATGGGGAAAAAAAGTGAGGAGAGAAGTAAAGATTAAACAAAAAAAAAGGAAGGACAGAGAAAAATACACACAATACAAGAAGCCCCCTTCCCAGTCCAATCCAAGTATCGGCCTGTATCCGAAACCCAATGAGTTACAAGCAAGGATCTCCATTTGGAAAGATAATTCAGATGTGTAGGGGACCAAGGGTATTTCTCGCAAGTGGTTTTCATGTCCGCACCTGAAGGAAAAATGAAAAATAAATAATGAATGAATAAAAAATTACTTCATTTCAGATACATCTGATATATCCATAAATGGTATGCTGACCCGACGGCAACACAAACACAGCGACATACCTCGCTGTCGACAAACTCGACACTTTGCCGATGGGTCACTGTGTTGCTGCGACTGAGACAGGGGCACACTGTCTCCCAGTCCTGCACCCCTTCCCCGAATCAACTCTGACTGGAGTTAAGAATCTAAAGTATGGGGGGGGAGTGCAGGGGACAGAGCCCCCCGTGTGGGGCATTTGGAGGGTGAACCCCCCCCAATGAAAACACAGGACTGGGAGCAAACAGGATTTATGTCAACCACAACTTGCGATCAACATAAATCATGTTGATGTGATGCCAGTCGACAAATGTGTTGTTGAACTGGCATCGTCGAACCTTTATAAATATGGGCTATAATCCACTTTATTGTTCAAATCAGCTGGAAAAACACTTCTCAAGGTTGCAATACATTTAAGGCCCTTTTATACACTTGGATCTGCACTGCATTGATCGATGCAGAGCAACTGCAGCATTGCCTTTTTTGTGTGTACAGGCACTTCGCATTGATTCCAAAATGAGCGTTCGCTGAAACAATGTTCCCTGTTTTTCTGGGATCGCTGTTTCAGTGTATCATTCTGCACCACGTCGAGTGGTTGTGTAATCACCCAGGAGCACTTGCAGTGGTCCCTAGTGCTTTCTCAGGCTACGCATGACAGTACCCCTCCTGAGGCTTGTGCATGGGATATTACACCAGAGTTCAGCCAACGATGTCTTACGTTTCTTGATAGAATGCTGAACTCGGGAAAGGAGTGCATTTTCAGTAAGGGTGCTTAAAAGTACTTAAAAAACACTCCAAAAGTGGAGTCACGATAGTGTGGGCATGCGTTAATAAATATTCATAGCCTAATATGCATAAACACATGCCCAGTATTGGGGCTCCACTTTCAGAGCCCTTTTAAGTACTTTTTAGTCTTAGTTTGTGAAAATGCTCTAGTTTTCCAAATTCAGTATTCTTTCTAGCATCTTAGGATACCTTTGCTGAACTCGGGTGGAAACCGGAAATTTTGGAAATCATGGGCTCTCTTGGCTAGCCAGAAACACGGCCAAATCACCGGAAAGGCCAGGAGAGCAATGCAGAGGTAATGAAAGCCGTGCATGGAAGGCAGTGGGGAGTGGTGTGAAGCACTAACTGATCATAGCATTTCAAGTAGGCACTGTGTAAAAGCACCTTTAGTGTCTCTCAGTGATGAACTCTGCAATCTCTCCCCTCCTCTTGGATGACGGGCTACATGTTCAAGTGCCATAAATTGCGTACAATTGGCATTAGAATTATGAGCTTCAGCAAAATGTGCACCAGGGCTTTCAATGCATTGCCATTGAAGACAGCCCTCACATATTCTTGTATGCAAATTTTGGCAGGTCTAGTGGTTCTGCCTACATAGTATAGACCACAATCGCACCAGCAAACATACACAACAAATGGCGTTGTGTATGTAAGGAAATCAACAATTTCAAAAGTGTCATTGTTTTACTGAACTTCTTGCCTTGTTGGCGTACTTGCAAACATTACACCTACCCCAGCTGCAAAACCCTTTCAGTTTTTTGTTTAGCCAGTTGGACCATTCTCCATGTGTGGTGGCTATAAAGTGGCTATGTACAAGTCTGTCACCAATACTGCTGTTTTTACTGAAAGTAGCTTTAGGTTTGGGGGCAATATTTTATTTCAGTATAGGGTGTGTAAGGAGAAAGGGCCAGAGTTTATGTATAATGTCACCCACTCTGCCTGCAGTGGGGTTAAATTCTGTAATAAAGGTAACAATATCCTGTGAAGATGCATCTGTTTCAGACACTACATCTTTATTTCTACCCTTTTTACTTTTCTCAGGGGTCAAAAGGTCATTTGTGGCCTCTTCCAAGATATTGTGGCCGTAACCTCTTCTTAAGAATCTATGTTTCATATCCTCAGTCTGATCCAGGAAATTGTCAGCATCTGAACAATTTTGTCTGAGGCAAATCATTTCTCCATATGGTATGGAAGCGGTTCATTTTTATGGGATGTGAGCTGTTGGCATGAAGGATAGCATTAGCTGTAGAGTGCATATGAAATGTTGTAATGGAAATGTCCTGGGTAGGGACAACAATGAGTTTAACATAGAAACATAGAATTTGACGGCAGATGAGGACCCGCTTGGCCCACCTAGTCTGCCCATTTTCCTACCTAACAGATAAGCTGCAGATCCTAGTTAACCAACAGATTATTCCTCCTACCTCCCACTAGGACTGCCTTATGTCTGTCCCATGCATTCTTGAATTCCCCCACTGTTCTTGACTCTATGACCTCCTCAGGGAGGCTGTTCCATGCATCCACAACCCTCTCTGTGAAAAAATACTTCCTCACATTACCTCTGAGCTGTCCCCCCTCTATCTTGAAATTGTGCCCCCTGGTTCTTGCACATCTCTTTTTCTGAAAGATGCTACCCTCTTGGACTTTGTTGATTCCCTTGAGGTACTTGAAAGTTTCTATCATGTCCCCTCTCTCCCTTCTCTCCTCAAGGGTATACATATTAAGCTTGTAACACAGCACTAGGTAAAGTTGTGGAAGAGCGTTACCTCCCAGCACGTATGTTCCATTTTTTCTCTGCCAGGACTACACAGTATGGTGCATACACTACAAGTCCCAGAAGGCATTGCACCACAACTTCACAGAGCTAAGTGCTTGATTGAGAGCAGGTGCAGGAGAGTGATTGCCTGCATAAAAGAGAAGCTCAAAGAATTGCTTGTGTCTCAGTACCTGATTAGGAACAGTGTGGAGCCTGGCTGGGGAACACTTGCAGAAGGATTTTACTTTGGAAAGAGAGAACTCTGAATCAACTGACTGCCTGGTTTGGAACTTTTCTTTGGCCTTCAACAATGAATTGGATTTTTACTTTGGAAAGAGAGAACTCTGAAACAATTGACTGTCTGGTTTGGAACCTTTTGTTTGGCCTGCAAGAATGAATTGAATTCTGACTTTGGACTGGCTGAAAACCTGAGACTGGTAAATAATTTTCCTTTGAAACATAGAACAAGAGACTCTGTGCTGATTTTGTTTGTATGTCCCAGGAAACAGCTTGGCTACCTGGGTTATAGAGAGGGAACTAAAGTTCACTGTGTAGCTGGCGCTCAACAAAGAGCTAGGTATTATTTTCAACCTGTGTTATGTTTGAATGCACCCCTCACAGTAATCTTACCAATAAATGCACAGACAGTCTGCTGTGTTAAGCTGCACATCCTGGGCTGTGATACAAAATGTGTTTATATCCCCACCTACAAGATCCCAGGGTAACACAACCCCCTTGTGTTACAAGCTCCTTTAGTCTTTCTTCGTATGTCTTCTGGTGCAGACCCTGCACCATTCTGTTCCCTCCTCTGGACAGCCTCCACTCTGTCTTTCTGGAGATGGGGTCTCCAGAACTGCACACAGTATTCCAGATGAGGTCTCGCCAACTGTCTGTACAGAGGGATAGCAACTTCCTGTTTCTACAATTGATGCCTCTTCTATGCATCCCAGTATTCCCCCACCCAGCCTTCTTTACTGCCTTCTCACATTGCTTGCCTACCTTTAGGTCATCTGATATAATTACCCCCAGGTACCTTTTCATTTTTACTGTTGTATCTCACCCCCCATTGTGTACTCTTTCCCTGGGTTTTTGTTTCCCATGTGCATTACCTTGCACTTCTTTGCATTGAATGTGAGCTGCCATACATTTGACCATTCCTCCAGCCTTGCCAAGTCCCTTCTCATCCTTTCCACTCCATCTTGTTTATCAACCCTGTTGCAGATCTTTGTGTCATCTGCAAAGAGACATACTTTTCCTTCCAGTTCCTCTGCAATGTCACTTTTAAAGACCTTTAAAAAAGGACCGGTCCCAGTACTGAACCCAGCGGTACCCTGCTAGTAACCTTCCTTTCTTCACTGTGTACTCCATTTACTACTACCCTTTGCGTCCTGTTGTCTAGCCAGTTTTTTTTATCCAGGCTACCACCTTGGGACCCACTTCAAGGCTGGCTAACTTGGGTATTAATCTTTTGTGTGGGACTGTATCAAATGCCTTGTAAAAATCTAGGTAGGCCATGTCCACAGCCCCTCCTTGGTCTACTACTTTGGTCACCCAGTCAAAGAAATCTATTAGATTCATCTGACATGACCTTCCCATTGTGAATCCATGCTGCCTTGGGTCCTGTGCCCCACTGGCCTCTAGGTACTCAACAGTTCTTTCCTTCAGAAGTGATTCCATCATTTTCCCTACCACTGAGGTCAAACTAACTGGTCTGTAGTTTCCTGCCTCTGTCCTGCTCCCACTTTTGTGAAGAGGAATCACATCTGCCCTCCTCAGGTACCACCCCATTCTCCCATGATTTGCTAAATAGAGTAGTCAGTGGTGTCACTAGTTCTACCCTTAGTTCTTTTAGAATTCTTGGGTGAATCCCATCAGGCCCCATTGCTTTGTCCACCTTCAATTTTATTAGTTCTTTCAGAACTCTTTCTTCTGTAAATGGACTGGTATCGACCCCCGTCTTCAGAGTGTTTCTCTTGTTTGGTTCAGGTACCTCCCCTCCTCTTCCTTTGTGAATACTGAGCAGAAATATTCATTCAGTATCCCTGCTTTTTCACTGTCACCTTATACCCGCATTCCCTCCCCTTTATTAAGCCTCAGTATCCCTCCTTTGGTCTTTCTTCACTCCCTAATGTAACTATAAAAGTTATTATCCCCCATCTTAACAGAATTGGCTATCCTTTCCTCGGTTTAGGTCTTTGCTATTCTGACTGCCTTCCCAGCCTCTTTCTGCTTTAACTGATAGTTCTCTGTCCTGCTCCTTCTGCGTTTCCTTATATTTTCTGAATGCTATCCTTCTATCCTTAACCTTCCCTGCCACCTCTTGAGAACCATAGCGTTTTTTTCCTTCGTTGTGTTTTTGTTGATTTGCTTTACACAAAGGCTTGTTGCCTCTGTGATGGCTGTTTTGATTACTCCCCATTGTTCCTCCACCTCTCCTTCTTGCCCCTGTTGCTAGTGCTTTTCTGAGGCTCTCTCATTTTCCCAAAGTCAGCCCTCCTAAAGTCCAATACTCTTGCTTTGTATGGCTTGATTGTATGGCTGTGTTTATCGTGAACCACACTGTTTGGTCGCTTGTTCCCAGATGGCTACCACTTCTTAATCTGAGATTCTTTCTCCGTCCCCATTTGAGTACCAGGTCTAAGATTGCTCCCTCCTGAGGGGTTCCAATACTAGTTGTCTGAGGCATGCCCCCTGTAGGGCATCAAGAATGACCCTGCTCTTGGATGTGCCTGCAGCAAAGGTGCTCCAGTTAACATCTGGCATATTCAGGTCCCCCATCAACAATATCTCCCCTTTTTCTGCCATTCTAAGGAAGCCTTCTATCATTTCCTTGTCCATTCCCTCCCCCTGAGATGGGGGTCTGTATCCAACCCCATGCGGATTGTGGTGCCATTTCCTGTCTCCAGGGTGACCCATAGTGCCTCATCTGCTCCCTGTTTACTCTTTAGTTCTGTTGCTTTGATCCCTTCCTTTACATAGAGCTACTCCTCCTCCTCTTTTACCCTCCTTGTCCCTCCTGTAGATTGTGTATCCTGGTATGTTGACATCCCAGTCATGGTTCTCTGTGTACCATGTTTTTGTGACTGCCACAATATCCAGGCAACCCTCTTCCATCAAGGCCACTAGTTCAGGAGCTTGTTACACAGACTATGGGCATTGGTACTCATCACCCTCCACTTTTTGATAGCCTTACCCCTTTTTTTTTTTTTTTTTTTTTATATTTACCTCTGTCCTGCTCCCTAATAACTTCTGTACTTGGTGTTTACCTCACTAATTACCATGTTTTGTGGGGGGAGGCTGGGATTTCCCTGCTCCTTTTCAGTGCCTCCCCCCTTGGCTAGTTTAAATGCTTAAGATCTGAGAATGTTATCGAATTACTATCTGTTTCAAAGGTAATATCAAGTTCGGGTCATTCTCATTCAAATAGTAACCAGATAAGAATGGCAGCATCAATAAATCTGAACCACATGACTATGTACTTGGCCTAGGTATTGATTATGGCTTGCAACATAAATACATTTTTCTCCAAAGAAACCGATAAATAGGTTGGCAGAAGAGGGGACATAGGCTGCCCCCATAGCCGTGCCACAAACCTAGAGATAGAAATCTTTATTAAAATTTTTTTTTTTTTTTTTTTTTTAAGTGAATTTTAGGACCCTCAACAAGAAGGTACAAGGAATATCAATTTGATATGGGAGGAAATAGTTTACTGCCTTCAAACCCTGGTGATGGTGTAGGGACATATAGAGGCTACACACGTCAATAGTAACCCAGTTATGCAGTAATGTGCATCCCAGATACTTTGATCTTATCCAAAAAGTCCATACTATCTCTAATGTGGGATTTATATCAAAAACATAGGGTTGGAGAAAGCAAGCTACAAAAATAAGTTGTGTGTCGCCGGCTCAACTACTGACACTATGGGTCATCCTGGTGGATCTGTCATATTGTTATGTCTTGGGTAGAACATAAAGTCTTTGTGACTCCTGTCGGAAAAGCCTTGATGGAGCTGAGAGTTCCCTACACTCTCTGATACCCTGCTGTTCTCCAAATCACCAACAATGGTGTGTCATGGCAGTTTGAGGCCCTCGAGGTAGAGGCCTACAGCACTAAAACTTGGCCCCAAACAAGTCTTGATAAGTACAAACTGCCTTAACGCTCCACCACACACCTGATTGCTGATATAGATACTACTATACCTGCTTCTTAACATGGTCCACCGTTTCATCTGCCACCCACCAAGCTTGACCCTTCGTATCCCACCACCAGGCAGAAACAATGCACAAAAGGCCAAGAAAGACAGTCCTGTTTGAACCCAGACCTGGAGCTGGAGCAGAAGTGATGACACTCTGGCCTCCTCCCAAGCTCCCTCACCTCTTTTGGGAATAATCGCTTTGATCTCCTGATGAAAGAACCTCTCAACAATCAAAACACTGCATTTTCTCACCTGCAGCAGCATATGGTCCAGATCCAGAGATGAGGCCCAGATCCTGGTTGGGCGCAATAAGTCTGGAGGTGGCAGTCCCCAATCTGCCCACAACTGAATCTTCAGACCCAGAAGTGGCCCACCGAAAGGAGAAAACCCACAGTTTTCCTACAGCTGCAGCAGCTTCACAGTCCATGTGTGCTGCTAACCACACCCAGGCTGAACTGAGCGTAAGCCCGGCTGTCATAGCACTGATTTAGTATGCATGACAATAGTGGTTGCCACCCAAACAGTGTTTGGTTTGTGTGGGTTCTCCCCAATTAAGTTGGCAGTCTCCTTAAATTGAGTCCGTCCGATATTCTTTTTCAGTACTTAGATTGCTGTTTTAACAATATGATGCCCTCTTTTCTTGTCTCTCCACAGTATTGGACTTTTGTTTCCCCTTTAAAATTTGTTAAATGATGGTCTACTGTATGTATGGAGGAGGTGTTACTTGCTCTGTATCATAGCCTATAGTGTTTTTTTTAACAGCTGTGAGTAACTTCATTTAGGTACGGTGGTTTATTGTGTGGGGCAGGGGGTTCAACTGTGGAACTGGGGGAGCGCTTTGCTTTCATTCTCAAAGTGCAAAGTTACATCTACCATATATGCCTTTAGGTGCTCTACCCCCATCTCCCCATTATTTCCCTAGATGTTGGGTGTGTTCACCCTCCTAAACTACCCTAGATCTGTGCCGTATAGCACACCAATCATTTTTATTTTATTGCAGTCTTGCAAGTGTGCCCTTATGTGTGGTGCTAATGGGCTTCAACTGGGCCAGTTCTTGGTGGAAAGGGTTAAACATTTTGGTTTATCAGCTCTCTGGGTGACACAGCCTAATGTCCTCATGTAGCCCTACAGGAGCAAGTGAGTGTCACACCATTATTTTTCCACTCTATAGCTTGGTGGTTTATCTGCCACTCTCAGTGGTTTTCAGCACTTGAGCCCTCTTCGCACAACTGTGATGTCTGCCTGCATGAGTGTGCGATCTTGGAGAGGATTGCCACAGCTATCACCTGCAGTTTAACAGTAGGGACGGTGATGATGTTGTTCATGTGCTGATTATTAGCACCACATAGAGATGAATTGCTCAGCAGGCATGGTATGCCTTTCAGCCAGTCCCCTTTCCATAGGGCCAGGTCATCGACATGTCATTGCCACATTAGCAGTAACCCACAGCTTCTGACAAAGATTATGGGATTCCGGGCTGGCTTATGGGTCAATGGCTCAGTTATATCTAGTGGCTGCATTGCATAATATCCATTGTTCCCTCCATTGGTGTGCAGTCCTTACACGGGTGGGAGGGGGTGAGTGGGGGTGGGGTAGGGCTTTGTCTACCGTAATGGGTACTTCATCCAGGTTTGCTGCACTACTTGCCAATGCCTCTGCTAGTGCTCAGGTGGGGGTGGTGGTACTATAGAGGGGTGGACCTGGCCAGTATGCTCCTGCTTAATGACAATCAGGGAATGGGGCATTGTTCCTACCCATGTTATCATGTCAGCAGCCATTGGTTGGCATGGAGGTACATCACATTTTTCAGCTACCTGGAAGGGGTGGGTCCACTTGCGAAGTGCTGATTGAACTGTCATAGAATGTGTGTATACAGGGGGAATATTACATCTCTCCCTGCATTGACAGACACCACTGGAGCATCCACACTCACCCCCCCCCCCCACATCTGCTTAGTGTGCCTCTAGCACTATTAATTGGTGTTTGGGACACATGGAAGGTATGCCTTCTCCTTCTATTTGGTCTATCAGAAGCAGAGCCAGTTTGCCTGCCCCTCCCGTGCTGGTTCGCCCCCGCCCCCCACCCGATTCTCCAGTTACATGCTCTGGCACTCCTAGATTTGGCCTGTAGTAGATGTCTATCTGGGCCCCACTGTTCAGCTTGGGACAGGTGGAGCTGTTGATGTCCATGTCAGTAAACATAGGATGGAAGGGGCAGGAATGAGTGCTCACGTTGGGTGCCTGTTGGTGTTTCCTCACTTCTGATGCACTTTAGGCTACCCAGGGAAACCGTTCTCCAAGGGGGCCAAGAGCATTCTCTGTACCTGTTGGTTCACCTCCACTTCTAGGGATTGACACTTAAGCTTTCCTATAGACAGCTTGTGCCTCATATCATTAGACAGTGAAAGTATTTGGGATTGAGGGTTTGGGATAACTGGAAGGGGGGGCGCAGTATGAGGGTGAAGGGGAGATGTTTTTCTTTTGCTCTGTTTAAGCCCCTGTTGGGCTTTTGCTATTTCAGTTTGTGGGGGAGATATTCAGATTATGCTTATTGTTTGTAGACACCTAACTCATACAGGTATGAGTCATTGTTACAGTTATACTATGTCCCTCCTCACTCTACTTCGCATGGGGGCACACATGGTTGTTAATCATCCATCTAAAATTCGGTGCCTTATCCTTCGACATGGGTGGTATACACTCTGTATCATGGAATGTGAGAGGCCTCAACTCCACTATAGAAAAGAAAATGGTCCTTTCACATCTGAGATATATTCAAGTGCAGATGGCTTTCCTGCAGGAGACTCACCTTAACAGCGTTAAAGCTGCAAAAGTCGACAGGAGTGGGTGGGAGTGGGAAGCCCACTGCACGCCCACTGTTAAGAAGAGGAGGGTCTCCCTCCTACTGCATAAAAATTTGCACTGAACCATCAAATACAAATCCAAAGACAAAGGGGGTCAATAGGTAATGACTGAAGCACTCATGCCTCAGAGACCCCTAGTCTTGGGTCAATGTTCATGGACCAAACACAGATGACCCTCAACTTTTCCATGACCTCAGTCAGGCAGTATCCCAGTTTTTCTCACTAGCCATCCCCCACCCTGCTCAGTGGGGACTTTAACTTACTGACGGAAGCTTGTATGAACAGGCATGCAGGTCATCTGATCCATAGTCCAGAGCAAGAGGCCCCCCCAACCCCCAAAAAGTAGGTTTGTGAGAGGGAGTGCCCAATCCCCTTGGCTCTTGCCCCTGTATGTGCTGTGACGGGGTGCCCAATACCCCACTGCTACACTCAGCCTCCCAGAAAAACACTTGGCTGGCACGCTGGGAGCCCACCCACCATTCCACATGTCCCTGTGTCTTTTTTTTTTTTTTTTTTTAAGTCCCATGATATTTTTTGTTCCTGTAAATCTGAAAATGGTCCCTTGTTGAGTCCGGTGACCCCACCCCCAACCTGCACCCACCCTCTGCACCCTGACCCCCCACCCCATACTTACCTCTGGAGCCCAGCGTGGTGATCTTTCGTGGATCGGGAACAGGTCTGCACTCTTCAAAGTCGACTACGAAAGGAAGAAATGCTGGTAAGCTGTATAATGGCATAAATAGGGTGGGTTTTTTTTAACTTTGGTGCATATCTCAGGCATTTTTGGGGAATTTTGACACCAAATTTCAACATGGGGGTATTGGGACCCCACCTCATGAATTTAGCCACTGTTATGGTGTTATTCGGTCCCAAAAGGTGATTTCATGGTCACTGCATGGACCGATTAATGAAATGACAGTGCCAATGTTCATGAGGTGGCCTCTCAAAATGTCTATGTTGCAAATTTGGTGGAAAAAATCCAAGAAATGACACTCTTACGAGCATGCATTGCGCAGTTGCTATGCATGCTAGTAACTTCGCGAATTTGCAATATTTTTCACTCCAGATTTTCAGCATTGCCATCTTTCCACACCTCCTTATGAACAGTAGAGCTGTCATTTTTCACATCCTGGCCAAAATGTGTTTTCACAGTTCCAGCGCGAATAGCGCGGTCGCTGTGGGAAATCAGTTTTTGGGACACATTAGGAAAATGACAGTGACACAGTTCATGAGCAGAGGTCCTAAAATGCCTATGTTAATAATTTGGTTATGAAAGTCCATAAAATGACTGTTACCAGTGTGTGTTGCGCAGTTTCCACGCACCTGCGTAACTTAGCACATTTATAATATTTTCACTCCAGATTTTCAACATTGCCATTTTTCCGCACCTCCTTGTGAACATTACAGCTGTCATTTTTCACATCCTGGCCATAATGTGTTTTTGCATTTCCGATGCAGAATAGCCTGGTTGCTGTGGGAAATCAGTGTTCCAGACACATTAAGAAAATGACAGTGACACCGTTCATGAGCAGAGGTCCTAAAATGCCTATGTTGAAAATCTGGTGGTGAAGGTCCATAAAATGACTGTATTAAGAGTGTGCATTGCACAGTTTCCATGTATGCTCAGAAGTGCAAGCATTTTTAATATTCCCACTACAGATTTTCAACATTGCCATCTCTTCACACCTCCATATGGATGGTACAGCTGTCATTCTTCACATCTTGCCTGATCTGTTTTCGTACATGTGGCACAGAATGGCACTGTCGCTGTTGGAACTCAATGTTTGGGACACATTGACAAAATCACACTGCCACTCTTCATGTCGAGAGGTCCCTAATGCTTTCGTGAGGTGGAGTCACAAAAAGGCCATGTTGAAAATTTGTAGTGCAAATGCCAACAGACGCCTGAGGCGTTATGGTTACAAATCCTAACGTCCTACCCTGTAAAGACGGCCAGGCACTGGGGTGTGCTTTTGAATTGCCGACTGTACTGCTCATGCCATCCCATCCTCACCCCCACCAGCCACTGACAGGCATCGAGATGTACCTTGGACTCTTTGGTCCCAGACTTCACCCCATTCTCCTATGCTGCACCCATTTCAGCGTATGTCCTTATGGAATGGGGTGACTGTAAAGCTGAACACCCTAAGGCACACCTCGACACGTGTCAGTGTCTGCAGACTAGGGTGAGGCGACATGGCATGACCATCATGGGTGACGACCCAAACACTTACCCCAATGCCTGTCTGTCTCTACAGGATGGAGGTGGGGTTGGCGTGAAGTTCAATACTTCACTGCCACTCCTATTCTGCAGCTGCCTAACTCCTTCATTTCCAATGCTAATACCAGCAAGCAAACGTTCGGCATTGACAAATGCTTGTTTTGTATAGGTACCACATTTGCAGATAACCAGTCTGGTGGGATTTTATTATCAGTTAATGATTTCATAAATAGTAATCTCAACGGGATAGCAATACATGGTGACAGGAGCTTAAGCATTTTAGGGGAAATGTTATCTGGTCCTGATGAGTGTGAATTTTTTTATTTTATTTTTTTTTTTCTATAATGTCTTCCGTAGTTACCTGTATGTTGGTTTCTTATTATCTAGTATATTATTTGGATAAACAGTTCTTTTTGTGAACACAGAGCCAAAATATGTATTAAATACATTTGCCATGACTACAGGTTCCACAACAAGTTTATCTAATACCATTAAGAGACATAAGCTAGAGTCTGATTTCCACAATTAATTCATATATCCATAAAATTTCTGCATGTTATCCTTACTAGCATTCCTAGCTATGCTTCTTTCCATCCTTTGTTTATTTTTCCTAATCACATTTTACACTCTTTCTTGATGTGTTTGAATTGTGTCCATATTTCCTCAGATTGTTTTCTAAATTTGGCATATAGTATAACTGGTGCCTTTTTCTTTATTGGCTTTTAGAGCTCATGTTGGCCATATTGGCTTGACACCTTTGCTTTTGTATTTCCTGATTTTTTAGTAATATGTGTTTCGCAAGTAGTGAGTATGCGATTCTTAATGATGTCCCGACTTTGTTACATTTTTGTTTTCCAGAATAACATCCCAATTAATTATTTCCATGTCGTCTTGTATGAGGGCAACATTTGTGGTGTTGAAATTAACCCTGACACAATCTGCGTGTGACAGGGTAAACACAACACTGGGGAACAAGGGGTTAAGGCTGAGGAAATGTATAGACTGCAACAGGCAAAATGAGGGGATGATGCCTCCACAGGTGTGGCCAATTAGAGAGAGACTGCAAAAAGGCAGAGGAATTCAGCGAGAGAGAGAGGCTGGAAACTGCTGCCCTGTGTGAGAGGAACCAGAGCTAAAAACCAAAGAAAATGTTTGGGTCATAGAGTCTTTGGGGGAAAAACAGCCAGACCATGCCTGGAGCAGAGTGTCCTGAGGGAAAAGGACTAGTTTAGCCAGCTGAGCCAATAACAGTGAGTAAAATATTCTGCTGAGCTGCCTGAAAAGAAGGCTAATGGGGAACCTATTTGCACCTCATTTAAAGGAAAGCTGTGGTTTGCAGGGGCGGGCCTTACCCTCCGGTTTAGACATAGTTGAAAAAGTGGCTTTTTTTTTTTTTTGTGCTGCGGGAAAGTGGTGTAATTTAGTTTTTAAAAGTCCTGCTACCGGAGCGCTGCAGGCAGCTTAGGAGGCTCCATTTACTGTTTACAGAAAGCGCATGGTGCAGCGCTGCAGCTTAACAGTAAATGGAGCCTCCTAAACGCCTGCAGCACTTCCGGGTAGCGGACTTTTAAAAACTAAATTACACCACTTTCCCCCAGCACAAAAAAAAAAAGCCACTTTTTCAACTATGTCTAAACCGGAGGGTAAGGTTTGCAGGGGCGGGGAGCCCCTGCAAACCACAGCTTTCCTTTAAGACTGTATTTTGAACAAACTGCTGGCCCACATAAGTGGTGCAAAGATTCCTTTGTCAAGTTGGCCTGAAAGAACTGTTTTATGTTTATCTTTGTTACCAGACCAGGCTGGGGAAGTTGAACTGACTATGATTTTCTGGACTAACACCTCACATTTGAAGCCATAAAAGTGCATTTTGTTCTGTAAACCTGAAACACAGCATGTTGCCTTTCTATATACCACAGGCCGGCTTGTCAGGGCAGCTTGTCACACTGAGCTATAAAGGGTTACACATTACTGAGACGGGACTGTGGCTCCACCAAAAGGGGAGGTGGAGTTGCCTTCTATGTTGGGGAGCTCCTAAACCTAACAGTACAACACATGGGCATAAACGGCGCCCTCGAAGCCTTCCACATGGTCCTCTTACTAGGAAACACAAAGAAAATTAACCTGATCTGTGTATACAACCCACCCAAATGTGGTCTCCTGGGATTCACAAGCCTTATGGAATGCTTAGTCTCTCTAAGACCCCATCCACACTGAACTGCTCAGACCCTGTAATGGATAGAAACCGTTACAACCGGAGAGCGGTGCAGTGTGTCCCCACTGCTGCGGTGTCCGTTACGGGACCGGCACCGCTGGTCCACACTTCGGGAGCTGGGCAACCGTTACCGTGGCACTCGATCCCACAATGCAGGTCACGCTGCACTGGGGACTGTTACCGCATTGTCACACCGCCCGGAATAGCGTTGCGAGCATAACGGTTTCATAACCATTGTTGAAACCACCTCATATGTGGTTTCAACAACGGTTACGAAAATGTCTTCTGTGACGTTACAGGTGTAAATGCAAACCATTGCGGTAATGGTTTGGGCACTCTGTAACGTTACAGAGGGGTAGTGTGGACAGGGCCTAAAAGGTCAGAAAGAACTCCTGCTAGAGGAGGATTTCAATCTGGACTGGGCAGGAAAACACACAGGATCTTATGAAGCAGTCCTTTGAAAACTACTGTACACTTGACGCAGATGATAACGTGTCCAACAAGAATATCACAACAGAGCAATCACAAATCAGTGCTAGACTGGATAGTCACACAAAGGGTGGATCATTTACAGATGTCTGGCAGACTTCATGACTCCATCAGTGACCATGCCCCAGTTTTTTTGCGCATGGAGTGCGCATACTCCAAAGCCTTCTTTCAAGGAAATTCAGTTCTGCGATTTTTCAAAACTAAACACAAGAGACCTGCATGCGGACCTCTGCAACATTGGGGCTCAATCAATCTACCAGGCGAAGAATGTTGAAGGTGCAGAAACCTATCTCATAACCACCCTGCAGGAGCTGCAGAATGAACGACTACCCCTGAAAAAGAGCAGGGTACATGGCTCAGTAACAAGATGGGTACATAGTGAACTATTAGCATCATGAGAGGCAGGGATCAGACTTGGATTGCTGCAAAGAAATCTAACGGACAAACAGACTGGGAGGAATACAGAAGGCAGCATAATGTTTGCAAGAAAGCCATTCAAGTGGCAAAAAGGACCTACTCCAAGCAACTGCTTCAGACATTGACCATGGATGCCCGTGGCTTCTGGAATCACATAAAATCTTTCATGAGGCAGGACAACAACTCTTCCATAATGGATATGACACTGGCAGGAGCCAACTGTAACAATATTGGAACAATAGCAAATGTGTTGAATTACCACTTTATTGATCTCTCTAGCTATGAGAAGCTTACCAGCCAGTCCTCAGCATCACCACCTGGCGACATGCCCCCTACCGCCACATCACTTAATCTAAAGAGAGGTTACCACGGCGGAAGTACTAGGTCTCATGAGAAAAATCCTGGTATACAGATCAGCTGTATCAGATGACCTAATATCAAGGTTTCTTAAAATAGCAGCCCCAGTCACCAGGATCTTCAGCCTCTCGCTTAGCATGGAGACAGTACCATCTCTCTGGAAAATTGCTCGGGTCATACCAATACATAAACAAGCATTTGACAATGCCGAATGTTGTCTTGCTGGCGTTTGCATTCGTAGTGCAAGAGCTAGAGAGATGCATAATGGGAATGGCAGTGAAGTATAGAACTGACGTGAACCCCAGCCCACCCTGCAGAGAGTGACATGCATTGGGGTGTGCGTTTGGGTCGTTGGCCATAACGCTAATGCCATTTCACTTCACCTTACCCTGCAGACTCTGACAAGTGTCGCATTGTGCCTTGGGGTCATCAGGACTTATGCTCACCTCATTTCATAAGGAAGTATGCTGAGATGGGTGCAGCATAGGAGAATGGGATGAACTTTGGAGCCGAAGAGTCCAAGGCACACCTGGATGCCTGTCAGTGGCTGCAGGGTAGGGGTGCAATGGCGTGAGCATTACAGACGACAATCCAAAGGCACACTCTGATGCCTGTTAGTCTGTACAGGGTGGGATGTTATGGTGAGAAACCCCAACGCCCTGGGCATTTGTTGGTATTCGCTCTCCAAATTTTCAACATAGCCTTTTTCTGACCCCACCTCATTAAAGCATGTGGGACCTCTGCTTATGAACAGTGTCCCTGTGATTTTTGTTAATGTGTCCTGAACGTTGATTTCCTGCAGTGACTGCACCATTCTGCACCACATAAAAATGTCAGCTGCACCATTCATAAGGAGGTGTGAAGAGATGGCAATGTTGACAATCTGGAGTGAAAATATTAAAAATGCTTGTTACAAGCATGCATGAAAACTAGACAACACACGCTCATAAGTCTGTTTTTTGGAATTCTTTCACTAAATTTTTCTCATAGGCATTTTGGGATCTCTGCTCATGAACAGTGGCAGTATGATTTTCCTAATTTGTCCCGAAAGTTGTTTTCCCACAGCGACCGTGCCATTATGCACCAGATGTGCAAAACCACATTTTGGGCAGGGTGTGAAAAGTGACAGCTATACTGTTCATAAGAAGGTATGCAAAAATGGCAATGTTGAACATCTGGAGTGAAAATATTAAACATTTTTGAACTTATGACGGTGCGTGGACACTGCGCACGCCTGTAACAGTCATTTTGTGAAATTTTTTGACCAGCTGTTTAACATAGGCATTTTGGGACCTCTGCTCATGAACAGTTACTGTGATTTTCTTTGTGTCCCGAACATTATTTTCCTACAGCGACTGCGCCACTGTGTGCCGGATGTGCAAAAACACATTTTGGGCAGGATGTGAAAAATGAAGCTGTACTATTCATAAGGAGGTGTGGAAAAAATGGTAATGCTGAAAATCTGGAGAAAAAATATTAAAAAATCTCAAGTTAAAAGTGTGCATGGGAACTGCACAATGCACACTCATAACACGGTCATTTTTTGTAATTTTTTCACCAAATTTGCAACATAGGCTTTTTTGGAGCCCACCTTATGAACAGTGGCACTGTCGTTTTGTTAATCAGTCCTGAAAGGTGATGTTGTACAGTGACCGTGAAATCACCTTTTGGGACTGAATAATGCCATGACAGTCCCTGAATCCATAAGGAGGGGTCCCAATAACCCCATGTTGAAAATTTAGTTCCAAAATTCCCAAAAATGCTCGAGATATGTACCGAAGTTGAGAGAACCCTGTTTATGCCATTATACAGCTTACCGGCATTTCTTCAGTCCGGGGTCAGCTTTGAAGAGTGCAGATGTGTTCCCGGTCCACCGAAGATCATCGAGCCAGGCTCCAGAGGTAAGTATGGGGCGAGGGTGTGTGTGGAGGTGGGGTGCACAGAGGGTGGTTGTGGTCCATCAACAGCCAGCGAGGGACTGTTTCCTTTGTTTCAGGTAAAAAAAGAAAAAGATCAACGCAGACTTTTTTTTTATTATTATTATTATTATTACAGGTTGTGGTCACACTTGGGTGGCACATTGGTTTGGGGGGGGGTAATGTCACCACACTGGGATGGGCCCCAGTGTGGTTATGGCACACAAATCTGGGGCAGCACTAGGGAAAAATGGCGGGGGGGTTAACATGCCAACGGGGACTGGACACCCCTGTCGGCAAGGATGTTTACATTTAGAGGCATGATGCCAAGGGGATTGGGCACCCCCTTGGCACACCACAGCTGGAAAGGGGCACATATGCCAACAGGGGGATTGGGCACCCCTGAAGTTGGCTACATAGGGACTGTGAGGGCGGGTGGCAGCTGTTACATCACACAAGGCACTCCCTGCAATGAGGTGGAGCTCCCTCATTGCAGCGGTTAAAATGTTTGAAGGTGGTGGCATGCTTTTGCACTGCTATCCTACACAGCGTGCAGTCTAATTCATGCCATGGAGCTCAGACTGAAAAAGCAGTGGTGCCACTGTCCACAGCATGACCACGACTCCAAAACCTGCTATTCCAAAGTTAAAGCCACATGTTTCTTGTGCAGGTGCAAGACAACATAAAAAGGGGGATACCAAGGACATCAATAACTACTGACAAATTGCCACACTATCAGTACTGAGTAAACTACTCGAAAAAGCTGTTACCGCCCAGGTTACTGAGTACTTACAACAGAATAACTTATTCTCTCCTGATCAATATGGATTCAGGAAACATAGAAACATAGAATTTGACGGCAGATGGCCCACCTAGTCTGCCCATTTCCCTACCTGATGGATAAGCTGCAGATTCTAGTTGATCAACAGCTTACTTCCTCTTACCCCCAACTAGAATTGCCTTATGCCTGTCCAATGCATTCTTGAATTCTCCCACTGTTCCTGACTCCACAACCTTCTAAGGAAGGCTGTTCCATGCATCCACAACCCCCTCTGTGAAAAAATACTTTCTAACATTACCTCTGAGCCGTCCCCCTCTATCTTCAAATTGTGCCCCCTTGTTCTTGCACATCTCTTCTTCTGAAAGATACTGCCCTCTTGTACTTTAATTCCCTTGAGATACTTGAAAGTTTCTATCATGTCCCCCCTCTCCCTCCTTTCCTCAAGTGTATACATATTAGGCTGCTTTAGTCTCTCCTCATATGTCTTCTGGTGCACACCCTGCACCATTTTGGTTGCTGTCCTCTGAACAGCCTCCACCCTGACTATGTCTTTTCGGAGATGGGGTCTCCAGAATTGCATGCAGTACTCCAGATGGAGTCTCACTAACTGTCTGTACAGAGGGATAACAACTTCCTGTTTTCTACTGTTGATGCCTCTCTGTATGCATCCCAGTATCCCCCAGCCCTCCTTACTGCCTTCTCATGTTGCTTGCCCACCTTTAGGTCATCTGATATAATTCTCCTAGGTCTCTTTCAATTTTTATTAACTCACCCCCCACTGTGTACTCTTCCCCTGGGTTTTTGTTTCCCAGATGCATTGCATTGAATCTGAGCTGCCACATATTTGACCATCCCTCCAACCTTGCCAAGTCCCTTTTTCATTCTTTCCACCCCACCTTGTGTATCAACTCTGTTGCAGATCTTTGTGCCCTCTACAAAGAGACATAGCTTTCCTTCCAGGAAAAGCCACAGCACATCCATAGCTCTCTTCAAATTTACAAGTGATGTAAAAACTGCAAGGGGCAGGGGTTTCTGCACAAGTGCAGTCTTTGTGGACTTAACCAAGGCATCTGACCTGGAGGACCACTCCTTGCTCCTATCAAAACTAGATGCTGTGTTTCTCACAAGACTCTACTTCATGCTTTCATAGCTACCTCACTGGACATATGCAATTTGTACAAATTAACAACTGCAAATCTGATCTCTCTCTCTCTCTTTCTCTCTCTCTTCTCCCCCACCAGCGTTGGTGTGCCACAAGGATCCATATTTGGACCATTGCTCTTCTCGCTCTTCATAAACAACTTGCCAATGATGTCTGGACCCTCCTCCACCATCCTGTATGCAGACGACATATTTCTCTACACAAGTACAAAAAACGTAACAATTATAAACTCCATACTAAAAACAGATTTTGTATGCCCACTTACACGGCTAAAATAAAACAATCTAATCCTGAACTCCAAAAAAACAGTGGCCATGATGTTCAGCTCAGCACCAAGGATCAAAGCACATGCATCTGGACTATTAATCCCAGGTCCTGATGGCACTCTGCTGGAGGTGGTTGACTCTTTCAGGTATCTGGGAATAACACTAGACCCTCGCTAGACTTCAGTCTGCATGTAACCTCCACCTGCAAAGCTGTAAATATTAAGTTGGGGCTGGCCTACAAAATCCGTTTCTCTCAAAACTCCACAGCTAAACTGGTCATTGCACAGAGGGTTCTTAGACCAAGCCTCACCTATGGCATCACGACTTTCCATGGTGCCAATAAAGGCGTAATGCAAAGATGGGACACTTGCTACAATAACATCTTCCATTTTGCCCTGTCGGTCCCCAGACAGACTCACAAGTGTGTATTATTCTAAAGTCTAGGTTGGCCCTCCCCTACCTCCTATCGCGCATATACCACAGGATGTACAATAGATTCCATCATAAGATCTGGCACACCAGAGTCCATGGCCAGCCTGCTACATCAAACGGGCCTATCTGCTAAGGTCACCGGAAAGGTCCTATCTTAGTACCCCAAAATGTGCCAGAGCAAGCATTTTTCAATGCCGAATGTTTGCTTACTGGCATTGGCATTGGTAGTGTAGGAGCTGGAGAGATGCATAATAGGAATGGCAGTGAAGTATTGAACTGAAGCCAACCCCACCACCACCCTGCAAAGACTGACCAGCATTGGGGTGTGTCTTTGGGTCGTCTGGCATAACTGCCATGCCATTTCACCACACCCTACCCTGCAGACACCGACAAGTGTCACGGTGTATCTTGGGGTCTTCGGGCTTTATGCTTACCCCATTCTGTAAGGAAATATGGTGAGATGGGCGCAGTATAGGAGAATGGGGTGAATTTTGGGGCCGAAGAGTCCAAGGCACACCTCAATGCCTCTCACTGGCTGCAGGGTGTGGAATGGAATGGTATGAGCATTACAGGCAAGAATCCCAAGCCACACCCCTGATGCCTGTCAATCTCTACAGGGTGGGGCGTTATGGTTGGAAACCCTAATGCCCCAGGCATTTGTTGGTATTTTCACTCCAAATTTTCATCCTTGTTTGTGACCCCCACCTCATGAACAGTGGCAATATCAGTTTGTTAGTCGAAAGCTGTTTTTTTTTTTTTTTTTTGCACAGCGATTATGCCATTTGGCACCACAGGTGCAAAAACACATTTCGAACAGGATATGAAAAATGACAGCTGTACTGTTCATGGGGAGCTGTATAAAATGGCAATGTTGAAAATCTGGAGGGAAAATATAAAAAAACTGAAGTCATGAGCATGCGTAGATACTGCACAATGCACACCAGTAAAGTAGTTAGTTTGGGGACTTTTTTTACAGCAGATTGTCAACACAGGCATTTTGGGGCCTCCGCTCATGAACAGTGTCACTGTAATTTTCTTACTCTGTCCCGAACACAGATGTCCCACAGCGACCATGCATTTCTGCACTGGAAGTGCGAAAATACATTTCAGTCGGGGTGTGAAAAATGACAGCTGTACTATTCATAAGGAGGTGTGGAAAAATGCCAGTGTTGAAAATCTGGACTGGAAATGGTACAAATTTGTGAACTTGCGAGGGTGCGTGGAAACTGCGCAATGCGCGCTCATAAGTCATTTTTTTGGACTTCTGTCACCAAACCTTCAACATAGCCATTTTTTAGACCTCTGCTTATGAACAGTGTCACTGTGATTTTCTTAATTTGTCTTGAACATTGATTTCACACACTGACTGCACCATTGCGCGCTACATGCACGAAAACACATTTTGGGTGAGATGTGAAAAATGCCAGCTGTACTGTTTATAAGGAGGTGTGGCAAAATGGCAATGTAGAAAATCTGGAGTGAAAATATTGAAAATTTGCGAAATTCTGATAGTAGGAACTACGCAACACCTTAAAAAGTCATTTATAGAATTTTCACCAAATTTGAAATGTAGGGTTTTGGGGACTACCTCATGAACTAATGTGCACTGTCGTTTCATTACTCGGTCCTGA
Organism: Neoceratodus forsteri; assembly: GCA_016271365.2. NCBI lineage: Eukaryota > Metazoa > Chordata > Ceratodontiformes > Ceratodontidae > Neoceratodus > Neoceratodus forsteri. The sequence continues at coordinate 218,232,957 of CM028133.1, forward strand.
AAGGTGGTTCCACGCAGTGACTGCGAAATCACCTTTCAGGACCAAATAACAAAATGACAGTGACAGAGTTCATGACGTGGGGCCCCAAGAACCCCATGTTGAAAATTTGGTGAAATTCCCCAAAATGGCCAAGATGAGCACCAAAGTTGAAGGGGGGGGGAAAAAAAAAAACATTTATGCCATTATACAGCATACCGGCATTTCTTCAGTTCGTGGTCTGCTTTGAAGAATGCAGACGTGTTCCCGGTCAACCGAAGATCATCGTGCTGGGCTCTGGAGGCAAGTATGGGGTGGGGGGTGTGGGGAGGTGGGTGCATAGAGGGTAGGTGCAGGTTGGGGAAGGGGACAAGACAGTCAATGAGGGACTTTGTTTTACAGGGTTTCTTTTTTTATTTAGGAAGACGACACGGGACTTTTGCCACACTGTGGTGGGCTCCCAGCATGGCAGTGGAGCACCCCCATCAGCCATACCGACTTTTGCCACACTGGGGTGGGCTCCCAGTGTGGCACCTAGAAAGTCTGGTGTGTGTGTGTGTGTGTGTGTGTGTGTGTGTGTGTGTGTGTGTGTGGTGTGTTTTTTTTTTTTTTTTTTTTTGGGGGACTGTAGAGCTGACTGGGATTAGGCACCCCGTTGTCTATAAGGACTTTTGCCATGCAGGGGTGGGCTCCCAGCATGGTGCCTAGAAGTCTGTTGGGGGGGCAGTGGAGCCACCAGGGGATTGGGTACCCCTATTGGTCATACAACAGTGTGTGAGATGTGGAGGGGAGTGCATGAGCACGCTTGGGGGGGCTCCCAGTGTGCTAGGTAGTGTTTAAGGGGGGGTGGTGATGAACTGTCTGACAGTTCAGATGCAGTGCTGATGTACGTGTAGGCAATTTGCATACTGCCACGTTACCACCGCTGATTGTGGCAGTGTTTCCTTCAGAACTGTACATCACTACATCTGAACAGCTGTCATAGACGGCTCGGACATTCATTGGCGCGGTGCAGCTGCACCTGCAAAAGGAAGCAGGGCATTGGGAGTGGGGGAGGCACACCTACGAAAACTCATATGGTGGCACTATGTTTCTTGCACATGCATGCAAACAAACATAAAAATGAGTGAACAAGCTTTCACAGCATCAACCCCCAAGCTTTGGAACACCCTGCCCTCAAATCAATCAATATTTAACCAGGCATAGACACCATTGAGCAAGCTCATTTTCAAGGTGGTCCCGGACATAAATACAGAACAAGAGTTACAGAATAGGGAAGACTGGGAAAGAACATAATACATTAGGAGGAATACTCAGCCCTATACATATGTAACTCACATAGGATACATAAATGCGAGGTTGTAACTAGTATGCCAATACATACATAACTAACATTGATGTCAAGTCTTAATTAGAATTCAAGAGGCAACGTATAATACATAGCTAGTCATCAGTAACAATTAGTTATAACAATAAGAAGCAAAGTATGCAAGGGGTGAGAGGAGGGGAGAATGTAAGGGGGCAGAGAAGGGACAGGGGGAATGGGAGAGACACTAAAGTGCTAGATGCTCCCTCGTGGGGAGATGACCTAGAGTGGGTTACAGTGATATTGGAGTCATAGGCGCTGCTGGTGGTAAAATAGGAACATGTATATAGAGTGGGGGGGGGGAGAGAGATTAAGAAATGCTAGGTGCCTCCAAACTTGGAGATAAATGGGGTGGTAGCAGTGATGCCAGATGCGGGAACAATACAAGGGGCTACAGGTTCCCTTAAGGTATTTAGCTAATAGAGCTTTGAGAGTGAACGGGAAGGGTTGAGAATTTAAATGTACCTTGCATGGTGTTCAATAAGGACGGAAGGGAAAAATTGATTGCAGCCACACCATGGGTTGTTTTTACTCTGGGTATCTGATAGCAGAATAAAGAAAAAAAGTCTCAATCCATAAGATCCCTTGGTACGCTCAAAGAAGTTTGAAATGTAAACAGGGAGTTTGTCGGACATGGTTCTGGAGAACCAAAGAAGAGCGTTCCTTTTCCTCCTTGTAGAGAGGGATGACCATCCCAACTCTTGGTACAGTATGCAATGGTGGGTGCGAGAGGGCAAGTTTAGGATAAACCTTATGGCCCGGTGGTAGAGCATGTCAAGTTTGCTGAGCACAGCAGAAGGGCAATGGATGTAGAGGGAGTCAACATAGTCCAGTAAGGGTAGAAATGTAGATTGCACTAATCTCTTTCTAGCTTCTACGGTAAGCAGGTGTTTAATACAGTAGAACATGCCTAGTCGCTGCCTTAATTTTTTTTGAAACCTCATTTAGATGGCACAGGAAGTTAAGCTTTATGTGTTGGTCCCGGTGCTGCCTTGGGTGAGAGGATCATGGCTTTGTTTTTGTTTTGTTTTTTTTTGTATCAAGTAGGAGCTTATGTTCGATAAGGTTATGCTGGAGAGAGATGAAATCTTGCTGTAGGTCCTCGAAGGCTGAATCCAAGGATGAGCTAGAAGTGTAGAGGACCGTATCATCTGCAAATATGTGCACATTAGCTGTAGACAGTTGAGCATTAAGGTTAGTAATATAAATTGCAAACAGGATCGGACCCAGGATGGATCCTTGGGGACACCTCGTGGAAGTGTTTTTTTAATGGGGAGAACTCACCTGACACTTTAACCTGTTGGTAAGGTAACAGGTGAACCTTTTAATGGCAGTCTTATCAAGGTCGATACTGCACAGTGCGGTAAGCATAATATCGTGGTCCACAGTGTCAAATGCCTTACTTGGGTCAAGGAAGAGGGCATACACGTACTTCTTAGAGTCTAGGGCAATTTGCCAGTCAGTGCTTACTTTTGCAAGGGCAGTAACTGTACTGTTTGGCTCTAAATCCTGACTGTGCAGGATTTAGTTGTTTGTGATTCCAGGCATTCTCTAATTTGGGTGTTTGTCGATTTTTTTCCAATAATTTTGATAGGGTAGATAATACGGATATAGGTCTGTAATTGTTCAGGTCCCTCTGATCCCCCAGCATTAAACAAGGGAATGATATGTGCAGTTTTCCAGAGCACTGGTAGCTCGCTTGCATCAGGGAGATATTGAATAAGTGGGTGATGGGGGCCGTTAAGTAGCAATGGGCCAGTTTTAGGAAGTAAGGTTCAATATTGTCGGCCCCGGCACTCTTTTGTATCCAAGTACAGTAGAAGGGTCTTCTACTTGCTTTAAACGTGACTGTATCAAAGCTGACAGAGGAGGGATGAGATTGGTTGTGGCTGAGGTTAGCAATAGGGACAGCAATGGGGTCCCCTGACAGGCTGAGCTTATTAACTGGTGAGGTGTCAAAGGCCAGCCCTGCTGTAGCGAAGTGTTCGTTGAGCCAGTCTAGTATTGCAGACCTTTCTGTGCAAATGGATCCACTGGACACTATTTTGCGATTGAAGGGAGGTGTCAATATGTGTGTCCTTCAACTTCTTTGAGGATGCTCCAAAATTTGGTAGCAACATTTTTATTGTCTTCCAATGCAGTTTGGAAGTATTTTGATTTTTCAGATCTAATTAATTTGGTGCAAGCGTTTCTGGAGGTACGGAATGCTATCCAGTCAGCCTCCAGGTGGGATTTCCTCACCCTTTTCCACCAAGAATCTCTATTCTTGAGAGCTTTCTTCAGAGTAGAGGAGAACGAACCAGGTGGTCATTTATTAGACTTGATCAGCCTTAAGGGGGCATGTTTGCCTATTAAGTCTTAAGAGGCTGTGGAAGATATTAAAGGCCTCGGTAAGTGTGGGGGCTAGATAGAAATCCTGCCAACTGATGTTACCCAGGTCTCTCATGAATGCATCATAGCAAAACTTTTTCAGGCACCTTTTTAAGTTGAAATTGGAGGCAGATTTTATTTGGGGTGAATGTCTGATGCTTGTGATGGCACAGTGATCACTTGGGTCATTAGAGAAGACTCCAGTATGTGAAAAGTTGTGGGGTTTGTTGACTAACATGAGATCTGGTAGGGAGCCTTGTTTAGGGTTCTTTCCATTGGGTCTGGAGATTTTGGGAGTTATTTGTGACAGCCCACTTGTATCACAGAAATCCTTGAACTTCTTAGAACTCGCGTTGTTCCAGTTTAGGTTGAAATCCCCCATTATGATAAGCTCAGTGTTAGTTGAATCGATAAGGCTTTGGAGGTGCGGCAGGAGGGCTAGGCCACCAGCTGGCGAGCAGTAGCGTGCGGCAACAAGGAGCGCCTTTTCGTTGGAAAGGGCTTACTTTAGTGCCAGACATTCAAATTCTTTGGCCTTAGAGGTGCAATCGACAACTGTGACTGAGAATTTACTCTTAACATATATGATGATCTCTCTCTTCTCTCCCTCCCCGTAGGTCTGTCACAGCGGTAGGTGCTACAACCCGGTAGGTTAATAGGTTTGTCTGGGGTTGATGGCATAAGCCAAGATTCTGAAATCGAAAGAAACTGGGGATGCATATAAAGCCCAGGTCTGGATCAAGTCAAGCTCCTTGAGGAGGCTACAAACATTCATGTGGAGGAAGCTGATACCTTTGCATTGATGGAGGTCTGCCTGGGTGGTTAGAGAAGCAGGCAGATCTGGGTTCAGTTCAACATTTCCAGAGTAGGAGAAGCAGTAATAGCTTCTGAGCATAGGCGTGATTGGGGGGCAGGGGCAAGCTGTCCCTGAGAAACTAGACCAGGACTTTTTAGGAGCCCAGCCACCTTTCTCCCGGATATAGATATAATTTTTTTTTTTTTTTTTTATATTGAATGGGCTCACGGCTATGCCCGGACTGCCTGCACCTCTCAAGGGGAGGGAGGGGGGTGGCGGCACAGCGCTGTCTCTTAAACAAAAACTATCCCCTTTTCTGATTGGCTGCAAGCCTGCAACCATAGTAGCCTGCATGTTACAGCCAATCAGAGTGTTGCAAGCTGGCGCCATTGCTTGAGCAGTACTCCATTAGTGGCACCATTTAGTTGTCTGTGTGCCTTCCATGAAGGAGCAGCAGCTGCAGCATCCATATAGCATAGGGCTGAGGACAGATAGCTATTCAAGGATGTCTAGCAGCAGTTGTTTGTCTGTCAAGTGTCACCAGTGTCTGTCAGTCTATTGTTCCCACCCTCCTCCTGTCCTGAACAGCCCAGTTTAAATATACCTCACCCGAGTCCTCTGACTGCCTACTCTCTGTTTCTCAGTGCAGCCAGCTGTGCTCTGGGCTCTCCCGCTGCCACCTGAGCCTCCCATCCCTGAGAGCCTAGGAGGCCTGTGGCCACAAGGCCTCTACTACCGGACAGACCAGGCAGAGGAGTGAGTAGTACAATTACAGTGAGTCTGAGGCACGGCCAGGCTTGCCTGCACACCCAGCTCCTGTGTCCAGCAGGCCAGAAAGAGACTTACCGTGTTGTCGGGGAGTCCCACACCCTGCCCGTTGCCCACCAGTTCCACGGTCCACCGAGAGGGATTATTCAGGTCAGTGAACAGCCAGGCCCAGAACAGTGAAGAAGCTGGTGGGCATGCAGGCTATAGCAGACCCATAATGTGACACATTCATCTGGTGTCAGAAAAAATGAGTTACTGTCTTGTTGGGGGATTAATCGGGAGAGGAACAGGACTGTTGGGAGAGACTCTGCTACCTGACCTGCCTTCTTGGCCTTGCTGTGCCCTGCTGCATGCTGCCCTGTCTGTGCCCTTACTGATTTGGTGAGTAACTGTGCTGCAAGCTGGTTGTTGGAAATTAATACCATTCACATCCTAGAAGTGTCTTTTCGGGGGTTGTCTTGGCCATGGCCATGTCTGGGGTGGGTGGAAGGTTTGCTGTCAGCTTGTGTTTCTTTGGGTGGAGGGGATTTGCTGGCTGAGGCTGTCCATGTTGGTGGGGTGGGTGGGGGCCTATTTGTTCGGTATGGTGTGGACACTGGTCATGTTGGTGGGGTGGGGACACTCAGTTACTGTGCTACTGGTGTGGTGGGGAAACTCACTGGATGGTCTGTGTTTGTGGGGCTGGGGGGATGGTCTGTTTTGTGGGGTTGGGGTCGGGGGAGACGGTCTGTGTGTTTTGGGGCTGACTCAGTGAGAGGATGGTCAGTGTTTGGTGCTGGGGAAGGGCCTGCATTTGGTAGGGCTGGGGGGGACGATCAGTGTTTGGGGCTGGGGTGGTTAGTGTTTGGGACTGGGAGGGCGGTCAGTGTTTGGTGGGGCTGAGGGGACAGTCTGTTTTCTATTCTGGGGTCTGGTGGGGCGGAGACACTGGCCATGGTGATGCAGAGACACTGGCTGTGATGGTGGGGTGGTGACACTAGCCATTGTTTGGTGGACTTGGCTGGCCATTTGTCTGGGGGGGACTGTCCATGATGGTGGATAAGGGGCTGTCCATGTTTGTCTGCCGGGGAACTATTTGCTGGTCGGGTGTCTGGGGGATCTTTCCATGTTGGCTTATGGGGGGTGAATGTCGGTGATTGCTGATCAGGTGTCTAGGACTGACTATCAGTGTTGTTGGGGAGGGAACTCTCGTGTTTGCTAGCCAGATGTTTGGGGATTGTTCATGTTGGTGGGAGGGAGGAAATTCTGTTTGCTAGCTGTGTGTGTCGGGGGACTGTCCTTGGTGGGATATGGGGAATCGTCCATGTTTGCTGGCTGCCTGGGTGTCTGGTGGGACTGTTCTTGTCGGTTGGGGGGCATTCTATGCTTGCTGGCCCAGTGTCTGGCGGGGAGGGCTGTTCAGGTGTCTGGGGGACTGTCCTTGTAGGTGGGGTGAAGGGGGACTGTCCACGTTTGCTGACTGGGTTTCTGGTGGACTGTCCATGTTGGTTAGGAGGGGGGACATTCTGTGCTTGCTGACTACGTGTTAGCATATAAACATAAGTAAATGTTAAAACATAATTTCCACCTCATCCTTTACCTGTCAAGGGATGTATCTCACTGACCCGTGCCTGCAGCTAGCATACGAACATTAGTAAATGTTGAAACATTATTTCTCCCTCATCCTTTACCTGGCTGTAAAGTAATCTTTCACTTTTTTGATTTCTGCAATTGTCCACTGTGGAGGGGTGAAACAGACAGATTCCTTGGCCTTGCTGTCTTTGTCTTCATTGCCTGGCAAACACAACCAAAGGGGTAGCTTTTTGTGTTCTCCCCCGTACAGTGTTACAAGACTAGTAAAACAAAAAAATCTTGCACTAAAACATGCACCCTAACGAAATGATTATACTACTACCTGGCTATTGTTATAGTGACAACTATTTGGCGCAGTTGGTTTTTTTTTTTTTTTTTTTTTTTTTTTTGGGGGTTGGAACACTTGGGGTGTGTGTGTGTGTGGTGGTGGTGGTGGTGGTGGTGCGGACACTGGTCATTTGTGTGGGTGGGGTTGGGGATATAGGCATTGTGTGGGTGTGGTGGGGGCACTGTTGTATGGGTGGGTGGAGGCATTGGCATTGTTGGTGGGGTGGGGTTGTAATTGTATACCAGGCAAACTGTGATGACCGGTAGCTCAACATCTCTCCTTCCAGACAAAGAAAAACAAAAAACAAAATGCAATATAAAATGTGGTTTTATTTATTTTTGTGTGTGCCTGTGATGGGGAGGCACAGACCTGGATGCCTGGAGAGGATACCAGATAAATGGAGCTGGAAATGGTCTTGGTTGGGTGGGGTGGGGTGGACAGAGTGTGGAGAGTGGCTGTGCAAGTCCATCAGGGTGCAGAGAGTAGCTGAGCTGGCCAGTCTGGGTGGAGATAGTGGCCTTGCAGGTCTGGGGTGGGGAGAGTGGGCTGTAGCTTTTTGCATGGATATTTAATTCACTGTTGCTTGCTGTGCCTTCTACTGCCCTGCCAGCTTTGTGCTGCTATGCTGACTAGGGTGGACTGGTACACATGCGAAGAAGAAGGTGGTGATGGTGATGAAGTAGGGAGGGCTGGACGGGCATATTGGCACAGAAATGATTTTTTTCAACATGTATGCCAGTCTGCTGGGTCCATGCCATGCTTACCTCCCTCATACAAGGGGCTTCTGAGCACTAAAGATAAGTTTCTGTGTCAAAATTAGAAACTGTTAAAGTATGAAATCCTACAGTATAAAAATTGTGCATGTTTATGTACTTTCACCTTACTGTGTGGTTCGACAAGATGTTGTGATGTTCTGTGGTCTCTCCTCCTCATTTAGCACCCTGAGCTGTGACCTAGCCATCTCCCCCGCAGGGGGAAGGTCCGTTGTTTTGTGGTCTCTTGGTGGTTTGTTGGGCACTGTAAAATGTATTGTTTCATTTACTGTGTTGTACTGCCTGGACCTGCTTTACCCTGTCTGTCTGTCTGTCTGTCTGTCTGTCTGTCTGTCTGTCTGTCTGTCTGTCTGTCTGTCTGTCTGTCTGTCTGTCTGTCTGTCTGTCTGTCTGTCTGTCTGTCTGTCTGTCTGTCTGTCTGTCTGTCTGTCTGTCTGTCTGTCTGTCTGTCTGTCTGTCTGTCTGAGAATAGATACATGCTTGGACACAAAAAAACTGTAGTAAACCATATTTTATTTGTGCCCTTCAAAACTGTCAGATGAGACGATTTTGAAGTAGTCTGGGGGGGCATCCATGGCAACCTGGGCTACCACAACCGGCCCACCACATGCTGTCGTAGGTGATGCTAATAAAAACACCAACCAAGTACTTGCCTTTCGGGGTGGGTCCTGCGAGGCTGTGCACAGGTATCTGAAGTCGTTGTTCCAGCAAACTTCCTGTAGTGTCTGTTCTCTTAGGTTATGTGATGCGACCACTTTTGTGCCAGGGCAGTCTGTCCATGCCCAGGGTTATACAACCCCATCCAAGCAAACACGGAGATGCATATTCCTTAGAAGCCCATGGGGAGGAGAGTGGTAGGGGTTGTGGTGTGACCACACCATGCCCATCATCATCTTGAACAATTAGGGGATTTACATTGTTCTGTTGCGCTGTCCCAGGTACATCAGCATGCTTGTTAAGAGCACCACCTGAGGGATATCAGCAAGTCCCATGCTTGCGTATGCAGTGCTTGCTTGCTTGAGGAGAGTATTATCCTCTTCACTTACCTTACCAGGTTCAGGCATGTGACGTTGAATAAGATGGGATGGGATGGGAGACTAATGAATTAACTTGGTTATAACAAAAGTGTTAACACTGGGTGCAAGTGAGCAATAATGCCCGACAGGGCGTGTCATGCTGGGGTAACGTCATGCCTCAGGTGGTTGGGCATGAGTGCATCCAATACATAAGGCATGACGTTATCCTACCATGACACACACCCTGGAGGGCATTATTGCTATTATACAATGGCATGTTATACAGAATTTAAAAAAAAAAAAAAAAAAAAAGTGTTTGGTGTGGGAAAATATTTTTAAGAGAAGATACAAAAACCACACTAATGCTAACAATCAAGAGGTTCACGGAGAGGCTGAGACTAGACCTGTGAGTAATCGGATGTACTGGGATAACATTGGTCTAGCCCAAGACTGACCAATCAGAGGCCAGCATTCATTCTTGTCATTGTATAATCACCTTTTTTTTTTTTTTTTTTTTAAATGTAATCTTTGTAAATAAGGGCTCATGCTGTGAGGATGCACATGCTGGGATGTTTCCCATACCATCCATGTTTATAGGTATACTGAGGTGGCACAGCCATTTGCTGCACTTCCTTGAAGGGCTAGCTCAAGCAGGCATTTCAAGAAGTTCAGGACCTACTATAAGGGCTGGACTTGGAAGGGTTATGTAAGCAGCAAAGGAGGGTGAGAGACTAGTGAGCTATCCACCTGGAAGTTCAGGTGGGGGCAAAATTAGGTCGACTGATTTAAATTGAAGCTGAGGTGAGGTCCTGTCTTCTTGAGAAGGAAGTTCAGTTCCTTACATATTTTCAACTTTACAAGTAAGTCCTCACTCCCAAGGCATAAGAATGAAGAACTGAATGCAAAACGGATTTCTCAGTTTTTCGACTCTGGTCTCAGGAGGAGTTGGGCAGAGAGCAGGCTGCAGTAAAACTGGTGGGGTGGGGAAGTGCTCTGACTTGGCCTGGGCTGGTCCATCCCAGGAGTTATTCAGCTGTAGTCTTAAATGTTTTTTGGGCATTATTTGATGCTGGTTGACTTGCTTGCATTACACAAGCCACCTGCCCTCTTCAGCTGTCGTGATACATGAAAATCAGGACTTTTTGTTACTTTGCCCCCCCCTGCAAAAAATAACAAACTACGCCCCTGTTCTTGAGGTATTGGATTAGCCTGCTTAGTAGCCGCTTGTGGCTTTGCCTGGTCTGGGTATGTTTAGTAATGGATAAATAAGGGCGATCAGCGTAGTGGCATAGTACCATATACCACTACGTGTAGCAAATAACATAGCTTTTGTTTTACCCACATTGAGGACAAGTTTCTGTCTGTGGAACCAGGTTTGGATATTGTGAAAGGATGCTGAGAGACTGAGATTAATCTCAGATACTGTACATCTTTTGAGATGGAATACAGGACCAGATCATGGGCGTAAAGGAGGGACAAACAGAAAGGAGTGTCATGTGCAATCTGGTTTATGAAAATAGAGAAAAAGCAGGGGGGCCCAGCCAGGATAGAGCCCTGAGGGACACCTATGTGGACAGAGGTCTGATTGGATGTGGCAGAACTGAATTTGACAACCTGGGTTCTGTTTTTTATAAGTAGTTTTTGAACCATCCCACGACCTGTGGTGAGAAGCCCAGGGAGAGAAGATTGGCAAGAAATAGAGGGTGATTCACAAGATCAAACGCTTTAGTAAGATCAATAAAGATGGCACCTGTCAGAAGACCAGCATCCATGGCGCAGATTGTCATTCGTGAACTTAAACAGGGCAGTGATGGTACTATGCCCTTTACGGAAACCATGTTGATCATCCGAGAGGAAATCATGCTAGGTGAGATAATCAGTAGTTTGTGAGGTGACCAATTTTTTGAGGATTTTGCTCAAAACAGAGAGGCTGGCTATGGGCTTATAGTTGGAGATTCCCGTTTTATCAACCTTTTTGAATACAGGCATGATTCTGGCAATTTTCCATATGTCGGACTCTGCTGTGACAGAAGGATGGAGTAAATACTTTAGCCAGGGGTGCGGTGATAAAGGAGGCAACGAGTTTTAGAAGTTTGGGCTCACGACTATCTGATCCAACAGTGGTGGTAGAGATATAACATTTAGAAGTTTTAAGACGTCAGCCCTGTGTATAGACTTAAAATGAAATGGTAGATTCACAGGCCTACCATTGCTCGGTGAGGGACCTAACACAGGCTGAGTTGGAGGGAATAAGGAGGTGAACTTTGACAGGTCAGAAAGGGCTGTGCCAGTTGCCGGCTCATGGTCAGGACTGGGGAGGAGTGGGATGGTGGGTCACTACCTGCCGGGGTTGGTGGGTGGGGGCTCTTAGGATAATGGAAGGAAAAAAGGCTACTGTAGAGCCCGAATTATGCAAATACCTATTGCACAATAACCTGGGGAAACAAACCTCTCTTCATAGATTTACTTGGCAATAAAATAGAAACTATTTAATGCACTAAGTTACATCTATTGCATTTGGCTCTAGCAACCAAATCCAGTCTACACAAACACAATGTGGCTATAGCTAACCATTGCTCTGACTGGAACCACACTTCCTCTGTTCCTAATAGTAGGAGTAATATCCACAAATGCATGATTACCAGTTTTTAAATTTAAGTTTTTAAGTCTCAAACGGCAGAAAGTACAAAATAATAATTTCCCTCCTGTTCATCTATTACACATCTGAATGTTTGGACAGAATAAGTCTCACCACAGCAGGATCAATAATCTGCACTCCAGGTTGTTGGCTTTAAGCTATAAGATTCAGAAGCTCTCTGTGCCTCATAGTTATGCAGTTCAGACCTCTGCAAACACTCCAGCTGCTTCAACTTTCTCCTCTGTCTACTTGCCCCTCTCTCTGCACCCTCAGCATGGTCAGCATGCTCTTCTTGGGCCGCTCACTGCTTTCTCTGGGCTCGCTCACCACTGTCAGGGTGTTGGACCCAGTCTAAGTCTCACTGTCTTTCCAGCAGATTCCTTTCCACACCTCTCCATGCCAGCAGTCTACACATTCAGGCAAGAGACCTCAGATGTACACTAGAACAATGTGAAAACCGAGGTCAGCTAAAGGTAGCATAAACTCCAGCGGCTTGGGGTTGGGATGGGGAGCAGGGTGGGGGGGATCCACTAGACACCAGAAAATGGTATACCTTTCTAGTACTGTGGATGGGGGGAGCAATGGACATCAGTGAAACTGTCAGTATGTTGGGCCACTGATCATGTGGGGGGGGGAGGCACCACTGGACACTAGAGGAAGACCCTATTTTGCATCAGGATGGTGATCAGTGGGGGGACCACTAGCACCAGGGAAAAGTTGTATTTTACATTAGGATGGTAATCGGTGGGGAGAGGGGACCACTAGACAGCAGGGAAAGTGTTTTCTTTACATCCGACTGGCGGGGGCCACCTCCTAGACAACCAGGACTATTATGTTGGGGGTCAGAGGGCTGCTGCACCTCCTCAGCCAACCATTAGGGTTGTGCAGAAGTAAGTTGGGGTTTCTATCAGTGATATGTGTGCTGCACAAGGGGACCAGGCAAAACACTCTTGCATGGTGCACTTTTTCTGAATATTGGATTGTGCCAATATTCGGGTCCCCACCTCTTCATTTGAATTGTACCCCATTCTGAATACAGCCCGGGTGCAAACTCTTTGGCTATGCTAACTGGGCTTTTCCGTATAGGACATTTTCACAAAACCAGGTTTATGCAGGCAAACTCAAATTTGTGCCAGGGCAAAGTTTTGAATATCGGGCCCCTGTAGTCATAATAGACATCAGCATTCAAAATCAGTAGCCTGTATTGCCAAATGCCACTGCTAGTAACACAGTGAATTCAGGTTGTAGAGTTTATGCAATGTTTTATTCTTATTTCAGATGTTGCCCTTGTATGCTTTTTATGCTCTGGAAGGCAGCATTTTGGTAATTAGTATTGTCATGACGGGTAGACAGGTCTCCATCAGGGGTTCATTCACAAAAATCTCACACTGAGAACATATTGTAATTTTTAGATGGGGTTGGTTTTGCTATGGTTCATACTATGGATGGTAAGGAGCTAGAAGGCGAAATGTCCATAATTGTTCCTATAGAGACTCAGTGCGGATAATATAGAGAATACCGGTTGAGCAACCATGCACAACCAGCCTGTATTGCTACCAAGAGGTTCAGATTACAGCAGACCTTGAGAGACAGAGACTTAACAGGTCCATTGTAATCTGAACCTCGAGTAACACAAACTGGTTGAGCAATTTCTAACAGTATTTTATAGTGTATAAAGTTTAAAATAGTGTGGTGTGTGGGTGTTTGTGTGTGTGTTTTTTTTTTTTTTTTTTTTTTGTAGTAAGTGTTTCAATTCTCTTGTCCCATTCTGTTTCTTGGCCAGTCTCCCGCTGTCAACTGCAAGTGACAGCTAATACAGAGAGAAAAATATTATTTTTGGGAAAATAACATTAAGTTAACATCATATAAAAGTTTAATTTTATAAAATTTTGTTAAACAGATCAGGCTACCAAAGGTCCACATTGTGCAGTGTCCATTGGGGCGCAGTGTTTTTTTTTTGTTTTTGTTTTTGTTTTTCAGCTCTGCTTTCATTAGAACTGGTAACAGACATTGTGTTCACCTGTGTAGAAGGCTATTGTACCACAGAAGGGTACAGCTGCTTTCCATGACGTTTGTTTTATGGTACAACAGCATTCTGCTTAGGATGTAAATCCATGCAGAATAAGTTTCCTCCATACATTATAGTTTAATTCTTTTCTCCTGATAAGTATATTTTATCAAACTTGTTCTTAAATTCACACTTTGTTTTGCTTATAATAATTTCAAGTGGAAGTATATTCCATGGGTTAACAATTCTCGATATAAAAATATTTCAATTTTAATGTTTTTTGAATGTTTTCCCCACTATCTCTAGAGGGTGATCTCTGGTGTCCCTGATGGAGTCTTTAAAAGCAATGCCTAATTTTATTAGGGGATAACGGTTGTTAATGTCAAACATAAACAGTAGGTCTCCTCTCATCAGCCTGTCTCTAGTGACATAAGGTTTAAAATTGTGGCGATTTATTTTTTGGTAACCGGGTAAGGCCCATGAGGCACAAGTGCCTGTTTTTTCAGGGGCAACGTGAGAGCACTGGGTGGTTAAGTGACTTGCTCAGAGTCGCACAGTACGCAAGTGGAGGTTGTGAGAATCAAACCCAGGCCTCATCTGCTGGATGTACCAAGCTCGTTACTCTAACCTCTAGGTTATACTGCCAGCCGTAACTATCCTTTGACAGTTAGTAATATGCCGATGAATAATAGACCTATATTTTTTTTTTTTTTGGTCTAAAGACACCACAGAAGTAGTTAAATGTTTCTGCCATCTCCCTGTTGTCATTTTATTAGAGCATTATTGATGACCAGTGGGCCCACTTTGCGCTTTGGCTTTTTTAATGAGTTTACATAAGCGTAGAAGACTTTGCTGTTTTCTTTTCTGGCAGTAAAGGAGCACTACACCCTCAAATCTTGTCTGTTGACAAGGAAACAAACAACATTTACAACTCTTTCCATGTAACTGTTGGGGATATATGTGTTTGACTAGTTTATTTTCACTGTTCATGCCAGTCCTTGTAGCTATCTTGGGGGTTTCCAATTTCTGGTTGTTGAAATCTCATTGTGCCTGAGAGGTGCATTAGCATACGTGAACATGGTGTATCAGCACCCTCTAGATTCCACAGTTTGCTTGTCTGCTTACTTAGCATTGCATACTAATTTGACCACTGAAAATATTTTGTTCTAGTTGTAACGCATCTTATTTCCTCAGAGTAAAACATGCTCACAGAACTTTCTACTTTCTGTGCTTACTTAGAATTTAACCAAACAAGTTGCAGCAAGGTTTGAAAGTCCACATTTACCATCAGTTAGCTTTGCAAATTGTCTTGGACGTAGTGCAGGATTTTCCCTTTAAACTGCATTCAATCTGTGTTTCTAGGGAGTTTTTTCAGGTTCCGTGTAGTTTCAGCATAGAGCTACATGGTGTCAATGGGTGCTGTGGCATCATGTTCTCATGTGATAATACAGCTCTCGGGGACAATGAGATTTCAACAACCAAAAAATGGAGACCCCCCAGGCTAGTTACAGGGGCTTGTATGAATAGCGAAAACAAAGTAACGCAAACATGTCTATACCCAACAGCCACATGAAGAGTTATCTGTTGACAAGGAAACAAATGACATTTACAAGATGTCCGGATGTACTACTCCTTTAATTGACAAATGGTATTCCATGTTTTTTTCAGCCTTTCTAAGTTCTTGTTTGCACTTCTTTTGTACTACAGTTAGAGCTCCCCATGATGCCTAATTTTTAGTAATGAGGTATGACCTGTAGAGTTTATTCTTCTTATTTAACAGGTTCTTAATTTTTCTGTTTAGCCATTTTGGTCTCTTTTTTTTTTTTTTATACTTTATTTTTATTTTATTTCATAGTACATATATACGTGAAAATCCATCCTTGGATTTCAGTGTAGAAACAAATTATACACTGAACAAGTAGGATTACATACTCCTCTTCCTTCGTTACAAGAAGTGAGGTCAGATTTCTTAAACGTTAAAGATACAATTTATTGCTAAATAACCTTGCAGCAAGAACATGGACATTCTGTGCAAATAAGTCCATCCGATACTTGAGTCCTCCTGCCTTAAAAAGCACATAAATGTTGTGTAATAGCATTTTGGTCCATGTATCCTGATAATGTTTCCTGCAGAAACCCTACAGATATCCACAGGGGAGCCTCCCCTACTTACACTCAGACAAATCCCCTACCTACATCTGTTTAAACTGTTTTGCTTATAATAATTTCAAGTTTCATGAAATTTCAATTTCATGTATTTAAAGTAAACAGCAACATTTTTGATTCTTTGTAGTTTTTATGACTCAAACTTGAGTCTGTTTTGGAAACTACAAATAGACCTTCATAATATAGCTCCACGTTTAGTCAAATTAAGGAGAGAAAGAAAAAGCCAAACAGAACTGTAGCGCAGTAAACATTAACTAAACTGAGCTATAGTGCATTGGGCATTCCAGTCACATGTAAACAGTTACCAGACTAGTTTAAACATATTCTTTTACATTTTTTTTTCCTCCGTCTCCTTCATCAGATTCATTGCTATCCTCTTGTTGTGCAAAGTCCTTTTGGATTAGTCAATCTTTTCCCCACTTCTCGGCAGGTCGGAATAAAGAAAGCTTTTACCTGAGTATAGGATCTGAAGTCGCGTTGGGACCTGCAACACGTGAGTGACCCCCAATGTATGGAGGCCAGACTGGACTGCATCAAATGCTTTACAGTGCTAGCAGGTGGACTAGCTCAAGTCTGGAAAACACGGTATGCATTCACCCATTTCTAGGGCAACAGCTTCTTTACTTTTAGCTGCAATGAGAACTTTATCCCTGATATGCTGTCCAGTTGTAACAGCTGGTATAGTACGGGGCAAGTTGTCCGAGGGCAGACTGCACCTTGGAGTAATTCTGTAGGCTTCCACAATATTCCCCGGCAATATTAAGGCCCCATAACTTGGATAGTAAGGTTTCCACATACCCCACAATGTTCTGTCCTTCCACCTGCTCTGGGGCACCCAAAATACGTAGATTTGTTTAACGGACAGCATTTTCAAGTTGTTCCATTCAGAGTCTCAGCATCTTATTTTTGGTTAACACTCCCATTACCACTGTGGCTGTGTTGTTAGCAGTTTCTGCAGCTCCATCGGTATTTTTGTGTCCATGGTGGCAATACAATCGGCGAGATTGTCCACTTTTTATCTAATTGTTGAATGGCCTGCAGAAGGGCTCCATTAGTTGGTTCAGGAGTACCCACCTCATGGCTACAGGATGCCGCTCCTCCCTGATCTACCAGCTTACTTTGCTTTAGGCCGCCGCTGTCTTGGGCAGACTTCTTTTTCAGGTTTCCCATGGCTGAGATGAATAAATATTGGATCAAACTGTGCCTTTTCAAAAGCTGTATTAGCTGATGAAGAAATGTAATGCTTTTAATATAGATTTTCTATAGATATAATGGTCGATTTTGTCTTTGAGTTTAAGGAGCTCTCTCGGACGTCTATTCCCTTCAGCTGCTAGCTCCACCTCCATTTTGGTCTCCTTTTAATATTATGGTATTTATTGATCTTGGGTATATGTTTGTCAGTTAGGTGCAAAGTTGTTGCTTTTATGGCTTCCCAGATTTATTTGTTTGTTTATTTATTTTTTCAATTCTATCTTTTTGCCCCTGCCTCGGTTATCAATCTCGGCCCTGGTCACGGTGCCCCCGGGCTTCTATTACCCATATCTGTCAGCGTTCTCCCAGTTACCCCTGGCTTGCCCCCAAAAGGGCGGGGTCACGGCCCCATTGGGGCACCAGTGCCACGATCTTAGTGACTGGTTGGGAAAGCCGGCTGGCAGTGACAGCGCTAGGTGTTTTAAAACATGGGTCAAATTAGACCCATAGGTGTAAAATATATGTGGGTCAAAATGAGAAACAACTGGGTCCAAACCTAATCGTAAGTAGAAATTTCACTAGTACAGAAGCTTAAATTTGTTGAGTGAAAATACTTTTCTATTGTTTAATTTTCCATCTTTTAGCTATTGTTGGAGACAGATGCACCACTTTGGACCCACTGTCCTGTGGAAAGTGGGTCATTTCTGGGCAAGCTGCAGCTTTTTCCCTTTTTGCCCTATCTAGCGCTGTCTCTGCTGGCTGGGTGCCTAATTGAAGCTCTGGGACAGGGCATCATGGAGATGGCCAGGCAGCTATTCTTCTCCCCGTAAGCTGGGGCTGGGATGTGCAATGATGTCCTGTGTCTGTCCTGCCCCAGAGTTTCTTGCTTGTGTTGGTTCTTGACAAGGGCCTGGCCTCCACCAGGTGTCACTCCTCCTGCACTGCACACACACCACCCTCCCCCTTGGAGAAGGAGAGCAGTCCTGGGGATGCTCTCGACCCTTCTCTTCCCCAGCTGGCCCTTTGAAGATCTGGATCCATTCCCGAACACTGGTCACTGGTGTCGCAAGCGGAAACCCAACCGCTGCGCCGGTGGGTTGGCCAGCTTTCCAGTTTTCTTTTGTTGTTTTATTGGTCAGTTTGTTTTCCCAGTTAATTTTACCAAGTTCTGTTCTTTTGGCAATATTAGCCTTGGAGTAAAGGTATATTTTGGTTATCCCACTATAAGCCATATACTCCTGATTTACTTTAAAATATACATTATGATCAATTCGACATAGAAGGGGGCCAGTTTGACACTCATTTACAGTAATGTGACTTGCACACAGAACAATATCTAAAATATTTGTACCTCTGGTGGGTTCACACACATGCTGTTTCAAATGGGAGCATTCACATACAGCAGGTAGATTTTTTGCTACTAGTTGCAGTGATGTGCTGCAGTTAATTTCACCCATATTAAAATCTCCCACTAGCATTAGGTCTCCTAGTTCACTTACAATGTCAATTTCAGACATTATTTCACTAGTAGTATCCAATGGGGTGACAATTGGATGGTAGCACACATCCACAATTCAGGGAGAGGCTTTATTAATGTGAAGCTTTACTCTGATGTTTTTTTATTTATTTTTTTGTTGACCGGATGAGTGCACTAGGCAAACAAATGCTTATTTTCAGGCACGACCCTGGAGAGTACAGTATAAAATGTTGCAGAGAACGGTGCAAGGCATTGACAATTCAGATAAGGCAAGTCAATGTACAGCAAATCATAAGTGGAAAAATGGTATACAGTACAACATTAAAACATAAACAAAAAACAAACGCTTCCACAAATCCCTGTTGAAACGGGATGAGATCGAATACATAAAGATAAGCAGCCAAGGTCTAACTACACAAATTTAATTAGCTATCATAACATTAAGCTGATAAGATACAAAGATCACCAACAATCAAAGACAGATTAATGTATATTAGGGGCAAGAACACTGAGGCACCTTGAGTAGACGTTCACAATACCCTCTGCAAAATGAAGATGACTAAGGACTCTGTTGAATCTCAGCTGGAATGGAATTCCATGATGTTGGTGCAGAATGTGCGAAAGAGGATTCCCTTATCCTGGTTCTAAGTTTAGGGATTTTCAAAAGGGCATTTATGTGGTTTCAATAATAGAAGGGGCATTTCTGATATGTTTAGAAATCTTGATAGTAGTAATGCTATTTCTTATGTAGAAGGTGACCCACCATGTTTCCTGTTTTATCTGTTAAACTTAGAGATCATATGTGTCTATTTATTCACCAATCAGCCTTGTCAGTCCACCAGGTTTCAGTTATCGCTATTGTGTCAAGGTCATGCCTCATAATAATTGCTAGTAATTTGTCTGAATTACTCATGATTCTTCATTCAGAAGCATAACGTTTAGATGTTTTCCAGTGAGTGTTTTATTTTTGTTTTTTGGATGAGATTTTCTGTGCAGTTCTAAAATGTCTTCTCCCCCCCCCAAATTCAGTTTAAACTGAGCCTATTGAGACACAGGCTGTTCGCTAAGACCTTAGCACCATGTTTATTTAAGTGTAAGCCATTAATTGAGTAAAGTTCTTTACCATGTTTGAAACTATCCCTGTGGTTCATAAACACAGGGTTCTCCTTTGTATATGTAACCCGGTCGCCGTGTACCAATGGGCTAATTTATTTATTTATTTATTTATTTATTTATTTATTTATTGTTGACCGGGTAAGTGCACTAGACAAATCCTGCCTATTTTCAGGCATGACCCGGGGGAGGGGGATACAGATGAATGCCAACTGACCTTGAACCAGATTAAGCTGTTGGTGGTATTGTTAGTGAATGAGGGAAATTTGGCCAGGACACCGGGGGAAATTCCCCTGCTCTTTTCGATAAGTGCCATGGGATCTTTAACATCCACCTGAACTACCACCAATCCAGGCAGATGGGACCTCGGTTTAAGCGTCTCATCCGAAAGACGGCACCTCAGAAGTGCAGCACCCCTCTCATGCTGCACTACAGTGTCAGTACTGGGATATTACCCTTGCCTTGCAGGCTCAAACAAGGGTGAGGGGCCTGGGTTCTGGTTCTGATGGGGAAAAAAAGGGGGGTTCCTTTCCCAAAGAGTAAGATAAATTAGTGCATTGCCTCCACTCAGAGTAAAATATGAAGTGGGTCAGATATTCTTAACAGTACAACCCCTTGGGATGCTGTACCTACCCACCTCCCCTTACAATCACCCCGCACATGGAATACCTGAAACATTAACCCTTGGTTAATACACATGTAATTATTAACTGTAGCTAATAATATGCTCACTAGTGACGTGCTCATGAGACAGTTGTCAAAATATCAAACAATTTATTTACATGGAGGAAAGTTAGGAAAGGGGGGGGGGAGAATCTAGCGGTTAAACATTTGTTGCATTTTTGAAACATCAATGACCACAGTAAATGCAAAGCCTACCCCCCAACAGCAACACAACAATATAGCCCACCTCCCCACTGGTACCAGTTGCTACACTGTCCCCCTGGGTACCCAGGTGTTGACCCGGTGCAGGCCCAATGAGGTGCAGCTGGCTGGCATTGGTGCACTTTTAACATAATCTGTTTTGAGAACTATGAGCAATCCCCAGATGCAGGGCAGCCCCTGCGTTTACTCACTGTTTTGGAGCACAGTTACACAGGTACCAAGAAACGACAACAAGGCAGCCTGGAGGACTGGAGCATTGAGCAATGGAACTGGTTGTCAGCAGGCTTGCTGGCCGAGGCAGAATGATCTGGCAGCTTGTCATCTTCTGGCTTGACTGACGAAACCTAGCTGCTTGTCACTTTCTGTCTTACACCCAGGATACAGGAGCACTTTGCAGCAGCTTCCCAGTCTACAAAGATCCCAGACCCCAGGAGCATCCCCACGGTCAAACTCCCCTCCCAAATGAATCAGAAGTGCCCTAGCACTTGGGCCCGTACCTGTGGCTCCCTGTTTCCAGATCCACTCCACTAGATAAGGGCTAGCAGTTCCCTTACCTGACTCCAGAACAGCCTGAACAAATTGCAGTCTGTCTCACTGGATGCACTCAGCACTCCAGTAAACAGCAGAAGTTTAGTACTGTTCTCTGGCTCCCTAGCTGCAGATAGCTTCAACCACATGGCAGACTGGCAGCTGTGGCACAAACCGTTCCCCACCAGGTTGTAGTAGGAATCTGTGTCTCGGCTTCAAACTTACGAAGGCTCAGAAGTTGAGGCACAAAATACAGATTTCACCTTCTTTGACTTCCAGATGTTGGAAATTGATCATACTTTCCCAGGGCGTTGGCTGTGGAAGCCCAAGGTAAACTTTCAAACTCTTCTCAGAACACGCACGCGCAGCCTCCTCTCACTCTGGAGGCTTCCAGAGGACTGCTCACTGAATGGATCTGCCATCCAAGCTTAAGGGGATCAGAACAAGGTCCCATTTGGTCAAACAGGCTGTCAATCAGGCAATTTAGTCTTAGAATGTTCACTCGACATCTGATTGGCTGGCCATTTTACTGGGAAAAGACAGTCCTCGCTTTCTCCCAGAAGCCATAGTGACAGTCCCCTTAGAGCTCCTGGACTCCTCATTGGCTGTGGCAGGGGTTAAAGGCGGCTAAAATGCCTACTGCAGTAAACAGTTTAGTACAGTCCATATAGTGTCCCAAACTATATGGCTTGCTTTAGCGATCTGCCAAGCACCCTCACATAATGCCTTTAAAAAGGAACTCTGTAGCTACCTCATCTCCTCTAATCGATGCCCTTGCTTCAACCCCACTTAGCACCTCTCCTACTATCACTGCTGCACACTTGATCTGCTCTCTACTTAATGCCTTGCACATAATTCTCCCCCTGCCTCTCTACTTGTCTCCCTTCCCAACTTGATGTGCTTCTCCTCTTCAGCTTATCTCAAACCCCTTGCCCTGTCCTACTATAACTAATTCTATACTCCTTAGATCTTTGTAATGATTGCTGAAAAGCTCCTACTTGCAATACTCTGTGTCCTATCTCCCAAACAGTGTTAATGTTTCTCCCCTAAGGATCTGCCTACCATATGTTATTTTGTAATTTTCCCAGCTCATTATACCTGATAGTTCCTTGCAAGTATATGGTTTGTTTTTCAATGAACCTCATGCCGAACTTTGCATCATAATTCCTTTCCAAATATGTGATCTATGCCCTGCACCTGCCAACAAATTACCTTATTGCATGTTTTGTACCTTGCTTGTATTTTTTACTGTAAAACCTTGTTTTGTTTGTGTTTTTATGTAATTCCACTCTGTAACCTCCCGGGTCGTGCCTGAAAATGGTAATTTCTATGGCTAGCGCACCTACTCGGTAAACAAAAAAATAAATGTAACTCTTAAGTCCTGGTGCAGCTACAATAAACATTTTTATTTATTAAATGCCCTACAGTCTGGCAGCTGCCCCCTCTGCCATTGCATCCGTCTGCAAAGTTTAATATCCTACATTAGTTTCCTGCCTGTCACTGCCACCGATTCACGCTGTCCCCTGGCAACAGGCAGGCTCTCATTAATATTCATGCACCTTATTTATATGTATGAGCTGCCTCCCATAGCGCCCATAGGCCCTTTTAAAATTAAAACATTTTGCTGCTCCTATGTGCCTCCCTCATGTCTCTGGACCCCAATTAGCAGATTCAGGGGTCTGGGAGCACAGAGGGAGCTTTGATTCTGCCACAGGATCATCGAGAAAACATAACTGTGCTATTGCGCATGCACAGACTGCTGCTCGCACTTCTAAGGTGCAGCAGTGTGGTGGTTGCATGCCTTTGCTCCGCCGGCCCCATTTTACTGAAAAACATCACTGGGGGCTGGATGAAGGCTCAGGGGGGCTCCTAGAACCTGGAATAGGCAGTGGTGACACACGCGGGACAACGGGAAGAGGCGGGAGGCAAAACAAGGTAAGCCCCCACCGTGGTGGTGGGGGTTACACACACCCATTTGATAACATGGTGTTTATTCTCTTAAGTTTCTTCAGGATGGACTTTTGGAATTGGACGTATACCAGATATTGCTACTCTACACCCTTTAGCTTTTAATTTTCTTCCTAATGATATGAGTTTGTTACATATGTCCTTTTCATGAGACCTACCTACAACATTGATGCTCATGTGTATAATTACTGATGAATTGGCCAGTAGGACAATTTATCAACTTTGTCCAGCAATTTTTGCCCCTGGTAGGCAAGTCACAGTTGTATGTATTTTATCCTATTTACAGATATGGCTATCTGTAGATCTCCTAATCTAATCTCTGGTAACATTTTTCTGGACTGACTTTATATTCTGATTATTGACACTTATTTGGTCATCAGAGGAGGCTTCAGCTTCAAGTGGGGCACACTTATTACTGATTTATAGTCGGTGTCTCATTAATACCCAGTACTTCTTTGCCCTTTATATGTTCGCTTGTGCAAGGAACGTCTTGCAACAGTGCAGCTTTTGGAGGGGTGTGTGTGTGTGTGTGTGTGTGTGTGTGTGTGTGACCCTCCTCGCCAATGTTGTGGTCAATGTAGGAGGTGCGACCTTAGGAGACCAATACATGCCAAGCTGTGTGTGACAGCAGTTTGGCTGTATTGGTCTTCACTTCTAACAAAAGGTCCACTGCAATCAGCAGTTGTAGCGTGTATGCAGCTTGCATACTGATCAGCGAACTGCTGTCATGCACTGAGCTCGGCATTAAAAAAAAAAAAAAAAAAAAAAAAAAAAAACCTCCGCTTCCTCCCGACTGATGTTTGTGTGCCAATGGGGGTGTCCAATCCCCCATTGACTGCAAACACCCAACAAACAACCAGTTGGCACGCTTGGACCACCCCAATGTGCTAATTCCCCCCTCCATGCACACTGTATGACTGGTGGGGGTGCCCAATCCCCACAAGCTCCAGCCTACCCAACAGACACGTAGGTGGCACACTAGGAAGCCACCCCAGTGTGCCAAAAGCAGAATCCCCACCAGCTCCAGCCCTCCCAACAAACACATAGGTGGCACACTGGGAGGCCACCCCAACATGCCAAAAGCATCCGTTTCTTTTGGTGGCATGCTGGAAGCCCACCCCAGTGTGTCAAATGCATCAGTTTCTTTTTTTTAACATGCCCTGTGAAAGAAGAAAATGGTCCCTCTGTGAGTCCCTGCCCCCCACCAACCCACGCCCATCATCTGTGCACCCACCTCCCCACACCCCCCTCACCCCATACTTACCTCTGGAGCCCAGCATGATGATCTTCGGTGGACCGGGAACACGTCTGCACTCTTCAAAGCCGACCGCATACTGAGGAAATGTCAGTAAGTTGTGTAATGGCATAAATAGGGTTTTCACAACTTGGGTGGATGTCTCTGCCATTTTTTTTTTTTTTTTTTTTTTTACCCCAAATTTTCAACATGGGGTTATTGGGGCCCCTCCTCATGAATTCAGTCACGGTCATGGTGTTCGGTCTCAAAAGGTGATTTTTGCAGTCACTGCGCTGAATCCCCTTTCGGACCAATTAACATAACGGCAGTGCAGGTGTTCATGAGGTGGCCTCTCAAAAAGCCTATGTTGCAAATTTGGTGAACAAATTTCCAAAAAAAAAGACTGTTATGAGTGTGCTTTGCGCAGTTTCCACGCATACTCGTATGTTTTCAATTTTTGTAATATTTTCAACATGGGCATATTTCAACACCTCCTTATGAACAGTGCAGCTGTC
The DNA here is from genome assembly GCA_016271365.2 of Neoceratodus forsteri. Classification (NCBI taxonomy): domain Eukaryota; kingdom Metazoa; phylum Chordata; order Ceratodontiformes; family Ceratodontidae; genus Neoceratodus; species Neoceratodus forsteri. The sequence continues at coordinate 218,257,645 of CM028133.1, forward strand.
ATGTTTCGCATCCTGGTTGAAATGTGTTTTCACACTTCCGGCACAGAATGGCGCGGTCGCTGTTGGAAATCAGTGTTCGCTACAGAGTAAGACAATTGCAGTGACACTGTTCATGAGCAGAGGTCCTAAAATGCCTATGTTGAAAATTTGGTGACAAAAGTCCATAAAGTGGCTGTGTTCCGAGCGTGCGTTGCTCAGCTTCTGCGCGCACTCGTCAGTTCATAAATCTGTAATATTTTCACTCCAGATTTTCCACACTGACATTTACCCACATCTCCTTATGAGCAGTACAGCTGTCATTTTCCATATTCTGGCTGAAATGTGCTTTCACAACTCCAGTGTAGAATAGCGCGGTCGCTGTGGGACATCATGTTTGAGACAGAGTAAGAAAATCACAGACACATTGTTCATGAGGAGACATCCTAAAATGCCTATGTTGAAAATTCTGTGCAAAAAATTCCAAAAAATGACTTTAGTGAGCGTGCGTTGTGCAGTTTCCATGCACACTCGCACCTTTGCGAATTTGTAATATTTTTCATTCCAGGTTTTCAACATTTGCATTTCCCCACACCACCTTATGAACAGTACAGCTGTCATTTTTTCACATCCTAGCCAAAATGTGTGTTTTCAGTATTCTGGAGCAGAATAGCGCAGTCGCTGTGGGAAATCGGTGTTCGGTGCACAGTAAGAAAATCACACTGACACTATTCATGACCAGAGGTGACAAAATGCCTGTATGGAAACTTTGGTGAAATACATCCACTGAATGGCTGTGTTACAAGTGTGGGTTGCACAGTTTCCACACAGGCTCGTACCCTTGAGCACAACCAGGGTGTTAAAGTTCTGACAGACACTTAAGAAGTATGAGGGTGAAATGTTACTCGGATGCAAGAGGAGTTGCAGAGAGGTACTCTGTTGGGATATGGATGCTGAGGGGACATGGATACAACTGGGGAGGGGCTGCGTAAATGCCAAACACCAATGCACATAACCTGCAAGCGAACGTTCGGCATTGACAAATGCTTGTTATGCTTTGTAGTGGTGACTAGACAGGAGTCGTCTTTCTCTGGAGACTTGTCTCCTCTGGTGCTTTTTTTGCTATTTGCACATTTGTGTTTGGGCTAACAGAGCCGTTTGCCTCTTCTCATGCTCTGTTTCAGTTTTCCTTTGCTAAGGCACCACTTAATGTGTTTTCTATCTTGATTATGGCTTGCAAGTAACAGTACTGCAAAACATAAATCACATTTGATCCACCAGGAAAGTATGAAGAAACAGCATTCACATGCGCACACACAAAATGCCTCACAACTGTCCCATGTTATGAAGAACAGTTCCTCATTTCACCTCTGTTCCACACAGAGTGGGTACTATCCCACATTTTTAAACTGAAATTTTAAAACCGACATCCAAACTATGAACCAATTTCCCCAGTAGTAAGCGACCACACAGCTACGGAAGGTTACTCCGAAGAGGGAGGGGTGACCCATTATCAGAGGGTTAGGGATGACCGTGATCCTGAGTGCCCTGGCACTAGTGCTAGGGACCCTAGTTTAGCGATTGAAGGGGACCTGTCCCATGCCTTGGGAATGTGTGAGGGGTTTGCAGCCACTCAGAGAAGTGACCCTAGTCTAGAGAAGTTGAGGACTTGGGCAGACTCTGACGGGGCACAGGGAGGTGACTGCAGACATAAGGTTTATTGGGAAAATGGAATGATGTATACTCGGGCTGTGCAGATAGAGGGAGGGGTGCTAGGCAGGCAGCTCGTCATTCCCCAGGGGTATCATGAGCAGTTGCTCAAGATTGCACATGATATTCCCTTGTCTGGGCATCTGGGAATCGCATGCACTACGCAGCAGTTGGCCCAGAATTTCTATTGGCCTAACTTCACCCAGCAGGTGAAGGAGTATTGCAGGTCTTGTCACCAGTGCCAAGAAATAGACAAGGCGAGCAAGAAAACCCAAGCCACCCTGATTCCATTGCCCATAGTGGAGGAGCCATTCCAGAGGGTGGGAATGGATATTGTGGGGCCTTTAAATACCCCCAGCTCCTCAGGGAAGAGATTCATCCTGACTGTGGCTGATTATGCCACCCAGTACCCAGAGGTAGTTACTCTATCCTCACTGAGGACAGACAGTGGCAGATGCCTTACTTGGGATTTTCTCCTGTGTTGGGTTTCTGCAGAGGTTATCACCGATCGAGGGGGTTCCTTCACGTCAGACCTGATGAAAATATTTATGGGAGAAGTGTGGGGTGGTGCAGAGATTCTCAACACTATCACCCACAAGCCAATGGGCTTGTGGAAAGATTCAGTGGTACCCTGAAGTCAATGCTCCGGGTGTTTGCTGACCAGCATGGGAGGGACTGGGAGAAATACCTTCCCCACCTGTTTGCATACAGGGAGGTGCCCTAAGAGTCAACAGGATTTTCCCCCTTCGAACTCTTATAAGGATGCTGGGTACATGGGCCCCTAGACTTGATCCGGGAGGACTGGGAAGGCAAGCACACCACCCGGGGAACTCCCATAGTGGATTACATCTTTAAGTTTAGGGAAAGGCTGAAGGAGCTTATGGGGACAGCCCAGAGCAACCTGGCAGCTGCCCAATGGAAACGAAGTGTGGTATGACCACAGAGCCAGAGCTTGCTCGTACATGGTGGGTCAGGAAACCATGGTCCTTATTCCGGTCCAGAAAGACAAGCTGCAGGCTGAGTGGGCAGGATCGTACAAAGTGGTTAGGAAGGTAAATGATGTGAACTATATTGTACAGTTACCTGACCGAAGACAGACAGGATGTACCATGTCAACGTGATGAAGCCATGTGCAAATAGGGCTGACATGGTGTTTGCAGTGTGTAGTCCTGGGGAGGGGATGGACGAAGGAGACCCCTTATGGACTTGCTGGGAGAAAGCAAGCGGGAGTCCTCTGTGGAGGCAGTAAAATTGTCTCCTCAGCTGGCCCCGGACCAGATCCAGGAAGTAAGGGAGGTTTTAGCAGACTTTGCCCCATTGTTTAGTGCCAAGCCTGGACTAACCCCCTTAGTGACGCATGATGTGGAGACTGACACAGATGCCCTTACGGCAGACAGCATATCGGGTGTCAGAGGCTGTCCAAAAGGACATTAGGAGGGAAGTGGAGGAGATGCTGGATTTAGGGGCAATCCAGAGATCCCACAGCCCCTGGACCTCACCCGTAGTCCTTGTGCTGAAGCCAGATGGCTCTACTTGTTTCTGTGTGGACTGAATGCAGTCACGAAGTCAGACACCCACCCGATGGCCCGGACGGACAAACTCCTGGACAAGTTGGGAGGGGCGACCTACCTGTTAGCGTGGCTTAGTTGGTAGCACATCTGCCTCTGGATCAGAAGGTCGTGGATTCTCATCCCACACTGGGACTGGACTTGCACCTAAAAAGCCGCTGGCATCCAAGTGCAGTATTGGGGGGTGCTGTCCTTCGGATGAGATGTTAAACTGAGGTCCCTTCTACCCATCCTGGTGTTGTCCTGGTGGGTGTCCAGGTGGAAGTAAAAGAACCCAGGGCACTCTTCACAAAGAGTAGGGGACATTCTTGGTGTCCTGGCCAACATTCCCCTTCACCGGTTCATGCAATTATCCAGGCTGTGTGGGTGATGTGCGATATGGACACCACTACACATTTTGTCACTTCACTACCAGTCTATCATTGCTTGTAAAGTGCTTTGGGATACACTGTGTATGAAAAGCACTATATAAATGATTATTATTAATAATGATAATAATATTTGTCGTCGTTGTCTTCTTCCAATGACCAAGGGGTATTGGCAGGTAGTTAACGGACAGAGCTAGGGAGAGGACAGCTTTCATCACTCCGATAAGCTTATTTGAATTTAAAGTAATGCCTTTTGGAATGAAGAACGCCCTGGCCACTTTCCAAAGGCTGGTGAACCAGGTGTTAAATGGTGCTGAGGAGTACGCCATGGCATACCTGAATGACATTGTTATCTTTAGTATCAGCTGGGAGGAACTCCTATCCCACCTTAGGGAAGTGCTGGGCTGGGTTCACTGTCAAAGCCAGGAAGTGCCAGGTGGCCATGGGAGAAGTGGCATACCTCGGGCATGTGGTAGGTTGGGGACATCTCCGTCCTAACCAAATAAAAATAGAAGCAGTTCAGGCGTGGCCCAGACCAGAAATGCAGAAGCAGGTCAGGAGTTTTCTTGGGACAGCAAGGTACTATAGAAAATGTGTACCCAATTACAGTGTCCTGGCTGCTCCCCTATCTGACCTAGTAAAGAAAAGAATGCCAAAGAGAATTACCTGGGACCCAGCCTGTGAGAAAGCCTTTACCAGATTGAAGGAGGCATTGTGCAGTGCTCCTGTTTTGACAAGTCCTGACTACAGTAGACCCTTTATAGTTCAGACTGATTCCTCAGACGTGGGTATTGGGGCAGTACTGAGTCGGACATCCAGCCAAGGGAAAGATCACCCTGTAGCATATCTGAGTGAGTAAAAAGTTACTTCCCAGGGAGCAGGCATATTCCACTGTGGAAAAGGAGTGTCTTGCCATAGTGTGGGCCCTAAAGAAGTTAGAACCATACTTATATGGGCAGTATTTTGTGGTACAGACTGACCACAACCCCTTGGTTTGGCTGACGCAGATGGGAAAGAACAATGGTAGATTGCTGAGATGGAGTCTTGCTTTACAAGGGTATGACATGACAGTTCTACATAGGGCTGGAATGAAACATCAGAACTCAGATGGATTGTCTCATGTCTGAGGAGTGAACTGATTTGGGAAGATCATCCCATGCAAGGGATAGAGCCCCCAAATTCAGTCTGGGTGGGGAGGAATTGTAACACTTGGACAGCTGGTTCTGATTAATCAATGCTTTTTGTAATATTAAAAAAAAAAAAAAAAATGTAGTGTGATTGTCTGTCATGAGAAATGCTGTGCCTGGATAACAACCCCCCCCCCCCAAAGGTATTGGTTCAAAAGACAGGGTATATGTTAAACAGCAGATCTCTGTGATGAGATTAACTTGCAAAAACTCACATTTTATAGCCTTATTTAGGATATGGGTTGTTTGATGCTAAGACCTAAAATATCCATTTTATGACGTCCTCAGGAAGGTCATTTAATTACAGCTGGTGTCATAAAGAAGTGGAATATCCATTTTATGACGTCCAGAGGAAAGTCAGTTAATTGCACCTGGTGTCATAAAGTCCTTTGGTGTGTTTGAGAGAGGATCTGCTCTTGGATCAAAGGTACTGAAAAATCAGTCTTAATTAAGAGTGTCATCATTTGGAAAATGAATCTTGCTGGAGTCATAGAATTCAATGCCTTGATGGGACTTTGTGTGTGTGTCCTGAAAGGGAGGAGCTAGATGATGATGACATCATAAAGAGGGTTGAAACACAGCATTTTTAAACTAGTCTGTATTCCATTGACACACACACTCATGTTTGGACTCGGAAAAAGCAACATCAGGCACTGTTGGAAGGTATACATGAGAGAGACAATTGTAAGTGTACTGCGGTAGATTTTGTCTGCACTTTAAACCTGTTTGTGTTTTTTTTTTTTGATACATGGTTCTGTAATTACAGTTTACATTTTTATCTATCTTTAAGAAAACATCTCATGTGAGAGACTACTTGGTGTGCCTTTGAAATTCTTTATTTGACTAGTGAAGCATACATGGTTAAAGTTAACACTGTGCAAAGCTATTGGTAATACCAAACTGGGAAAAGGTAAGAGTTTATTCTGAGTTCTTTCACAGAGTTTTAAGGGTTCATTTTGTACACCTGGTTAGGTGCCCATAGGCGAAAGATATCTGCGCGGCCCCCCCCCCCCCAAAGAGGAGAATCATCTGAGCCTGTACATTGGATACGCTAGCAAGAGGTTCACAGTTTGAATCCCTCCAGAACTTGAGACCAAAGTTTGATTCAAACCCACAAAACGGACAGGAGGGTTATCCTGTTCTGTTAACTGTTCACAACACTGTGCTCGGAGGTTGGCACTGTGGGAGCAGAGGTCCTGACCTGCTGAGTGGGGTTATGACAGTGAGCAGCTGTTTTAAATCATTAAAAAAAGTTGTTACTGTCTGAAAGCACTGAGAGTTTATGTAGTGTCTTGGGAAAGCTGTGTCTTTTCCAGTGTTTTTCTTTAACATACTGAAAAAAAGCTGTACTGGAAATCTACGCATCTGGGATTATGCATTTAAAATAAAATAAAAAAGCTTTTTGAGCTACTTGCCACTTACCGACATGGTAACAGCAGGCAGGCATGCCTGGCACAGCATTGTGTATCAGCAGCTTTATTCAGGCTTCTCGGTGTCAGTGACTGACTCTGCTACAACAATGCTGGCTGCTCCTCTGGCTCTGCTCAGGTTGCCATCATAGGTGTTATGGACAGGGAATAGATTATTTGTTTGGCGGGTTGGGCATCTCTTGGCCACACCGCACACCACCTGTCAATCTCACCACTCAGCACACCACAAACCATCCCTGGAGTTGGATAAACAAAGGAAGGATTAAACTCAAGAACTGGAAATTGGGCACGCGAAAAGTGTGTGTGTGTGTGTGTGTGTGTGTGTGTGTGTGTGTGTGTGTGTGTGTGTGTGTGTGTGTGTGTGTGTGTAGGCAAAAAACTCCGTTTAATGCATTAGTTAAGGGTTGTTCCACAGCGACAAAGTGAGAAGTCGCTGTTGGGGTTGAAAACCTAACTCGATCACCCCAGCACCACACACATTCAAGTATGGGGAGGACCAAGTCAACACAACCAATGACAGACATCCAGCAGCAGGTGACAGAAATAACAAACAATTGTCTAAATGTACTACGAGACATCCCCACCCACCTGACCAGGTACTGCATGCTCAGTGGAGATCAACAGCAAAACTGAGTCCATGTACACCAAACGTACACATCCCTGATTGCAGCTGCACACAACGTACCACATTTAGTAGTTGCATGGCCTTACCTACCGATGCCCCACACCACAACTGGTACTGTGCCGTTATTCAATATAAATGCTGAAGGTGCATGATGACAGTTGTAGAAAGGTTTTAACACTAGTGAGTATACATTAATTAAGAGAAGCACATAAATTAACTACAAGACACTAGCATGCTCAAGATAAAAGTAGTGATACATTTAGTAGGTGATTTACATAGTGGTACATTTACTGCAATGGTTTACTCAACACAGAGGCTGATGCAAACGTATGGAAAAGCATTGCCTGTTCAACGCTGTGAAATTCGTACTGCCAGTATCGCATGCATTCTTACTGATGAAGGTGTACTGACGTACATAGACCTTCAGTGTGTTTCAATACTAAAGATGCAGTAAGCATTCTTTGTAAGAAACATTGTAATTGCATGGATCAGGCCAAGCAACTTCTAAATATCATAGCACTACTGAGCCAACAATGATGTACCTGTATCGGAGATGTATATAGGATAGATTTTCCTGTAGGCACTTACTGAGTATGTTGTACCTGATGAAGACCATCTCATTGCATCTGTGATGACTAACTTATTCAAATAGTAATACATTTACTATTGTTGCAATGAATGATCTATGCCACTTATGGACACAGTGTGATTTTTTTTTTTTTTTTTTTTTTTTTTTTTTGTTGTTTCGTACTCTGGCTGTATGCCTACTGTTTGGGTTTGCCACACTTCTGTCACTGATGCTATCAAAGTGATAACTGTTAATTGTGGTACAACAGGAATCAAGCAGGCATGGTGTAGATATAAACAGAATGTGTTTTAGTATTGATTTAACTCACAATGGGGTAAGTGTACTAGGACAGCAGGGGTTATCCTCTATCACTGACTCTCAGTTATAATCACACTAGGGTTTCGATGAGTGTAATGATCAAGTTACACTGTTCATCTTCATGAGTTCATATTCACAGCCATTCTCCAGTAACTAGACAGTGTATGGTGTAACTGGGTGGGACACTGTGTTGCAAAGCTGCTGCAGTGCCTAGCAGAGGGAGAATATCTACTCATAAAGACAATTAAGCAATAAGGCATGACCAACAGTTAAGTTAAATGGTCTGTTAATCACCCTGTAGGGGTTTAATGTTGAATGAGGCATAGCCGAGTGCCACATGTCGCTAGACAGTGATACTGACCATTAACATAATACCTGGGAGTGGCTTATTGCTATCATAAAACAACTGTTTTTTAAACAACATTAAACCATGTTCATCATATGGTTAGGATCTACATGTATGTTAATAAAAACTAAACATAAGGCTGTTACAATGTTTACAGTCAATTAGAAAGCTGCATTTCTCAAACCCTTGTTATAATCAGAGATATTATACCTGTACAACTCCTTGGTTTTGCTGAACTCTATTGCTCAGATGGCCCACCACAAGTGGTGTGGTCTGGTGTGGGGCATCGGTAGGTAAGGCCATGCAACTACCAAGTGTGGTACGTTGTGTGCAGCTGCAATCAGGGATGTGTACATGGCCTCAGTTTTGCTGTTGATCTCCACTGAGCATGCAGTACCTGGTCAGGTGGGTGGGGATGTCTCGTAGTACATTTAGACAATTGTTTGTTATTTCTGTCACCTGCTGCTGGATGTCTGTCATTGGTTGTGTTGGCTTGGTCCTCCCCCATACTTCAATGAGTGTGTGTGTGTGTGTGTGGTGCTGGGGGGGGTGAATTCGGAGTTGGGGTTTTCAACCCTAACAGCGAATTTCCTCACTTTTGTCGCTGTGGAACAACCCTAACTAATGCATTAAACGGGAGTTTTTTGCCTCTAATTTCCCTTCTTTTTGAGAATGATATTGAGAAATAGTGAAAGTAATGCGGTGGCGGGAGCGTGGGGCCCAAAGGGTCCCGCACTCCCGCCACATGATGTCTTGTGGCATAGTAACAGGAGCAGCAACGCAAACAGAAATGCTGACAGTGGCACACATGGTAACACAAGCGCGAATGAGAACAGAAAGGGTAACGCACACGGTGGCATAGACGGGAACGGTGTGCCACATGATGTCTTGTCACATAGTAACATGGTGCCTGTAAATGTCAATGGGCATGGTGACGCAAAGTGAAACGGAAAGAGAAACAGTACGGTACACACAAATGGCAAAAAAGTAACAAATGCAAGCGCAAATGAAAACGCAAAGGATAGCAGCGACGTGGTGGCATTGGGGTGTGCATTGGGATCATCAGCCCTAACTCTCACCCCATGACATGAGTAAAGCAGCAGAAGTATAGGAGAATGGGTAAGAGTTAGGACCCACGATCCCAATACACACCCCAATGCCGGAGTGGGTGAGGTGCAAGGGTTTCAACCCTAACAGCCAATTTCCTCACTTTTTGTCGCTGTGGAACAACCTAACAAAATGCATTCAGCGAGTTTTGCCTCATTCCTTCTTTTTGAGAATAGAAATAGTGAATGTGTCTGGTCAGGAGGGGCCCCGCGCTCCCACCACATGATGTCTTGTGACATACTAACAGTGGCGCACATGGTAACACAAGCACGAATCAGAACAGAAAGGGTAACGCACATGGTGGCGTAGACGGGAATGGTCTGCCACGTGATGTGTTGTCACATAGTAACATGGTGCCTGCAAACAGAAATGTCAATGGGCATGGTGACATAAAGTGAAACAAAGATAAACAGTACTGTAGACAGAAATGGCAAAAAATAACAAATGCAAGCGCAACTGAAAACGCAAAGGATAACTCACATGGTGGTGCAGACGTCAACGGTTAGTGAAACGGGTACGGAACCGCAAGCGGAAAGGGTAACAGTAATGTAAGCACACAGGCTGGTTTTCCCCAAAACCTGCATAGAGAAAGACAGTGAGTACAAATAATGTATGCATAATAATGAGTATCGGCGCAGAAAATGAGACCTTGGAATACTAAATACATTATATCTCAGGAACCGTACGACGTAGAAAAAAAATTTTAAGTCATTATTTACAACTGTCCTGGCTAATTTGAATCTTGGCCCCCATTAAGGGGCTAAGAAATTTTCCAACAAAGTCCGTATCTCGCACAGTTTCCGAGATATGGGCCCTGAAAGGCGCGGCGAACGCCATAATGTTATCCTATGGGGAAGAAAAGTTCGGAGCACTATAACTTTGCCTCCCTGTAATGTTTCTTCACCAAACCACTGAAAGACACATCTGTGTGCTGTTGGCTGTCTTCCCTCCAAATTTCAGGAAAAAAGACCAAACCGTTATTTTGCAGCAGGGATCCAAAGGATTTCTGTAATGCGTTGGGCGCCGTAATGTTATCCTATGGGAAAAACCGTCAACATTTGGAGTGCTGTAACTTTGCCGCCATGCAATATTTTTTCAATGCAACACTGAAAGGCACATATGTGAGATGTCGGCTCCGTTCCCTCCAAATTTCAGCCCAAAACTCCCAACGGTTCTTTTGCAGCGCAGTGCCAAAAAATCGCTCTCTGTCCCACAGATGGAAAACTACTGTCGCAATTTGCAAAAGCTTTCGCAAAAAAGTTCGACACTTTCGTGAGCACGAAAGTAATTTGCGAAAGTAATTTTTCCAGAAATTTGAAAAACATATTTCTGGGGTGTTTTACCACAAAATAGACATGGCAAGCATCCTCAGGGTCTGACTAGGTGAATACAAAAGAATTGGGTTGCTAGAGGGTCCCAAATTTAAATGCCAACCATTTTTCTGATCACCAACTGAAAACAAAATGGCCAATTTGCAAAAGTAACAGGCCCATTTGCGAAAGTAAAAATGCATTTGCGAAAGTGTTGAACCTTTTGTTAACTTTTCCCATTGACTTATAATGGGAAACTGTTTTTTGAATAACTTTTGAACCGTTTAATATTTCTTCACGAAATCTTCAAAAGGCACATCAGGGACCCTGGCTGCACGTTCCCTGAAGATTTTGGACCGGTCGCGCAAACCATATGACCTGTAGGCGTGACCGTAGAATTTCAGAAAAAGCGTAAACGTGTGCAGATCACGCTTAACTCCCAGCCGATACCCAACCACTACGAAACTTGGAAGATCCCAAGGCCTATGGTTCTTGATCATGTATTCAAATTTCAGCCAAATCTGTCAAACGGTTGCAAAGTTATTAAGGTGCAAAGTTTTGGGGTTTAACATAGAAATGGCTCCTCAACCCTAACTATTGGTAGCACTACTGTATTCTTCGCCTTCTCGCCCGCCCGCCCTCCTCGCTCAAGCAGCAGTGCTCACCACTCCTCCACACACACCGCTGGCCAATTAGCAGATAAAGAAACGCTTGGCCCACCTAATCTGCCCATCTTCCCTACCTGTTTCATATACTGCAGATTCTAAATAGTGTTACCACCTGTCCTGATTTGGGCAGCTGTGTCCTGCAAAAAAACATGAAAAATACTACATGTCCTGACTTTAAGGTAGAGAAAATATTTTCTGACTTGGAAACATAGACTTTAACGGCAGATAAGGACCGCTTGGCCCATCTAGTCTGCCCATTTCCCTACCTACAGGATAGGCCGCAGATCCTAGTTAACCAACAGCCTATTTCTTTCTACCCCCCACAAGAATTGCCTTATGTCTGTCCCATGCATTCTTGAATTCTCCCACAGTTTTAGACCCCACAACCTCCTCAGGAAGGCTGTTCCATGCATCCTCTACCCTCTCTGTGAAATAATGCTTCCTCTCATTGCCCCTGAACCGCCCTTCTTTATCTTTAAATTTTGTCCCCTTGTTCTTGCATGTCTTTTTCTGAAAGATGCTACTCTCTTGGACTTATTTGATTCCACTGAGGTACTTAAAAGTTTCTATCATGTCCCCCATCTCCCTTCTTTCCTCAAGGGTATACATATTAAGCTCCTTTAGTCTCTCCTCATACGGCTTCTCTTGCAGACCCTGCACAATTTTAGTTGCCCTCCTAAATGTCACAGAAAACCTCAATACCTTAACTAAAATACCTTAACATGACAAACAATATAAGCAACTAAGAAACTACAATACTCCGTCTTAATTCCGATTTATAGAGAGAAAACAAGTCTGTTGCATTGGTCAAAGTTATGTACTGTCCTGCGAAAAATCATATTTCAGTAAGAAATGTCCCACGTTGGGCTTCTTTAAAGGTGGTAACCCTAATTCTAAATGATCTGCAGCTTACCCTCTTTCCTTTCGCTAGAGTTCCAGTAGATCTGTCCCATGCATTTTTTTTTTTTTTTTTTTTAATTTCCCTACCATTTTTGCCCCTACAACCTCTGCCGGGAGGCTGTTCCATGGATCCACCACCCTTTCCGTGAGAAAAATACTTTCTGACGTTATCCCTAAGTCTCCCTCTATCTTCATATCATGGTCCCTTGTTCTTGAACATCTTCTTTTTTTTTTTTTTTTTTTTTTTAGTAGATTCCTATCCTCTTGTACCTTATTTTACACCCTTACGGTATTTGAGTCTGCATCATATTCCCCCACTTTCTCCTTCAGAAAATACATATTGATATCCTCCAGCCTCCCCTCATGACTTTTGGTGCAGCCCTTCACTATTTTTGTCACCCTTCGCTGAACCGCTTCTACTCCATTTTCTGGAGATGCGGCCTCCAGAACTGGACATAGTACTCTAGATGTCTCTCAAATGTTCTATACAGTGGCATCACCACCTCCTTCCTTCTGCTGTAGATAACTCTCTCTGAGTCATGTAGCAAATGTGTAATTGGGGCACAGTAGGGTTTGCCCGTGTCTGTTTTCACTTCTGAAGTTAATCCTTCCTTTATGTGTATTAGTATAGGTGCACTCGTCTGGCGGCATGGTGAATAACAGACAGAGGAGCCCAGCAGCACTGCCTAACTCACTTATTGTGCCCTTATCTGTTTTTATTATGGCTGCCTGATGTAGTCAGGACAGACTTCTTGGAATTACTATATATGACTCCATGAAATCTGAAGAGACATTTTTATGACTGTTGGCAGATTCTACAGGAGTATTGCATGTACAAAAGGAGTAATGTCATGTTTTCTGTCCGTGGAACTGACTGAAGGTGTAAATAGTCTCCTCCGCCTTACCCTCCTCCAAGAAATGTTTTCCGCCCTCAAATAAATACGCTTTCATGTTAGTCAATGGTTGCAGGGTACTATTTTCTTTCTTAAATGGGTGGTACAAGAACTGGAACCTGAGTAGTGGGAGGCAGCCTTGTGTTTTTTGTTTTTGGGGGGAAGTAAGGTCCACCCAAGAAGCTCCAAAAGGTCCATCCCACCTTTTTTTTTTTTTTTTTTTTTTTTCCTGGGGGGTGGTTGGGTCAACTACATCCATCTGGCTGTGCCAGAAAACTAAAGTGCATGTGCAGGTTTGCCTGGTGTGTTTGGACCCCGGCCATAAGTCTGTCTCTCTCTAATGCACCCCAGAGACATGTACAACAGCCTAGTAGTGGCTGGCACAGTGTAGACTGAGTTTGTATTGGCTGGCTGGCACCAACTATGGTGTGACTGGCTGTCTGGGTTCACAGCACCACTGCTAAATTTAGTTGTGCATGTGCCTAGAGACAAGTGGCAGTTTTGTGCCATGCTTCTTCTCATGGCAGGCTAGTGAAGTCAAGGATGGGAGACATGAGTCCATGGAAGCCAGAACTACTAATGTCTTGTGAGGGTGAGACTAGGCTGAAAACAAAAAACATGGGAGTGTGGGGAAAGAGGAAAGTGGGCTAGAGATGCCAAGGGTCGGTGGTCGGAGCTCGGGAGCAAGTCTGCCATGGGTTCATGTCATTGATCACCAGTCAGCAGGTCAGAAGGGGATGAGTCACATCTTGACATACAGACTTTCCAGATTTGGTCCTGGACCCGAAGCAGTCAGCAGCACAGCACAGGCACATCACTGACTGGGCAAACAGGCACTACACAAGCAAGCCAAGTGCTCTGAGCCTGGGACACTGACTCTGGCACAGAGGCACACAGCATTGAAGCTTTGGAGCCAAGGTAAAGAAGGTAGTAGCAATGTAGCATTGAGTAAGGCATGTCACATGTTCTCCCTGTACTTTAGACATCTATGGTGTTCAACTTGGTAAAATGAAGACCCCACTGAAAATGAGATGCTCTGTTTGAGTTGGGCTTTATAAAGATATAACTCTTATTTGGACCACACCAAACCATGGAATGTTAAACTCCTGTGGAATGCTTCTAAATTCTATTAGCCCTGTTAACATAATAACCACCATGATGACCATTAACCCTTTGATAATAGAGCAAAAGAAAGGATGCCACAAACTGGGTTGGAATATGGCAAGGAGGAAATTAATCATATTTGTTTCATTTTTAAAGCTATTCTTTATATGTGAATTGTATGTATTTGCCAGTGATCACTTTCAGGCAGCAATGACGGCCTGGATTAGCCCTTTCTCAAACTGCTAACCCCTTGTGTGGTGCTCTCAAGAAGGTGATGTATGATGAGTGTGCTCTACTCTAAGGTGGTGAAAAGAGATGAGCGGGGCACCAGAGGTCCGAATTATTTTTCGGATAGGATAACTGCTATCCGGACAAGGAGAGGCAGGAGTCGACCTAGTAATTTTAAATGCCCGCAGGACGGGCGTTTTATTTGGAACCAAGGGGGTAGACAGACACAGTCACAAGAAGGAGTAGGGGATGCCCGATTAACAATAGGGCAGATTATAACAAGGATGCTGAAACACTTTCGATCTACCACTTTTATGGTTACCTCAGCAAATATAAACTGCAGGCCTACTGCCACTCTTATTCTAGTACTATTTTATACTGTATACTCTAAACAAGAACCCAGTCTTGGGCTACTCAGCACTACATTAGGGTGATCAGCATCATACAACTACAGAGTCCAGAATTTTACAAAGGTCCAGAGATCCGGCATCTTCGTGTACACCGTCGTTCTTCATTGGTAGCTACAAGGGAAATAAAACAGAACTGTGGAACCCTAATCTCAATTCCCAGCAAGGACCTAGATAAGGCCACTGGGGTGGTGAGAGGTTTGGTAAACAGACCATATATCTTCGGCAAAATCCCACTCTCTCCGAGGCTGCCGGAATGTAGAACCAAAGCAACTGGTTCCTGAAATAACACACACTGAAGCAAGAGGTTCCTCGGCCAAAACCCACTTCTACGGTTGCCAAGGATGAAGAAAGACAAAGATCTGCGTGGCGATGAATCCAATGGAGGACTACCACGATCCGACTAATGCTGCAGCACTCCAAGGGCCAGCTGAAATCGGAAGGAACTCTGACAGGACCAGGAACCATAGGAATCTGAAGAGATGATGGTTGAATCTGCAATCCTCAGGTCAGGAACGAACACAAAACAAAAGCGGTGGATCGTCCTGGACTGGCTTCAGCGAACTCTACTTTAGAACCGCGACCAGGTGGGGCGCCAGAACAGGTTCTCAAGATGAGCTCTCTTTCTCTTCTGTAGAGGGCGACCAACTTCGGGACATCTGGAACAGGAACCATACAGAACGGCACTGGCACGGCTGTCGTGATGCATTTCGACGGACGTACTTTCAAGCTGTGAAAACAAAACGGCGGGTATAACTGGTACAACTGATGACGGACTTGGACTTCGGCGGACGACACGAACGGACGGGATGAGTTGATAGATGATCTTTCTGGAGTGAAGAATGCTGGAAGGATGTCTTCTTCTGAGTAGAGACTGATTCTGAGCACGTGGTGTAACAGACCACACTAGGAGACTGCAGTGTGGTAGAAGACTGAGGCTGTCTTCGCACGGTAGTAAACGTATAACTGAAGAATGCCCAAAGTACTGTGGAATAGTACAATAATTTGAAGGGGAGGGCAAATTATAACTTCAAGGGTAATTGTTACTGATAAGGGCCAATGTCCAGGTACTTAGAGCAATAGTTCAGGTACCTCGGGCAATAGTTCAGGTACCTCGGGCAATAGTTCAGGTACCTCGGGCAATAGTTCAGGTACTTCGGGCACTAGTTCAGGTACCTCGGGCAATAGTTCAGGTACCTAGGGCAATAGTTCAGCATAAGCAGTACAATAATCACAGTAAATTCACAGTATAGGCAATTAGAACACTCTCAAATGAACCCCTGTTTCTATAGGTAGGGTACTTCTGGGATAGGATCCCTTACTGTCCAATGTGCCTGGGGCCCCCCTTTTGACCAGGCTTTACCTCGGGCCTAATGCCCTACCTTTACCTCGGGCCTGAAGCCCTACGTTCGCTTTGGCCTGGTGCCCCACCTTAGATTGGGCCTGGAGCCCCTCGTTGCATTGGGCCTAATGCCCCACTTTGTACTGGGCCTGGTGCCCCAATTTACAATGGGCCTGATGCCCCTCAACACTTTGGGCCGAATGCCCCACTTTACAATGGGCCTGATGCCCCACTTTATATTGGGCCTGGTGCCCTACTTCATATTGGGCCTGGAGCTCTCCTTTATATCTGGGCAGGAATTGCCCTTTTAAATGTATTGCCCCTTTAAATCTGCAGGCTCCCAGTGCCTGCTGTCATTCAGTGCAGCAAATCCCGCCTCTGCTCCCTTCATTAATATTCATAGGCCACTATAATGGCCTTGCTTGCTGGCCCCTCCTTTGGGGCGTCGCTAACTCCGCCTCCACATAAATATTAATTTTCACAGGTCCTAACAACCCGATGGCACTCGGCCGCCTTTTCCAAGGGCCTAATGCGCTATTAAACAGTTCAGTTCCCCCCTGCAACAAACTGGTGGTCAGCACAACTTGTGCTGCCGCCGACTCACCGCTCTGCCATCCTGACTGGGGTAGAAGTCCTGTTGGGAGGCGGGAGGGATGCTGGCAGTGGGAGGGAAATGTACAGGCAGCCAGGAGGATGACACGGAGGCCTCTGGCCGGCCTGACAGGGAGTACAACGGTCTGCGGGCGCTTGATGCCGGGCGTTGGGACCGAAATTACTTTTAAAATCACCTTGGGGCTAAAAACACAACCGGAGGGCTTTTAAGCCCATTGAATGCGGCGGAGCGGCGTTATCTTCGTGGTGCCCCGATGGCACCACGGACTGAAGAAGAAGAGGAAGTCTCCGGGCAGGGGAGGCAGCACAGGACCACAGCAAGTCCAGAGGGACGGCTACAAACAAAAGGTAAGCCCTAACTGTCCCCCTGACTTCTGGGTCCTGGCTCCTCAACCTCTGCCCAGCAATCACTGTCTCCAACTGCCCAACTATAGAATCTTTGTTTAAACTTGAACCTCCTCAGGGTTCTAGATCTGCTGGATTGGAATGCTGTGCATGAGCCACCTAGCCCAGCATTCCATCCAGGCTATTCTGACCTAACTTGCTTGGAAATTCTATTTTTTTTTTACAAGGTTGCAAGTGCACAGGGCACTTCTCTACTATTTACAATATTTCCTCTGTAATGACCAACTTTGGGGCATTACACTTGCTTTCTCCAGAGGGTTTTGGTATGTGGGCAGGTCACTGGGATCAGGGACGCTGTGAACATTGCCTCAGGCTCTGCTCTGCACTGTGGAGGTAATGTCATGAAAATGCAATGAAGCCATTGGGAAGGACATGTCACATGAGGCAGAAATAAAGCAGGAAAATAAAAGCCACTGTACATTTCATTGCAGAGGGAAAACTAACCCTTGAAGAGCTGCAGACTTTTGTGGTGGGGGAGGAGAGATGCTGAGCTCATGCTCTGCTCAGCACTTACTGCTGCAAACAGTTTGTTTGAGTTTGTTGGTGTGGTAGCGTGTTAACTGGCTGGCTATAGCTGCTGTTGATAATAGTACAGATAATATAAAATTAAAGTAATTGTTGGTGCTTGGGGTGGTGGTTGTAGTCAGTAAAGTCCTCAACGTTAATCTTGCCTGGGTTATGGCTGAATGCCACCAGCTCAAGAAGACGGACACCACGAGGAGTATGGTGTAGCACAGTTGGCTAATGTGATCTCTTAACCCTGGCTGGATCCCTCACTGAGCTTGTAAAACCTCTAATTATGGACTGTATGTCTCTATGGTCCAACTACAACATGGTGGGTGGGTGGGGGTTGTCAATCACTTCATCCCATCCCCCTCAGGAATCTGGATCATGAGTAAAAGAGGTGTGTGTGTGTGTGTGTGTGTGTGTGTGTGTGTGTGTGTGTGTGTGTGTGTGTCAGAGAAAGATGAAGTTCTGCAATTGTGATTGTACATCAGGGAGTGGGGGTGGCTGTGCCTGTTCACTCTGCCATCAAATTTCTTTTAATTGAATTATACTGAACACCATATAGAGATGAGTGTGTTAACTGTGGTGTACTTTACCTGGCATCCAACTGCATAACCTATGCTGATTAGATAGGATGTCGATGGGGAAGGTGGGTTGGGGTGGATGGCCTGGGGTTTGGCGGGAGATGGTGCTGAAGCGGGTGGGTGGGGGCCTCTGGTTACTGCTATGCATAGGACCTGTGGCAATGTAAACCCAGTATGATTGTGGTGGCTGACTGATGAGCGAGATGGCGGCTGTCATGAGGTGAGAGTCGGGTGGGTTGGAAGGTGACTAGGCAGGGCCATGGGTTGGAAGTTGTCATGGGTCTGTGTGATGTGGACAGTGGGGCATTTCACAGGGCAAGAGGAACATTCAATGGGTCAGGGAACTTGGAAATCTAGGCAATAGGGCAGCAGGCCTGAAGACAGTGGCGCAGCATTATTCCAGGAATCGGTGTCTGGAGAAAGTTGCTGTGACGCACACAGGAGGTTCACACTTGGCTGAGTCACAGAAAAAATGGAGAGGGAGGGGTTTGGAGTGACAAGTGAGGGATCATACTTCACCAATGGCTGTCCAAATCTGTATTCATACTGACTGATCATCAGCAGTCACAAATTTATAAATTGGGGATAATGTTAAACTTGTGTTTTATTCAAATAAGATTGCTAAAATTATTTATTTTTTTAAATAATATATATCCGGTGGGCTGCAGACGGTCAATTACATCCATATTCCACTTACACCTTTAGTTCCTTATTGGCTGTTTGTCTAATTTGAGGAACCTGAGGCTGCACTGATCTTGTTGCTGGCCTTCAGGCCTTGCTTCTCACTTAGAGACCAGCCTATTACACCCACGCACCGAGACCTCACCTCATGTATCAGAAATGATTGTTTAAACAGAAGGGTTGTGTAATGCTTGAGGAGGTATCAGCAGGCAGGCTGTTGGGTGTACACTTAATCAAAATCAAACAGTGGCCAAGTGCACAATGTCCTCTCATTTAATAATTAGCAATAATAATAATAATAATAAAAAAAAAAGGGCTACATCATCATGATGGCTCTCTGTCTGGAATCTGAGGCCTGGTGACTCACATTACTTGGGATCGCAATGAAGGGGGCAGTGTGCTGTGCATGTACTAACAGCGCACATGCCTGTATTCCAGAATGCAGTCCTTTGCATGCAGTGTACCCCCTCCACACATAAATGAGCACAGATTTCTAAATTACCCTATTCATGTGTATTTATGGATGAATGGGAACACTGGTTTACATTATTTATACTCCATATTATATTCTGTGTTTATTGTTTGAGGCACAGAACATATTAAATGTATTATTAATAAGGTCCTATGCTGTCTGTCATGACTTGAGGATGAAATGTTTTGGTTCTGTATAACTGTAAGCTGAACTTAAAGATCAAATGCACATGAACCACATCCCCTATTACCTGTTGGTGGTAACTATGCCAGTATGTTCCCTAGATATGCAGTGACTTTGTTTTGTCAAAGACAAAGTTGTATTATGTACTTTTCTGAGCCTCTGTTTAGCAGCTGAGCAGCACAGTTTGTTTACATTCCTGCGATCAGATTCTCAGATTCCTGTCCTAAGACGTCCCCCAGGAGTGATGTCAAATTTGTCTGAGCACACTAATGGGGAAACTGCAAGCTGTCGGGGTTTCTCCCTTGGTACACAGATAGATGGCGCTATAATACATCCCAAGTAACTGTTGTGCCATTGATTTTATTATGTTTACTTGCACGCATGCGCAAGAAACATAGTGCCATCTTTGGAGTTTTCTGAGGTGCATCAGTCCTGCTTCAATTCAGTCAGTGTCTTTGCAGGCGCGGCGGCAGTTCTCCAATGGCTGCTGGAACTGAGTATGACTGCTCCAAAAATGCAGTGGCATACAGTTCAAAGGGGGAGCTACGCTTGCGTGAGCAGCAATAAGATATTGCCTGCTCATGCGTGCTCCCCCCCCTACATACACGCACAACAAAGTTGTAACGTCATAAATGCAAGCGATGGTTGCCATTATTTTCTTTTAATGCAGACATTTTACTTAAACCCCCAAATCTTTCATGAATAAAGTTTGCCAGTATGTTTGAACAAGTACCATGGTTAATATAAACAGTATGTGGAGTACATACAGTACACACGGCTGCTCATACGGACACATCTGCACTCTCAAGCATGCTCGTAGCATCTTTTCAACTTCGCTCTTCGTCTGCCCCTCACTGCTCTCTGCTCAGTCGTCTCCGGCAGGGCTCACGTTGTCTCTTCACCTCTACCTACTCCGGTTCCTGCCGCTCACTACCAGCGCGGCGTGTGCCTCCCAGCCCTCACTCCAGGCAGCACCTCACTGTGGTCAGTGGGATGGACTGGAGGGAGCACTATGGAAGCCACGAATGTGAATCACGGTTCTAGGCAGCAGGCGTGAAACGGATCTGCCAGCACCTCAGTAGGACAGGTGTCTTAAGTCTCCATTACAGAAGGTGCCCTTAATCCGCTATAACCCACATTTTGTTTTCTATTGAGCTCTTCTATACCTGTGATTTGGGGCAAAATGTTTTTTCTCCAGTATAAGTGGCTGTCCAGCTCAAGGGCGTCCGTGTGTGTGTGTGTGTGTGTGTGTGTGTGTGTGTGTGTGTGTGTGTGTGTGTGTGCGTGTGTGTGTGCGTGTGTTTGTGCGTGTGTTTGTGCGTTTTTTTTTGTAGCGCACACTGTCCTTACATAGTATTGTAGCTGAATTTGTAAGCATTGCCTTCCTAAAAGTTAAATTTATCACTACACCACACCAGTGACGGTTAATACTAAAATGTACATACATAACCTCTCCATGTCTCAGACTTAAAATTGATAACACTGACCTACAAAATCCATAGCAAACGGCCAGAATATGTAGCACATTCTTATTTTTAAGCATTATAATATGTCAAGCAAATAGTGGGTCCATATATATCAAGTTAGTTCCATGATTTCATAGTTTGCGTGTCCAAAACTAGTTCTCTAACATTAGTAAGAACATCAGTAAACCATTGTGGGGCGAGGATACATTTGAGTGGAAAAATCATAGCGCGATCCGAATGCGAAATTCATAACAGTTCAGAGGTATGCAATATACTACATCTTTTAAATATAAAACATATTTCAGCTTGTCATCTGCCACGTGCGGACCTACGTGCTTGCACAAGTTGAACAGGACGTGAACTGTATAAATCCCAGTCGTTGGTTCTGAAACTATGGCTTTATTTAAGCCATTATTTTAAACTTGGAAAAAGGCTAGGGGTCGGAAAACACAGGAAGTGGTTTAGTTTGATTTAGTTCGTCGTTCCACTAGCTAACGAACACAGCTAAATATTTTCAGTAACCCCAATGCATGGCTGTCAATCAAATTTAAAATCTCTACAAACCGCTACAGGCATGATTGCATACAAAATATGCTCCAGTGGTTAAAGGGGACATGAAATGATTCTGACATTTCTGTTTACATGAATAATCTATAATTTGTTAATGAAACTATTTTTTCACTCAGTTATGTCTCCTTTCATTATTTAGCTGTGTCTTATTTCATAAATTCTTGATCCCGTTGCCGGCCCATTCCTGAGGATTCTATTTATTGCATGAGAGCTGCTTCAGTAAGTTGTCGTTCTAAATGACATCTCAGTTTGAAGCAGCGACACGTCATACAGTTGGGCTCAAACTGTAAAGAAGGCATCCTGTGCAAATATAGCATTCTTCTCTAACTTGTTGATTTTTTTTTTTTTACAACTGTTTACATTATATGGAAACTTTAGCTAACAAATGCTGTTGGTAGGGTTACAGGCATTACAATACAGTTCACCGATGTGTACCGCCTCAACCCAGAAGCTAAGTAACAATTTAAATCGCTGAAAACATTACTAAATGTCAAGGCCGCATGAATTTTAGCCTTCCTGGTCCTGACATGTATTGATGTTGTTCAGCAAATTGCTGTCAGCTCCAGATCTGAACCATATCTTTTTTTTTTTTTTTTTTTTTAGTCCGATGTCTTTTCCATGCAGTGGATAGTGGCTGAGTGTTATTAGCAGACAAATCACATTATGGAATATAGAATCTAACTTGGTCAATACTCGGGGCTTTTAATTTGAGATTTTGCCTGTAGTCCAGAATCATGCCTCCAATTGATATCTGTATGGCTATGTCAAAATCAACTAGCACAAATCTAAGACAAGCCCTGTGTCAGTGTTTAAAATATTTCTTGAACCCATCTAAATAAGTTACAATTGCAGGTAGATGCTCATTACATAATTTTATTTGCGCCCCCCACCTGTATACACACACTCAGCCCCCATTCCGTCCCCCATAGAAAACTGTTATTTTTATTTTAATTTGAACATTTCCAGTGTTAGAGGGATGTTAATTGGGTTACTGAATCACTCTGGTGGAGCTGCGGTGTTTCTGAGTGACTGTCCTCTGCTTCGAGGGATGGTATGCCCAGGTGAGGAAGGAGGTAAATGGGGCTACTGATCCTATCTGGTGGAGCTGCTGTTCTTTGAGCAGCTGGCAGCAGCTTCATGGTGAGGTGTGGCCAGGGAGGATGGATGTAAATTGGGCTACTGATTCATTTTTTTGGAGCTGCAGGGAATCCGTGCTGCTGATGACATGTCTGAGTGGAGTTTAGCCCAGGAGAGGAGGGAGATAAATGTGGCTGCTGGCTCACCCAGATGGTGCTGCGGTCCTTCCTTGTTACTGGCAGATGCTCCAAGGGGAGGTGTGCCCATAGGAGGAGGGAGGTACATGGTGCTACTGTCCCTTGATTGAAAACAATCAAATTTGTATGAACAGGCTCATTTATAAGCTAATAAAAACAATAAATAGAAATTAAAATCTCAAAATGGAGAAAAAAAGGATTATGGTCTTAGTGTGTGGTCCTGTTCTCCATAGACATTTATTAGCTGTACAGATCACACATTTACACATAGCCTGTCTCATTATTATTACTACCACTTGCATCAATATAGTGTGGTGACCCCACACTCACCTGTGCGGTCTGCGTCATGTAAGTTGTGGAATTATTTGTGCAGTGATCGTTTTTGATTCTGCCACAGTAGCGGATGAAACACTTGATATATTTCATTATGGTTTTATTTTTAGCACTTAGTTAAATCATTGTAATCCTGTTTGTTTTTCCTCTTTCACTTCATGCAGCTGCACATTTACCCCATCCAAAAAAAGAGACATCAAAAAGAGCATTTCAAATGCTGAAAACAATCATGCCCATCATGGTATTAGCAATAAAAGATTTTTATTGGCAAGTGTGAGGTGCTAAACAGCAAATATTACCAGTGTTGATGGTAATAATTTATTTAGAATTAGTGCTGCCGATGTACCGAATTCTGCTGCTGCTATTTAGAAACCATAATGTTTTTATATATCCATTCTGAAAGATTAAAAAGAACTATGTAATAGTATAAACATTGACTTGCAGCGTGTTAATAGAAACATACTGTACTTAAACTGGATAAAAAGTTACATTATCTCCCAGATCCCCCTTCCAACACACACGCACGCGTGCGCAACCCACATCCAGGGCACATTCTTGACTTGGTTAATTAGACACAGCAATGTCAAACTGATACTGAGTTGTGAAAGCCAGTGCAGTGTGGCTAAAGCACCCTGTCTGCAGCCTCCTCCTCGCTAATCCTGCTGACTCAATGCATAGTTTACAGGCGTCACAAGTCTAGCAAAGGGCTGATGATCACCGATGCCTAACTTTTGTTAACTCTTGCTGTCTATCTATCATAGAATTATAGAAATTGATGGCAGAAAAGGAGCCTTTGGCCCATCAAGTCTGCCCCCTTCCCCCTTAGTGTGTGTGTGTGTGTGTGTGTGTGTGTGTGTGCATTTTTTGCTCCCAGCAGCACTCAATAGCAGTGTTGTGATCACCGGCGAGCAGGCTCAGTTTTGTGATAGCCCTCCATTATTCTCCACATTGGCTTTCAGAGGTGATGCACTGTGGCTTAGAGGATAGAGCAGTTGTACTGCCACCCACTACACAGCACCTCATGCCATCCATGCATCTGGCTCCATGTATTGCCTATTCAAACACTGGACAACCGAACTACACATCCCTGATAGAGCTCTTGAAGGAAGAACGTCCTTGAACATACAGATATTATGTTTTAAAGACCATTTTTTGTGTCCATTAAATCCATCTTCCTTTCCATAAATATTATTTTTGTTCATCCTGTGGTACTGTTTATACATGAAATGCATGCTACTTGTAGTTACCATAAATAAATAAATGTATTTTGCCAACTAAATTTCTTATTTACTGCGCTGTATCTATCTTTATTCTACCCCAGCACCAAATTTTTATTACGGTGAACTGATTGCTTCTATGTAACATGCGAGTATCACTTTCAAACTCTGTAATATAAACTTTTCAATTCCTTTATTCTGTTAATGAATCTGAAGGTGTGGTAAAGGGATTGAGACCTATTCAGTGAATTGGGTTGATGCTTCTTGAATGTAAATCGTGAGCGAAAGCGGGGTAGACCCCATCATGTGCTAAGTTTGCTAAAATAGTTTCTGTATGCCTGAATTTCCATGCATTAGTGAATGAATCTCTGCCTGACTTGAATTGATTTAGCATACTGTATCTTCTATTTTAGATATGACAATTCTTCACCTTACAACCATAACCAAGGAATAAAGGGCTCTAGGGGTTATCATTAATACCTAAAGATGTCCACGCTGAGTCAAAGGCTGCATGGAGGGCTAGAAATATACTAGTTAGCAAAGGGAAAGTTGTCATTAGCGGAAGGAGGAAGGTGGTAATGCCATTGTGTAAATCACTAGTAAGGCCTCAGCTAGTGTACTGTGTGCAGTTCTGGAGGTTGTATCTTCCTAAGGACATTAACAGGTGTGATGCGGTCCAGTGAAGGGTGACAAAGATGGCACAGGAGCTTGTACCAGAAAACATAAGCGAACTGACTGAAGAAATGGAGGGATGAGGGATGAAGGTGGCATGATAGAAAACCTAAAGTACATTAAAAGCATAAACAAGGTACAGTACATGGGAGCAAAATCTTCCAATATAAAAGGTGTGCAGGACTGCAGGGTCACTGTATGAAACTGAAGGCTGGAAGGAAAATGTGAGTTTTATACACAGAGTAGTTAAAGCATGGAATGGTCTGCCATGGGCATTGGTGGGATTTAAACATGCATGAGACAGGCATAAGGAGACTGACATATTGGTTCAGCAGCATGTAAAAGGAAAAAAGAAAAAAAAAAAAAGAAAATGCAGTCTGAACAAAAGAGGAATCCTGTATAAAACCAACTGCAACTCACTCAGTCATTTGGAGTTGAAGTCATGGCTATAGTTACTGAAGACTATAGACATGACTTATTGAACCCCAAATGATTGAGTTACAATTTGTTTTACACAGGGTTCCCGATTTGTAAATTCTTTTTTTTTTTGTCAAACAATAGCCCCAGTTCTTACTTCTTACCGATCTGTATTAGACTGTCCCTTCACAATTGGTCCTGGCTCCGACCATGTCTAGTACTAAAAATATAAATCAATAATTAAATTCTTCCATCCTGAATGTAGTAAGCTATAATCAGATAATCTCTTCTCACACACACACACACACACACACACACACACACACACACACACACACACACACACACACACACACACACACACACACACACACACACTCTCTCTCTCATACACACTTTGTCTCTGCTGTGCATGTCTACTGGTACGCTGTGCAGGGCTGAAGTACTTCTCGGAGCCCTGACTAATTATGTCTGTGTAGCAAAGCTGCAACAATAACATAAAGATTAAAAGATCCTTGACAACAAGTACATACTGTGATTATGTACTGTGGCATGCAATGCAATCCCTGGAAACAGCAGTAACAGTAGTTAAAGTATGTGAGAGAAGGAAGCAGCCAACAAAACACGTTGAATGCAAATAATTATTCTAGTAAGTATTTTAACCAGGTCCACTCTTCTAAATAAAATAATGACCTTATTCAGTCTACCTGCAGCCTCTCTGGTTACAAGCAGCAGTCCGCAAACTCACCCCCACAGCATGGGTGCAAAAGGTAATAACTGCTAAAAGAAGGTGCCCTTTGTGAGCTATCAAATCTCTATTACTGAATGATCTGGTCAGCTGGCATGCCATGCAGGTCTGTTGTATGCTGAGTGTCAGCTGAGCATATCTGTAACGTGCAGTTAGACCACCCACAGCAGTCGATGGTCACTGTTTGAGGGCTACTTGAGGGTTTGCCAACCCGGGCGATGTGGATGTTCGATCCTGTTCTCCCAGCAATGACATGACCGACCAAGACTGGCCGAGGTAAAAGTGGAGACACCAGTCAGTGATGGGTATAAAAAATGATTGCTTGTATCTCTGTTAATACATATCTGCAGCTGCATGATTCGGGTTCTTGAGGGGAGAAAAAAAATGGGATGTCGGCGGGGGAAGAGGATGCAGACAGCACAGGTAGGCTCCTTGCTACATCATGGGCTGTGCTGTTACCAGCAGCGGGTTCAAAAAAGGTCTGCATGATGCATCCAATAAGGACAAGTTAATTTCTCTCTTTAATTTCATTTTATTTTTTAAAATGACAACATGGCATAATTACAGCCTGACAAAACCCCACGAAACAACAAAAAAAAATTGGATTTGTATGATGTAATTTACTGTAAATTCGAAATGAGATGTAAAGGAGCTGCTTTTCTTTTTGCACAAAACGGCAATATCAATCTTAATGACACACAAAGTACTGCTCCCCAAGTGTCTGCATAAGCTTTCCTGTCCTTATGTCCTGCATTTGTCAGGTGCTGAAGGGCCACAGTGCTTCAGTACGCACAGACTAAGGATCATGTACAACCACATCGCACTAGAAACCTCTTTTGATATAATGATTAGAGTCAGGAATTTATGATTACAGAACAATTTCTCAGACATTCGAGAAGTGAATGCAGTTTTATATACCTCTGTCCAGTTCTTTTGAGGGGGAAAAAAAAAGAAAAATACGACTAAAAGAATTACAGGTAAAACTAAACCAAATACTAAGGATACCTAATATAGAACAGCACTGAACTTCCTGGTCTATGATGATTATGAAAGATACAGTATAGGTCATCGCACTCAGCTCGAGCTAGAGTGACATTATGGAACGTATGAATGAACACGTCGTCATTTAGCTGGCACGCTCAACCTCCCAATATCAAAACCGGAAAGATAAAACGGCCTGCTACAGTAACACCAATATTTTAATTTCAGGCTACTGGTAGAATATAAAAAAACTTAAACACACTTTCAAGACATGGTGTTTAAACTACAACTGCTTTGTTATAAAAAAGACAGTAAACACATGGGGTTTTATACTGTTATTCATTTCCTGTCCTTTTTAACTTTAGTAAACAGTACCTACACTACTGGATACCTTTCCCCGTGACTAGCCATAACCAGTTTGTTGGCTGTGACTTGACAGGAGTTGTCCAGCTGGGGGAGGACAACAACCTGCCCCACTCGATCTGTCATGGTTCCCATTCCCACCCTGCCTTGCATGCCTGCCATCCATACACCCACCACTATACTCCACCAACATACATATATAGGACTGTGCAGCACAGCACAATCAACACACACGCACACGACGGTAATCAAATTATCAGCCGCCTTACGTACTAAAAAAAACTCAGTCCTGGCAGGCAAAAGCAGAAAATGAAAGGAGGCATAAATCTGAAGCAAACACAGATAGCGAAGTCAAGCGCAGCAGACAGCCGTACCTTGCCTGTGTGTTCTCCCAATGCAAGTCCAGTTGGTGCTGCTGGCTCACCATCTGCCACGGAACGAATGCTTGTAAATCCCGGCGCTATTATCCCACTCTAGGAGCTCTTTTCCTGGGTGCAAGTAGTGAGGAAACGGAGCCCCAGTGGTTGGCTCTGAACAATCTCTGGCAGCCCCCTAACAAATCATCTATGGATTATTTTAAAGGCACACCCCAATGCCCGTCTCTCTCTGCAGGGTGGTGGTGGGGTTGGCTTCAGTTCAGTACTTCACTGCCATTCCTATTATGCAGCTATGTAACTTCTACACTACCAATGCCAATGCCAGCAAGCAAACATTCGGCATTGACAAATGCTTGTTTGACTAGTGTTGATGAACAGGAACAGCAGCGACACATCTTTTCTGAGAGCGAAGCTTTCGATCCTTCTGCTTTCTTATTGGAGCCTCTCATTGCTGCTGTACTACAGTAAGGCAGGAGATGAGACTAAGTGTTACTCTTGGGGGGGGGGGTCCATATATGTGCTATCAGTCTGTTGGACTGTCGGATGATAAACAAAATGCACTGCAGGACTTGTGTCCCCCAAATGTACAGAATGTAACATAAATGCACAGCAAAGCCATAAGCAATCCCCCCCCATTTCCCCAGCTTTACTGCGTTGGTTTCCAATGTGTGGTCACATCTCAGAAGGTGGATTCATGCCTCGCACACCTGAATTCAGCTAAACATATATCCGAGTGTATGAGGACAGCCGATCTCAAGGCGGGCGGGCGGCGGCATGCTAATTCATATGAGACCAGGATTGCAAGTGCTGAACATTGAGGTCTGCAACTCTTGGCATGATACTGGGCATGTGTAAATGACTATATTTCCAGTACTTGCTATCCCCGGAATATCTATTTCAACATAAGTGTATTGAAATTTTAAGTGTATTAATCCCACATAGATTGTATGAACATAATTGCTAACTGGAAACATTCAGGAGATGGTCAACATGAGAGTCAACTGCAGTTTGACTTCAGGCACGTTGAAGAATGGTTTGGCTCACACAAACTTGTACTGAACTATAGCAAAACCAAGGTCATGACATTCTGCAACCCTTGGAGCAAGTACAAACCTCTGTCCCTCGCCATCAAGAACCATGCGGGGGCTTCACTTGAACATGTTCTTGAGATTAAATACCTCGGTATCACCTTGCACAGTTCACTTTCTTACTTGCAGAACATTGGTAATGTAGCTAAGTCCACCAATGTATGGATTGGCCTGCTCCACAAGCACTGCATGATCACTTATGCCCTTAGGCTGGCCATCTATAGCTCTGTCATCTCCATCATTGACTACAGTCTAGGTATATCTGGCTCTGCCTCCCCTACTGCCCTCCGGGGGATGTCTGTGACACTCGACAAGGCCTCTAAGCTCTCTTCCGGTGCTGCCCGCCTAATGCACACCTGTGACCTGTATGCCCAGGCTGGATGGCTACCACTTCTTAGTAGAATACAATACCAGACCTGTCTGCTAACCAAAAAAGTTCTCCCCTGGCTCATGCCATCAGGAGTGGCAAAAATCCTTACTGCCTACAGCAGCAGCACCCAGCTTACACACAGTGCTCAACAGACCTTCCAGGTACCCAGATGCTGGACCACTATGAGTCAGAGGTCATTCGTGCACAGGGCTCCTCAGTGGTACAATACCCTTAACAAAGAAACACTTGCAGCTGTGATGCTAGGTCCCTTTAAAAGGCAACTACGACTATCCCTCACCTCTACTACACAATGTGACTGCCTGTCCTAAGCAACGGTCATCTCCTTTTACCCTAGTCATAGGTGATCTGTAACCTGCCATACTACCTCACTCTATTTGCACCAGCCTCCCCCTCACCCACTAGTCTCCCCCACCACCCCTCCTCTCTCAACTGGCACTCTTTCATGGGGCCCTCCAGCCCACCCACCCCACACTTTTCCACCCACCTCTACCCTCCGACAATGGCCCTCTAGCCTGCTGACTTCTTCCTGACTCCCTCCTATCCCATGTACAGTTCACCCTGAAATCTGTTTGAAGCTGGCTTATGTTGTCTCTCTCTCTCCTCTTTTGACTATAAATAATGTTTAGTCATTGATGTGTTTATATAAATGTAGCTATTGTTTACCTTTGTATGTATGTTACCCTACATCCTTTGACGTGGAGCCTCTGTAAATGAGCAGTTCCTGCTCAAAGGTATTTGTAATCCTAGAATTTTAAATTAAAAAATTAAAAAAATATTCATAAATGCTTTATTAAATATTTTGGACTTTCATATAATTACTGGGTCTTCCTTTTTGCTTAAGAAAACCTGTGGTGTTATCTGTCGTAATAAAGGAGTGTTTATTACAGCAAACACATGCAGTTTTTCACATTCTGCGCATGAGCCACAGCAACACTTCCTCCCCAAGTGCTGGCCACCAGCCACCTCCTCTTAAAAAAAAAAAAAAAAAAAAAAAAGTGTGTACTGTATATGTGTATATATAATTTTGTTTTTAGCATGTATGGGGGAAAAAATGAGAAAGCTGTAAATAAAACATACACCACAATACTGCTTGCAAAAGCATTATAATTTAATGAATGTAATACAGCACTATCATTTCTGGGTACAGCTAATCAACAAAATGAAGTGGTGTTTTGCTACACTAAGTGTGTAACTCACTGTTCGTAAATATGACACATTTGTGAGTTACTATTACACACACTGTGCTAAAGAGTGGTTTATAAACTTACAGTGTAAAGAAATAACACAAGAAGTGTCATTTTTATGTTGCTTGCACGCATGTGCAAGAAATATAGTGCCATCATCGGAGATTTCGGAGGCGTCACCTCCTCCTCCAATTCAGTCAGTGAGCTGGCAGGCACGGCCCCTGTAAGCCAATGCATTTTGGAGCTATCTATGACACGCTCCAAAATGCAGTGGCATACGGTTGAAAGGGGGAGCTTCGCTTGAGTGAGCACCGATAAGATATCGGCTGCTCACGCACAGCTCTACCCCCCCGCACGCCGCCATGCACGCCCCCGCACGCACTGTATAGCCGACAGGGTGCCCAACTCTGCCGGCGAGCTGCGCTCCCTGCTCCCCCGTAGCAGGTGCCACACTGGGAGCCCACCCCAGCATGGCAAACAGTCCTTTTGCCAATGGGGTGCCCAATCCCGTCGGCTGAACGCCCCGTCCTTGTGCCATGCTGGGGAGCCCACCCAGCGTGGCAACAACAATCCCACGGCGTCTTTTTTCTCTTCTACCCTGTAAAACAAATGGTCCCTGGACGCGTCTCCCGACCCCCCACCCACTGCGCTCCCAGCCTCCCCCACCCCATACCTTACCTCCGGACTCCAGCGCCGATGATCTTCGTGGACCGGGAACACGCCTGCACTTTTCAAAGCCGACGCTAACTGAGGAAATGCCAGTAAGCTGTAAATGGGCTAGATAGGGGGTTTCAACTTTTATTACATATCTCAGGCATTTTGGAATTTTACACCAAATTTTCAACATGGGGTTTTGGGACCCTTCTCATGAATGATGTCACTGTCATGGCGTTACCGGGCCGAAGGGTGATTTCGCGCAGTGACTGCGAAATCGCCCCTCAGGCCTGAATACCACCATGACAGTGACATCATTCATGAGAAGGGGTCCCAAAAACCCATGTTGAAAATTTGGTGCCAAAATTCCAAACAATGACTGTGTTATGAGCGTGCGTTGTGCAGTTCCTACGCAGGCTCATAAGTTCACGAAATGTTAATATTTTCACTCCAGATTTTCAACATTGCCATTTTATTACACTTTCTTATGAGTAGTACAGCCGTCATTTTTCACATCTCACCCAAAATGTGTTTCTGCCCATGTAGCGCAGAATGGTGTAGTCAGTGTGCGAAATCAATGTACGGGACAAATTAAGAAAATCACAGTGACACTGTTCATGAGCAGAGGTCTTAAAATGGCTATGTTGAAAATTTGGTGAAAAAATTCCTAAAAATGACTGTCTTACGAGTGTGCATTGCACAGTTCCCACGCACACTCGTAAGTTCACAAATTTTCAATATTTGCACTCCAATGACTTCCAAATACCTAAACAGCACATAGAAGCAAGCAACATTTGGCATTGACAAATGCTTGTTATGTTTGCTTGTGTGCGCAGCGCACAAACATACTGAGGTATGTAGAGCATTGCAGAGGTGTGGCAATATGTGGCCAATGCAACCCATGTTTCAGGGGCCCATCTCTCAGCTACCAATCAAAAGAAAAACTGCCGATGACAGCAGTTTCAAGGAGCGCTGAACTTAAAAGAAATGTGCCGCTCCAATCAGGGACGGTTTCATCATGCCTGATTGCAGTGGCAGCTCACCCTTCCCTTGCAACCAGGAACACAGAGGCAGCCAACAAGACTCTCTGCCCATGTGCATTACAGTGCACAGTAATGCACATGGGTGCAGTTTCCTCCTTGTTGGCTGCTGCCCTGTGCCCCTGGGCCTAGTGTGCCTTTCCTGGCAAAACAAATTTTATTATTTAAATTGGTGGCTCCTGCCTCCGGCCACACACTCCCAGGGAAAGCCGACATTGGCATGCACAATCCCGTGTCGGCATATCCCTCCTCTCATTAAGTGATACACTGGGAGCCCACTCCAGTGTGCCAAAATATGGTGGGTCCTGCCACCCACCACACAGTCCCCATAAGCTGACATGGGGTGCCCAGTCCCCATGTCAGCATTCCCTTTAGTATCTCTTTCTTGGTTAAACAATTTCCCCTTTCTTTTCCGACACCAGGATGCTCACTCCCTGTGTTGGATGCGTGCCCCCAGCCTGTCAACACCCCTTGCCGACATCGGAGTACCCAGTCCTCGAGTTGGCATCCCTTCTCCCCACCACTATTGTGGCAAACTAGGAGCCCACCCCAGTGTGACAAACTTTTTTTTTTTTAGTCCTGTAAATGAAGAAAACTGTCCCTCCTTTTTTTTTTTTTTTTTTTTAACCTGAAAACAAAAAATAGTCCCTCGTTGTCTTCCTGGGCCCTCTTCCCCATCCCCACCCTCCCTGTGCGCATTCTCCTCCCCACACCCCATACTTTCCTCGGGAGGTCTGGCGTTCATCTGTAGAGCCAAAACACGTCTAAACTCTTCAAAATCCGACCTGTAAAATGAAGAAAATCATGGTAAGCTTTATAATGGCATCAATGTGGGGTTTCAATGTAGGGTGATATCTCAGCTGTGTTTTGGAGTTTTGGCCTCAAAGTTTCAACATGGGGTTCTTGGGACCCCAACTCATGAACACTTGAATTGTCATTTCATTTCTCGGTCCTAAAAGGTGATTTCGTGGTCACTGTGCAGAATCACCTTTCAGGACTGATTAATGAAATGACAGTGCCACTGTTCATGAGATGGGGTCCCAAAAAGACCATGTTTCAAATCTGGGGAAAAACTTCAAAAAATGACTGCATTAAGAGTGTGTGTTGAGCAGTTTCTATGTACACTCGTAACTTTGCCAGTCTTCAATATTTTCATTCCAAATTTCCAACATTGCCATTTTTGTCACACCTCCTTATGAACAGTATAGTTGCCATTTTTTGCATCCTGCCCAAAATGTGTTTTCACACCTGTGGCGCAGAATGGCACAGTCACTGTGCAAAATCAACTTTTGGGATAGATTAATGAAATCAAGTGTCACTGTTCATGAGGGGACATCCCAAAAAGGCCATGTTGAAAAACTGGTAAAAAAATTTCCAGAAAAATGACTGCATTACAAGTGTGCGTTACCCAGTTTTTACACATGCTCATAACTTAACCAATTTTTCATATTTTCACTCCAGGTTTTCAACATTGCCATTTTTTTCACACCTCCTCATGAACAGTACCATTGTCTTTTTTTTTTTCACATCCTACCCAAAATGTGCTTTCACACCTGTTGTGCTGAATGGCGCAGTTGATGTGCTAAATCACCTTTGGGGTTGAGTAACGAAATAATAGTGCCACTATTCATGAGGTGCGGTCTCAAAAAGCCCATGTTGAAAACTTGTAGTGAAAATACCAGCAAATGCCAGGGGCATTAGGGTTTTCAACTATGCTTCACCCTGTAGAGACTGACAGGCATCCGGGGAGATGGGGTTGTCAGCTGTAATGCTTATGCCATTGCACCCCCACCCCACCCTGCAGCCAGTGACAGGCATTGAGGTGTGCCTTGGGGTCTTTGGCACTAACATTCACTCCATTTTCCTATACAGCACCCATCTCGGCTTATTTCCTTATGAAATGGGGTGAGCATAAGGGCTGAAGACCCCAAGGCACACCATAACACCTGCCTGTGTCTGCAGGGTGGGGTGAGGTGGAATAGTGTGAGCCTTATGCATGATGACCCAAAGGCACAACCCCCAGTGCCTGTCAGTCTCTGCAAGGGGGGTTGGCATTAGTTCAATACTTCACTGCCATTCCTATTATGCAGCTCTCTAACTCTTGCAGTACCAATGCCAATACCAGCAAGCAAACATGCGGCATTGACAAATGCTTGTTTTGCACTGTAATAGGTTAACTGTTTTCATAAATATGACACAATTGTGAGTTAATGTTATGCACACTGTGTTAAACAGTGATTTACATATTTACAGTGTGTAAAAAAAAAAAAAAAAAAAAATTTTTCAGAGTGCGCAGACGCTGATAGCACATATAGGGATACCCCCCATAGTAACACATAGTCTTGTCTCCTGCCTTACTGTAGTACAGCAGCAGCAATGAGAGGCTCCAATAAGAAAGCACAAGAGTCAAATGCTTTGCTCTCATAGAAAAGCTGTGTGCCGCTGCTGTTCCTGTTCATCAACAGTCAAATAAATCAATGGTACAACACAGTTACATGGGATGTCTTCTAATGCCATCTATCTGTGTGCCAAGGGAGAAACACTAACAGCCTGCTGTTTCCCATTAGTGTGCTGAGACAAATTTGACATCATTCCTTGGGGACGTCTCAGGGGAGGCATCTGAGAATTTGATAGCAGGAATGTAAACAAACTGTGCTGCTTGGCTGCTAAAAAGAGGCTCAGAAAAGGTACGTAATACAACTTTGTCTTTGACAAAACAAAGTTACTGCACTTCTAGGGAACATACTGTCATAGTTACTACCCCCAGGTAATAGGGGATGGTTCTTGTACATTTGATCTTTAAAAATCATTAACTGAAATCCAAATCTTAATTTTATCAGATTTGGAGTTTCTAGTTTGTCAGCCCGATTGAGTTTTGCAGTTGGAGACTTTTATGGGCAGATAGAGCAATGGTGTTGGTTCTTGGATGATTGTCAGTAGCTTAGAGCTGGTAGGACGGTGTTTTAAAAATAAATCATGTTTGGTGGCCATGTGGACTGTTGACTACAACTGTAGTAGCCAAAGCACCTGCAATGTTGTCCATTTCATGCAGGTGACTGAGGAAGCCAAAATGTGGAAATGGTGGCTGTGGGGCACATAGGGGAAGGTCAGGAGTGGTGCTGGGGCCAAGGTGAGAGGGAGCAAGGGTCGGGGGTTGTTAAAATTTGGCAGCACATCACTATCTAGCCTTCTGGAACATGATGATGATAGTTTTTTTTTTTTTTTTTTTCTTGCTGCATGTGTCTCTAGTCAACTCCTTGCTGGCCTTACTGACCTGATCAACAATCGAGATACAGAACTGTGCAAGGTCAGTGCTCACTGGAACAAGGCTCATGCCTTCTGTAATGCCTCTTTATATGCATAGCATGATCAGCAGTCTGGAGGTGCGCTATACTGATCCTATATGTCTCATGTTCCTGTCTAGCTTCATGTACAGTAAAATACTGTAATACATGGGTGTCATGTTTTTCACGTAGGTAATCAGTGACATAAAAAACTCAATACAATTGCTGTGACATCAGAAAGTCATAATGCTATTGTTCTGGTATAAGAATAGTGAGATGGAATGTTTGAAGTGTTTCACATATAATACAAATATAAATAAATAACAGATAGGAAACCAGCAATAACTAGGCTCGTTATTCCATTTCAGGATTTTGGTGACATTGCAATCCACAGCCCTTGATGGAATTGCAGCCTTCTTTACTGATGATTTCCTGACTATAATTCTATTTTGAGTAACAATGGGTCCCACACCATAAATCTTGCACACTTGAAAAACGCCTTTACTTCACACACTTGCTGAAAAAACAGACTTTAAGCTATACAGAATTGTTTTCTATTTTATTTGATCATGATTTTGACACACATACACACACGCAGTCTGTCAGATACACTTTGAAGTTTACATTTTGAAGGAACTGTACTTATTTCTTTTTCATGTTTGTCCCCAGACACTGCTATACACCTGTTTCAGGTGATCATCCAGCTCCTCCAGCCATGACTGCCATTATCCCCGCTGTTGAGCCAGTGGAGACCACCCCCTGATGAAGGAATACCTTCCCGAAGCACCAGGGCATTCTGGAGGTGGCGAGGTCTGTGCACACTCGCTGAAGATTTTCCTGAAATAAAAAGCAATCTTACTGTAAAGTTGCTGTGAGTGTGCTGTATGCTGAGCTACCTTAAGGAGTGCAGGTACCTTGGAAATGGTTGTTTGGCTCCTGGGCTGGCTACCCTTACCTGCACCCCTCCATTTCTGGTCTAATCGCAGTGCTTCCTTCCTGACTTTGAGATCCACATGGGGCAGGTTCCAAGGGTGCCGGTGCCATCATTAATGATGACCAGTGCTCAATTTTTTTTTTTTTTTGCTCTTTCTCCCTCTCCCCCCATAGCCACATCCCAAGTGCAAGGATTTGCATATAGGCAGTGTGCCCCTACTAAGTAGCAGACTCTCCTGCTCACAGTAGGGGTCGCTGGTGTGGTAGAACCTGGGTGCCCATTCCTCTTGGCTGGGAGAGCTGCACAAGAAAATGCTTCCCCAGATAGGGTTACCACCTTTAAGAAGCCCAAAAGTGGAACATTTCTTACTGAAACAGGATTTTTCACAGAACAATATGTACCCGTGACCAATGCAACAGACTTACAGTATGTTCTCTAAATAATCACAATTAAGACTAATTGTTGCAGTTTTTTAGTTGTTTCTAGTGCTTCTTATCATTTTAAGGTATTTTAGTTAAGGCATGATAGTTTTTTGCAGCATTTAGAGGAAAGTCACAAATTTTTTTCTACTATAATGTCAGGACATGTAACATTTATCATGGTTTTTTGCAGGACACAGCTGCCCAAATCAGGACTGTCCTGCGAAAATGGGGACAGGTGGTAACCCTATCCCCAGCCCTCCCAGGCTGGCTCCTACATCTGCTTCACAACACAGCTCACCAGTGTAGGAGTGTGGAGCACTACCTGCTGGGCCAGTCACCAGCCTTGCACTTTGTTTTTACGTTTGCTTGCATGCATGTGCAAAAAACATAGTGCCATCATCCGAGTTTTCGGAGGTGTGTCACCCCCTCTTCCAATTCAGTCAGTGTGTTGACAGGCGCGGCCCCAGTCCGCCAATGCATGCTGCAGCTGTCTGACCGCTCCGAAATGCAGTGGCGTACAGTTGAAAGGGGAGCTACGCTTCAGTGAGCAGCGATAAGATATCGCCTGCTCATGCACAGCCCCCCACACGCATACTGCGTGTTGCGCCCCCACAGTGGGAAGCCGACGGGGTGCCCAATCCCCGCCGGCTTCACTGTGCCCCTCCAGAGTACAGGGTGCCACGCTGGGAGCCCACCCCAGCATGGCAATAGATATTATGGCTGACAGGGTGCCCAATCCTCCGTCTGCTTCATGCCTCCTCCAACCATCCTTGTGCCATGCTGGGAGCCACCCCAGTCGTGGCAAACGCCCCGCCATTGTATTAAAAAAAACCTTTAAAAACGGTCCCATGCAGTCTCCCTGACTTCTAAACAACTCCGCACCCACCCACTGCGCACCCTGTCTCTCACACCCCCCACCCCATACTTGCTCCAGAGCTCAGCGCAACGATCTCGATGGACTGGGAACACGCCTGCACTCTTCAAAGCCGATCGCTAACTGTGGAATGCTGGTAAGCTGTATAATGGGATAGATAGGGTTTTTCCAACTTTGTTGCATATCTCAGACATTTTTGGACTTTTACACCAGATTTTCAACATGGGGTTTTAGGACCCCTTCTCATGAATGCTGTCACTGTCATGGCGTTATTCGGGCCCGAAGGTGATTTCGCAGTCACTGCATGAAATCGCCTTCCGGACTGATTAACCAAACGACACTGCCAGTGTTCATAAGGTGGGCTCTCAAGAGCCTATTTTAAAATTTGGTGGAAAATTCCTAAAAATGGCTTTTGCTACATGCTGTACAGTTGCTAATGACGCTCGTAGTCAGGAATTTTCAATATTTTCACTCCACATTTTCAACATTGCCATTTTACCACACCTTCTTATGAGTAGTACAGCTGTCATTTTTCACATCTCACCCAAAAATTTTCTGCCCATGTAGCACACAATGGCGCAGTCGGTGTGCGAAATCAATGTACGGGACAGATTACGAAAATCAGTTGCACTGTTCATGAGCAGAGGTCTTAAAATGGCTATGTTGAAAATTTGGTGACAAAAGTCCATAAAATGACTGTTATGAATGAGCATTGCGCAGTTTCCACGCACCCTCGTAACTTCATGACTTTGTAATATTTTCAGTCCAGATTTTCACCAGTGGCATTTTTCCACGCTTCCTTATGAACAGTACAGCTTCATTTTTCACAACATGGCCGACGTGTGTTTTCACACTTTCAGCGCAGAGGTGCGTGGTCGCTGTGGGAAATCATTGTTCGGGACAGAAAGAAAATCACAGTGACACTGTTCATGATCAGAGGCACCAAAATGCCTGAGTTGACAATCTGCTGTGTGTTTTTTATACAAAAAAAAAAAAATCCCCGACCTAATTATATTACGGGTGTGCGTTGCACAGTTTCTATGTACACTCGTGACTTCACCATTTTTTTAAATATTTTTAGTACAGATTTGCAACATTGCCATTTTTTTTTTTTTTACACCTCCCCATGAACAGTACAGCTGTCATTTTTACATCCTGTTCGGAATGTTTTTGCACCTGTGGTGCTAAATCCGTAGTCACTGTGCATAAGCAGCTTTTGCTAATCAAACTGATGTTCCCCCTGTTTATGAGGTGGGGTCACAAAACAAACACGTTGAAAATTTGGAGTGAAAATACCAACGAATGCCTGAGGTATTAGGGTTTCCAACTATAACGCCCAACCCTGTAGAGAATGACAGGCATCAGGGGTATGACCTGTGATGCTCATACCATTCCACACCCTGCAGTCAGTGAGAGGCATCGAGGTATGCCTTGGACTCTTCGGCCCCAAACTTCACCCCATTCTCCTATATTGCACCCGTCTCACCATATTTCCTAATGAAATGGGGTGCGCATAAGGGCCAAAGACCCCAGGAACACCGTGACACTTGTCAGTGTCTGCAGGGTGGGGTGTGGTGAAATGGCGTGGCCATTATGCCTGATGACCCAAACGCACACCCCAATGCCTGTCACTCTCTGCAGGATGGTGGTGGGGTTGGCTTCAGTTCAATACTTCACTGCCATTCCTATTATGCAGCTCTGTAACTTCTACACTACCAATGCCAGCAAGCAAACATTTGGCATTGACAAATGCTTGTTTAACCGTGAAATGCAATGTGCTCAGAAGGAAAGTGATTTTAGTTTTGTGAACTATATTTAATTAAAAAAAAAGCTCTGAATTTATTGGATGTTGCCAGATAAAGGGGGTCACCAGTTATTATAATAAGTTTTTATCAGCTAGATTGTCACTTTCAATGAAGACGTCTTTAAACAAATTGATTATGCGACCTGGGGGATATGCATGGGGCTTTGATTGCATCCATCTCTGTTATTTTTACATAGACAGTGTCGGCAGATAAGGCCTATGGCCCACCCAGTCTGCCCATTTGAGCTTGTAAGTTCAGTTTGTTTTCCTAGAAGTCTATTTCCCCTTACCCCTGACCTCTAGAATTCCTTTATGTCTATCCCATGCATTCTTAAATCCCGTGATTGTTTCAGCCCCCACCACTTCCTCTGGCAGGGTGTTCCACTTGTCCACCACCCATTCTGTGAAGAAATTCTTTCTCATGTTTCCTCTGAATCGTCCTCCCTCCAACTTCATCCCATGCCCTCTAGTCCTGAAACATCTTTTTCGCTTAAAAATAGTGTTTTCCTGCACCCTGTTCCTCCCTTTAAGATACTTGTATGTCTCTACCATATCCCCTCTCTCCCTCCTCTCCTCCAGGGAGTACATGTTCAGTTCCTTCAACCTGTCTTCATAGGACTTGTGATGCAATCCATGCACCATCTTTGTTGCCCTCCTCTGAACCTTCTCTACCCTGTCTATGTCCTTACGTAGGTATGGTCTCCAGAACTGTACACTGTACTCCAGGTGGGGCCTCACTAGTGTCTTGTATAGCGGAATTATGACCTCCCTTTTCCTGCTGGTGATGCCCTGCCTATACATCCTAGCATCCTATTTGCTTTACCTGCTGCCTTGTCACACTGTTTCCCTACCTTGAGGTCATCAGAGATGACAACCCAAGATCCCTTTCCTGCTTGGTGCATGCCATATCCTCACCCCCAACTGATATATTGTGCCAGGTTTTGTGCCCCATATGCATTATCTTGCACTTCTTTGCATTGAATTTCAACTGCCAAACCCTTGACCATTCTTCAAGTTTCTGCAGGTCCTTCATTCTGTCTACACCCTCTGGTGTGTCTACTCTGTTACAGAGCTTTGTGTCATCAGCTAACAGTGAAATTCTGCCTTCTAGATCCTGGCAATGTCACTGATGAAGATGTTGAATAGGACCGGTCCCAGCACTGATCCCTGTGGTACCCCACTGGTCACTCTTCCCTCTGTGGAGTGACAGCCATTTACCACCACCCTCTGTGTCCTGCCACCCAGCCAGTTACCTACCCACCACACTACTGTCCTGCCCACACCCATATTCCCCAGTTTGTGTAATAGTCTTCTATGTGGCACAGTGTCAAAGGCCTTGCTGAAGTCCAGATAGGCCATGTCCACTGCCCTCCCCCTGATCCACCTCCCTAGTCACCCAGTCAAAAAATTCAATGAGGTTGGTCTGACATGACCTCCCCCTGGTGAAACCATGCTGCCTTGGGTCCTGTAGTCCACTGACAACCAGATGTTCCACCAATCTCTCCTTCAGTAGTGCTTCCATGATCTTTCCCACTACCGAGGTGAGGCTGACTGGTCTGTAGTTCCCTGCTTCCTCTTTGTTCCCACTTTTGTATAAGGGGGACTACATCTGCTGTCCTCCAGTCTTTGGGTACCTCCCCTGTTTCCAGTGATTGGCTAAACAGGATAGCCAGAGGTTCAGCCACCACCTCTCTTAGTTCTTTAAGGACCCTGGGGTGCACCCCATCTGGCCCCATTGCTTTATCAACTCTTATTTCTTCCAGTTCCTTCAGGACCCTTTCTCGTGTAAAGGGACTTGTGTCCATTTCTGCACCATTCTCATCCCTTGTACTCCTTCAGACCCATTACCCCCTCTTCCTTAGTAAAGACTGAGCAGAAATACCTGTTCAATATGTCAGCTTTACTGTTGTCATCCTTCACGCTGCTCCCATCCTCCCCTTCAGTCTCACTATCCCTCCTTTGTCTTTTTTTCACTTATGTACCTGTAAAAGGTTTTGTCCCTTACCCACTGATTTTGCAATGTGTTCTTCTGTCTGAGCTTTGGCTTCCTCACGGACTTCCCTGCCTCCCTTTGTTTCTCCTGGTACTTCTCCCTATCCCCTTCTGCCTGTGTCTTTTTGTATTGCCTGAATGCAATCTTTTGGCTTCCACTTTCTTTGCTACCTCTTTGGAAAACCATAATGGTCTCCTCTTCCTTTTTGCTAACCTGCTTAATGCATAATTCTGTTGTTCTTATAATCCCCATTTTAAATACTGCCCACTGTTCCTCAACCCTGATTCCTGTCCCATTCCCTTAATGCCTCTTTCAAGTATCTCCCATTTTCCCAAAGTCTGCCCCCCTAAAATCCAGGATACGTGTTTTTGTGTGGTTTGGTTCTGCTCTTTCTGTGATTTCAAACCACAATGACTGGTGGTCACTGTTCCCCAAGTGCTCCCCCACTGTTACCCCATCACACTGTCCCTGTTTGTGAGCACAAGGTCCAGTATTGCCTTCTGCCGAGTTGGTTCCATGACCAGTTGCTTGAGGAAGGCACCCTGAAGGGAGTCCAGGATAAATCTGTTCCTAGTTGATGCTGCTGCTGGGATGCTCCAGTCCACGCCTGGAATATTGAAGTCTCCAACCAGTACTACTCACTTTGTCTGCCATCCTCTGGATGGCTAGCATCAGCTCCTCATCTGTTTCTTCCTCCTGGGCTGGTGGTCTATAGACCACACCTGTGCGGATGGCTGGCCCCATTTTCCTTTCCAGCTTAACCCACAGTATCTCTCCCCATTTTGTTCCTCCTGGATCTGTGTGGCCCTTATGTCATTTTTACAGTGCCACTCCTCCTCCCTTCCTGCCTGCTCTGTCTCTTCTGAATATGTTGTAGCCAGGTATGGCCATCTCCCAGTCATGGTTATCATTACACCAGGTTTCAGTGATGGCCACAATGTCCAGGTCTGACTGTACCATGACAGCCTCCAGATCTTCCATCTTGTTGCTAAGGCTCCTGACATTTGCACACATGGCTTTCCATGATTTGACCTCCTAGACTGCTTCACTGTTCTACTCCAGCCCCTTCCTTGGTTGTCCTTTATCCCTGGTTCTCCTTGCTGTCTGCCCTTCTGCTGAATTTTGCCCTTTCTGCCTATCCACCTCTTGGGCACTAATCTCCATCTTTGCACACTGCTTTGCAGAGATGGCCACCTCTGGTTCACTGGTTCCACTGCTAGCTGTGGGGGTGAGCAAGTCAGGTACCCTCCTTGCTTGCCTGCCACCCCTTTGCTAGTTTAAATGCTTGTCAATGTAGCATTTAAACTTAACATTGAGTGCTTGGATTCTCTCCAGGATGGATGCAGGCCATCAGACTTGAACAAACCTCCATCCTCCAGGTGGGTCCCCAGTCACCAATGAATCCAAACCCTTCCTCACAGCACCAGTTCTTCAACCATGAGTTAAGGTTCTCTGGTGCATGCACTCTATGCTCTCCCTTGCCCTCGCAGGTAGTACTTCTGAGAAAGTGACAGAAGTAGCTACTTGCTTGAGACCCCTCCCAATGTCCTAAACTCTTCCTGAACTTCCTTTGGCTCCCCATTTGCCAGGTCATTAGTACCTAGGTGGATAATGACATCCAGCTCCCCTCCTGTCTTGTCTTCCCAGTGATCCCAGGATCTTCCTTCCATCTCTCCATGCCGTGGCACCTGGTAGGCACCTCACCTCCTGTCCTCCCCTCCTGTGTTCCTAGCTGGATCCTCTATGATGGAGTCCCCACCAGGATTCGCTTCCTCCTCCCTCTGGGGTCCACTGCTTTCCCGCTGAGGTCACCTCCTGGCTAACCTCCACATCCTTTCCTTCCACTTCTCTGGGTCCTCTATTTGGTTGTCCTCATTTGCCAGTGTGGCATATGAGTTCTTGAGTGGAATAGGATCTGGGATGTGCCTCTGCCTGACCGCTCTAACCCTCCCTGAGCCCACTGTCATCCAAGTGCTTCTCATTCTCGGCATCCTTTGAGGCAGTTGCATTGGACTGGGTGGTCTCTGGATAGGGGTGATGGTACTCCTGACCTAGTTTACTTCCACTCTCAGTCTGGCTACCTCATCCCGCAGTCCAG
Source organism: Neoceratodus forsteri (assembly GCA_016271365.2). Taxonomy (NCBI): domain Eukaryota; kingdom Metazoa; phylum Chordata; order Ceratodontiformes; family Ceratodontidae; genus Neoceratodus; species Neoceratodus forsteri. The sequence goes on from CM028133.1 coordinate 218,301,328, forward strand.
AGAGATGCATGCAGATAGGGCAGCACCTCAGTGTCCAGAAGGTCTGCCTGAATATGGCTGCCCCACAGCCACTGCATTGCACCACTCCCCACATTATACTGCAATTCCACTACTTGTCTGCTACTGAAGCTCTCTTAGTTCTCTTTATTAATTTACAGTACTAAAAATCCTGTAACTGATCCTCAGAGATAGATAGATAGATATATAGATATATTTTTTTTTTTTTTTTTTAAGGAAAAAGAACCAATAAATGAGTCAAAACACTTGTCATGCTGAGGGTGGTCTTCTTCCCTTATGCCCCTCCTACTTCACACCTCTTACTATACCCTGTGTTTAGCTCCTGTCAATCAAATTTATCAGGGCATATAATTAAGAGTTGGGGAAGGGTGAGGGGGGGCAAAATTTGCAGCAATTAAAGACAGCACAGAATTACACCACCACTATGTTTTAAATTTTCAACAGCCCAAAAACAATTATAAGTAAAAACAAAGAAAGAAAGTATAGTGTCACTACAAGCCTACAATCTAAGTTTAAAAGAAAAAATACCAATTACCAGTTACTCTAAAGCACTGAATTGAATGTTTCCTTCCTTCTCCTTCTGGCTTCTTCTGAGAAAATAAACCTCTGTTTGCTACTTTAACTGTGACTAAGCCCCACCTCCAGTTATCACGTAGCTGAGGTCAGAGGCTAGACAATTTACACCCTTCACCCAGCTACAGAACAGTCAGACAAGCCAAGATAAAATTTAGATTCCATTTTGTTATGACCTTTGCAACATCAGGTCAATACTCCAACCTCCTCCCAACCCAACATATACCTTTTCCTGTATTTACCCCTCTCAAACTCGCTTTCTGTTGTGGAAGTACCACACAGTCCCTGCAGGGTCAGCTACAACTGGGGGTGAGCAATCCAATCCCCAGCCTACAAGGTGATTCACCAGTGAAGACAACCCTGATACTCGACTGATCTCCTTGGGAACATATCAATTCATCCCAGTCATTTTGCTCCATGACAACTGGCCCTGGACTATTGGCTCCAGCATCAATCAGCTCCCACATCAGTTCATCACTAGAAAATTTGCTCCCACTTCATATCGTACTGTACTTCAACAACAATTACAGTGCGGCTTCCATTTCTACAGTCCTCAAGCACATTGCCTCATCTGGTGGGTAAATTATGACAATCTGGAGTTTATTTCTTTATTAAAGTTTCGGATTACAACCTTTGAGCCAAGCAAGGCTGTTTTTCAAAGGCTACAAGTCAGAATGAGACATAAAATACAGAAAATACAATGGGTTACACAATGAAACACTGATCAAAATCACAATCACAACTGTTGATGAAACACAGTAGAAAACAGTTGTATTGCAGGTTACATTTAAAGTGCTGAAAGCATAAAGGCAGCACTAAGTTAGTGTGGTACATTCAGTAAACAGGAGAGAAAAGTGCCTAAGGTTACGGAGAGGTAGCAATATTAGCTAGGGTGGGCGGGGGGTATGCACAGTCAGAGGAGGCATTGTCAGGTGTGAGCAGCCAGAGGCATTGACAAGTGTGCAGCAGAGGGAGATGAGCAGAGAAGGGAGAGGTCAAAGGAGGGTCGGGGGGTAGTTCCTGTGGATGGGGAGATGGGTCAAGCAAGGGTGGGTTTAGACCTAGTACGTAGTGTTCAGTCAGTGCAGACAGTTATTTTCAAGGGCAAGGCAGGAGCGGAGGGCCTTTTTAAATGGGCTCAGCTTGTTAATTTCAAGGAGAGGTACTGGGAGGCCATTAAGCCACTTGGAACCATGGTACACCAGTGATCTTTGGGCAAAGCTGGTGCACTTAAGAGGCACCTGTAGTGCTCCCCTAGCTACCCCTCTAGTATTCTTGGTGGATGCCATCAGTTTAAAAAGGTTGACAGTGGAGTCAGGCGATAGGCCAAGAAATGCTTTCTTCATAAGTAGACAGGCCTGAAATTTTAGTCTCTGCTAAAGTGGGAGCCATCCAGATTCTTTGTACAGGGAGCATGTATGGGTCTGGTAGTCCTCTCCAAGAGCGAGCCTACAGGCCTTGTTAATGAGGGTTTTGATCCTCTTTATAGCTGTGTTTGCCCCATTTATTATCAGCCCATAATCAACAATGGATAGAATTGAGCTGCAGGTGACAAGTTTCAAGGCATCAGGTGTCATTGCCCGTCTGTGCTGGTATAGTACTCTGTCTGGTGTTAGCTGATTTAACGACTTGCTCAACATGTAAGGTGAAGGTGAGGGTATCATCTAATCTGTATACTCAAGTATTTGAAGGTGAGTACCTGTTCAATTGTATCACCTTTGTGGCTTTTGATGATTAGTGGCCTGTACTTTTTCTTATTATGAGGCATTGTTATTAACATGTCCTTCACTTTTTAATTGAGCAGGAACCTATTCTGCTCAAACCACAATTCCAGCTTTTGGAAGTTGTCTTGGCAGTCTGAGGATATTTTTGATATTTCTTTTCCAGGCACTGATATTACGGTATCATTGGCACTGAGTACCATCTGAGCTGGACAGGCGGAGGGGAGGGAGTTTATGAACAGACTGAATAGTAAAGGGCTGAGTATGGATCCTTGGGGTATGCCAAGAGTTACTTCTCTTGGTTCTGAGAGTTGTTCGGAAATGTTCACGCATTGTCTTCTACCTGAGAGATAGCTTACAAACCAGGTAACTGTGTTGGGGTATAGGCCGATGGATAGCAGGTTGTTGAGGAATAGTTGATGGTTGACAGTGTTGAATGCCTTGGTAAGATCTATAAAGATGGCTCCCACTGCCATTCTTGTGTCCAACGCGTCATAGATTAAACTAATGTAGTCAATAAGGATTATTAGAGTGCTGTTTCTTCCAGAATCCATGCTGTTGTGGGTATAGAAGGCTGTGTTTACCAAAGTATTCAGTTAGTTGGTCTGATACAATCCTTTCTAGTTCTTTCGATAAGGGTGGAAGAATGGATATTGGCCTGTAATTAGATAGGCTAGTAATATTGCCGTTTTTAAATACAGCAGTCACAAGTGCAGATTTTCATTTGTCGGGGAAGACTCCAGTCCTTAGTGATAAGTTAAAGATTTTTGTAAGTGGCAGGGATATCTCATCCAATGTAAGAGCTAACAACTTCATATCTAGTTGGTTGCTGACCATCCTAGTCTTGCCTAGTACCCTCTTGACATACCTTAGGGCATCAGCTCTGTTGATTTGCCTAAAGTAGAAGGGTAGTGGATTATTTGAAGGGGGGACTGCCAGGATGAGGAGGCTGTTCATGCAGTAGAGGGGATTGATATTTATTGGTAATACCATACTAAGGTCCGTGAATACAGAGCTGAAAGCATTGGCAATGTCTCTTGGCTCATGCAGTGTACCTGATGCTGTGATAATCAGGTCTGGTGGGGATTTGAATCCTTTCCCTGTAAGGGATTTCACTGCATTCCAAAAGTTCCTACCATTGTTCCAAGTCTTGCCCAAAAGCTTTTTGTAGTAGATGACTTTGGCCTTTCTAATTAGATTTGTGCAGTGGTTTCTTGCTGCCTTGTGGGCAGTGAGGTCGGTAGGATTCCTGGTAGCTTTAGAGACAACCTTTGGCATAAAGCTATTATGCATAAACTGTATGAGAGCCACTGAGCATGGCATTGGGTTAACTTTAACCTTTTTGGTCTTGACAGGGGCAAATATGTTGCATGCAGTTGTGTGGATAGAGCAGAAATGTGTCAAGTCTTGGTTGACATCCTGGGCCCAATCTAATGTGGTCTAATCGATCAGCATTAGGTGTTGCTTAAATGACTCTAGCTGGCTCTTTTTGAGACAATGGTTCTTAGTTAGTTGCGGGGTTCACTTAGTGAACCTGTTAGACCACTCGAATATCAGCAGGGAGCGTTCGCTGAGGGAGTCTGTTAGAACCATTACCTCAGTGATGTGCTCAGGGCAGGCGGTGAGCAGCCAGTCTATTAGTGAGCTTGTGCTTGTCTTGCAGTTTTTGCCTAGTGGCCTGTGAAATCATGTGGATGAAGTAGAGGTCTGAGATTTGATCTTTAGTGGTGGCTATGTCATTGGATATCCAGTTTGTTGAAATCTGACTGTATTTGTTCCCAGTTCTGATTAATTTTCCATTGACTGTCCATGAATTGAGCTATCCCAGCATTTTGCTTGCCTGGTGGTATGTAAACCATGGAGAGAACCAGTGTCCTGTTTTGCAGGCCGACAGTGAGCTTAATGGTGAGTTTCTGCATATTTATTTTTTTCATTTTTGTTGACTGGGTAAGTGCACTAGACACATCCTGCCTATTTTCAAGTACGACCTGGGGATACAGATGAATGCCAACTGACCTTGAACCAGATTAAGCTGTTGGCGGTATTTTTAGTGAATGAGGGGAAATTTGGCCAGGGCAGCGGGGAAATTCCCCTGCTCTTTTCAAGAAGTGCCTTGGGATCTTTAACATCCACCTGAACTACCACCAGAACAGGCAGATGGGACCTTGGTTTAACGTCTTAGCCAAAAGATGGCACCTCAGGAGTGCAGCACCCCTCTCATGCTGCACTGCAGTGTCAGTATTGGGATATTAACCCAAGTGCCTGGTGTGGGGATAGAACCCACAGCCTGCTGATCTCCTGGCCTCCGAGGCAGGTGTGCTACCTGCTGAGCCACTAACACTATCACTACAGTGTAGGCTGTTTGGTAATACCTGACCCTTGATATTGTTACCAAGGTAGAACAGGTAACCACCCCCCATTTTGGACGGCCTATATTGATGGTAGGTGCAGTAGTCTTCGAAGGATATGGTGGCATCAAGGGTTTTAGGGGAAAACCAGGTCTCTGTTAGTGCAATCACACCCTGTTTGATTTGTGTGACCCAAGCCTGGAACTGTGGTAGCTTAGGCAGTAGGCTTCCAATGTTTAGTGACACAATTGTAATGTGCCCAATCCCCTTGGTTTTGTCTGTTCCCACTGGTCCCGGGTTGGGGTACACATTCCCAGAGATTAGTAGAACTAATATTAGTTTCCTGAGGCAACAAATCGGGTACATCCAGGTTAAGCAAGCAGGTTTGCCCTTGGTGCACATGTGATCTTTTTGGGTGGTAGTGAAGGCCCAGTAATGTAGCAGGAAGTCAATAGCTATCACTGGCAGTGGGTAGTTGATGAGTTGTTGAGAGGGTTGCACCAAGACGTGATCTTTCAGGGTGATTGCTAGTGTCCCCTTAAATGTGGTGCTCTTGGGTTCTAATATAGGGTTGCAGTCAAAGATTTTGGCTGCTTCTCTGAATTCGCTCTTCAGACCAGAGGCAGAGGATTAGGAGTACCAGTAATCCAATTTTGAGGAATGTACTTAGTCATCCTAGTACTCACTACTAATTGTTTCCTCATCATTTTTGATTATAACATTAAGCAGCTAAAAGAGCTCTGGTATCAATACTGTTGTGGTGAGTTGTTAGGCAGATTCCTTTTACTCAGCAAGGAGGGGTGCAGGGAATCTATGGTAGAAACTATATCTATAGCAGCTATCTGGGGGTGTGTTTCCACCAGTGACTGAAGGGGCAGGGAGGAGTTGGGCAAGTCCCAGTAGGCACTGAGTGAATTTAAACAGTGCCGGGGTGGGTGGGAGAAAAATAAAGTCCAGAGAACAGCCAGGGCAAAAGTGCCAAGTTTGAAAAGCAGCTGGCTGTGGAGAAAAGATGAAAGGCTGGCTGCCCAATCAGTAACCAGGCTATGTAGAGTGGTCCAATGGGTGAATCGCAGCAGTGGTCTTTAGCCAATGGCAGCTGCAGCTTTCAGTGCTGCATTCAGCAACGGGGCCAGGGAGAGAGAGCGAGCCTCCTACCTAGGATAGTGTTTGCTGGCAAGTCTGCTACTCGGGGTGCAGCGGCGATTGAGAAGCCAGCCACAGCCGCTGATCTTCGGGAAGAGGAGGAGGTACCTAAAACAAATCGTAGAAACACTCTGGATATAGAAGTTGATACCAGCCGATTGATTGATTACCGGGTAAGTGCACTGGACACAAAAGTGACCATTTTCAGGCACGACCCAGGAGGTGAACAGAGATACAGTTACATAGAATAGTGTCAGGAGATATGCAATACGTCACAATCAGCAGGTGAGACAAGATTTAAACAAATATTGGTACAATACATCACAATCAGAATAGTGAAAAAAGAAAGGGTTCTGAAAGAACTCTTAAAACTGAAGGTGGACAAAGCAATTGGGCCTGATGGGATTCATCCCAGAATTCTAAAAGAACTAAGGGTAGAACTAGTGACACCACTGACTACTCTCTTTAACAAATCCTGGGAGGATGGGGTGGTATGGGAGGACTAGAGGAGGGCAGATGTGATTCCCCTTCACAAAAGTGGGAGCAAGGCAGAAGCAGGAAACTACAGACCTGTTAGTTTAACCTCAGTGGTAGGGAAAATAATGGAATCACTTCTGAAGGAAAGAATTGTCGAGTATCTAGAGGCCAGAGGGGCACAGGACCCAAGGCAGCATAGATTCACAGCGGGAAGGTCATGCCAGATGAATCTGATGGATTTCTTTGACTGGGTGACCAAAGTAGTAGATCAGGGAGGGGCTGTGGACATGGCCTGCCTAGACTTTAGCAAGGCATTTGACACAGTCCCATACAAAAGATTAATATACAAGTTAGCCAGCCTGGGAGTGGGTCCCAAGATGACAGCCTGGGTAAAGAATTGGCTGGAGAATAGGACACAGAGTAATAGAAAATGGAGTCCACTCTGTAGAAAGGGGGGTTACTAGTGGGGTACCGCAGGGTTCAGTATTAGGACCGTCCTCTTCAATGTCTTTATAAGCGACATTGCAGAGGGACTGGAAGGAAAAGTATGTCTCTTTGCAGATGACACAAAGATCTGCAACAGAGTTGATGCACAAGGTGGGGTGGAAAGGATGAGAAGGGACTTGGCAAGGTTAGAGGAATGGTCAAATGTATGGCAGCTTAGATTCAATGCTAAGAAGTGCAAGGTAATGCACCTGGGAAACAAAACCCAGGGGAAGAGTACACAATGGGGGGTGAGATACTAACAACAACAAAAATGGAAAGGGACCTGGGGGTAGTCATATCAGATGACCTAAAGGTGGGCAAGCAATGTGAGAGGGCAGCAAGGAGGGCTGGGGGGATACTGGGATGCATAGGGAGAGGCATCACCAGTAGAAAACAGGAAGTTATTATCCCTCTGTACAGACAGCTGGTCAGACCCCATCTGGAGTACTGTGTGCAGTTCTGGAGACCCAATTTCCGCAAAGACATAGACAGGATGGAAGCTGTCCAGAGGAGGGCAACTAAAATGGTGCAGGGTCTGCACCGAAGACATGAAGAGACTTAGGGAGCTTAATATGTATGCCTCGAGGAAAGGAGGGAGAGGGGGACATGATAGAAACTTTCAAGTACCTCAAGGAATCAACAAAGTCCAAGAAGGCAGCATCTTTCAAAAAAAAAAGGTGTGAAAAGAACAAGGCACATTGAAGATAGAGAGGGGGCTCAGAGGTAACTTAAGGAAGTATATTTTCACAGAGAGGGTTGTGGATGAATGGAACAGCCTTCCGGAGGAGGTTGTGGAGACAAAAACAGTGGTGGAATTCAAGCATGCATGGGACAGTCATAAGGCAATTCTAGGGGGTAGGGGCAGGAAGTAGTAGGCTGCTAGTTAACTAGGATCTGCAGCTTATCCATTGGGTAGGGAAATGGCAGATAAGGACCGCTTGGCCCATCCAGTCTGCCCATCAAATTATGTTTCTAAGTTTCTAAGTCCTGTACAGGGGCTGTTTCTGGGGAGGGGAGGGAAGGAGAGAGCAATTAATTTAATGTGGCAAGGGGAATTGGCTGAGAGGTTAAATGGTGGGTGGATCAGGGGAGACAAAGACAGCAGAAATTGCTGCAAGGAGAACAAAGGGATGGCTGGTGGGGGGTGTCAATGCCTTGGTGCTGGGATCAGGGTCAGACCGATTGGGATGTTGGGCAGTCTAGGTGGGTGTGTGGGTGTGTAGAATTACTGGAAACAGAAGAGAAGGAAGGCTAGCAGAAGGAGAAAATAAAAGAGAGAAAAAATTGGGGATCTGGGAGAATTAACGTTACAAACACTGCAGCCCTCACAATAGCTGGGGACAAATTATCTGAGGATGAATTGGCATGGGAGTTGATTGGTACCATAGCTAATAGTCTGGGGTGAATTGTTGTGAAGTGAAATGATGGACAAATTGTGATGCAGCTGATCTCCTCCATGTTCCTTAGTGGCTGTATATGGTGAAGGCTGCCAAGGAAGAGAACGTGGGCGGGTGCCCTTTGTATAACGTAGTCCAAATGTTCCTGTTGGGGGCTGGTTGAACGGTTGACTTCAATATAGTGAAAAAAAAGTTTCTGGAGACCAGCCACCCAGTTCATCATAAGAAATGTAGTTTTTATTTTGATATTTTCTTGGAACACCATGATCCCCTAGGTACGCCCAACGTTTCACCCAACACTGGGCTTCCTCAGAGGCTTAGTATCTTGTGTTCCTAAATAAATTCTTTCATTATTGGCTTTAGAACAACTAGGATTGTTTCCTGTTTGTTTCTAGATTCAGATTATAACTTTTCTTATCTGAAACGAGTTACAACCACTTGGAGTCTGTGCTTAGTTTCATTTCAGACCACCCAGGGGAACCATTCCAAACTTCCCTTCACTCAGATTTCTAGCATTACAATGCTCATTTCTTGCCTAAGCTAACTAGCATGTGGTGCAGTTTCCATTCAGGTGTGTCTTGTGTTCTAAAGCCTATAATAAAAGAATTTATTTAGGAACACAATATCCTAAGCCTCTGAGGAAGCCCGGTGTTGGGTGAAATGTTGGGAGTAGCTAGGGGATCATGGTGTTCTAAGAAAATATCAAAATAAAACTACATTTCTTATGATGAACAGAGTGGCTGGTCTCCAGAAACTTTTTTTCACTACATTGTGTATGGTGAAGACCAGGATTCACTAGTCTCTGCTATGAATTAACATGTTTCAACCCACAATGGTCCATAGGTACATACAGCAACTCTATACAGATGCTCTTCACATTTAATTTACCTGTCTTATCAATTACAACTTTACACATGAAGATAAATTGGAGGCAGCCATTGTTGGCTATAGTCAGCTCTTGTTTCAGTCTGTGACCTAACTTACCCTGCTTGTTTGGTGACTGTCTGAGACTGCATGGTCTCTGATCTTCTGAGTAGCTGGACTAGGGCCCCCTCAGAGAGCAAGTCCTGGAACATTGTCCTATTTGTCTTTCCCCCCCCCCCCTTAATTTGGCCCTAAATGAATGTGAAAAATATCTTTCTGAATAAAGAGAGAACACTGTGAACATGGAAACGCACATTTCCAGTGTTCAGAGTGTCTATCATTGTGGTTTGATGAGGTGTTGCACATTTTGCCTATTTGTTGTTTCACATTTTGAAGTACAAGGTTTCACATTTGGGGATTGAAAGGCGAGATGGGTCGTATGTCACGAGCTCACCCCTAGGCATGGCTGGATCCCCTACTTCTAGGAGACACCCCCTTGATTAACCCTGTGACTTTGACTGTCAAGGAGTTTCCTCTCCTTCTATCCAATGAGCCTTTGTTTTCTAAAATTCGGTAGTTAGTAGTTGAGCAGTCCTACTAAAATGAGACCTTAGTCTGACAAAACCTTTTCTCTTTAAATGTTATATCACACACATTAGACCCAGGCACAGTTGATAGTAAAAATCATAAAAAGTTTACTTAAAGAGAGAAAATATTAAAATGTTCTACACAATTTAGGATATTGGGTTGCAGACAGCAGTGTTAAAAATTGTGGACTTTAACAATAAACCTACACACTATGAACGCTAAAATGTTCTACCTTATTGGTGTTCAGAGTCCAAGGTATGAAAACAGAAACATACTTTGACGGCAGATAAGGACCGCTTGGCCCATCTAGTCTGCCCATTTCCCTACCTATAGGATAGGCCGCAGATCCTAGTTAACCAACAGCCTATTTCTTCCTACCCCCCACAAGAATTGCCTTGTCTGTCCCATGCATTCTTGAATTCTCCCACAGTTTTAGACCCTACAATCTCCTCAGGAAGACTGTTCCATGCATCCACTACCCTCTCTGTAAAATACTTCCTCACATTGCCCCTGAACCTCCCCCGATCTTTAAATTGTCCCTTTGTTCTTGCACGTCTCTTTTTTTTTTTTTTCTGAAAGATGCTGCCCTCTTGGACTTTGATTCCACTGAGGTACTTAAAGTTTCTATCATGTCCTCCCTCTCCCTTCTTTCCTCAAGGGTATACATATTAAGCTCCTTTAGTCTCTCCTCATACAGCTTCTCTTGCAGACCCTGCACCATTTTAGTTGCCCTCCTCTGGACTGACTCTATCCTGTCTATGTCCTTGCAGAGATGGGGTCTCCAGAACTGGACGCAGTACTCCAGATGGGGTCTCACCAATTGTCTGTACAGAGGGATAACAACTTCCTGTTTTCTGCTGGTGATGCCTCTTCCTATGCATCCCAGTATACCCCAGCCCTCCCTACTGCCTTCTCACATTGTTTGCTAACCTTAAGGTCATCTGATATGATTACCCCCAGGTCCCTTTCCTTTTTGTTATTACCTCACCCCCAAATTATGTATTCTTCCCTGGGTTCTTGTTTCCCAGGTGCATTATTTTGCACTTTTTTGCATTGAATCCTAGCTGCCATATTTCTGACCATTCCTCCAACCTTGCCAAATCCCTCTTCATCCTTTCCACGCCTCCTTGTGTATCAACCCTGTTGCAGATCTTTGTGTCATCTGCAAAGAGGCATACTTTTCCTTCCAGTCCCTCTGCAATGTCACTTATGAAGACATTAAAAAGGACTGGATCCAATATTGAACCCTGTGGTACCCCACTAGTAACCCCTCTTTCTTCAGGGTGGACTCAATTTACAATTACCTTCTGTGTCCTGTTGTTCAACCAATGTTTTACCCAGGCTACCAACCTGGGACCCACTCCCATGCTTGTTGTTTTGACTATTAATCTTTTGTGTGGGACTGTCAAATGCCTTGCTAAAGTCTAGGTAGGCCATGTCCACAGCCTCTCCCTGGTCTACTACTTTGGTCACCCAGTCAAAGAAATCTATTAGATTCGTCTGACATGACCTTCCCGCTGTGAACCCATGCTGCCTTGGGTCCTGTGCCCCACTGGCCTCTAGGTACTCAACTATTCTTTCCTTCAGAAGTGACTCCATCACTTTCCCTACCACAGAGGTCAGATTGACAGGTCTGTAGTTTCCTCCCTCTGTCTTGGTCCCACTTTTGTGAAGGGGAATCGCATCTGCTTTCCTCCAGTCCTTGGGTACCACACCATCCTTCCATGATTTATTAAGAGTAGCCAGTGGTTTCACTAGTCTCTTTCCCCCCCCCCTTAATTCTTTTAGAATTCTGGGGTGAATTCCATCAGGCTCCTTTGCTTTGTCCACCTTCAGTTTTAGGAGTTCTTGCAGAATCCTTTCTTCTGTGAAGGGACTGGGATCGCGCCCCAATCAAGAGTGCTTCTGTTAATTGGATTAGGCACTTCCCTCCTCTTTTGTGAATACTGAGCAGAAATATTAGTTCAGTATCCTGCTTTTCACTGTCTCCCTCTGCCCACCCACCGTTCATTCTATTCAGCCTCACTATCCCTCCCTTTGTCTTTCTATGCTCGCTGATGTACCTACAAAAGGTTTTATCCCACTTCTTAACCGAGTTGGCTATCTTTTCCTCAGTTTGGGCCTTTGTATTCTGACTTCCCTTCCTGCTTCCTTCTGCCTTAACTGGTACAGCTCTCTGTCTTGCTCCTTCTGTGTTTCCTTATATTTCCGGAATGCTATCTTTTTCTTCCTGACTTTCACAGCCACCTCTTTTGAGAACCACAGTGGCTTTTTCTTTCATTTTGATTTATCTGCCTGAAAACTTCAAGTTTTTCTGAAGAGTTCTCTAAAAGTTCAGCAAGATGTCAGTCTCTGAATTTTCTTCTTTAGCAAAATTCAGTTTTCTTTTCAGAGAAAAGTTCCTTTCCCAAGAGTTTTCTCTCTTGTCAGTGAGACAACGTTCTCCTCACTTAATCAGTAGTTCTTTTTTAGCAAAACTACCCAAAGCTAACACTTGGCGAAATTGTACCAAAAAGCACTGTTTCTAGCTGTATCCATGTTTAATACCCTAAGTGATGTTATTCCAGCCTACAGGTTTGATTGGTTGTCTATTCAGGCTGGGATGTTTCAGTAGTTCACCTTTTTCCTGGAGAGGTCTGTCACTCGACCCTAGTTTCTCCAGAGTATAAAATACCAGAAAACTAGCGCGCCCCCCCCCCCCCGCTGTGGTCTAACGAGCTTAGTTTAGCATGTTGACCCCCTGCTGAACAGTTTCTGGTAAGAGACATTCCTGCCCTTTGATCTCAGGAAACCCACAACATACAGTACAAAAGGACCCCAGACCTTATGTCACCATTCTCCTGGTTGTGGGGTCTGGACATTTAAACACATGACATTTTAAATGATGCATTTTAGCCAGTTCCTGTCTTTCAGTCCTTTGGTATGTAAACCTGTTTGAGGGCTAGACCGAGCACTCAGATGAAAAGAAAAAAAAAAAAACTTTCCCCATGTTTTTTCCATAGGATGCTTAAGTACCAGTAGCTTAATTCTGAAATACAACCCATACACATTTAGTGTGTGTGTGTGTGTGTGTGTGTGTGTGTGTGTGTGTGTGTGTCAAATGTACGAGGATAGCTCGTCACATTACACACATATATACGCACACACACACACACATGCGCGTGCTCACTGGTAATCCACATGCTCTCTCTCACACAGGAATTATTCACACATGCTGATTTTTGTCAAGTCAGTATAGATAAGCCCCAAGGTAGCAATAAAAAAATCACTTCATGGTTAGAAATATAAAACATGTTGACAACAAGGTAATTAGCCAGCATTAATCAACTGAAGACAAGGGGAATCACCATTTCTCCTGAGGAGAAAACATTCACTTCTCACAGTTCAGTGTATACTCAAATCCTCTAAAAAAAAATAATTTGCACACAACTCTGTATGAATGATTATCAAAAATGGAAATACAATGGGCATAATACCTCCCAACCTGTTGTATACTGCCTCTCAAAATGTGGAACAAATGGGCAAAATGTGGGACACTTAATCACATCTTTAAGAAGCTCACAACACCGTTCAAATGTGCAGCTTGTTGTTCTCAAAGTTTGTTTGAATAATATACTTTTCACAGTATTTGCTATGGATCTTTGGTTTAAAATCTTAACATTCCATGTGGGACACAGCCTCCTAATATTTAAGATGGAGCATTTGTGAAGTAAAATGAGTATCTGTCCCTCATAATGTGGGACAATTGAGAGGTATGAATGGAAGGACTGTTCTCTGTAGGGTAAAGGCAATGAACTTAGAGCAGGGTTTCTCAACTGGTGAGGCCAGCCTCCCTGGGGAGGCCTCGACCTGTTCCAGGGGAGGCTCAATCAAGTCTGAAAAAGTACTGTATTTAAATTTTGAGTTTTAGATATTTTGTATGAAGGAATGAGGCAAACTAAAAGAGGATAATATTGGGTGACTTTATTTATTTACAAATCGATTACCAGGAAAGGCACACTGGCCCAAGGCTCATTTCAGGTGTACCCAGGAAGGGTAGGGAGTGAATACAGTTCAAAAAGGAATTGCAAAACACAATGAATAGTTCAAACAAACAGGAACAATGAAAAGTAACAGTTGACCAATTAAAGTGGTGACAGAACAGCCCAGATACAAGGGCTAAGCATGGAGCTAGTAGGAGGGAGCAAAAGGATCCCTGGGAAATTGCTTAAGAGCAGAGTAAGAGGGTGGGTAGGAAGGTTATTCCAGATAGAGAGGAAACAGATAGGGAAAAGTAACCTGACTCATGAAGGTATTGCAACAATGGGTAGCAATGGTTTGACAATCAAAAAGAGGTAGGCTAGCCTGAGGATGGGAGGCTACAAGTGGGGGTATAATAAGCTGAATAAAACGAGAGCCAGCTTCTCAGAGGAGTTTCGCCTTATTCCTGATGTACTGTGCAAGGTATGCTAGTTTTCTGTGGGGAGGCGCAAGATTATTTTAATATTTGGGGGAGGCTCAAGATCTTTTCCGTGGCTTGGGGGAGGCTGACTACCACAAAGTTTGAGAACTAATGACTTAGAGTGATCTATGCTCAGTAGGCTGTGCAGTCAGTTCTATGTCACAAAAGGCCAGAGGTCACAAACTAGCAACTTAATTTGCATATCAATGGGGATTCACTCAGGGATCAGACAAGGCAACCCACCATATATACACACACACACACACACACACACACACACACACACACACACACACACACACACACGCGCAACGGTGTGTGCGCACACTGCTGATTGTGTTAAATAAGTGTTTTTGGTGTTTTGCATATATAACTGTCAATTGCAGACTTTCAGAAAATGAGTTGGATAAACCTAGCCTCCTGATTGACTAATAGCGCCCAGAATACGGTGAGGCAACAGAAATCAGTAAATAACTAGCCCCTGTGCCTACCTTTTAACTGAAGAAATTACTGAGCTTAAGGACATTCCCTGGTGTTTCAGCAACCCCATGTCAAATGTATTAATGTTTTGCCAAGTACACGATGGTCATCTAAACATTTAAAATCCACAGCAAAAACTTGTATTGCCATGCTTGTTTTTTTTTTTTTGTAAAATGTTTTTTATTAAAGAAAATGAAGAAAACACACATGAACTGTTAATTTAATGCATCAATTATAACCATCCTTTGCAATGGGTTAACAGAAATTAGATCATTACATACTCAGAAAAAGCTGATAGTTCATTGTGCATTTAGGTACAGAAGCACGAAGGAAAGTACACAGAGAACAATTCATGTACTGTATTGGCATCCGCATGTGAGACTCGGGCCAAAAGAAACAAGATTCACCCATAGTTTGATAGACATGTGGTAGACTGAATACAGTAGCTGCAAACAATAGGACCATAACCCAAGCTTGACCTAGACGGGGCGCTTCCTTCTTCTATTGCCTTGGCTAGGGGTGACCAGATAAAACGTCCACTGCACCATTGGCTTTATATTGCTTATATTCCAGTCTTAGACAGTTGTACAGGTTCTTATTCCAGTGGGCTATACTTGGAGAGTCTTTGCTGAGTCGTAACTGTGCAATAAGTAGTTGATTGTTTATCAGAGCTGGGTACCATAGTTGCCTTATGTCCTAGACAATTTAGATGTAGTGTACTTTTGCTGGTGAGATAAGTGCAATACATAAAATCTAATTGGACCTGCTTTAGGCAGTTACTTCTGACACAGCTGTTAAAATGGTAAGCTGCAGCTTTCCATACATCCTGTGATATATCAGTGCCCATGTTCCTGCCCCACTTGGCCAAGATGTCACTAGTGGGGGAGGGCACCCACCCAGTAATAGTCTATAAAAGGGTGACAGTAGTCTTGAGTTTAAGGGGGCTCATATATGAGGCATTCTGCTGGTGAGATGCCTCCACTAATGCCGTCAGTCCAGTCTGAGCATTGCACCCAGGACCTTGAGTGTAAATATGCAAAACATTCCCCTGGTTGTGTTCCATACTACAGTTTAAGATCTGTGAAAAAGTTAAGGTAGCCACTAGTAAAGAAAGATTCCAACTGGGCTAGCCCCGAGTGTTTCCATCTTAGGAGTGCCTGGTACATAAATATATTATATCCAGACCACCTCTTCAAGGCTAATAGCAGACCCCTGGAGTCATGGAGGTCGCGAGGGCTCATAAGCTGCCCTCCCCCAGCTGTCCTGAAGGATCCCAAATCACCCAGCAGACCCCCCGGAGTCATGGAGGTCATGAGGACTCGTAAGCTGCCCTCCCCCAGCTGTCCTGAAGGATCTCAAATCAAACTGGTAAAGAGCCAGCCCAGCCCTGCAGAACTTTTTCTTGAATTCAAAATTTACTCCTTCGGCGCCTTACCGATGGTTTTCGGCTCCATGGCGCTTTCCAGCTGTGTTACCGAACTCGGACTGCTGCTACAGCTTGGCACCCTTTATTGAAACCTGCAGCTGCTCTCCGGTCAGCGTGGATGCTCTAGTCCTGCCGAATGCTGCACCGTGGTGTTGACACTCTAGCCCCGTCGAACGCTGTGTTCAGCTCCCAACCACCCCCACCACCACCCTTGGTCGGCTCTCTCTTATATAGGCTGCAGAACATCATGTGAGGCTGAAAATAACCCATCAGCCCTGTCTCCCATCTGCAGGTTATTTTCCCTCACAACTAGTGGCTGCCCCCACAGTCTAGCTCATTATACTCCCTTTTGCTGCATTTTACCATTCTGTCTCTGCTGCTTCCATTCACAATATAGCCTTAGCTGTCACTCTGCGTCCTGTACATAGGGCCTCTGTGCTGTCATGGGGGTGGGGGGCAGCTCCACCAAGCTGCCAGCTCACTTTTCTTTGGTATTACCACCTACTTCCCAGTTGCTATTGTTCTGGTCTTCTCCTCACTCCTTACGAACATACAAAATTTGCCAGCAGATAAAGGCCTAGAGGTCCATCAAGTCTGCTCGAATATGCAGCTAGCACCCCTTATTCTGCAGCTACCCCTCCCTTCCACCCTTCCCCTTCATTAACCCTCCCCCTTGTCCTGTCCCATCCCCTTTTGAAGCAGTCTACTGTTCTACTGCATACCACTTCTGCAGGTAACGCATTCCACCCAGCCGCCGCCCTGTGCGTGTGTGTAAAAAAAAAAAAAAAAAAAAAAAAAAAAGTCTCCCTTCCTCCCTCCAGTTGCATATAGTGGCCTTCCCCTCCCTTACTTTGAACAGCCCCTCTTTACCCATCTTGTTTATTCCTTTCATGTATTTAAGTTTCAATCATGTCACCCCTGTCCCTCCTCTCCTCCAGTGAGTATATGTTCAACTTCTTCAGCCTCCTCTCATAAGTCCCCCAGCCCCTTGATCATCTTTGTCACCCTGCGCTGCACCTCCTCCAGTAACTTAATGTCCCTCTTCAGATATGGGCGCCAGTACTGCATGCAATACTCCAGGTGTGGTCTAACTAATGACCTTGTCCTCAGGCAGGCTCTCATCCCCTGACTGCCTTTTCCCAGCTTTCGTACAGTTACCTGCAGCTAATATGACAGTCCCCCCCAGATCTGCCAGGGGCACAGCCTCTCTGCTTAGTCAGCAAGCCACCCTACCCTCTCTGAAGTCTCCCCCCCCCCCCAATGGTTCTCCACTAAAGGGCTCAAAATCACTCACCTGAACGTTCGTAGCCTCTTACACAACCTTGACGAGCTTACTGCCTGGGTCGCCCACCACAAGCCTGATATCTTGGGTCTCTTGGAAACCTGGCTTAAGCCTCACATTTCTGATGCTATGTGCACCCTCCCGGGCTACAACCTCATAAGACGAGACAGAGCAGGGAATGAGGGGAGGTGGGGTGCTCCTCTATTTTAAGCTGCATTTAAACGTGTCTCCCATCATTCACTCACCAACACCCCCAATCACGAGGTTCCTGCATGCCCTTCTGCTAGGTCACACAAAAGAAAATCCACCTGATCTGTGCCTACAACCCCAAAGGCTGGTCTGCTTGGACTCTCCTCCCTGCTTAACTGCATTGGTGATAAAACTGGTCCCAACGAGCTCCTAGTTATAGGTGACTTCAACCTTAACTGGATGGGCTCCAACTGTAAACAATATGAGCCCCTGCTCTCGGGCCTTGCCCTAAGCCAACTTATAACTGAACCCACAAGGCTCTCCTCATGGGAGGATAAAGGGTCCCTTATTGACTGGATCCTGTCCAACAAACCTGACAACATCTGGGAGAATTTCTGAGGATGTGATTCTATCTCCAACCACTCACCTATCTATTGCATATGGAGCACCTCACAGCCTAAAATTCCCAGTAAGGTGATTGAGCTGAGGGATTATTCCAAATTTAACATTCACGACTTCCTTTCCGACCTCCTATTAATTGACTGGTCGGGGGTCACTGCCACCAAAGACCCAGCACTAGAGTTTATCCCCCTGCAGAATAAACACACCCCCCTCACCAGGAGGAGGGTGAGGGGTACAGTCTTCAAATGGCTTCATGGGGGCCTATTCTCCCTCATGAAGGTCGGGGGACAAATGCTGGGAGACCTACAAGGCCTCCCAAAACTACAGTGACCTGCTTGCATACAAACACCTTAAACTCCTGTAAAAGAGCAATCCACTCAGCAAAAAGTGAGTTCTGCCAATCCACCATTCTTGCCTCTGCCAACAGTCCGAGGAGCTTCTGGCAAAATATCAAGAATGCAGTTGGTGGGTCTGCTAGAGTGCAGGTCACTGACCTACTCGTTGGTGGGGTCAGCTGTATAACCCCATACCATTGCAAATGCCTAACTCCATGTTTTCTGAACCGTCTGCCCCCCCCAATCCTCAGCCCCTAAGTCCCCCGGCACCCCCACATATGGTTTCTACCCACGGCCCCTTCCACCTTCAACAAATCTCAGCCATCGAGACCCAGAAGCTGCTTGCTGGCCTCTTGCCTCACAGTGGGGCTGGGCATGATGGTCTCAAGCTGAAACTGCTCAGACTAGGGGCCCACCTTCTTGCCAGGCCCGTCACGCACATCTTCAATACCTCCCTCAAGACCGGGATCATCCCTGAATTATGGAAAGTGGCAAAGGTCCCTGTCTTAAAGAAGGGTAACCTCAAAGATCCCACTAACTACCGTCCCATTGCCATTCTGTCCGCCACTAGCAAACTTCTGGAGAAAGCTGTCGCCTTTCAGCTGTCCCAATATATCCAGAACTATAACAGCCTCTGTCCCACACAACATGGTTTCAGGAAAGGACACAGCATGTCCACCGCCCTTGCTGTAGTCACCTCACAGGTTAGAACTGCTGCTGACCAAGGCAAACTTACCGGAGCTATCTTTGTGGATCTCTCCAAAGCCTTTGATAGGGTCGATCACTCCCTCTTCTGCTCCACGCTCCTATCCCTTGGGTTCTCGCCCCCCGCCCACGCTTGGTTCCTAAACTACCTCTCTAGCAGGCAGCAGTATACTAGCTTCAATCGGACCATCTCCAACCCCTCACCAGTTCTCTGTGGCATCCCCCAGGGATCCATACTTGGTCCCACACTATTCTCACTTTTCATTAACGAACTGTTGTCCGTCACTGCCCATGGACTCACCACCCTGTATGAGGACAACCTAGTCATCCTGGCCAGCTCCCAGAATGTCTCCACAATAAACTCCCAATTAAATTCTGACTTCAAGTGCATCCAAACCTGGCTAGGTAACCATAGGCTAACCCTAAATCTCAAGAAAACCCAAGCCATGCTTTTTGGTTCCTTGAACAAAATACAATCCTGCCCTGCTCACCTGCAAATCTATGGGCCGACGGATCTCCCCTACAGACAGTAACCGCCGCCAAGTACCTGGGCGTCCTGCTGGACCTGCAGTTGGACCTTACCCTTCACATCCGGAATGTTTATAAGGCTACCAATGGTGAGCTTCACCTAGCCTGTTGAGCCAGAAACTGCCTCACACCGGCTGCTCGTACGGCCATAGCCGGGGGGGGGGTCGTCCTCCCTACACTCTGCTACGGGCTTGTTACCTTTGCCCCAGTACCCAAATCCAGCCTCTCGAAATGGGACATGGCCTACAACAATATATGTCAATTTGCGCTCTCCGCCCCTCCCCTCATGCACCGCTGTGATCTCTACACACGTCTGGAGTGGCTCCCCCCAGAGAAACACCGTACCTTCGTACTCTGAAACCTCATTGACAACATTATCCAATCGGCCACCACTTCTGCCCTCACCCTTCCCCTCAAACCCGGCACCCCTTCCTATCTCCTAAGATCTAGGTCGTCGCTGGATCGCCTGGTTTAGAACCTGTGCCCCAAAAATGTAGAACTCGCTCCCTGCACAAACACGGTCCTCCCCCCTCCCATCCCAGCTTTAAGGCCTCCCTTTGGAACTTTTTAAAATTTTCTTCAGCGTGTCCCTACACCGCGTAGCCCCACTTCTCCCCCCAGGCTAGTAGGGTGGGGGCCTCAGTGTTAATTGCACTTATCCTCCTGTACTTCATCGAGTAACTAGTACTTGACTACCCTCCGTTGTGCACCCTCCTCCCGCTGGCACTTAGTCCTTTTTACTCTGATCGAACCTGCTATGCATACTCAAACCCACCCTGTATCTACCATTACTGTATTGATCATGTCCCATATAGTTCTTAAATACTGTTTAGCTATCTAATGTAATCCCTATGATGCCTGTTTTCTGTATGCTTTCCTTGAGTTCTTTACTGTTCAAATCCTCCCTGTGTGTACCACTACTGTATTGTTCATGTGCCATATAGTTCTCAAATGCTGTTAATCCACCTAATGTAATCTCCGTGATGCCTGTTATTCTCTGTATGCTTACTTTGACTTCCTTACTGTACTTGTACTCACTTGCCCTGTAACCCTCCCGGGTCGCACCTGAAAATAGGCACTTGGCTGTCTAGTGTGCTTACCCGGTTAACAAAAGCAAGTAAATAAATAAATAATTAGCTCTGCCTTGGCTGAAAGTGTCACTGGGGACCCAATGTGTTTGTGTTGCCTTCTAAATTCTCATCAGAGTTGCTGTGTAGGGGTTTGCTGGAACAGGAGTAGTGTATCCCATAAGTGCCAGGAGAGAGCAAGTCATGGCACAGGTCTGCTCTCGGCTCTTCTTCCTAAAGATGCAACCACACCAGTTTCAGGTCTGTGTCCTCCACAGGAATGAAGACTATCTGTGCAGCCCAATAGTAGAATTTAAAGTTGAGCAGGGCACACACCTCCATCTGGTAGTCTGCTGTAGATTAGTACATTTAATACATGCAGGCTTTCCATATGATGGGAAGCTGTGTATTAAGGATTTAATGGCTTAAAAAAAGATAAAGGCAGTTTTATTGGTAGTGTCTGAAATAGGCAGACATTTCTGAAGGGTGCACATTTTAACTACATTAATTCTATGCAGTACAGTGAGAAGGATTGCCTGCCACCTTGCATGTTCTACTTTCAAAGTCTGCATAAGAGGCAAGTTGTTAGCTTTATTGAACACCCAAATATTTTATAGTATCATCCACTACCAGTCCCAGGGAGTTGTTGCTTAGTTACTCTGTCTTTTTTTGTCGCTACAAGGAACAGCTCACTCCTGGACCAGTTTACCTAGTATCCAGACAGTGCCCCATAGTCCCATAACAGTTAATGCACCTTGGATAGGCCTGCAACTGGGTCATGTAGACACAGGAGTACTGTGTATCACCAGCAAAGAGGGACAATTTAATATTTCTCATGTTGCCCCACTCTCATGCCAAAAATATTAGTATTATCCCATACTGCTGCAGCCAGCAACTCTGGGGGCAATACATACAGCAAAGGGGCAGCCCTGGAGGGTACCATGAGTCGGAGAGAAAGAAGCTGTAAGTCCCTTATTAATCAAAATTTGAGCCACATGGGTTTGATAAAGTGCCCCTGCACATTTAACAAATGGCTCTCCTAGCTGGAAATGTTGAAGGGTCTCAAACATGTACCCCAGCTCAATGCAGTCCAAGGCTTTTCTGCATCCAGTATTAGGATCATTGCCCTATGCCCCATGATTAGCTGTGGATTTGGATCATCTGTATATAACATTAAGCATTTTCCATACATGGGCCTTGCCTTGGTGGCCTCTCACAAAGCCAGATTGGTCCAGATGAATCGCCCTCTGCAACATTGTTTGTTTATTTATTTAACAGACTTTAGGATTACAACCTTTGAGTCAGGGATTCATTTACAAAGGCTCTGCATCAGAAAAAACAAATGCAAACACGTAATACATGTAGACGTAGAACAGCAGCTAAAGGTTACAGTTTTTTCAGTTACACAGTATTGCAGAATCAAGATCAGTTATACATTGCAATGATCATGTTACTAAGAGCTGTATTTTACAGTTTTCAAGAGAACAATAAGTTTGCTGATAGAGGGAGCAACAGGTTTGATATTTACAGCTAAGTAGAGAACTAGACAGATATCTTGAGTGCAGCCAAAGTAGGCATTGTTAATAGGTAATGTTTGGTAGCCCTATTGGTAGGAGCTCAGTGGCGGGTTGGTCCCGTAAGATGGATGGATGGATGACCTGGCACTAGCTGGTACATTGGCAGCGCTGTGAAGCGAGAATGTGGTCTCTGAGGACTGACTTGAAAGGTCCTAATTTGGAGATGGAGGAGATGTCAAAGGGAAGTTTGTTGTACCAGACTGGGGCCCTGTGTGGGAATGACCTTTGGGCCAAGGAGGTTCTAACCCTCGGAATGACCACACCTGCTGGCTGGCAGTGCAGGTGTTCACCGAGGTGTGGGAGGATAGGAAAGAGGCAGAAACTCCTAAGGGGGTAAGCCCCAGGTGTATTTTCTTTGTGAGGAGACATATTTGATAAAATAGCCTTTCATCCAGGGTGAAGATTTGTCAGGGCATATAGGGTATAACTATGGGTACGCTTGTCTGCCCCGGTGAGGAGTCTGCACACTTTGTTTATGGCCAGGTGGATTTTGTTAAGGGCTGTGTGGTCAGCAGCTGTATAGATAATGAGCCCATAATCCACTAGGAAGAGGACTGAGGAGGTGAAAGCCAGATTAAGGGCTTCCGGAGGTAGGCAATCGATTATGCCGATACAATAGGCCTATACGGACATTTAAGGCTGCTGATAGTGTCAATGTATGAATGGAAGGAGAGGCTGGAATCAAATGTAAGGCCCAGGTATTTATATGTATGGACCTGTTCAAGAGGAAGGAGAGAGGACTGTTAGCTCTGCATTCTTGGCCTTATTCTGTCGGTGGGCAAAGAGCATGGTCTTTGTCTTTTTTTTTTTTAAATTTACCACAAGTCTTTGGTCTATGAACCAGTTTTCAATCTGGTTAAATGCGTGTTGGAGGGAGAACTGCAATACTGTGGGATCTGGTTGCGAGGCAAAGAGAACTGCATCATCTGCAAAGAGCAGTATGTTGCCAGAGCAGGAATTGGGCAAGGTGTTTAGGTTGATGATGAATAATAGAGGGCCGAGGATGGAGCCCTGGGGAACCCCAGAGTGGACTGGCAGGGTGGCTGAGAGGGTGCTGTTTATTTTGACACATTGTGATCTAGCTATGAGGTAACTGGTTAACCAGGAGACAGGTCCTTGGGACAGACCTATGTGGTGGAGTGTGCTTAAGAGTAAGGGGTGGGAGACTGTATCAAAGGCCTTTGACAGGTCAATGAAGACAGCTCCAGCTAGGTGTTTTCTATCCAGGACAGAGTGATAGTCTTGTGGCTAACATTTTTGCTATAAGTTTTTGTCAGCTGTGAGGAGTGATATAGGTCTATACAAGGCACAAAGGAAGTGATCCTTCCCTGGTTTGGGTAAAACTGTGATGGTTACCGACTGCATGGAGGGGGCAGCTCTTTCCCTTCTAGACTGTCCTGGATTGTAATAAACAGGGGGTCTCTGATTTCCAGCAAGAACACTTTGTAAAAATCAATAGGAAACCCACCTGGTCCTTTGATTTTTTTTTTTTTTTTCCTCCTCTGAATGCCTTGACTGTCTTGACCCTCTCCACTATGTACAGTGGCCGATTCAATTGAGCCTGCAGGTTGGGTGAGGCTGGAGTTATAGGAACCTTACGGAGGCAGTCTTTAAACTGGGCTGGAGTGGAGTCGGTCTCTTTTGTTTATAAGGCTCTATAGAAGGCACAAAAATCCTCCCCAATGCCATCTTTGATGGATGTAAGCACTCCCTCCTCCCTAATCTGGGTGTTGTTCCTGGCTTCCTTCCTGGTTAGAAGCTGCCAGGCCAATAGCTTACCCCTTCTATCACCATCAAAATATTGGCCTGTCTGTGTTAGCAGAATGGCCCTTTCTATCTCTGCACTGGATGAACTACTGAATTCCCATTTGAGCCTCTGACATCTTTAATAAAGGGCTAGAGAGGGGCTGAGGATGTGGTCCTGCTTCATCTGGGTTATTGTTGCCTCCAGAGTTTGTAAATTGGCAGAGCTTAGTTTGCACTAATAGCAAGCATATGCTATGGTGAGACCACAGATCAGGTTTTTGAAGCCCCCAACTTATGGAATGGGAAGTTTGATTAACCTTGGTAATTTCTAGATATGCTTTTATGCTGCAAGATGTCTTTATATTCTGGTTGCCTCAGAAGAGCAGGATCAAGATGCCAGACTCTTCGGGGTGGTGGGGACCCTCACACGGCAATTACCAATAAGACCGGGGTGTGATCTGTGATTACTGTAGTCTCATAGTACATTTGTTCCACAGCCCCATAGTGTCTGTGGATACTAGCAGCCTGTCTAGGTGGACATACAGGACATGAGCACGCAAGTAGAAACTGTAGATCCTACCCTTTGGGTTTTCCTTCCACAATCTGTCCATGAGACTAAATGTATCCATTAGTTCCTTAATTGGCTTGCACTCCTTGTCATTGGGACTGGAGTTGTTAGACCTGTCCATCAACATATCATTGACACACTTATAGTCTACCCCCCAGTACTCAGGGGCCTGTGAAGTCTGCCATTTCATTTTTTTAATATAATAAGCAGTTACCCTTACCTGAGGGTCCTGAGATGCTGCCCCCATGGGGACGAAGTGAGAGGCCTGTCCCTCGAGCTTTCAAATGTCGTCAGGCTGCTGCTCAGACGTAAGGCAGAGGGATATTGCTGGTGCTGGGAGACTGTCATCTTCAGGCACAGGGCTACACTTTTTTTCACTGTCTCCCTACCCTCAGGAACCATGCATACAAGGGTTGCAAGTGCATGCACCCACAACATGTGATGGCACATGCAGCCAGTGTGGCTTCTCCCACTCCTGGTCGTGCCCAACCCCACAATCCTCTGCATCCAGGAGACAGTGTAGCAGTGGCAGACAGAACCCTCCCACCCTGGGGAAGGAGAGCGACCTCTGAGATGCTCAATCTCCCCCCCCCCCCACACACCTGGCCCCCAATGACTCGGATCCACTTCTGAACCCAGGTTACCAGCTTCATGATGGGTAGTGCTACCACTGTGCCAAAGGTCTGGCCAAAGTGTGCATTTCTAATGCCTATTTCTTGAAGAAAAAAAATGGGTTATCTAGGTTCGGTCCATATATGGATCAGACCAACAGACTACTTCTATCATGCATACCCAGCTGCACCAATGTGTATCACCCCCCCCCCCAAATCTTTTTTACCTTTTTGATAATCCCCTGGGAAGTGGGGCTACAGCCATACTGCAGTTCCTATAGATTTGGCATTAAAGCAGGCTCCATGTCATGTGCCCCTCCAGCATGCACATATGCTGCATTTCCTCATGCTCTGTCATGTGGGTTTCTTGCATATGCAAGACATCCTCAATGAATTTAGTTGACTCTAATACTTTTGTTGTTTACAAGATGCAGGTTGGTGCATTCCTCCTCATGCTTCATGATATGGGAAATACAAGTAACACTGCAGCAAACTGCTCTGTCATTCGCACATCAAGTCTCTGTTGCCCTCTGCATTCACTGCTTTGTGATGAATTATTCCTAGTTTAGACTGTGCCATGCATAGGGCCCCTGGACAGCCAGTGGTGTGTTCCACCACCCAGCACCCAGACCTGGCCCCACTCAATGTGACACCCCGTCAAGACTCCAGGATATTGAGCACAGCAGAATCCCCCCCAAAAGAGGACACCCACCCTGTGTCGGGCTATAATGGGGTTGTGTTAGTGCTAGGCTAGTCGTCACATGGGGTGCCAGGATAGTCAGCAGAATGCCCCATTCTGAGCACAGGGGCACAGGGATTTCCCATTATACATATGTGGCTTGCCAGTTCGCTGCAGCCATCCTACCCACTCACGTCAGTCGATTGATCGTAATAAACCAAGTACAGTACACATTGTATGATGGGAACCTCATCCCACTGGGCTACGGGGCATTCAAGTGAAAGACCCCCATATACTCAACTAATATAGATTGAATCAACAGCATAGTATTACCCACGAGTTGTCTGCTACTCAAAGTTTAAACCTGGCAAAAATAGGCAGTTACAAAACAAAAGCACATCAGCGGTGATTAGACATTTGTCAATTTTTCAGAGAGCTGTCCTTGTTAAATCAGCCCTCACTAGAGGCTCAAGGGTCCCCAACAGCTTGCCCAGAAATATTAAGAGACAGTGTCATCACTCAGTCTAGATGGTCAGTCACCCCTGAGTGCACATGGAGCTCATTTGAAGTTGCAGTCAAACTCATCATTACCCACAGACCAAGAAACTGTTAAATCCTCTGTGGTCATGTATCGCCTACAGCTTGGCTCAAGGTGGCAATCGCATGTGCATGGTTTCAGGCTACCATTCAAACCAAAAGGTGCGCTGTCCCACATCAGTTATATCTTATATATTTGCCCTATTTCAATATCTGAGAGTCATGCACAGATGTGTTAAGCATAAATCCTCCTGGTTAAACAATTGGGGGGGGGGGGAATGGGTCAAGGAGAAGCGTCACCAAGTTCTTAGCGACAGTCATTTTGATAGAGCGTTTTACTAATCACTTGGGCTCTTAATTAAACAAAACATGTGGTGGCGGTTATATCCAGCAAGAGAAAAGTATTGGGCTCCCCTGTTGCTGACTTTGGCAGATTTAGAGGGTGCAGGTATTCAAATTCATGTGTGGGAAGCCATCCTAACCCCCATCAGGCTCCAGTTATGGGCACCCTAAACCAACTGCATCCCCCTCCCCAGCCCAAGCCCACTAGCCCCCAGGCAAAGCAAACAAAATAGCTAAGTCCCCCCTGTCCAGCAAGAACCATTCAGGTCCTACATATTGATAGAAAGCAAGGGCCAGTGACATCCACCATGGCACTGTAGTTTTCTGGATTTGAGGGTCCTCCACATGGTGACTGCCACCTTCAAGAGGGCACAGATCTGGGAGCACAGTTTGCCGAAGGCAGAGAGGATGGGAGACCACTATGGAAAGGAGTGAACACCAAAGACACCCAGGTGAACCCAGTACATAATTTAGATGGCTATTAATGGGTGATTTTGAAAGCAGAATGGGAATTGAGTACACTTTTTTACTTGTTGGCTCCCCCCCAACTCCCCAGCCCCCCTCGGTCCCAACCCAACAGTCCCCTGGCCTCAGAGTTTAAAGAAAGTGCTTCTCTCCGACTAACAATTGAAACTCTGAATTCAGAATTTAACTCGTGGGCCACTGAACAAAGTCACGGTGCTGCAGATAAAGCTGTGTGTGGGAAGGTGCAATATGGTGGCTCGCATTCTCAAGAGGCTACAGGCTAGGCAGTACCATTCAGACAAGGGGTAAAGAGGGGCACATATAGTGTGTCAAGGGAACATGTTCAGAACAGACTCCAAACAAAACTACTCACTCATTTACTGGTAGATTTAAAGTCCTGTCACTGCCCTCATGTGGCAGGACAGGTGCCTTTCACAGAGCTTCTGCCCTTGACAGCCACATCCTCAATGTTAACATATTCTTTGGCTTCCTGTGGTGAGCCAAAATAGTGAGGTGACTTGCCAGATATGCTGATCCTTAGCCATGAGGGGTAAAGATGTGCAAATTGCCAGCCACAAAGATGCAATGTTGATTTAATTCCTAAGAACTGATGTCTTATATTGTAGTTCTCTACTATAATCTGGAAATACCATAACATTCCCACTGTCCACTTGTATTGTGCTATTTCTCTTTGCTGCCCTGAATACCTATACTTTTTCCTGGGTATTTCAGGTATCTGATTAAAAAATGTCTTGGGCTTCCCAGGCTTTAGCCGAGGTCCTGTTGCTTGTGCTCACTTATCTCAAAAGAAGTTGCAGTGGGTTCTATTTTTAACTTTTTTTTGCCAGTCACTTTTGCCCTGCTGGGCCCGGTGTCTTGCCCTCCATACCCTCAGGCAAGCCCAACAGACACAAAATAGAACAGCGGGCACTACTTTCTTGGTTGTCCACCTGCTCTTGGATCACAGCCATGATTTTATAAGCTAGACTCTGTCCCTGGTAAGATCCAAGAGGGCATTCCCCAATTCACTAACCTTCTGTCTTCATTAAACCACGGCATGTGGGAAGCAGCAGTTTCTGTTAGTTCTGTAACAGTTGCCTACACATGCTGGATTTGCATTGATACATTTTCAAATCCTGCTTTTATCTCCTGTTGCAGGTTTAGGATGATGTTGGCCAATGAACAGTCTGGTTCTTCAGTGCCATGGTTGTTAGGATTACCATCCGCTGCCATGGCTTGAGGCTGTGTATGGTCCTCTTGCAGAACAGGAGCTGATTGAGATGTTGAAGATGGCAATGAAAACTGAAGTAAGCTCTCTTGTGATTTTTTTTTTTTTTTTGGATAGCCATCAAGTTGAGAAAAACCTTTTCTGCAGATGAACAGTTTGTAAGTCCAGAAATGACTGCTGTTTCACCATTGTTACATGTTGACATGTCGGAGCTGCACTGGAGAGCAAACACCATCTTTCCCTGTCAGGCCATGCCCCCTGCTTATTTTTAATTTACATGGCGGGACTTAATCTAACCCCTTACAGATTTTTTCCATAAAGAGGGTTTTTATTTATTTACATCAATGTTTTAGGCGTCAACATGAGTGTGAAAGAAAAAGTGAAACAAGGACACATCATCAGTTGTCACGATGTTTGCTTCACTTTTTCACAAATGCAAAAATAAATTACCAATACTATAACACCTTCTTGAGCTAACATTCCTCAAAACAGGGGAAATATTTGTATGTTTTTGTGCTTGAAAGCATTTGAATCCTATACCATTTTCATAAAGCTTTTTTGATAGATTTAGAATATGGTTGTGAAAGTAGCAAAAGAAATATAGGGGTTGCCATGTTTTATTTGGTTATAACTGCTTTCAAAATTGTAGTTTCAGAGGTGGTTGACTGAGGACAAAAATAAATGAGAAATCCCAATTAAAAAAAATTAAACTTGCTAGAAAATTATTCAAACAGTTCAAAAGTACATACAGAATGACAAGGACTTTAATACAGAAGAAACAGAGTAATTTTATTTCGGGGACTGTCAGCTGTTCAGCACTTGAGGGTAACCGTAACTCTATTTATAGCACCCTGTGGCAAGCAGGGTGAGCATGAGGTGTCTTGCTCAAAGACACGCGTCTTAGCACGTATCATGTGTATCTGGCATACTTGGTGGACTCGGAGGTGACCAGTAAGCTGCACCGCAAATATATTCCACGTCAGCAGCAGCAAGAATACTACATCTGGCCTAGTGTAAGTAGACTGCAATCTAGAGGGAGTGTGGGTGGACCAGCCCCCTGTAATAAACTGCAAGGTACCCCTAACCAGGCACAAACTTAACTAGTGCCAGTGCATGATAATAGACAGACTGGCACAGGCCATTACAGAACAAATAGACAAGAGTTAAGACAGTTGTGTAAGATGTCTGTCCCAAAATCACTTGCATTTAAAATAGTCTCTTTGTCATGAATACACCTATGAGATAAATTGTCCTAAATAACTCATAATCACCAAATGTGTTATTTTAGGTCTACATGAGTTGCCTTCATTTTAGGTGTAATTTAACTTAAATTAGCAAGGAAATCGGACAGTTTTGTGGTCACTGAGTACTGCTGGCAAGGCAATACCTGATAATGAGTTATCAGTAAAGTGCACTACAAGTGGTTCCATTTTAATAAAATGAATATAAATGAGGCAATTGTTAACCTGTCCACAGGGAAATTACCATGACATGTATCTTGTGCCAACATTTTTGTCAGGAATCTAGCACAGGATTTGAGGGACTGAAATGTATGCAATGTATAGAAAATATTAGCTTAAAAAATAAAATTGAAGAACTGGAAAAGAGTGTAAAAGATTTAAAAGCTGAAAATGAACAACTGAATTCCCATCTAATCACATTTAAAGTCTCTCACCCTGTAGTTAAAGGTGACCCAATAAAAAAAACAAACAACAAAAAAATAAAACGTGAAGATTCCTTAAAAAGAGGGAGAGAGGAAAATAGTGAGAGTATTGACGACTGGAGCCCAGTGATTAGTAAAAGAAAAAAGGACATGAAGCCATGGAATTCTCTATTCCAGTTCAAAATAGCTTCCAGCGATTAAGAAGTCAAGAGGAGTGTGATGGAGTAGGAGGAGACCCTAACTTCAGGGATGAAAATAGTGCTAGTAGTATGGATATTCCAGGGGTCTCCAAAAAAAGAAATAATCCAGTAAATAAACAGCAAAATATTATAACTATTTCCCAGATCCATAATGAAGTAAATGATAAAGATAAGCCCCAGTCACCTCAAATGGAGACTGATCCAAAAACTCTATCAGCAATGGAGTTTTTAGCAGGAAGCACAGCACTGACACAGGGAAGTCAGAAAATTGAACACTCTTAATAAAGCTAAGGACAATATTGATATGGGGGACATGATGCAACTGGCATATGAGACAGATGACCTTAGTGACCATTCAAGCCCCAGACAGGTAATAGTACTAGGGAACTCCATCACTAAGTACATTGATGGACATATATGTAAGAAGCATAATCGGAATAGGATGATAACCTACAGGAGAGACAGGCAGGGGAGAAGAGGGGGAGGAATAGCTCTCTATGTAAAGGAAGGGATAAAAGCAACTGAACAAAAGAGTAAACGGGGAGGAGAGGAGGCACTGTGGGTCACCTTGGAGACTGGAAAGGGCACCACAATCCGCACGGGGGTTGTGTACAGACCCCCGTGTCAGGGTGAGGGAATGGACAAGGATATGATAGAAGGCATTCTTAGAATGGCAGAGAAAGGGGAGATACTGTTGATGGGAGACCTGAATATGCCAGATGTTAACTGGAGCACATTTGCTGCAGCCTCATCCAAGAGTAGGGCCATTCTTGATGCCCTACAGGTGGCAGGCATTAGACAGCTAGTTTCTG
This sequence comes from Neoceratodus forsteri, assembly GCA_016271365.2. Lineage (NCBI taxonomy): Eukaryota > Metazoa > Chordata > Ceratodontiformes > Ceratodontidae > Neoceratodus > Neoceratodus forsteri. Next base: position 218,332,229 of record CM028133.1, read on the forward strand.
AACCCACTCATGAGGGAGCAATCTTAGATCTCATACACTCAAACAGGGGCAGTAAGAGGATCTCTGATCTAGAAGTGGGTTGCCATCTGGGGACAAGTGATCATCAAACAGTGTGGTTCATGTTAAACTCGGCTACAGAGTCAAGCCATACAAAAGTAAGGGTACTGGACTTTAGGGGGGCTGACTTTGGCAAGATGGGAGAGTGCCTCAGAAAAGCACTAGCAAACAGAATAGGAGGTGTAGAGCAACAATGGGGAATCATCAAAACTGCCATCACAGAGGCAACAAGCCTTTGTGTGAAGCAAATAAACAAATCAAAATGAAAGAAAAGGCCACTATGGTCCTCAAAAGAGGTGGCTGTGAAAGTCAGGAAGAAAAAGATAGCATTCCAGAAGTATAAGGAAACACAGAAGGAGCAGGACAGACAGCTGTACCAGTTAAGGCAGAAGGAAGCAGGGAGGAAAGTCAGAATAGCAAAGGCCCAAACTGAGGAAAAGATGGCCAACTCAGTTAAGAAGTGGGATAAAAACCTTTTAAAGGTACATCAGTGACAGTAGAAAGACAAAGGGAGGGATAGTGAGGCTGAACAGAATGAACGGTGGGTGGGCAGAGGGGGACAGTGAAAAAGCAGGGATACTGAACGAATATTTCTGCTCAGTATTCACAAAAGAGGAGGGGGAAGTGCCTAATCCAATTAACAGAAGCACTCTTGATAGTGGGGTTGATCCCAGTCCTTTCACAGAAGAAAGGATTCTGCAAGAACTCCTAAAACTGAAGGTGGACAAAGCAATGGGTCTGGATGGAATTCACCCCAGAGTTCTAAAAGAATTAAGGGAGGAACTAGTGAAACCACTGGCTACTCTTTTTTTTTTTTAATAAATCATGGGAGGATGGTGTGGTACCAGAGGACTGGAGGAAGGCGGATGTGATCCCCCTTCACAAAAGTGGGACCAAGACAGAGGCAAAAAACTACAGACCTGTCAGTCTGACCTCTGTGGTAGGGAAAGTGATGGAGTCACTTCTGAAGGAAAGAATAGTTGAGTACCTAGAGGCCAGTGGAGCACAGGACCCAAGGCAGCATGGGTTCATAGTTGGAAGGTCATGTCAGACGAATCTAATAGATTTCTTTGACTGGGTGACCTAAGTAGTAGACCAGGGAGGGGCTGTGGACATGGCCTACCTAGACTTTAGCAAGGCATTTGACACAGTCCCACACAAAAGATTAGTAGTCAAATTAACCCGCCTAGGAGCGAGTCCCAGGTTGGTAGCCTGGGTAAAACATTGGCTGAACAACAGGACATAGAAGGTAATTGTAAATGGAGTCCACTCTGAAGAAAGAGGGCTTACTAGTGGGATGCAAGATTCAGTATTGGGTCCAGTCCCTTTTAATGTAGTCTTCAGTGACATTGCAGAAGGACTGGAAGGAAAAGTATGCCTTTTGCAGATGACACAAAGATCTGCAACAGGGTTGATACAACAGGAGGCATGGAAAGGATGAAAAGGACTTGGCAAGGTTGGAGGAATGGTCAGAAGTATGGCAGCTAGATTCAATGCAAAGAAGTGAAAATAATGCACCTGGGAAACAAGAACCCAGGGAAGAATACACAATGGGTGGAGGTAGTAACAACAATAAAAAGGAAAGGGACCTGGGGGTAATCATATCAGATGACCTTAAGGTTAGCAAGCAATGTGAGAAGGCAGTAGGGAGGGCTGGGGGTATACTGGGATGCACAGGGAGGGACATCGACAGCAGAAAACAGGAAGTTGTTATCCCTCTGTACAGACAGTTGGTGAGACCCCATCTGGAGTACTGTGTCCAGTTCTGGAGACCCCATCTCCCAAGGACATAGACAGGATAGAGGCAGTCCAGAGGAGGGCAACTAAAATGGTGCAGGGTCTGCAAGAGAAGCCGTATGAGGAGAGACTAAAGGAGCTTAATATGTATACCCTTGAGGAAAGAAGGGAGAGGGGACATGATAAAAACTTAAGTACCTCAGTGGAATCAACAAAGTCCAAGAGGGTAGCATCTTTCAGAAAGAGACTTGCAAGAAGAAGGGGACACAATTTAAAGATAGGAGGGCGGTTCAGGGGCAATGTGAAGAAGTATTATTTCACAGAGAGGGTAGTGGATGCATGGAACAGCCTTCCTGAGGAGGTTGTGGGGTCTGAAACTGTGGGATAATTCAAGAATGCATGGGACAGACATAAGGCAATTCTTGTGGGGGGTAGGAAGAAATAGGCTGTTGGTTAACTAGGATCTGCGGCCTATCCTGTAGGTAGGGAAATGGGCAGACTAGATGGGCCTAGCGGTCCTTATCTGCCGTCAAAGTCTAGGTTTCTGTGTGCTCAAGTTTTAGAGGGGCATGGATCAGAGACATTGAAAGAATTGTTCCCAACATTATGAAAGATGCAGGGGAAAACCCATTGGTGGTAGTTCACGTTGGAACCAATGATGTAACCAAATTCACTACTCACGATATCAAGAAGTTACATTTCTCTAGTCAGTGCCCTAAAAGTGACCAAATCTGAAATTTGCCTATCTTAAATCCTGCCAGTTCCCCGAGCATCATCAAAAATAGAGGCTAAAATTAAAGAAGTGAATGAGTGGTTAAGGAAGTGGTCATTAAAAAGCAATGTAACTTGTATAACACATTGGGGAAAATGCAGTAATGACTATAGTCTATTCAACTAGGACAGCCTGCATTTGAGCAAAAAGGGAAGCCACTGCCTTGGAAAACACTTTTTGACAATCATGAAGCAACGTTTAAACTAAATGCTAGGTGGCAAAAAGGGAATACCATTGAGGACCCTCCAGTTCCAGATTGTAGAAATAATCTTGTACTCTTTGAGTAATGCAAGAAGTTTGAACACCATAAAACATATGGAATAAGCTGGGAAAATAGTACAAAAAAACTTAGACATAATAGCAATCTCAGAGACCTGGTGGGATGAGGCCTCCACATGGCATAATGCTATTCCAGGATATAATTTGATTTATAAAAATACGACAAATAGGAAAGGAAGGAGGTGTGTGTTTCTATATTAGAAGCACAATACCAATAAGTGAGATCCCTATCCAGTTGGAAGTAAGACTGTAGATAAAGGGTTGCTGTGTACAAATACAGCAATTAAATAAAAAGTTAACATTGTTAAATATATATAGACCACTGAATGCAAATATAAACTATGACACTTCCTCGATAAAACAGATGACAGATCTTACAGAAAAATCAAGATGTTATAATTATGGGGGATCTAAATCTACCAGGAATAGACTGGCAATTTAACAGCAAGTACAAAAACCGAATAGAGATTTCTGGAAATTTTTCTAACCTTGGACTTGATCAGATAGTCATGGAACCCACTAGGGAAAGAAATACAATGGATCTTGTGTTAACCAATATTCCTGAAGTAATTAATAGGATAGAAAATGGAGAACCTTTGGGTACTAGTGACCATAATACAGTTCCTTTTACTATAAATCAGTTCCAGACCATTATTAAACAGAATGCCTTCTGACTTAATTATAATTGGGGAAATTATAATAAAATAAAAGAAGCCTTGGGTGCCTACAACTGAAGCTTGTTATTCTCTGGTTTACAGACCAATGAATCTTGGCTGATATTAAAGGATATCATTTTTGAGCTGGAACAACCATATATCCCTATTAAAAAAAAAAAAAAAAAAAAAAAAAAAAAATGCAATCATGAGGGGAAAAAACCTGTCTGGCTAACACCAACTATACAAACTCAAATAAAAACAAAGGAGAAGGTGTATAGGAAACTTAAACATGATCCAAATGTTACAAATCAATTGAGATATAGGGACGAAGTCAAAATGACCAAATACCGCGTCAAAAAAGAGAAAACATATAGAATAGAAGTTATCCACTTCAGAGGAAACATTAAAGCGCTTTATGCATACATTAACAATAATAAAAACAGTAATTCTGCTATTACCATTTCAAACAATGGAAAAGAAATTACCAACAGGCTAGAAATTGGGAACACTTTTAATGAATAATTTGGGTCTGTATTTACCAAAAAAGGTACCTCCAGTAAAACTGTTTACCCATGCATAAGTGAGTATGAAGTAATTACCATTGAGGAAATAAAAGATGCAGTACAATCCTTGAAGGACAATTCAGCACCAGGCCCTGCTAATATTAATACATTCTTCATAAAACATACTCTGGAAGAACTCCTGAGCCCACTAAGCATAATAATCAATAAATCTTATAAAAACAGTGAGGTACCCAAAGATTGGCAGAGTGCAATAGTGATTCCTATACATAACAAGCATTTGTCAATGCCGAATGTTTGCTTGCTGGCATTGGCAGTGGTAGTGTAGAAGTTACAGAGCTGTGTAATAGGAATGGCAGTGAAGCAGGGCTCGAAATAACCAGCTGTCCACCCATCCCGGACAGCTGGTTTCCAACTGGGACAGCCATTTTTTGAAGTTCGCCTGTCCTGGGGACAGGCGGTTTACATTGCAGCCCGGAGTATTGAGCTGGCACTAGGACCCAGCGCGGAAGCGGAGGTTTCGAGACGGCGTCGACATCATGGCGCCTAGCTCTCGACCCGAAAAGATGCAGCTCCACTCGCCCATTCCCACTGACTGAGGGTCAAGTGACTGCAGCTACTCAGCGCCAGCTGACCCGCAGCGAGCCGGAAAACTGACTACGCCGATCAAGGCCTCCTCACTCCTCACCAGTCTGGCCACAGGTGAGGAGCTTAGAGTGAGGAGAGCGTGAGCGAGCGAGTGGGGGAAAAAAAATCAGAAATTTAACAGCCCTTCTCAGGGCTCTAGCATTTAGGGGCTGCTGGTACTTGGAGGAGGAGAGGGAAGGGATTTATTTAGAAAGTGGGGGAAAAAAAAAAAAAGACTTCTGTAAATTCTCAACAGCCCTTCTCAGGGCTCTAGCATTTGGGGGCTCAGTTTGTGTGCATCAGTCCTGCTGGTACTTGGAGGAGGAGAGGGGAGGTGAACAAGGGATTTATTTAGTGTAAGTCAAGTCTCAAAGCAGTCAGACACTGTACCTGTAGTACACCTAAAACTCTCTCAAAGCCAAAAGACACCTTGTGATCTGCAAGTCTCATCATCTCTGACTCTGAATAAAAAATATATCTTGAGTGTGCAGAGAGGTGAAGGCAAGGCTCTATTAAAGCTATTGTTCACTGCCTGTGTAAAGCCCTCCAGAGCTTGAACCTTGAAGACAGATACTGACAGACTTACTGTACTACTACTAGTACTACTACTAATTTAAACTAGCCCTGTCAGCCTGATGTTGTGCTCTGCCACTGGACTAACTGAATAAAAGTAAAATTGAGTGACACTGTGACAACTTCAAGAAGGCACTGTCAAGGGAGAGGAGGATTAAGTTACAAAACAGGTTGACAGCAGGATACCCCTCAGGTTTTAGTTGTGAAATCTGAGCGGAGAAAATATAAATATTAAACTCCTTTGTCAGGGGTTTTACAGGAAAAAACTAAACAGACTGTTCCGCCTTCGAATATCGCTGACCACTTCCTTAGTGTCCACCAGAGTACTTTCCATACTAAGTTAATTTATAAATAGTAACAAAGGGAAAAAATATAACATTAAGATGGCTAAAATTACAGGAAGCCTTGATTTCAAGAAGAGAGGAGAAGCTGGTTCTTCCATGTACTGCTTCTCCATTACTGATAGACTCAGTAGCACCAACTACTCACCCCACCATTGTACACAGATGTGACAACTTGTAGTGCCAGTGCTGATATGCCAGCAACTCTGACTACTGTTGAAAGTGGTGGAGTCCGGGGCAAAAAGAAAAGGGAGTTCAGGAGACCTGGAAGAAAAATAGAGGAGTGGCTACTATATGAGCCTGATGTGGGCATGACCTGCTCATACTGCAAAAATACTTAAGGAGACAAACACTTTCATGAGTGGCTGTAAGAGCATGAGACTTGAAAATGTCGAGCTCATGAACTCTCCAAACCTCATAAATTAGCCAATGAAAAAAATGCTGTATAACACAGACCCTTCCAACTTAGCAATAGAGCGAGGAATAATACAAATGGAAAAAAATGAAGCGACACAAGTGGAACATTTGTTTTAGAACAACTCTTTATTTGATTAATTCAGAGCAGCCCATTCACAGATTTCCCTGGCATCTTAGAATTACAACATGTAAATGGTGCAAATGTGAGTCTGTTATAGAAGTGACAAACAGGCAGCAACGTTCACACATTTATTTCAGAATCAATAAGGATAAAAGATGCAAAACTGGTTAACAGTAACACTTTCATCTCTGTCCTATGTGACTCGAAAGCACTGATGCCTCAGTAATAGAAGAGGAGGCAGTCTATATTAGGACAATGGAAAATTTCAGTCCAGTTAACAAATTTGTTTCCCTTCAGCCAGTCTGTATTCCAAATGGTGAAAGCATTTATAACTCAATAGGTGATGCCTTAGAATTCACCTTGGACTGGAAAGAAAAATTGTTGCTTTTGGATCTGATGGGGCACCGTCATGTTGGAGTAAAGTGACTGAGGGTGTTTGGCAGGATTTTGAAAGATGTACCTCATTTGTTAGAGGATTCAGTGCAGTGCCCACAAGTTGGAGCTAGCTATAAAGCAATCAGCAACATCTATTCCATACATGAAAACAGATGAAGTCTTAATGGATATCTATAAAATATACCATAAGTCTCCCAAAAACTGGGCGGTCTCAAAGATTAGCCAGTAATATGAGGTACACCATTCACAAACCAGTTAACGTGTCAGGGACCCGATTGGGTTGCACACAGAGAAAGGGCTCTGTCTGTTATTCTGTCCAGCTACAAGGCCTTAGTTGTACATTTACAGCACATTGCTTCCTCACCAGGAGCAAACAAAAGATCAGGCCAGTGGGTTGTTCAAAACAATAAGTACTGTGAGTTGTCCTCTTTTTCTCAGTTTGTGGCTGAATACCTTTCTGTCATGATGGCCTTCAGTCTAACTCTACAGAGAGACAGCTCAACAGTAGAAACAATAAGTCAGCAAGGTTGAAAGCTTACGGTGCTCTGGCTGAGAACTACCCTGCACAGGATAAACTTGACAAAGTCTGTAATGAATTGCTGTTGCTCCTGACTCCTGACACAGCTGGCAGTGACACTAGAACAAGTCGACAGCTGACAGGCTCAGCCACTACTCAGGTTCAGTTCCATGGATCTGACATCTTCCTTAACTTAGAAAGGGATATTCTATAGATAGAACCAAACAGGCAGTGTTGAGTGATGTTACAAGCCTTCTTTCATCTACAATTGAAAGTATTAACTCACGATTTTCAATTTTAAAACAAAGCCCTACGGTCATTCAGTATATTTAACCCATTACAGTTACCAGATAGTGACCATGACCAACTAGCCTTTTATGGCAATGAGGAAGTCAGAACCCTCACAGAGCACTACAGTGACCTACTGAAGAAACACAATAATAATATAAACTTGATTGAGCGCAATGGTTAGAGCTTAAACCACTTATGAAAAATCACTGAATGAGCTGTCTCCGAAATTTCACTATTTGGATTTCTGGCAAAAAATTCTCCATAATGATGCACATGAACAGCGATTCCCTGATATTCTGGTCTTAGTCACAATAGCTCTACTGATCCCAACCCAAACTGCAGTAGTTGAGAGAGGATTCAGCTTGATGGGCAGAGTGAAGTCTGACTGGTGGTCCTGTCTGTCTCCTATGACTACATCTGAACTAATGTGTGTCAAGCTGTCAGATGCTAGCATTGCTACATTTGACCTGCAGGATGCCATAACATTATGGTTCAAATCTGAAAACCAAAAGAGAAGACCTCATGTGAGACCATATGGCTGCAGACTTGATTCAAGTTCTGATTCAGAAATAGACTAGACTCAATCAGTGTTTTACCTTGAAAAATAACCCCCCAAAAAGCAACAGTTTTCGCTCTTTCCACTTTACAGTCCATTTTATGTTTTTAAGTTTAAAATTCACCTCACAAAAATGTGGACAGGTAAAACTTTGTCCGGACAGGCAACATTTACATTCCACCTGTCCCTCTGACAGGCATCTCAAAAAAATTATTTCTAGCCCTGCAGTGAAGTATTGAACTGAAACCATCCCCACCACCACCCTGCAGAGAGTGACAGGCATTGGGGTGTGCCTTTGGGTCGTCAGGCATACGGCCACGCCATTTCACCACACCCTACCCTGCAGACACTGACAAGTGTCGTGGTGTGCCTTGAGGTCTTTGGCCCTTATGCTCACCCCATTCCATCAGCAAATATGGTGAGATGGGTGCTGTATAGGAGAATGGGGGGGAACTTTGGGGCAGAAGAGTCCAAGGCACACCTCAGTGCCTCTCACTGGCTGTAGGGTGTGGAATGGTATGAGCATTACAGGCGAGAATCCCAAGTCACACCCCGATGCCTGTCAATCTCTACAGGGTGGGGCGTTAGGTTTCCGAACATAATGTCTCGGGCGTTCATTGGCATTTTCACTCCAAATTTTTGTGACCCCCACCTTATGAACAGTGGCAATATCAGTTCGTTAGCCGAAAGCTGATTTTTGCACAGCAACTATGCCATTTGGCACCACAGGTGCAAAAACACATTTCAAACAGGATGTGAAAAATGTACTGTTCATGGGGAGGTGGAAAAATGGCAATGTTGAAAATCTGCAGTGAAAATATTTAAAAACAAACAAAACCCCCAAAAAAAAAAAAAAAAAAAAAACTGAAGTCAGTAGTGTGTAAAACTGGGCAACATACGCCCATAATGCAATTAGTTGGGGATGTTTTACAGCAGATTGTCAACCAGGCATTTTGGAACCTCCGCTCATGAACAGTGTCACTGTGATTTTCTTAATCTGTCCCGAACTGTGATTTCCCACAGCGACCACGCATTTCTGCGCTGGAAGTGCAAAAACACATTTTGGCCATGGTGTGAAAAATGACGGCTGTACTGTTCATAAGGAAGTGTGGAAGAATGCCAGTGGTGAAAATCTGGACTGAAAATATTAGAAATCCATGACCTTACGAGGGTGCGTGGAAACTGCACAATGGTCGCTCGTAACAGTCATTTTATGGACCTTTTTCACCAAATTTTTAACATAACCATTGTAACACCTCTGCTCATGAACAGTGTCACTGTGATTTTCTTAATCTGTCCCGAACATTGATTTCGCACACCGACTATGCCATTGTGCGTTACATGCGTGGAAACACATTTGGGTGAAATGTGAAAAATGACAGCTGTATTGCTCATAAGGAGGTGTGGTAAAATGGCAATGTTGAAAATCTGGAGTGAAAATATTGAAAATTTGCGAACTTACGAGCGTGCATAGGAACAGCGCAACGCATGCTCGTAACACAGTCAATTTATGGAGTATCGTCACCAAATTTTCAACATAGGCATTTTTGGACCTCTGCTCATGAACAGTGCCACTGTCACTTTCTTAATCTGTGCGGAACACTGATTTCCCACACCGACCGCGCTATTCCGCGCCGGAAGTGCGGCGCATTTCATCAGGGTTTGAAAAATGACAGCTGTACTGTTCACAAGGAGGTCTGAAAAATGCCAATGTTGAAAATCTGGGTGAAAATATTGCAAATTCGCCAAAGTTACGGTGATGCATAGCAACTGCGTAGCATGCCCTTGTAAAAGTCATTTTTGGTTTTTCTCCTGGAATTTCTAACATAGGCTTTTTGAGAGCCCACCTCATGAACACTGGCACTGTCGTGTCGTTAATCGGTCCTGAAAGGTGATTCCGCGCAGTGACTGCAAAATCACCTTTTGGGGCCGATTAACGCCATGACAGTGACAGAATTCATGAGGAGGGGTCCCAAAAAGCATATGTTGAGAATTTGGTGTCAAAATTCCAAAAAATGCCTGAGATATGCATCAAAGTTGAAAAAACCCTATTTATTACATTATACAGCTTACCGGCATTTCCTCAGTTCGCGGTCGGCTTTGAAGAGTGCAGACGTGTTCCCGGTCCACCGAAGATCATCGTACCAGACTCCAGAGGTGAGTATGGGGTGAGGGGTGTGTGGGGAGGCAGGGTGCGCAGTGGGTGGGTGCGAGTTGTGGGAGAGGGGCCAGGGAGACTGCCGGGGAACCGTTTCCTTCGTTACAGGTGTGTATATATTAAAAAAAAAAAAAAAAAAAAGACATCGCAGGAACGTTTTTTATTTACAGGGCAATGTGGCACTCTGGGGTGGGCTCCCAGTGTTCCAACTGAGTCTTTTTTTGGGGGACGCTGTAGCCGACGGGGGATTGGGCACCCTTGTCAGTACACAACAAGGTGGGGGTACATTATGCCAGCGGGGATTGGGAACCCTGTCGGCAGGCAAGAAAATGGGGGGCCATTACATACTGCTGACGGGAAGCGGGCTCCCCTGTCGGCAACTTACATCTGGGGCACTGCAGCCGACAGGGATTGGGGCCCCCATTGGCAAACAGTCATGTTGAGGGGCACAAGCTGCCAAGGGAATTGGGCACCCCTCGGCAGGGGAGGGGTTATATTGTTGAACATGACGGGCAGCCGCTCATGTTCACAAACAATATCAGGCTGCAAGGTCCCGTCTGCAATGACGGGTCACTCCCTCATTGCAGCAAATGGCTGACACTACAATGATGAGGTGGACCCTGACTGCAGCGACTATTTTTTTCACAAGTTGGTGGCAAGGTTCCAAACCATTGTCACCAGCTGTGTCCCCCATTATTGGTGGACATCACACACGCCCCAAAATGCCATGCCGGTATTGCGCTTAACAGTGCCGCACCTCCAGAACCTGCTTCGGCACCAAGCTGCCGCAATATGTTTCTTGCGCTATGCGCAAGCAAACATAAAAAAGGGAATAAAAATAATACGGCAAACTATCGCCCATAAGTCTCACGTCAATAATGTGTAAAATCATGGAAAGAATACTAAAACAAAAAATTGATTATGAAATCGATGGTAAGTGATTGACAGATGAGACCCAACATTGTTTTAGAAGGGGAAAGTCGTATACCACAAATCTGGTGATCTTCTATGAAAGCATTAGTGACAGCTTAGACAAAAATTGTCCAGTGGATATCATCTATGTAGACTTTATCGAAAGCTTTTTTAAAGTATCTCATAACTTGCTAATTAGAAAACTGATCAAGATGGTAATCAATAGCTACACCATCAGGTGGGTTGAGGGTTGGTTTAATAACAGGCTGCAAAATGTTAGAATAGTGGACACTACCTGCGGTGATATCCCAGTAACCAGTGGTGTTCTACAGGGATCTGTATTGGGCCCTTTACTTTTCAGTTTATTTATAGGGGACTTGCACCTGGGTGTGTACAGTCAGATAAGTAAATTCGCTGACAATACCAAAGTATCATAGGAGGTAGATAGCAATCTGAAAATCAATATACTTTAAGCAGACCTCCAAATCATCGAAGCTTGGGCACAGGAAAAATATGACCTTTAATGCCGAAAAGTGCTCAGTGATACATTTAGGGAACATAAATCCAAACTCTGTTTACATCTTGTGTAATTCTAGTATCAAAATAGTACATGTAGAAAGAGACTTGTTTGTCATTGTAAATTAGAAACTTAACTGGAGTACTCAATGCAATAAAGTCACCCAAGTGGGCAATTGTATATCTGCCATTAAAAAATCATTTATAACACAGAAGAAATGCATTACAAAACTATACAAGTCTTATAGTTGTCCTCAAACTGACTGTGCAGTTTCCTTCTGGGCTCCATACCTAGAACAAGACAAAAAGATGGTAGAGAGTCTACAGAGGGCAGTAACAAAATTAATACCAGAAGTAAGAAGTTTGTCCTATCAAGAAAGGGTGTCATTCCTAGGATTATATGATCTACAAAAGAGACGGGATAGAGGGGATCTTCTATTACTATTTAATATTTTAAAAAACGAGGATCTTAAGAACGTCTGTAATTTAAAATTCACAGATAAAATGCATGAGTTACGCTGTAACAGGCAACTTCAAATTCCAAGGGCATTTACAAACAAAAGAAAATATTATTTCTAGGGACATGGATATGTTGTTCATCCACACTCATTGGCAGTAACCTTGCCGCTTTAAATCTTGCCGGAAGGTCTTCAAGCTTGCTCCTCCCACCCACCCGGGTGGTATAACTCTCGGCTCCGCCCCGTGACGCCAGATCTTCCTTACGCTTGGAAGCTCAGGTTCCTCCTTAACGCTCTCGTTTGTGACTGGTTCCTATTTCTCCGTTTGGATTTAAAATAATATTTTGCAAAAGACTTCATCTTCGATCCCGCGCCGCGATGGATAAATCGACTCGGATTTCGGAGATGCCCATGCGGGCAGAAGATGTCTCGACGGATCCACACTCCACGCGGTGTTCACTGCTTAGGCCTTGAGCACGACCCGCAGGCTTGCGACCTGTGCTCATCTTTCTCGCCTACGCCCTCGAAGACCGTGCTGCCCGATTGCAACTGGGCCGCCCCGAGAAGCGCTCCCTCCGGTGAAGTCCAAGGAGGCCCGGTTACGTGTCCGCGGCGCTGGTTTCGGCGGATCAGCTCGAAGCGGATGGTCGCCTCGAAGAGGAGGCGGCGCTGGTCAGACTTCCTCGCCGCCGCATTTATCCCGCTCTCTCTGGGTTCTTCCTACACGGCTTCCTTTAAGGAGCTTTGTCTGTCCCTCTCCACTAAAGGAGAAGGGCCTGCGTCTGCTGGACCTTTTTCTCGGTCCAAAAAGAGGGACAAGGGTAAGTCCCTCCGTCGACGCTCTTGGGAGCGGGAAAGGTCCCTCTCCCCGGGCCGTCGACCGTCGGCTTCGGTCGACCGCTCGGCTTCGGCCACTGGCCTCACGGTGTCCCCGTCAGGTCAGTTGACCGAGACTCCCACTGATGAAGTCGAGATTTTTCTCGACCCATTGGACGGGCTGTCGCCTTTAGCAGCCGAGATTCCCCTCTCCCCGGTTCCCCCGGGAGGAGTTGAGGATCCCGTGGGCTCGCCTGTGCCTCCGGTTCCGGAGCCCTCGGATGGACCTTCCGAGCCGAAGGGTGTCGGTTCCGGCCGACACCTCCTCGCACCGACCCCGGAAATTCCGGGACTCTCGGTCTCGGTCTGGACCTCTTAGCGGTCCAGCCGTTCCCACCGTCATAAGCGGTCGGTCCCGGCACGCGGTAGCGGCGTCGCCGCTGCTCGTCCTCCTCCTCGGATGAGGAGGCTTCAGCGTAAGTACGTCGGACGAGTACGAGGACCTTATGTTGCAACAGCTCCTCCTGGCCGGGAATAAGCCGACTCGCGCCTTCCCGCCATTAATGGACTGTCACGGAGCGGCCGACACAACCCCTCGACTTGCCGAGGCCTACACCCAGGCGGTTGTTGGCAAAACCAGCTGCTCCACCGATTGCGGTGGAACCTCCGCCTCCACAGCCACCAATTGGGGCTCCGACCAAGGATTCTCGGTCGGCTAAGGGTTTACCCCATCGGCTGTCAGTTACCCTCACTCCCGACCGACCTCGGCAGGTGAAGGGTGGCTCAGGCCAGAGGCAGCTCTTGAGGACTCTTCAGTCGAAGATGATTCCTCCTTCTTCTCAGCGACTGGACTTGGAGTCTTCAGGAGGTCAGCCAATGGACGATAGCCCGTCGTCCTTCCTAGGACTGCTCGGCTCATCTCGGAGTCTACGGGATGGAGCTCGAACCCGTTCCAAGCGGGCCAGGTATCCCCTCACGGAGATTCTGGACCGAGGGGATTCTCCGACGGAGGCCTTTCCGGTGGCGAGGCCATAGTGGGTCCAGCACTGGAACTTTGGCAGCGCCTGCTTCCTGCCCTGCGCCTTGGCCAGGATGGCCAGGAAGTATCACGGTCCCCACGGTTCCTTGTCGGTTTGAACACCCTCTGCTGAGGGTTGGTTACCGACAGCGGTTTTCGGGCGCCCGGAGCGCCAGGGATGTGGACAAACCTCCTGACAAGGAGTCCAAAAGTGGACTATGTCGGGCGAAAAGTCTCGCTCGTCCTCTCTCGGCCTTCGTCAGGCCAGTTCGGCCGTCCTCATGGCACATTTTTCTCATCCCTGTTGGGCTCCCTGGATGAGGTCATCCCTCATCTTCCCGCCGATCTGCAGACTACGGTTAAGCAGGTGCGGGACCAGGGCAGGGCAGTGGCCAAACAGCAGCTCCAGACTGCTTTGGATGTAGGGGACTCATGTGCCAGATCGGTGGCGGCCGCAGTGGCTATGCGTCGGCGGGCTTGGCTGAGGATATCCACCTTTACTTCGGATACCCAGCACAAGTTGGCGGATGTTCCCTTTTTGGGGACTGACCTCTTCGGCCCTGGGGTGGAAGGTCACCTGCAGAGGATCGAGAAGTCCAATGCCACCTTGGACTCGGTCTCTTCCGCTCAGAAGGACAAAGGCCGCAAACCACAGCCTAAGCCCTTTCGTCCTTCTGTGCCCCCGGCGCGCCCGGCCCAGCAACGTCAGGGCCAGCAGGCTCGACCTTGGCATCCCAAACCCAAACGCGGCTTCCTCTAACAGGAGGCAGGGAGAAGGGCCCAGGAGGTCCTCGGCGGTCCCTCCTCCAAGCCTGCCCAGTGACGGGCTGGGGTGTCGCCCCATCCCGTGCCTTACCCCCTGGGTCCCCGTGGAGGACGGCTCGGCACTTCCGTTCCGCCTGGTCCGCTGTTACCACGGACAGGTGGGTCTTGGAGGTGGTGGAAGAGCCTGCCTCTGGAATTGAGCAGGCACCACCCTTCAGGCCGTGGCCCTCGGAGCAGGATCCCAGCCTCACTGGCGGCTCGTCGACCGACATCACTCTCCTCCTCAGAAGGAGGTGGTAAGAAGGTGGTGGACCCTCCTTCAGACCCAGGGTTTGTGTCCAGGTACTTCCTGGTTCGAACCAGACGGGGCTGGCGCCCCATTCTCGACCTACACGACCTAAACAAGTTCCTAAGGTCTCAACCTTCAGGATGGTCACTCTGGCTCAGATACCATCCTTGGAAGCGGCGCGTGGTTCCTGCTTCTGGACTTGCAGGACGCGTTTTCACGCCCCTATCCGTCCGTCTCACCCAGAGATTCCCGCTTCCGGCGGAAGGATCTCTCTTCGATTCAAGCCATGCCCTTGACTTGTCTCCAGCTCCCAGGGTCTTCACCAAATGCATGGCAGTGGTGACAGCATTCCTCTGGCGCCGAGGGGTCCGGTGTACCCTACCTGGACGACTGGCTGATAGCAGCTCCTCCAGGAAGAGGCGGGTGGTCCAGAGATCTGGCCCTCCAGGTCTGCTCTCAACTGGGCCTCCTTGTCAGCGAGGCCAAGTCAGACTCGAGGCGGAAGCAAGGTGATTTTATTCATCGGGCGCGGCTCGACTCTCTTCGAGCCAGAGCCGGCTCCGGCGGACAGGGCGGGGTTCTTTCCTCCTTTGCCCGATCATTTCTGGTTGAGCAATGCGTCCTGCCGGGACTTCCTCGCCTCCTGGGTCTCATGGCGGCCTGTACCAGCGTGGTCCGTTGGGCCGCTGGAACATCGTCCCCTTCAGTGGGGACTGGCCAGCCAGTGGTCGCGCTGCGATCCCTTGGACCAGCTTGTGTCGGTGACACAGGGATGTGGAATGCTCTCCAGTGGTGGACGTTCCAGATCAATTGCAGGAGGGCATCCCGTTCGTCGCCCGGGCGACGGTCTCTCTGTCGACCGATGCCTCTCTGATGGGTTGGGGTGCCCATCTGGGGAACACCGGGCTCATGGCCTCCTGGTCCCCGTGGAGTCCCGATGCCACATCAACCTGCTGGAGCTCGAGGCGGTCCGCCTAGCTCTCACCGCCTTTGCTCCGTTCCTCCGGGGGTCAAGTGGTCCGAGTCCAGACGGACAATACCACGACCATGTACTATCTAAACCGCCAGGGCGGGACGCGCTCCATGCTTCTATGCAAGGAAGCTCTCCGCATTTGGTCACTCGTACGCAGCCTGGAGGCGGATCTCCTAGCCATTCACGTGGCAGGAGCCTCCAACACCCTGGCCGATGCCCTAAGCCGGATGGGGCTGCATCCCACGAGTGGTCTCTCCTGCCGGAGGTAGTACAGCATCTGTTCTCCTTTGGGGCACACCTCAGGTGGACCTGTTTGCCTCCACGGAGAGCAGGCTGAGTCTGTTCCATGCCCGCCCCTCAGCAGGGCTCGCTGCAGGGGGATGCCTTCTCGAGGCAATGGACCCCGGGCCTTTTTTACGCCTTTCCCCCATTTCCCTTGATCCACAAGGTGCTTCTCAAGGCGAGGAGGGACAAGGCGCAGGTGATTCTGATAGCCCCAGACTGGCCTCGCCAGTTCTGGTACCCAGATCTCCTCAGTCTCAGCTCCAGGACTCCGGCAGCTTCCAGCTCGCCGGACCTGCTCTCAGTCAATCAGGGAAGGTGTTCCATCGGACCTTCAATCCCTGCACCTGACGGCCTGGTTCCTGAGCGGCTAGAGTTCCAGGCCTTGGGTCTTTCCGACGAGGTCCTCAATGTAGTTGAGGCGTCCCGTAAGGAGTCGACCAGAAAATGCTATGCCTTCAAATGGAAAAGGTTTTCCATTTGGTGTCAGGGCAAGGGCTTGGACCCTTCCTCGTGTTCCTTGGCAAGCATCTTGGACTATTTATGGTCCCTTTCTAGTCAAGGGCTTAGGTCGACGACCCTAAGGGTGCACCTGGCAGCCATCTCTGCTTACCGGGCGCGGGCCGGGAAGCAGTCGGTGGCGGAGGAGAAGGTGGTCTGGCGCTTTTTCAAAGGCCTTGATCACATTTCCCCTCCAGTGCGGGAACCCCCACCTCCGTGGGATCTACTGCTGGTACTGGCAAAGCTCATGGGCAAGCCATTCGAACCTATGCACAGGTGTGCTCTCTCTCACCTGTCGTGGAAGACCGCCTTCTTGGTGGCTATCACGTCAGCCAGAAGGATGGGAGAGCTCCAGGCGCTTTCCATCGAGTCTCCTTACCTGGTCTTCCACAGGGACAAGGTTGTCCTGCGCCCCCACCCGAAATTCCTTCCGAAGGTGGTGTCGGAGTTTCACCTTAACCAGGTGTTGACTCTGCCGGTGTTCTACCCCAATCACACCTCGGAGGCCGAATATAGGCTCCATACTCTGGATCCTAGAAGGGCGCTCGCTTATTATAAGGAGCGCACGGCTGAAATTCGGGGAGAGGTTCGCCAGCTGTTTGTCACCTACGCTGAAGCCGCATCTGGCAGACCTGCAGCCAAGCGGACGATAAGCAGGTGGGTAACCTCCTGCATAGATCTCTGCTATAAGTTAGCGGGCATGGAGCCTCCCAGAGGGATAAGAGCTCATTCTACCCGCCATACTGCTGCAACGGTGGCTGCTTCCAGGGACGTCCCTATCCAGGAAATCTGCAGGGCTGCTACCTGGAAGTCAGCAAACACCTTCATTACCCACTACCACATCGACCTTGAGTCACATGGGATGCTGGTTTTGGGACCTCGGTTCTCCAGTCTCTCTTTCCCAAGTAAGTATATGGAGGTGTCGTCTTGCCTCCCTCCTCCCGGAGAACTGCTAGGAGTCTGCCAATGAGTGTGGATGAACAACATATCCATGTCCCTAGAAATACAGGTTACTCACCTGTAACAGGAGTTCTAGGAATGGTATATGTTGTTCATCCACCATTCTCCGACTCCCGGCCCGACGCACAACCTGAGCTTCCAGCGGGCCAGATCTGGCGTCATGGGGCGGAGCCGAGAGTTATACCACCCGGGTGGGTGGGAGGAGCAAGCTTGAAGACCTTCCGGCAAGATTTAAAGCGGCAAGGATACTGCCAATGAGTGTGGATGAACAACATATACCATTCCTAGAACTCCTGTTACAGGTGAGTAACCTGTATTTCACTCTTAGGTCGGTGGAACTATGGAATTCCTTACCTCAACATATAGTGGAGCAGTCATCATGTAAACAATTTAAAACTGATTTGGATAAATTCTTTCTAGGGAGCACTTTGTAGATATCCCCCACTGTTGTGGGGAAAGTGGTCTCAATGGGCCTAGTGCCTTCTTCCACTTTTTCAAACCAAGTAATACCGAGTAATCAATGACAGAGAGATATGCACATAAAGTGCCTTGAATGATGCCAACGGCTGAAATTGTGGGAGCCAATTTCCTTGCTATATATTCTTAGCTGGACATGACATGAAAGGATAAATCAATATTCTAGAAATGCTTCCATAAATTTAACAATGTGCCAGTAAACAGCTTTGAACTCTTTTTCGAGTGCATTAGAAAAATGGGAATTTGAAACACCAGGGGACAACCTTAAATAGAATGTTGAAAATCTCACTAGCAGCCCTTTTATCTCTCACTTAGCAAGTGATCTAGTCAGTGAGCCCCCTCTCCCCACATCTCCAGTGTCACTTGCTGTGCATTTAAAATAAATAAATAAAAACAACCCCATTATTGTTTTATGTCAGCATACTGTAGTCCACATTCATATTGCTGTCTGATCATGATCCTAACCACTGCCCTGCTACTCAAACTGCTGCAGTTGAAACCTGCGCTTGTCCCATTTTCCATTGCTCACTATTTTTTGAAGTAACAAAAGTAAGCATCTTGCTAGAAAAGTCCATACATGTAGGCGCTGTTGCGTGCCCCTGGCCCCCTAACCTTGGGCAGCCCAGCAGGACCTCTTGTTTGCAGAGAGGATCCTCCTATTCGGGAACTTGTGAGCAGAAGTAAGGGTTCAGGAAGACTTCCTAACCTTCCTTTTCCTAGTAGGAGGGTGGATTCTGTAGTTTTGAGTTCCCTTGACTCTGCACTACTTTCAGTATTTGAATCCCACCATGGCCACGGGCTACATCTTGCCTAGGTAGTTTTATGCGATAGCCGAGCAGATTCTGCCTTTTCTGGCACACAGTCTTTTCAAAACCCTTCTCTTTAAACGTTAAATCACACAACCAGACCCCAGGCAGAGTTGATAAGAAAATCATAAAAGTTTACTTAACATAAAATCAATACAGAAAAGTCTACAGTTTGGAAGAACTTTGAAATGCAGACAGTAACAAAAGTAAAACTGGATGGTTTACAGAAAACACTAGATACTGTATTCTAAACTATACCTTGTTTTGATGTTAAAATTCAGACAAGATTTCAAATATCCTGGTAGAGATGACAGTTCATTAGGCAACAGAATTTTGTAGCAAGTCCTTGATCCAAGTCTCTGGATGTCCTTTTAAAAAAAAAAAAAAAAAAAGTCTTCAGATGTTGCATTGGTGCAAAGTCTTGGTTTCCAAAATTCTGACTTAAAAATCCAAATTTTCTGTTCAGTATGTGGCAATTCAAACTTTCCACACACTCAGGACTGGGTTTTGAGAATTTACCAGGCCTACACATATACTTTCTGGTGTAAAAAGTATAAGCCAGTTGGACAGACTGTACTGCCTTCCATTTTGAACACTATTCAACTGCTCTGCATTCAAAGTGTCTGATATACTTGAGGGTCATGTTAGGACACACCCACCTTAGTTTTTCCTCTGGAGTGGGGTTAATGATTCCAGGACAATACAGATATGAGGGTGCAACAGTTCACCTTTCCCAGTAGGTGTCACTGTGGTTCCATGTCAATCCCAGTGACATCTGGTCCTTGCATTTGGCTTAACCTCTGAGCCCCTAGGTCATTACATTACCCCTTCCCTGTCATGGCAAGTCACAGTGGGATGTTTTATGCTTTCCTGGGGCCATATACCTGTCTCCCTTATCTTGAAATATAACAGGTCCACACTAGCCTTTATAGAAATACCAGTTATTCTGTAGTTACCTGTTAAAGAGACAGTGTCCTAATTCTAAAGTACATTACATCATATACAACATGAACCCACATAAATGGATATTGGTCTATCATGCAACAGGAACCATCACTGCCAGTCTCATTTCAGCTTTCTCCTCCATTCTGATCACACTGTCCCAGTGGTAGTGTAGGGGGAGGGGTTGCAACACTAGACCTCAGACTGTTGTATTATTACTACTCACACCTTCCTGGTGGTAGAGGAGGGGGTTCAAGACAACAGACCTCTTCCTTTAATCACTGTACTTTATTACCTCTATGGTACTGGTGGTGGGGCAGCAGCACTGTTAAGATAGTACAAAACAAAAGTGCCTGGTAAAAAAACAGCCTTACCAAAACAGCAGTGCCCTCTACTAGCAAGTGTACCACTAGAGGTACTACTTTACAAGGAAACAAATTTCTAGCTTTTTATTAATACATTTTTTTTTTTTTTTTAAATAAGCACAATTATACACTGCAGTGTGGGCGGTAAGGCTGTACACACCCTTACAGGAGCACCACTGGGCAGGTAGTTATAGCCCATTACCACCCAACTTGTGTATTATTGCTTAAATAAGACACGATGAGTCCATTTCAGTGGTGGCTCTGAAAACATGTATTTAATATTCCAAATAATTCAAGTTCAGTGTATTTTCACCACATATAAAACTTGTAATAACCTGGGCTACCATTGGAACAGGTGCCATGTTTCAACCATGAGAATGAGAGGAACATCATCCAAGATGATGTGAATTGTGCATGAGTACTCCTCTGCAATTAGAGTAACCATACGTACGGCATGCTATTTAGCGACTTATATATCCCATTCATGAATATCTGCATAATGAGTAATCAATGCAAGTACAACTGTGCCATACAGTTGCTATAACAGCTGAGGATCCATTCACATCATCATGCACAATGTTCTCTATCATTTTATGGCTGAAGCATGGATCCAGTCTTAAATGGAGCCCAAGTTTGTTTACAGTTTTAATATATGGCAAAAGTACATTATATGAGCTTTTGAAGGCTGACTGTGTATAATTCATGAGGGTGGGTAGTAAGAAAGCACTTCAGAATGTGTATATCTGTCTGTAGAAGTGCTGGCTCCACAGAGACCAGAGTTGTTGCAGTTGGAAGTACTGTTTCTGCTTTCTGCAGTCAGAAGTGGCAATGAATTTCTTGTAGTATGAATGTTTATCTGCAGGAGTAGCATTATATTTTCAGTTTATTGACTTTCTGAAAAAACAAAGGAAATTCTTTGCAAACTAACTATATTGATGCACTAATTAGGGTTCAACATAATGCCACAAAAGTAAGGAAATGCGTCATTCGGATTCCCAACCCACACTCCCCACCCAACCAGCAGCAAAAGAATCAGACCACACAAGCAATTACAGGCAGTCGTCATCAAGTAAGACAAACTACATACAGATGTTTCCAGATGGCACAAATTCAGTTGCACTGTTGTGCAACCTTAGAAACATAGAAACATAGACTTTGATGGCAGATAAGGACCGCATGGCCCACCTAGTCTGCCCATTTCCCTACCTAGAGGATAAGCTGCAGATCCTGTTTAACCAACAGTCTATTTATTCCTACCGCCCACAAAAATTGCCTTATGTCTGTCCCAAGCATTCTTGAATTCTCCTACAGTTTTAGACCCCACAACCTCCTTAGGAAGGCTGTTCCATGCATCCACCACCCTCTCTCTGAAAAAATACTTCCTCATATTGCCCCTGAGCTGTCCTTCCTCTCTCTTTAAATTGTGTCCCCTTGTTCTTGCACATCTTTTTCTGAAAGATGCTACCCTCTTAGACTTTGTTGATTCCACTGAGGTACTTAAATGTTTCTATCATGTCCCCCCTCTCCCTCCTTTCCTCAAGGGTATACATATTAAGCTCCTTTAACCTCTCCTCATATGGCTTCTCTTGCAGACCCTGCACCATTTTAGTTGCCCTCCTTTGAACTGCCTCCATCCGATCTATGTCCTTGCGGAGATGGGGTCTCCAGAACTGGACGCAGTACTCCAGATGGGGTCTCACCAACTGTCTGTACAGAGGGATAACAACTTCCTGTTTTCTGCTGGTGATGCCTCTCCCTATACATCCCAGTATCCCCCAGCCCTCCCTACCGCCTTCTCACATTGCTTGCCAACCTTAAGGTCATCTGATATGATTACCCCCAGGTCCCTTTCCATTTTTGTTATTGTTACTACCCCCCACACACTGTGTAATCTTCCCCTGGGTTTTTGTTTCCCAGGTGCATTACTTTGCACTTCTTTGCATTGAATCCAAGCTGCCATACTTCTGACCATTCCTCCAACCTTGCCAAATCCCTTCTCATCCTTTCCACACCTCCTTGTGTATCAATCCTGTTGCAGATCTTTGTGTCATCTGCAAAGAGGCATACTTTTCCTTTTAGTCCCTCTGCAATGTCACTTATAAAGACATTAAAAAGGACTGGACCCAGTACTGAACCCTGCGGTACCCCACTAGTAACCACTCTTTCTTCAGAGTGGACTCCATTTACAATTACCTTCTGTGTCCTGTTGTTCAGCCAGTGTTTTACCCAGGCTACCATCCTGGGACCCACTCCAAGGCTGGTTAATTTGACTACTAATCTTTTATGTGGGACTGTGTCAAATGCCTTGCTAAAGTCTAGGTAGACCATGTCCACAGCCCCTCCCTGGTCTACTACTTTGGTCACCCAGTCAAAGAAATCAATTAGATTCATCTGACATGACCTTCCCACTGTGAACCCATGCTGCCTTGGGTCCTGTGCCCCACCGGCCTCTAGGTACTCAACAATTCTTTCCTTCAGAAGTGATTCCATCACTTTCCCTACCACAGTCAAACTGACAGGTCTGTAGCTTCCTGCCTCTGTCTTGCTCCCACTTTTGTGAAGGGGAATCACATCAGCCTTCCAGTCCTCAGGTACCACACTATCCTCCCATGATTTGTTATAAAGGCTAGTCAGTGGTGTCACTAGTTCTCTGCTTAATTCTTTTAGAATGGAGGGGTGAATTCCATCTGGCCCCATTGCTTTGTCCACCTTCAGTTTTAGGAGTTCTTTCAGAACCCTTTTTTCTGTGAGAGGACTGGAATCAACCCCCCTCTCCAGAGTGCTTCTGTTAATTAGATTAGGCACCTCCTCCACTTCCTCTTTTGTGAATACTGAACAGAAGTATTCATTCAGTATCCCTGCTTTTTCACTGTCACTCTCTGCCCACCCACCATCCATTCTATTCAATCTCACTATCCCTCCCTTTGTCTTTCTACGCTCCCTGATATACCTATAAAAGATTTTATCCCCTTCTTAACTGAGTTGACTATCTTTTCCTCAGTTTGTACCTTTGCTATTCTGACTATCCTCCCTGCTTCCTTCTGCCTTAACTAGTACAGTTCTCTGTCCTGCTCTTTCTGTTTCCTTATACTTCCTAAATGCTATCTTTTTTTCCCTAACCTTCACTGCCACTTCTTTTGAGAACCATAGTGGCTTTTTCTTTCATTTTGATTTGTTTATTTGCTTCACGCAAAGGCTTGTTGCCTCTGTGATGGCAGTTTTGATATTTCCCCATTGTTGCTCCACCCCTCCTTCTAGCCTGTTTGCTAGTGCTTTTCTAAGGCACTCTCCCATCTTGCCAAAGTCTGCCCTTCTGAAGTCCAGAACCCTCACTTTTGTATGACTTGACTCAGTAGCTGAGTTTATTGTGAACCACACTGTTTGGTGGTCACTTGTTCCCAAATAGCTACCCACTTCTAGATCTGAGATCCTCTCACTGTCCCCATTTGATAGTATGAGGTCTAAGATTGCTCCCTCACGAGTAAGTTCCAAAACTAGCTGTCTGAGGCATGCCACCTGAAGGACATCAAGAATGGCCCTGCTTTTGGATGTGGCTGCAGTAAAGGTGCTCCAGTTAACATCTGGCATATTAAGGTCCCCCATCAACAGTATCTCCCCTTTCTAGGCCATCCTAAGTATGCCTTCTATCATATCCTTGTCCATTCCTTCCCCCTGACATGGGGGGCTGTATACAACCCCTGTGTGGATTGTGGTGCCATTTCCAGTCTCTAAGGTGACCCACAGTGCCTCCTCTCCTCCCTGTTTACTCTCTTGTTCAGTTGCATTTATCCCTTCCCTTACATAGAGAGCTACTTCTACCCTCCCTGTCTCTCCTGTAGGTTGTGTACCCTGGTATGTTAACACCCCAGTCATGGTTCACTGTGTACCATGTTTCTGTGACTGCTACGATATCAAGGCCACCAGGTCAGGGAGCTTGTTGCCCAGACTACAGGCATTGGTACACATTACCCTCCATTTCTTGAGGCCTTACCCCTTTGTCCCACCCCTGTCCTTATTGCGTTTGTCACTTTCTCCATTTACCCCTCCACTTCTCCCTATTGACATCTTTATGTTGATGTCTACCTCACTTAGTACCCTGATTTTTTTTTTTTTTTTTTTTGTGGGGGCTAGGATTTCCCTGCTCCTTTCCAGTGCCCCCCCCCGGCTAGTTTAAATGCTTGCCAATGAAGTATTTAAACCCATCACCTAGGATCCTGGTTCCTCTCCTGGACAAATGCAGACCATCACACCAGTATAGGCCTGCATCCATCCAGGTGGACCCCCACTTCCCATTGAAGCCAAACCCTGAGCTCTGCACCAGTTTTTTCAACCACTGATTGAATCTCATGGTGTGGAGCACCCTAGCCTCATCTGTGCCATAGACAGGCAGCACCTCTGAGAAGGTTACCGTGTGTGGTATTTGTCTAAGGCCTCTTCCCCCATCTCCACAAACACTTCTTGCACTGTTATGATCCCTTTCTTAGCCAGATCATTTGTCCCTAGGTGGACAATGACATCCAGCTCCATCTCCTGTGCAGCTGCTCCTGTAATCCTGAGGATTCGCTCCCTGTCCCTCCAAGCCATGGCACCAGGCAGGCACCTTACCTCCCTCTCCGCTTCCTCCCCCCAGTTCTACCTTCCTAATAAGAGTCCCCCACCAGGAGTTCTTTCCTTCCCCTGTGGGGTCCCATGCCACCCTCCTGTGGGTCTCCTTTGTGGAGGTTCCCAGCATCATCCTTGGTCTCCCCTGTGGGTGCCTCCATAGAGGAACCACACTTTTCCAGAATGGCATAGAAATTGTGGAGAGGTACAACTGGAGGGATGCACCTCTGTTCCACCACCCTCACCTTCCCTGAGCCCACTGTGGACCTTCATGGGTTAGTATCTGTGGCTTCAGAAAACAGGTTCCTGTGGGGTCTGTGCTTCTGCAGCCAGAAATCGGTGTGAATGGCTTAATGTGCATGTGTATCTGTGGCTGCAGAAGTGCTGGCCCCACAAGGGACAGTGCTTCTGCAGACAGAAGCAGTGTTGTAATACAGGCTCTGTGTTTGTGGACATAAACAAGACTTTTGATCTAGTGGATCACTATGTGCTTCGCAATACATTATCCCTTATGAATTTGTCTGGAGATATACTAAACTAAATCGGGCATTACTTGTATGATAGAACAATGATTGAAGTACTCTACTCAGATGTATGCTATATTAAATATGGAGTCCCACAAGGTTCTATTCTAGGTCCTTTATTATTTACACTTTTTGTTGATTCAGTCCCAGAGAGATTTAAGAACACAGAGCTTATTCTTTATGCAGATGATGCAGCTCTTTTTTGCAAGGATAAAAATCTCTCAGCATTGCTTGACAAACTCCAGTGTGATTTCAGTAGGCTACATTCCTGGTTCTTTGCACGATGGTTAGTTCTTAGTTCCAAAAAAAAGAGTAAATTGTTTTTTTTTTTGAGTACTAGAAAGGCCATTGACTTTGACTTTATCTCCCGAGATAATGATGGTAACCTGACAGTCAGAGTTTAAATATCTCGGTATATACCCTGATTGTCACTTAACTTTTTTTTTTTTTTTTTAATAAATACTTTTTGCATTTTTTCCCTGGTTTTCTCCCTGAAGATCCTGGGCCCCCTGCAGACCCGGAGTGCATGCATGTGGAGGTGCACATGCACTCCAGGTACCATCTTGGCCCCTTCCATGCCACCCTGGCTATAACCTGGCTCCCTGTTGCCTGAACTGCTATCCATCCTCCACCAGGTGGCAGCCAAGAGCTGGGGAAAACCCTCATTCCTCCCTGGGAGAGAACTGCCTCACAGCAGCTCAATCCAGCTCCTTGCCCTCCCCCCTCCACCAACCCCCAACAACTTGGGCTCATTCCTGAACACAGGTCACCGGCATGGTGTGAGGTGTTGCGTCTAGTGCCACAACCCTCAGGACCACTGGACTGGCTTTGTTTGCCAATTAACGTTTGGAAACCACATCAGCCAGCTGATCAAAGTACGCCAAAGGTTTGGTGTGAAGCAATTTTTGATTCCTGTAATGAGGCTCATGTAGCTAATAGTTTTTTGTTGCCCTTAATAGACATTGGCTCATTGGTCTACTCCTTCTAGCCCTCTTTAAAAACTTTTGGTAGATTAAGGACAATACATCACAACATTATTAGGTTTGTAACGACTTCCTAGAATGACCTATTACTGTGATCTCTGCAAAGCAGTTCACTGGCTTTCACTAGAAGATAGGTTTAATAGTAAAATTCTAACATTTTTCTTCAGAGTTCTTTGGGGTCATCTGCCAAATTCTATTGTGTCCATTTTTCAGAGGTCTGTTAAGGCACATACTTCAAGATATACTGTACCTCAGGTTATTCTTTTACAATTTTTTTCTATCACACAACATAAGAACAACTTTCCTTTTCATACAGGTGTGCTAAACTCTTTTATAGCTTACTACTATCCTTGGTTCAGTGTCCAACAGTGATGTTGTTTGAAAACAATTTAGAGTTACCTATTGAACAGAAATATATGCGAATTCTCTTAACCCATTGTTCTTTACCACTGCTGTTGTGTAATTTATGATCATTAGTTTTATCATATGCTTTTGTTTGCCACTGGATGCTTGTGAAAATGGACAGTTTTGCTCACATGCCTTTCCAGTATAAAATAAAAATAAAATGAAAATGAAATTTGGGTAGCACTGATTTGTATCTGAAGGCAGAAGTGGGTGTATGGGCTTACAGTGCATGTTACTTGGCGCTGCAGCAGCATTGACCTGCAGGGGCCTGTGCTTCTGCATAAAGTAGTAGTATTGTAATTTGGGTAGTGTAGATTCATATTTGTGGCTACAGAAGCACAGACCCCACAGAGGCATGCGCTTCTGCAGCCAGAAGTGGGTGTGTATGTCTTAGTGGGTGTGAATGTCTTGCATAGAAGTGGGTGTGTATGTTTTACAGTGTGCATGCATACCTGTGACTGCAGCAGTGCTGGCCCCACAGAAAGCAGTCATGGAAACTGGGGCTACTCCAAACCACAACAGGGACCTCTCTATTCCTGGTCACAAGTTATTTGGAAGGGCTAGATATATTGAGAAGGGAGAGCATAGTGATACACGAAAAGGAGGATATTACTGATACAAGGGAGGAACCAGAGAGGGGGAAGGCAGAGGTGATGTGGTTACAGTTGGTATTGGCTAAGGGAAAAGGGGTAAGGCTGGGGGTAGTATACAGATCCCCTAACCAGGAGGAGGAAAGGAACAAGAATTTGGCATCCATATCAGGATGACTGCAGGCAAAGGGGAGATTGTGATGTTAGACTTCAGTCTGCACAAGGTAGACTGGAGGATTCCAGTCTTGACCTGCACCAGGAGTCAGTTGATCCAGGATGCGGTTCAGAGTGGGTCCTGGCTATAGTGGGGTTAAGGATTTAGTTCTGTGTGCTCCTCCAAAACACAGAAGAACTGAAATATAAACTGTACCCCAAAATAATGTGCTCCTACAAACCTTGATTGTGCTCCTATCTACCGATAGTACATTTTTTTATATTCCAAAGACAGTCTGTTGAAGGCAACAGGCAACTTCCTAAGAGAAATACAATTACTCGGCAGACTCCCTTGATGTATGCAAGACACCATGACAGCTGGTTCCAATGTGTCTCTACATTTTCTGGGTTGCACGTGTATTTATGATCCATCTCTGTTTAACAGTTTTCCTTCTGTGATCGATCTTCTTTTCCTGTTTTGCCTCTTCCACTAGTCTTTGTCTCACATCTTTGCTCTCATTGTTTCATTTTTATTTGACCTCCGTTCCCTCTGTCCACATTTCATCTGTTTTTTTCTTTCTTCTGTCTACTGGCGATAAAATATACAGTATTTTCTTCTTTGCTCAGTCTCCTGGTTTTCATTCAACTGTTGCCCCACAGTAATCATTGCCTGATGATGACAGAATAGCTGCACTCTAGTAAGAAAAACAATGCTCAGTCATTGCTTGCAAATAAATTCAGCATTTTATTGTAGAAAACGTGTGGCACACTAAGCACCAGCCAGTCACCTATGTGAAGCAACACCACTATTCTGTCATTGTTTGGGAGTATTTGGGGTCAGCTGCCACTTAGATTCATATAGAAACATAGGATTTGATGGCAGATAAGGGCCGTTTCACCCACCTAGTCTGACCATTTTCCCTACCTGTTTCATATACAGTAGATCCTAAAAGATCTGCGGCTTACCCTCTCTTTCCTATCGCTAGAGGTCCTTTATGTCTGTCCCATGCATTTTTGAATTCCTCTACAATTTTTTTCTCTACAACCTCTGCCAGGAGGCTGTTCTATGGATCTACTACCCTTTCTGTGAAAAAATACTTTCTCACATACCCCTAAGTCTACCCCATCTTCATATCATCATGGCCCCTTGTTCTTTAACATCTTTTTTTTTTTTTTTTTTTAAGATGCTACTCTCTTTTACCTCATTTACACCCTTGAGGTATTTGAAAATCTCTATCATATCCCCTCTCTCTCTCCTCTCCTCCAGGGAATACATATTGAGATCCTCCAGTCTCCCCTCATATGACTTTTGATAAGCCCGTGCACCATTTTTGTCACCTTTCTCAGAAACGCTTCTGTTCTGTCTATATCCTTCCAGAAATGTGGCCTGAACTGGACACGGTACTCTAGATGAGGTCTCGCCAATATTCTATACAGTGGCATCATCACCTTCTTCCTTCTGCTGGAGATACCTCTCCCTATGCACCCCAGCATTCCACTGGCTCTCCTCACAGTCTTCTCACATTATTTGGTAACCTTTAGATCATCAGATATGATTACTCCCAGGTCCCTTTCCTGTTTGGTGGCCATCAATATCTCCCCCCATCATGTACTCCTCCCCTGCATTTCTGTGCCCCAAGTGCATGATCTTGTACTTCTTTGCATTGAATCTTAGCTGCCACGCCCTTGATCACTCCACAGGCTTGCTTAGGTCCCTTCTCATTTTCTCTACCCCCTCCTGGAGTGTCAACCCCTGGACTCTATTGTAGTGTACTTACATTTTGGAACACATTAATCATTGCCTGCCTGCCATCCTTCCACACCAACACACTTGTTTCCCACCTGACTGTATACTCTCTCATTGCCACATAGTGCACATACATTTTTCCCTTGTCTGCTGCAGTGACACTTGTCTGCCCATAAGCTCTCTCGAAACCACACACACTCACTTCTACCTGTCTGCTTAAGGGGACATTAGTTTGCTAGCTGTTTTCATACTCATTCTCAGTCTGCTTGCCCATGTACACACTAGCCTGTGCTGGCTGCCAAGATGCTTGTTCCTTGCCAGCATGCTGATGTGTACATAGAAACATAGAATTTGACAGCAAATAAAGACCACTTGGCCCACCTAGTCTGCCCATTTCCCTACCTAATGGATAAGCTGCAGATGATCAAATGAAGTAAGGCATCTCAGTAAGCTACCGAAAAAAGACCTGTAAGCTAGGTCTCGTTAAAAGCTATTTATTGTAACATACAAAAAAAGCCATACAACAGCCAGCACTCCTGAAGCAACAGGCAGACGTACATGTCACATCAGAAAGATGCTTTTTCATTGCGTTGCTCATACTACCTAAGGCATACCTCCAATAGATAAGAGATTTAAAGACATAGTGCTCTATTTCAGTCTATATAACCGTGCACTCTAAGTTGTAATAAACACCATAAATGTATTGCTGCAATACAAAGAATCATATAAAAAATACAAAGATGTGAATAAAACAATTAACAACCCATATAAATACAGAGGAGCGTATTAGAAAAAGTACTATCTAGGTATTATATTATAATGAGAGATAAGTGCAAAAAACAAAGTAAAACTGTACCCTCCAAGAAATGCTACTTGAATTCTGAAAGAACCATTATAAAAAATAAATACAAGATTATTTCTAATGTGTCCATGATAAATACATAATTTAAGATAAGGAACAATAATAAACATAGCATTTAAACCTTTAGCCCTATCTGCCCCCAATACACATTGCCATTTGCTCTCTATCAAAATCTTATTGTTCAAATCCCACCCCCCGGATATTTAACTTGACTTTTTCAAGTCCCTGAAATTGAATTTGACAGCAGATAAAGACCGCTTGGTCCACCTAGTCTGCCCATTTCCCTATGTAATGGATAAGCTGCAGATCCTAGTTAGCCAACAGCCTTCTTCCTCCTACCCCAACTAAAATTGCTTTAAGTCTGCCCCATGCATTCTTGAATTCCCCCACTATTTTGACTCCATGACCTCCTCAGGAAGGCTGTTCAATGCATCCACAACCCTCTCTATGAAAAAATACTTCCTCACATTACAGCTGAGCCATCCCCCATTATCTTCAGATTGTACCCCCTTGTTCTTGCACATTTTTTTTCTAAAAGATGCTACCCTCTTTGACTTTGTTGATTCACTAAGGTGCAGGCCACCCACACACTATCTCTGCTGGCCCACCTACTAACTTGACTGCATCCCATCTGCTCAATAGTTTGCTAATCTAGCTTTAAACTCTGCCCAGTTACTGATAAAAGTCAATCTGGATCCATTTGTCCTTTCTGGACTCTACACCACCCTCCTACTGCTGGAACTCCTGACTAAATTTTGTTTCAGAAAACCAAGCGGAACACAGATGACTTCACTTTCTACAACAAAAAGGTGCTCCTGTGATCGTCTTTGCTCAGAGCACAAAGAACATCATTAACACTACTTCTGGTTCCTGGTCCAGGGTGTAACCGAGCCCTCAAGGGAGGGTGCCATCCATTACCTGGTACTACTGAATGGGGAGCATGTTCAGGACATTATGGTGGAGGAGTCCCTGGGAAGGAGTGACTATAATACAGTTCGGCTCAAGGTGGACATGAGAGAAAAGGTAAAATACAGGACTAGGGTCTTGGATTTTAGAAAGGCAGACTTCAAGAACATGGGGGAACTAACTGGGACACCTGGCTAGCTTCAGGGAGCAGATGGAGTGGATCAGTGGTGGACCATTATTAATGATGGGATAGCAATTGCCACAAATGAACGTGTCAAAATGGAAATAAAGACCTCTAGAACCAAATTACCAAGTTGGTTTTACAGGGAGGTGGTCCAGGCAGTCAAAGAAAAGAGGACCATTCACATGAAATTCAGGAGGATCAATAAAGATGAAGATAGGAAGGACTACCTGAGACAAGCAAGGGAGAGAGGTAATAGAGTCCAGTTTGCCAAAGCCAGAAAAGAACTGCAAGTGACAGAAGGGATTAGGGGGGAGAACCTTTTTCAATACATCAGGGAAAGAAAGGACAAGAAGGGTGGTATCAAGAGGCTAAAAAAGTGGGGGGTGGAAAGTAGCATGGAAAAGGCAGAAATATTGAATTAATACTTCTGCTCTGTCTTTACACAGAAGAAAGATGGCTCATTACCACAAGAGAAGATGTGGGGGGGGGGTTGGGCATTGAAGAAAGGATCACAGAGGACAGGGTGAAAAAATGGCTCATAGCTGTCAAAGTTGACAAGTCCCCGGGTCTGGATGGAATCTATCCAAGGGTGTTGAGAGAGCTGGCAGGGATGTAGCAAGCCCTATGGCAGATCTGTTCAGCAGTTCACTGGAGTCGGGGTAGTGCCACCAGAATAGAGGACAGTGCATGTGGTGACACTCGACGAGTGGGACCAGAGATGACCCAAGTAACTATATAGATTGACCAACCTGACCTCAATTGTCAGCAAACTCATGAAGACAATCCTAAGGGAAAGAATGGTAGGGTTTCTGGAAGAGAATGGTCTCCAAAATGGGAGGCAACATGGGTTCATGATGGGCAGATCATGCCAAATAAACCTGATCAATTTCTTTGACTGGGTAACAAGAACAGTAGACAAGGGCCAAGCAGTTGACATTGTGTACTTGGACTTCAGTAAGGCCTTTGACTTGGTTCCCCACAGGAATTTGATCAGGAAATTGGAGGATCTCAGTTTAGGGGAGAAATTCACTGGGTGGTAGTGGGGGGAACTTTCAGACTCAAATGAAGTCCCCAGCAGGGTTCCACAGGGCTCGGTGCTTGGTCCAGTATTGTTTAATGTATTCATAGCTGACACTGGAAATGGCATACAGGGCAAAACCTGCTTATTTGCAGATGACACCATGCTCATAATCCCCCAGTAAACAAGCTTCAGGAAGAAAGACATCTGACAGCCCTAGAATGGGATCAAGTCAGGATTGGATGACTTCCCAGATGGGGTGACTTTTTCTCAGGATGAGAGGATGTGAAACAATGTACCGCGTTCCTTATTGCTTCTGGAACAGATATCGGAAGGAAGTTTGCTCATTCTATGTAGCTTAGCAGGGGTGTACTACAGATTATAAGCTCTTTGACCTTGGGCACATCACTCATGGCTTACACCACTCGCGAGGTTACCCAAGGTCAAACGGCTTTTGTGAAAATAAATCATGTATTCCAGAGATTCCATATATAGGTTTGAGTAAGCACTTTAATGCTACACCTGAAATTTTGCACTTTAATAACTTTGCAACCGTTCAACAGATTTGCATGCAATTTGGTATGCTTTGTCCTGTGAGGTGGATCTCTTAATATACCAAGTTTTGTGTTGGTAAGGTTGGCGAGTTGCACACTGTGCATAGTGAAAAAAACGCTAAAATTCACCTTTTTGGCAGGTTTTTCTTCATTGCACTGTGGCCAAACCATATGGAACATATTTGACTGTCATTTTCAGGGCTGAAAGCTTGTCCCAAAGCACAAGCCAGCATTGGTTTGGTGAAAAAATATTAATGTTTCAAAGTTACATTTTGAAATTTCGGGTTCTGAGCATGCTCAGTTCAGTTTTTTGGATAACTGCATGTAATGAAAAAGGATTCTGGTCTGATGAAAAAGGATTTGAACACCTCATGAAACAGAATCCTTAGAATCCTTTTTTTTTACCCCAAATTGTCATAACTGTGCCCAGGGATGTCTTCTGCTGACACCCAAGTATGTATCTTGTTCATCAGGATGTCCTTTATTGATGTGTGCCTTTTTTGATTTCAGGTGGCCTCAGAATGCTTATTTTAAATTTTAAAAATCTTTTCTCATGACTCTTGTTCCTTTTTCATCATGACGAAAAAGGATTATGATAGCTCACAAAAAATAATTTGTCACACAAAAGAAGACTGGCGACAGGGCCATCTGGTCAGAGAACCCTAGACTTCTATTGTGATGATGACAAAGGATTTTGTCATCTTACGAAATAGGAATCGTCTAATGAAAAAGGAGTAGGACAGCTCATGAAAGAAAATTAAAAAAAAAAAAAAAAAAAAAAAAAAAAAAACATTTTTTCGTAAGCTGTCCAAATCCTTTTTCATGAGATTTTGATTTTGTGAGACAACAAAATCCTTTGTCATCATCATGAAAGAGGATTAACGGCAGGGCCATCTGATTGGAGAATGCTAATCCTTTTTCGTCATGACAACAAAGGATTTTGCCATCTCATGAAATAAGAATCGTCTGACAAAAATGAATTAAGGCAGCTCATGAGAAAAGATTATTATTTTAAATCTTCTTTCATAACCTGTCCTAATCCTTTTTCGTGAGACAATTCCCTTTTTATGAGATGACAAAAATCCTTTGTCATCATCACGAAAGAGGATTAGGTTTCTCTGATCAGATGGCCCTGCCGCTAATCTTCTTTTGTGATGATTGAATTTTGTCATTTCAAAAAATAGGAATCATCTCATGAAAAATTATTTTTAAATCCTCTTTCTTGAGTTGTCCTAATCCTTTTTTATCAGACAATTTCTATTTCGTGAGTTGACAAAATCCTTTGAACACCGACTAAGGAGTGCTTTAACTTCTCTCCTCAAGTCTGTGCCGTCTCAGTCCCCATAGAGATGCCTGGATAATCTCCACCAACCCAAAAGTGGCAGGGACCTCGTAGGTGCCCTGTATAAAACCCTTAGAGATACCCAGACGGATGCCACCTTAACTAGTAAAACCGCATGGGAGTGAGATCTCCCACACCCCCTATCCCCGCAGCAATGGTCGGAGTGCCTCAGAGCAGCCCATACAGCTTATGAGGACTCTGAGTCAATTAATCCAACTTAAAATTCTCATTAGATGGCACAGGATCCCCACAGTTCTCCACTGTCTTAAGATAATTCCACAAGACAGCTGCTGGTGATGTCATTCCTCCCCGGCCCATCTGCTCCACATTTTGTGGACTTGCCCAACAATACACACTTTTTGGGTGCAAGTTCTGAGTGACTGCTCTGCCATAGCAGGCACACCAATCTCCCTTCAGCACTACCCCCTTTTATTAGGGGACACCTTCACATTAAATACACTTCCCTCTCATAGCAAAGCATGGGCCCTCGTTGCAGTTGTGGAAGCAAAAAGAGCTCTTCTGCTGAAATGGAGGCAATCTTCACCTCCCACAATCTCACTGACAGCTATGGCCAGGCTGGCCATTTTTGAAACTTGCTGTTTACCACCTCAAATGGAAAGCCTACCTGCACTCACATTTGCATGGTGGCACCACCCCCATTGCAAACCCCCATTGCTACCTGACCTCAGTTTGAAATAATGGAAAAAGATGCCCCCCCCCATAGCTCATAGTTTGTTCTCCACCATCGATGATTATATTTTCTGTTTTTCTCTTATCTTCTCTTCTAATCCTTTGACAACCTTAGACACTAACAATAAGCTACCTGGTACATACTAGCTAAAGAGTACCTGATAGCTATTTCTCTGTTTTTCCTAGCATGTAAGTGTGCTGCTTGGACTATACTGGCCTGCTCTTTTAAGTCTTACCCTAATAAACATATGTGGCTGTATACATTATAACACTAGTTAGCATACTGTATATGTTGCTTTGGAGCCTGGTTAGGACTCTCATATGTGCTGAATTAGATTACTTCTCTAAGATTTGTTCCTCATCACTGAATGTCTTATAAAGTGTTTGGCCTTTGTATGCCAGAGAATGGAACCACTGGTATGTGCAGTATTATATTATGTATCTTACCAACAGTGTGTCAAAAATTGAAAAATCAAAGTTTTACATGTTAAAAAAAAAAAAATCCTTTGAACCCTAACTGGTGCATTAGCTCAGTTGTTTACAAAGAATTCCATTTCTTTTTGAGATAGTAGAATCCTCACATCCTCATTCCCACATGTCCCAACAGCTGGAACCATGCAGGGCCCACTGGGCCCTGCTCAAAAGGAAAGACTCTGTCCAACTACGGAAGTGCAGGGTCCTGTAGGCCCTGCACTTCCATGCATCATGGGATGTCAAGAATTCATGGAGCTGTCTGGTGGATGGGGCAAGCACAGGGCCCTCTGTGCCCTGTGATTCCATGTGGCAGCAGACACAAATGCACAGGACAAAGAATTAATCTCTCAGGCAAAGCACAGGGGCCCTCTGGCACCTATAGGTGCAGAGGTGAAGGGCTCTCTGCCAACAGAAGAGTTATCTTCAGTAAATGTTACTTGGGTCCATGTGAACAACTCTGCAACTATCTTTCCCAGGCTGGGGGTGGTGTTACATGACAGCACCATCCCTCCAGCCTTGGCCCATCCAGCTGGGTCACTGACCTTGTCCACAAATTAAGCTCACCAGCATGAGATCAGAGAACCAGCTGCTGGGATAAAGACTGGTACGACACATGTTTCTTAATAATTATTTTTTTATTTTGACCCGAAATTTCCAAGATTATTATTTTATGGCTCTCCCTTATAAACATAACATGGCATTTGAGTACTGACGCCATTTATTTTCCAATAATGGAATTAAGAGATATACTGTAGGTCTATAATTTGATGGTTGTCATGTAATCTTTTTTATATAAGGGAAAAATGGAGGCATGTTTCCTGTCCTTTGTAACTACCTGACATTAATAAGACATCCTGAATAAATGTAGTAGAGGAAGAGACAATTCATTTACTAATTCTTTAAGAATCCTTGGATGAATATTGTCAGATCAGGTGCTTTTGACTGATCTGCTTCTTTTGTTTCATATTTTTAATTGTAAATTCCTGAAGCCTTTGCTCAGTTTCATGTGTAAACTTCAGAATTATTAGCATCGGAGAGCTCTCCGTTTACTACATGTAATCCAAATATAATAAGATAGGATGCCATTTCCTCAGGATTATTTACATGTTTGCCATCAATACACAAGGTTCTTCTCTATTTGTGGATAGATTGCAAGTGGTAGTATAACTGAAAAATACTTTCATAATGCTTTTAGTATTTGCCAGTCTGAATTCGTGCTTGGATTTTTGCAATTTGTTTGTTTTTGTATTTCTTTTAAAGTGATCTTATATTCTTAATGTGACTAGTCCTTCTTTTATAGGCAATAATTAGATGAGTCAGGATACTATACAATGATTGGATTATGTTTACAATACCTTAACCTTGATTCCTAAATGGTGGCTGGATCTTGGTCGTCATCCAACAGGCTTTTGAGTGGATGATGAAAAAGCATTCAGGTCACTGGGCAACATGGTGACATTCTGGAAGGCTCCTCACACCTCCATTTCACCCCCGCTGGTGCTAGGTTTTAAAATAAACTCAACATGCAAGCAGCATGTATGGGGCAGGGGCAAGAGGGGAGATGCAAGGAAGTTGACCCCAGTTTAAGGCCCTGGGGAAAAGGTGTCAGACCAAGTGGTTTGGCATCCCAGGATACTGGGCATCTAAGGCAAGGGAAGGCTCTGTTTTTGTTCCTTCTGGAGATGAATATACAAAACAAGAAAAGAAAAAAGCCCTTCAACCATTTTTTTTTTTCCTGCACTTAGCTGGTCAAGGGAGACTGAATCCAGGGCTCATTGCAAACAGAGGGCAACCAGGTGAGAAGCACATGGCCTCAGTGTCTGGGGGCTAGTACCAGCTTGGCTTCACAGTCGGTTGTGCCCAGTGCCTGTCCCTGCCTTACCCTTCCTTCACCTTCCCTTCCACAATAAGTCAAGAGTCCAGTTCTTCTGAGAGAAAAAAAAAATTATTGACAAGCTCCAGTATTTGGGAGCAGCCCCCCTCCACGTTACACTTTCATGGGTCTAAGCTTCATGGAATTTACCTAAAAACAGGGTTTCCCTGTTTCATGATCTGCCCCTTACTTGCTAGCATCCAGCACTGACCACAGCTGGGGAAAAAAGACTAGAATTTGCAAGGAGCAGCGGATGCAAGTGCCACCTTTAGTTTAGTTTAAATGTTTCCAGGTGTGTGTGCGCGTGTGTATGTGTGTACCCTGGCTTCTTCTGCAGTGCTGAAGGGGCCCCTGGTTAGGCATTTCTGGAGTGTTACCCCAAAAGGCACCTGGTTTATTAAGGGTCTGTTTTTTTTTTTTTTTTTCTGCATTGGGGATTGGTAAGCACAAGGCTGCAGAATGCATAGCCCTGAACACCCTGTGCATGCACCGCAAAGTCTGGCCACCATGTTTCTCACAGCAGTCAACTAGAGTGGCATAACAAGTGGGCATGTGCCCTAGCATCAGGCGGCCAGTGGCAGGCTCCTTCTGCAGGCGCAGTACACACTGCTATATGAAAAAAGTATAGGGTGCTTTACTGAATACAAGTAGGGGGACAAAAGTGATCAGCATCCAGCATATGCACAGCAGCCATGGTGGTGGAATAACGATGGGCACTGATTGGGCAAGTCACACAGGCAGGGGAGTAGAGGTGGTTATGTGTTTGACATCAGGGCACTCCTTCTCTCTCCTGGTACAAGATGTTGCAAAACAGCTAGAGAAGGTCATTACCCTTTCAGGCCTCATACCCACTGGGAGACTGTCTGATGATTTCATTGTTGTGTTAATTAAAGCCACAGGTACATGGAATATACTTTGTTTTCTCAAAACTGTGTTGCTGTGTTTTATTATTAATCAGTCGGGGCAGGTCACCAGAAATTGTAATGCAGCACTCGGTATGTGCGCATCTCAGACTATCACCACTGCTAATGAGTCTGGCTGTTACTAGTGAAGACATGCATCTTGTGCTCATACTTGAACTCCTCTATCACTGTAAACTCTCTCACTTCAAGCTGTGTGGGAATATGAGGCTGACTGTCCATTTTGCCCGCGTGTTCTGTGGTGCTGATTTCCGTATGGCATCATCATCATCCATGGTGAGATGTACTCTAAATTTCAAGAAAATGCCTGTTGCCGTATTGGTCCTTGTACAATAAAATACTCAAAATAGGATATTTATTGTTTTAATGGTCCAACAAAGTTTTACAGAAAAGACTTTGAGCTTTCAAACCCACAAGGTTTTTCTTCAGAAAGAAAGATTTTTTTTTTTTGGTGTTGAGTCTCCCTGCAGACATGTGGAGATAAGCAGTTTTTGTTACAGTACAGGACACAGGCTTGGGATGGAGTTTTGCATGGGGGGCAGTGAGTCTGTCCAGTTTCTGATTGTTACCAAAAGTCATGGACACCTTTTTTTTTTTTTTTTTTTAGTGTTCACTCTGAGTTGATTGGATTGGAACCAGTTCAGAATGGTGTTGAAGTCCTGTTGGAGCAGGTCTTCTACAGTTCCGGTGGAGGGAATGGAGGTGAAGATGACTGTCATCAGCATACATGTGAACATGCAAGTTGGCACAGGCAGAGGGGAGGTCATTCAGGAAAAGAGGATGGGACCCATGATGGACCCCTATGGAACCCCAGCCTGGGAGGGTAGTGGAGGTGATAGGACACCTCCTACCTGAACTGTTTGTTGACTGCTTGTGACGTAGGAATGGAACAAATCGGCAACGGGAGATGTGAGGCCAGCTGAGCTCAGCTTGTCTAGAAGGAATGTATGGGACACTGAATAACAGGCTTTGACAAGATTGATGAATATAGTGGTCATAATGTGCCCTTGGACCATGCCAGGGAAGACTGAATCAAATCACACAGCAGGGAGGAGAAGGTGGAATGGTGCTTCTGGAAGGCAGATTGGAAGGGTGAGAAAAAGTTGGAGGATGAAATGAAGTCGAGGAATCTGGAGTGGACCAGTTCCTCTTGCAGCTTAGAGAGGGGAAGGGGAGAAGGAAGATGGAACAGAAGTTGACAAGGGAGGATGGGGTCACCCCCTTCATGAAGCAATTACTGAGCAATTAACATTAAGTGTGTGTATTGCGCAGATAGCTCTAGGAACAAGCTTACCTACAGCATTAGGAAAAATGCAACCCTAGCTGGTTTTCTTAAAGGCTTCAGTTTTTACCTGGAACCCGTTCTTGTCAATTTTGTATTTGTAACATTGCCTACTTGTATTTTATGTGTCCATATGTCAGTATGCATATGCATTTTTTATAACTATCTAAACGTGAATATGGATTTTTAGTTTTCTACGGAGGACAACCCAGAAAATGAACTTTGTTTGATCATATTCTGTTCTAATATACAGTAAAACTAGAACTTGAGCAATTTACTCAAAACATTTCTACGTATTTAGCTTGAAAATTCCTATGGGCGAAAATACCCTATTCAATATTGTAGTTTCTTATCCGGAGGTGGTAACTGCCAATTCAGATAAATATAATGCATCACAAACAATGAGGTTCATTTAATTTTTTGGACAATGCAAAATGATCTATTATGTTGAACAATACTTATTCATTTTAATTCAACTGCAGGGACACTACTGCAGACTGTGGCACCGTAATATAGTACTGGCAATAGAATACTTTGGACAGTGCATCATCTTGTGTCCTTTGTTAACGTGACGTCTGACATCCTAAATATCCATACACTTGACTCATTATTTGTTCCTTACTTTCATACATATTTAAACTTTTTATATGCATCAACTGTCATGTCCTTCAGAAAGGAATTTACTGAGCTGCCTTCTAATTTTTTAAAACAAGAAAAACATTTATAAAATGATGTTCATTGTACTTTATCTCCTACTCAAGAGTATGTTTTGCATTTCTACTCCTCAATGTTTACATTGTCTGTAGTTTGACATTCTGGACAGTCAATGTCAGTGCAGTGTTTCACTATGTTTACCACCTAGGCTGACAAAATGAGAATGGACACCATTGTTCGTCCAGGAAATACTGGAACAGAAAGTTATGCTACCCCCATTAGAGGGGATGAATTTATGATAACTATGAGCATTACAACAAAAGCCATCATAATCATGTCCTGAATAAAAGAATAAAATATCAAAAGAAAGACTAGTGGGTGTCATTAAGTGGAAAAGATGGTAGGATATGTAGAGGCATTTCAAATAACTTTTTATCCAATGTAAGTTACTTGCTAAGCAATGGGGTATGCTGATTTTGTGATGGGGGGAGGTTACTTGCTTTATTTACTACAGAAATATAGTCCCCAAAAAAAGTTCAGGGCTTAACTTATTTCAAAATACCTTAAAGTTGTTACATCCATCAGCAGTGGAAATACAGTTTATTGGCATTCCTTCTGGTTTCGTAGTTTGGTCTAAGTGAAATTATTACTGTGTTTCGTTCAACACCATTTTATTTCTTTGCAGTCAGTTTTGTTACTTTTCAAAATTGCCCCAGTTCAAATGTACAGCTGATCAAGCGCCTCAGCAATTTTATAACAAATAGCACCATTTGTGTGTATATACCGTGTATATATCTATCTTTATATAGCTATATCTATATCTGCATTTTTATCTATATCAATATATATCCCAAAACTGCAAAAACAAAGATTAGGGATTGGCCTTGGGGGTTGAAATATTCATGACATGATTAAAAGTATAAAATGAAAAGTGCATGCAACCCTGCTTTCTATTACTGTGCCGACTCACCTGACTTTGCCCACGATGGGAGGGCAGTGACACAGGGTACTCCCATGCCTATGAGTTATGCAGATGTTTCTGGTCACTAGGAGCCCCCAGCGAACAATCACGTAAACTGGTTTACCTTTCTCCTTTTCCCAGGAGCTACTGAGACAGGGGCACCTTTAGGTTTATGAAATAACCATTCTTACGCCGGGGCATCCAGTCACTGGACTTTTCTTTATTGAGGCAGAAGGTACTGATGGTACATAGTAAATTCATGCAGGTCACATAGACTACAACTTGTTTTGAGTTCTGCTTACTTAGTTATGGTAAACTGAGTACTGCCTTGGTCGCACCAGCACAGACATGGCCTACCTGTAACCGATGTCGTGGACTCTTTCAGTTCTTGTTTTGATGTAATTTCTAAGACACTGGAGAACATATCTAGCCCCACCTTGACTATCTTTGCACTGGGAATCCCTGTTTCCTGAAGCCCCTTTGAATCATTCTTTACCTTCAGGATTTTTTTCTCTACCAGCAACTACCCTTCTTCCTATAGCGAACCTTATGTTAACTTGCAAATGTATACTGCCACACCGACAAGGTGCCCACATGTTTGGGGTGTTTACTTTATTGTCTTGACCTGAGCCCAGCTTCCAAAAACTCTTGTTGTCCACACATGCATGCCAGGGTTACTCTGTTTCTGCTGTGGATCTTTCAGTCTGCCCACCCCAGACCTCCCAGCTTAATAACCACAGATGCCAAGCTTTACATCTTGGGGATCATTCTCATATCCTTAGAGACTATTTCCTACATAAGCATGCTGCTTCAGTCCTAGACTTCTTCTATCATCTTATTTTTCAAATGGCCTGACTATATAGTTACTGATGTCACCACCACCCCCATTAGTCACCAACCCATTATCCCTCTTCAGGGGAATCATCTTCAGGCTTGATTGCCACTGAGGGCCTGTCCCCTACCTCGGGATTCCCTTCTCTTCCACAAGGTTTCTGTAACTATCCTTTGCTATGGTCACTGTGTTGAAGTTTCACATTCTATCCATGGGTCGAGAAACATCTCACGTGCCAAAAGTCCCTTCTGGTGTATGCCAGGCCTGGAGATGCACTGTTTGACTACCTCACCAAATGAGATATCAGGACTTCATGCCCCCGCAGGAGTGATGGTGGCAGGCACTTGCATACCATTGTGAAATCCTGCAATAAATACTGTGCATCCCTAGCCCATGTCTTGTGGTAGCCACCTGGAAAACCACCCTTGGTGGCCTATTCCTCCAGGAGCATATTAGTACCTCTATTACCCAGCTACAAAACTTGCCAGTTTGTGAATCATCCCCTAGCCAGCACACTAGTCCAGGGCACTGTACTGGTCCCTCGCTGTGCCCTGAGGGTACATAACAGCAAGGTAAAATGGGCTGTGATGCCCTCTCACCTCCTGGGCTGGCTAGCCATTTATACTTACAATCTGAACTAAACATAGATTAAGGCAATGCACCAGCACCTTATTTCTCTGTTGGGAGAGGCTAGTAACAATCCTGCCCCTACCAATGGAGAGGGGGTTGTTACATTCATGTGGAAGAAACTGCAAGATATTTGACAAAATATCTGAAACGCAACCAAAATTCAGAAAATGCTTAGAAAAGCAATTAAATTATTAATTTTTTTTAAACGTTATGATGCTTAGAATCATACAGGACCTTGTGTTTCATGTCACTGTCCTCTTCTGACATAGCTCTTAGACCTGACAATATCGTTTAAGTAACTCACCCTCCCTAGCTTGCTCCACAAAGGACCACTTATTACTAGTGGGGCTTCTATCTGACCCTGATCCATTATTTGGGGGATGCCGATTTTCATTCAGTTCTAGGCTAACTCAGCAGAACCCTGGGAAGTCTCAGCCTACCCCCATAAAACATGGTAGTTAGTGAGGTAAACACCAAGCTAGCGAAGCCATTAGGGAGCAGAACTGGGGTAAATGCAAAAAAAAGGCAAAGGCAGTAAGGACAGGGATGGGGCTAAAAGGGGTAAGGCCATCAAAAAAATGCAGGGTGATGAGTACCTATGCCTGTAATCTGTGCAACAAGCTCCCCGAACTAGTAACCTTGATGGAAGAGGGATGCCTGGATATTGTGGCAGTCACAGAAACATGGTACACAGAGAACCATGACTGGGATGTCAACATACCAGGGTACTCCTACAAAGTTAGGGCCTCTAACTGGTTCAACACACTCCCAGTGGATATCACCAATGCACCAAATCTCGGCTCCTTTAAGCACAAACTATGACAGCACTTGTTGGCCAGTGCCTACTGTGACTGCTACACCTAAATTCCCTGCTCGCATTTCCTGGCCTACCATTACTTATGCACTTTCCCCACACCCCACTCCCTCCCTATTAACTCTTTCCAAGATCTCATGTCAGCCACCTCAGCCTCCTCCCTCTCCCCCCCCCCCAGATTTCACTCCTCCCCTCTCTACATTCCTTCTCACATCCTTGTCCCTCCCCTCACCTATTACCTCTGTACCTCCTAGCTCTCATATTTTCTCTCCTTTCTCCCCAGCCCTCCTGAACTCCCTTCTAGTTCTCATTTCTCTTTCGTTTCTCCTCCTTTCCCATCCTAACTCTTCTCTCCTCCCCCCCACCCATCCTGTTACCCCCACTTACATCTACCGTCCCTTCTCCTCTCCCCTCTGTCACCACCTATTCCTCTCCTTCACCACCTGCCTTATCCTTCCAGTCAATCACCCCCTTGGTTCTTGCCTGTTCACTACAA
Source organism: Neoceratodus forsteri (assembly GCA_016271365.2). Lineage (NCBI taxonomy): Eukaryota > Metazoa > Chordata > Ceratodontiformes > Ceratodontidae > Neoceratodus > Neoceratodus forsteri. The sequence goes on from CM028133.1 coordinate 218,375,824, forward strand.
CCTTGTCCTCTCTCCAACCCCCTCTAGCCCTCTCATGCGCATGTCAGATCACTAATTCAATTGTAGCCGTCACAGGCCCTCTTTGTGTAATGTCTGTTGCTATTGCACCTTTGCTTCCATCCATATTGATCCTGACAAAGCCTTTGGCCGCTCATGCATTCTGAAATGTTTTACCTGTTGTTAGTTCTACTGTCTGGTCTGGCCAAAGCCACTGGCAGCTCATGTACTGTAATTGTATTACCTGTTATCTACCTTCCTGTTCTTGTCTATACTTGTACATTGTCCATGAAGTGGAATCTTTGTAAAAGAGCACTGTTTGCTCAAAGATGTTATCTGAAATTGTCATAAATAAATACACAATCTACAGGAGGGAGAGGGAGGTTAAAAGAGGGAGAAGTATCTGTCTATGTAAGGGAAGGGATTAAAGCAATGGAACTAAAGAGTAAATAGGGAGTAGATAAGGCACTGTGGGTCACCCTGGAGACAGGAAATTGCACCACAATCCACACCGGGGTTGTATACAGACTCCCATCTCGGGGGGAGGGAATGGACAAGGAAATGATAGAATACATCCTTAGAATGGCAGAAAAAGGGTAGATACTGTTTTTGGGGGACCTGGATATGCCAGATGTTAACTGTAGCACCTTTGCTGCAGGCACATCGAAGAGCAGGGTCATTCTTGAAAGCTAGTATTGTAACCCACTCGGAAGGGAGCAATCTTAGACCTGGTACACTCAAACGGGGATGGAGAGAGGATTTCGGATCTAGAAGTGGGTAGCCATCTGGGAACAAGTGACCACCAAACAGTGTGGCTCACGATAAACATAGCCATAGAGTCAAGCCATACAAAAGCAAGAGTATTGAAGTTTAGGAGGGCTGACTTTGGTGAAATGGGAGAGTGCCTCAGAAAAGGACTTGCAAACGGACAAGAAGGAGGGGTGGAGGAACAATGGGGAATAATCAAAACAGCCATCACAGAGGCAACAAGCCTTTGTGTGAAGCAAACCAACAAATCAAAATGAAGGAAAAAAACGCTATGGTTCTCAAAAGAGGTGGCAGAGAAGGTTAAGGAGAAAAAGGTAGCATTCAGGAAGTATAAGAAAACACAGAAGGAGCAGAACAGAGAACTGTACCAGTTAAAGCAGAAGGAAGTGGGGAAGGCAGTCAGAATAGCAAAGGCCCAAACTGTGGAAAAGATAGTCAACTCAATTAAGAAGGGGGATAAAACCTTTTTATAGGTACATTAGAGAGCGAAGAAAGACCAAGGGAGGATAGTGAAGCTTAATAAAGGGAAGGGAGGTGGGCAGAGGGTGACAGTGAAAAGCAGGATTACCGAATGAATACTTCTGCTCAGTATTCACAAAAGAAGAGGAGGGGGAGGTACCTAACCTAAAGAATAGAAGCACTCTGGATGGTGGAGTGTCCATACCAGTCCCTTCACAGAAGAAAGGGTCCTGAAAGAACTCCTTAAACTGAAGGTGGACAGAGCAATGGGGCCTGATGGGATTCACCCTAGAATTCTAAATGAACTAAGGGGAGAACTAGTGACACCACTGACTACCCTTTTTAACAAATCATGGGAGGATGGTGTGGTACCTGAGGACTGGAGGAGGGCGGATGTGATTTCCCCTTCACAAAAGTGGAAGATAGACAGAGGCAGGAAACTACAGACCTGTTGGTCTGAGCTCCGTGGTAGAGAAAATGATGGAATCACTTCTGAAGAAAAGAATTGTTGAGTTACTAGAGGCCAGTGGGGTATAGGACCCAAGGCAGCATGGATTCACAGCAAAAGGTCATGTCAGATGAATCTAATTGATTTCTTTGACTTGGCGACCAATGTTGTAAACCAGGGAGGGGCTGTGGACATGGCCTACCTAGACTTTAGCAAGGCATTTGACACAGTCCCACACAAAAGATTAATAAACAAGCTAGCCAGCCTTGTAGTGGGTTCCAGGGTGGTAGCCTGGGTAAAACATTAGCTGGACAATAGGACACAAAGGGTAATATTAATTGGAGTCCACTCCGAAGAAAGGGGAGTTACTAGCAGGGTTCAGTACTGGGACCGGTCCTCTTTAATGTCTTTATAGGTGACATAGCAGTGGGACTGGAAGGGAAAGTGTGCCCCTCTGCAGATGACACAAAGATCTGCAATAGGGTTGATACACAAGAGGGGGTGGAAAGGAAGAAAAGGGACTTAGCAAGGTTGGAGGAATGGTCAAAAGTATGGCAGCTTAGATTCAATGCAAAGAAGTGCAATGTAATGCACCTAGGAAGCAAAAACCCAGGAGAAGAGTACACAATGTGGGGGAGGTACTAACAACAACAAAAATGGAAAGGGACCTGGGGGTAGTCATATTGGAAGACTTAAAGGTAGGCAAGCAATGTGAGAAGGCAGTAAGGAGGGCTGGTGGTATACTGGGATGCATAGGGAGAGGCATCAGCGGTAGAAAATGGGAAGTTATCTCTCTTTACAGACAGTTGGTGAGACCCCATCTGGAATACTGCATGCAGTTCTGCAGACCTCATCTCCGCAAGGACATAGACAGGATGGAGGCAGTCCAGAGGAGGGCAACTAAAATGCCGGGCCTGCACCAGAAGCCATACGAAGAGAGAGACTAAAGGAGTTTAATATGTATACTCTCGAGGAAAGGGGAAGGGGACATGGTAGAAACATTTAAGTACCTCAAGGGACTCAAAGTCCAAGAGGGTAGCATATTTTGGAAAAAGATGTGTAAGAAGATTGGGGGGTGGCTCAGAGGTAATATAAGGAAGTATTTTTGCACAAAGAGGGCTGTGGATGCATGGGACAGCCTTCCTGAGGAGATTGTGGGGTCAAAAACAGTGGGCAAATTCAAGAATGTATGGGACAGACATAAAGCAATTCTTGTTTGGGGGGGTAGGAGGAAGTAGGATGTTGGTTAACTAGGATCTGCAGCTTATCCAGTAGGTAGGGAAATGGGCAGACTCAGTGGGCCAAATAGTCCTTATCTGCCAACAAAGTCTGTTTCCCTCCAGAACTCAGTGTGCTGTTTGTAAGTCATGCCACCATGTGACATTATAAAATGAATACACAAAATGCTGAAAGTGGATTGGTAGAGAGCCAGTTCACCATGATATCCAAGCATAACCTCACAGGTGAAACTAGTGCCCGCAACACTGACTGCTTATGAATATAAAAGCATAAATGGTTCCATTTTCTAATTGTAATATGGCACTCTGTCTATAGTCTCATACCTCATAGCACAACCAAGGCATGATGTCATCCCAGCACAAAATACACCCTGACATGCCTTATTACTTAAATATCATTGTACATGACTGAGAGGGAGGGCAAAGAGTGGTCTTGTGTCATTTAGAATGCTTGGCAGACTGATGATTGGTCATGAGCCTAGCATCATAAATGATGCAAAACTCTTCCTCATGCCTCCCTCCTGGGCATGTGCATTTCTGCTGTCACATGACTATGACTTATGGTTCCAGCAATTGACATGGTCAGATATTTCCAGATATTTTGTGATATTTCTAAACAGATTCCCTCTGCTGGTCCCACAGCAGTACTGCAGGCAGGGAATTTCTCTGTAGAGTTTAGAGTCTAGAGATATTGCAACAATTTCAGGAAATATTTGACCATGTTAATTGCTGCAGCTGAGTGAATAGTGAGCTATGGGTTAGGGAGGTGGATTCCACTTTAGGTAAATGACCTTTTGGGTCCAGGAAAAGCAGACAGTATGAGGGGTTGAAAGGATAAAAGGCTGTGTCAGGTCCTGGTACCATGCCGGAGACTTGACATTTGTCACTATAAAGAAGTATGATGGTGGAGGGGGTTGAAAGGCAGGAAATAACTAGGTTGGGGGTAGATTTCACAAAACTTGTAAGACTATGGCTTTGGCAAACACTAGTGGTTTGCCTGTAAAGGACAGCCACAAAGTTACTTCTGTATGTATTTATTTATTTTGTTAACCAGGTAGGCCTACTGAAACATGGGAGCACTTGTTCAGGGCCGACCGAGAATAAGTGACACAAAACAGTCAGACAGTACATATTCAAGATACATGATCAGAGAAGAAATACATATAGCCAACCATGGAGTACCAGCACATGGTGAAGTATTTATAATGATCTATACTACACAAGGCAGGACAAATAGATTAAATAAATAGGTTATCAGCATGAACCAGGCTAGGCACACAGCAGTTATATTAACCCAGATAAGAATAACTGGTTACAAGAGCAAAGTCTGTGCTCCAGTATGACAACTTTGAGACTTTTCTTAAATCCATCAAGTGAAGAACAATCCTGTAGCGTGGGAAGGTAGGGAGTTCCATAGGTAAGGTGCTGAAGTTGCAAAGGATCTCTTCCTGCAAAAGATCTAACTCTAGGTACTTCTAATAGGGCAGTACTGGAGGAATACAGGATACTCCTTGAGGATTTAATTGTTACAATGTCACATAGACTACAGAAGGGGGAGGAACCCTTGACAAGCTTAAAGGCCAGGCAGAGTACAGCATACTCTAATCAGCCCTCCAAAGAGAACCAGTTCAGTAACCACAGCACATCACAGCGGTGCTCCCTGAAGAGGCTCTGGAAGCAAAATGACCAATTTTATTGTACAGTACTCTAAGCTTGTTGAACTCGGAGCACCTCAGGGACTGTAGTGTAAATTCGGGGCACCGTACTGCAGAAGGGGAAGTAAAAGTGCTGGTAGCAATGACTAGTCGTGAGTCCCTAGTTAGGAAACTGGCAAGTATGTTCACTGACGTGGGCGATGAATTTATATACAGTATAAGGAAAAAATGTGGGATCCAATCCTGTGGGACACTAGAGTTTACAGGCCGCCTCTTATACTACACCTCCTAGCCTATTATCTTATTTAATATGACCTAGGTAATAGCAAAATCACTTTCTGTGTTCTGCATTGTCACTGGACATTCACTTACTGTCGGGTTACACATGCTCATCTACTAGGCCCAATACAATTCAGAGCTGGGATCATTATACAACACTGTAGCTGTGCTGTTTAGCTGGCATGTCCACACATAATGGGTGTGTCGCAGCTGCTGCTGGGGCTGGCTAACCCCAACATGACTGAGACTTGGCAACATGCAGTGTACTCAATACGAACAAAAACACACAAACATTTATTTGTGCAAACACTCCAAATTAAGTTTATTGTCCAAAATAGCCCAGCAAAGCTCATTACAAGGTCCTGATCCAAACACCGAGGTGTCCTGGCAATTAGCCACATAAGGCTGCATCAGTGGCCAGGGTCTGAGCATGTTTGGGTAATATTTAAAGGTCTCGTGCTATAACATCAGACCTCATGACAATTACATTTGCACAGCTGTATTTGCTGTTGCCATAGAGACCCAGCTCTGAGATACCCTGCACCGAAAATAAACGGAAAAACACCAGACATTGTGGTTCCTCCATGACAGTGCAAAATAAAACCGAATTAGTGAAATTATATTATCAGCTTCAGTGTTGCATAGAAATGTGCTCTAAATCACCAATATATTTTTTTATATAATGCATCTGTGTAAGCTAAAACAAATCAAGTAAAAAAGCCTTTTAAAATCCATCATAAAGTACAGATTACAATTTTCGAAGAATTCTTAAAGGGAAACATCTACATACTCTAAATAGCACCACAGCATGAGTAAGAATGGCTTGAAGCATATCACAACAGCCACAGAAGTATCTGAAATTTTGCAGTTTTTTTATTTCTCATGCTGTGCCTCCTCCAACTCTCTTTACAGCCCCCCTCCACAAGTCTCTGGGGAGAGGAAGTGATGCCTCATGCAGGGAACCAATCCCAAATCCTGTTCCCGTGTCCATTCAGTAAAATGTGGTGCCAGTAGTTAATTTTCACTATTGTGTGCTTTCTAGCCCCCAGAAATGCCTAAATAAAATGCTCAGTCATTTTTGTATTGCAGATGCTGTTTATCCTATGGAAAGACCAGAAAACATCGGGACCTGTAACTCTGTGCTCCTACTCTGCCTGTCAGGTCTACTTAATACACTGTGTTCAGAGTACAGTGGCAGTCATTGTTATGAAAATAAACCATTTTATTCCCTCTGTCTTGTGCTGTCTTTTGTGGTGGTGCATAAAAGATTAATAAACAAATTAGCCAGCCTGGGAGTGGGTCCCAGGGTGGCATCCTGGGTAAAACACTGGTTGGACAACAGGACACAGTGGGTAATAGTAAATGAAGTCCACAGAGAAGAAAGGAAGGTTACTAGTGGGGTACCACATGGTTCAGTATTGGGGCCAGTCCTTTTTAATGTCTTTATAAGTGACATTACAGAGGAACTGGAAGGGAAAGTATGTGTCTCTGCAGATGACACAAAGATCTGCAACAGGGTTGATACATAAGGTGGGGTGGAAAGGATGAAAAGGGACTTGGCAAGGTTGGATGAATGGTCACATGTATGGCAGCTTAGATTCAATGCAAAGAAGTGCAAAGTAATGCACTTGGGGAAACAAAAACCCAGGGGAAGATTACACAGTTGGGGGTGAGATACTGACAACAAAAATGGAAAGGGACCTGGGGGTAGTCATATCATATGAGCTAAAGGTGGGCCAGCAATGTGAGAAGGCAGTAAGGAGGGCTGGAGGGATACTGGGATGCATAGGGAGAGGCATCACCAGTAGAAAACGGGAAGTTGTTGTCCCTCTGTACAGACAGATGGTAGTACCACATCTGGAGTACTGTGTACAGTTCTGGAGACCCCATTTCCGCCAAGACATAGATAGGGTGGAGGCTGTCCAGAGAAAGGCAACCAAAATGATGCAGGGTCTGCATTATAAGACATATGAAGAAAGACTAAAGGAACTTGAGATGTATAGCCTCGAGGAAAGGAGGGAGGGGGGGGGGACATGATAGAAACTTTCAAATACCTCAAAAGAATCAACAAAGTCCAAGAGGGTAGCATCTTTCAGAAAAAGAGATGTGCAAAAACAAGGGGGCACAATTTGAAGATAGAGAGGGGACAGCTCAGAGGTAATGTGAGGAAGTATTTCTTCACAGAGGGTTGTGGATACCTGGAACAGCCTTCTTGAGGAGGTCGTAGAGTCAAAAACAGTGGGGGAATTCAAGAATGCATGGGACAGACCTAAGACAATTCTAGTGGGGGGTAGGAGGAAGTAGGCTGTTGGTTAACTAGAATCTGCAGCTTATTCGTTAGTTAGGGAAATGGGCAGACTAGGTGGGCCAAGCAGTCCTCATCTGCTGTCAAATTCTATGTTTCTATGGCGCCCCAAATAGTCTGTGGTATTTTGTCACAGTGGCCGAAATGCAGTCTAGCGGTATTTATCATTGTTGGTGCTACTTCAAGAGACTGTCCATTCACTGCATTGTGCTGTGTCTGAGATGGGAACGCTGCATGTGCACCTCAGATCTAGGCCTAGACCTTGTACTGGTGCCCAAAATAAACACTCACTGGTTGGCACAAAAAAACACTTTCATGGAGAGACAATAAATGTCTCAATCTAGAGTGCTCGCTAAGCAAACGTGCTTATTTTAACTGCAAGCACTGCCGGGTATAACATAAAGTATGCTTTGCATCAGGGATGTCTGTATTTGGTTCTGTGCTGCGGAGTGGGCATGCATAGTTTGAGGGGTGCACAATGCCCAGCATGGAACCAAATAGGATCTGTTTGTTGTACTCAAGTAATTTCTGTGGCATACCCGGACTTACAAACACTGACGCACAGTATCTTGAGTGTGTCTCAGTACTTTGTGCCCAAACTAAACAGTACACCTACTGACTACATGCTGAAGTACAGAAATCACTGTTTTCAGCCCAGCCTCATTGTGTACTGTTGCGAATTCGGCTGTCAAGTGTTCTTTCTGAATAGGGAGAAATGGACACCTCCGCATCAGAAAGCACACTTTACACCTGAATTCGCAACAATACACCCTGCGGTCGGGCTAAAGCAGTGATTTCTGTATCGTGGCATGTGGTCAGTATGTGTTGGGTTTAATTTTGGCACAATGTACTGAGACACAGACAAGAAACCACACGCCAGCATGCTGGATGTATTTCTTCTCCTGTGGCCAGATGACATATATAAATGTGCTGCTCAATGTTTGTCACACAGTTACTGTATGCTCCTGTCTGTCTTTGCATTGCTATGGAATGTAATAAAACATTTCATATAAATATAATGAATTATTTAACTACTATATTGTTTTAAAGTATAATAAAATATTTCGCTGCCCAGAAATTGGGCTGTCACTGCTTGCTGTCGAACAATTTGCTCTGCTCCCTTGCCTGTGTATGCTAGTGTAGAAGGGAGCATATTTTGGGAACTTTTTCTGGCCTTGTTGGTTACAGCTTCTGAAGCCTAAAGCCAAAAAAAAATTACATTACCACCACAACATTTGGACTGTCTGGCCCCAGCACTGTGACGTGATGGTTCTTACATGGCAGACAATAATTACTGTCATACACACACCATATGACCATTGCTGTTTGTTTGCTTTTCTGTGCAAAGCATATCCTATGTATTGACATCTACAGGCAAAAGACCCTTGCCACTGAACATTGTGTCTCCCTGGCCGGAGAGCAACTCCTGCTGTCTGCTGTGGTGTGTGTAAATGCAATTCTTACAAATGAAAAGCTTGCCTATAGTTTGGTGGCCAAGCAGCCAGCCACTCCCACTTCCTGAGCTATATAAGCAGTTCCTCTAAGCCTCACTGTGAAGCATTTTTTCTTTGCAGCCAGAGGCTATGTTGGTTTGTCCTCTGAGCTGGCTGCGGCCTGCCCTCCCCAGGCCTGCTTTTCCTGTGTGTCTCTACTGGACTTCGGTGTTTGCTTTTGGTTTGTATCTTTCCTCCGTCTGTGTGCTTCCATGTGTTTTTGTTTCTTGTTTTTGGGCCCTTCCCTGTTTCCTGTTTTGCTGTGTTTTGGTTTTGTCTTTTTGGGGGGCTTTGTTCTAAACTCCTAGCATACTGCTGCTGCAGAGCTCATACTCCTTGCTTTCCATTACAACTCTCAAATTACTTGCATTGCAACTGCAAATTACTTGGAGCTTATGCTGTTGCTTTCAGTTACCTACAATTGCAGCCACTGCTGTTTACTTTACTTACTATTGTACCCAGTGCTTGTGTTTTTTACATTATGCTCACCACGCTCAAACTACTGCAGTGTAACTGCTATTATTGTATGTGTGTTTCAGCTCAACCATGGCTGCTCCATGTTGCATACTTAATTCTTTTCACCTGAGCTTCATTGCACTGCCTGGCTACACCTGCTTCAAAGCATTTGTCTCCATGTTTCATTGCATTTACAACTCTGAGGTCTGTCAACTAAGCTCCTGCTGAGGCTGTTAATATAGTTTGTTGAAAATCCTCAGTGTTTGTCACCTTGATTTGACTATTCATGTCTGGCTGGCTTGCCCCAAATCAGTGCTGTTTAATTGCTATACAGTATATTATGCACATCCACCTTCCACTACTACTGCTTACTGACTGATCAGGTCCACACTTGCTTATGCAACCATTGCTTCATGCCTACTGCCATCCCTTCGGCCTGGGATTCTGCTGCACTCGATCTGCATTCGACCTTGCAAGGTCTCCGCACTCAATGCTCATTACAATCTCAGTATGCCGTGCTCATTCAGCTCTCCAGATTTTCAACTCTCAATTAATTTCTGGGGGCATGCCAGCCATTCTATTGGCGCAGGGTTCCTGCAGCCGATGGTCTCGCTCTGCTTTAAGTCTGCATCGAGCGTGTCCAACTTGGGGTGGGATCCTTCTCACCTCACCCATTGCTGGGAATGTCCTCACCCCGAGTTTGGCTTTAGCTGCCTGCTATGTGACAGCAGCTCCTGGTGTAGAATTTAACACTAGCAGTGAAGGGTGGTTACGACCACCCCGGGTACAGGGAAGATATGGCTGTACTGTGTACTGAGGAATAACACATGATTGTCAAGCCTACCCACTGGAGGGGCAGGCAGGAGATGCGGGGGGGAGGAGAGGTGGTAGGCCACAAGATGGGTGGTAGGGATAACAACATAAAAGGATGAGTGTGGGTGGGGAGGTTCAGAGCCGGAGCTCCAGGAAGCATAGAATAGATGGTGGTGTATAGACCAAGGCCAGCCAATGTGCAGGTTATTTAGTGAGGGTGAAAACATTTGCAGATTTCTTTAACTAAAAGGCCATAAAGGGTCTTGAAGGAGGATATGCTGATCAGGGAGCTAAGCTTCAGAGTTTTTTTGTACAGTATTCCATAGGGATGGTAGCGTAAAACTTATGGCCATTCTTCCGAGATGTGTTTTCAGCCTGGGTATCTTCAAGTAAATAAAGGATGAGCTTCTCAGTACATAGGTTCCAGGTTGCAGCATGGGAGACGATCCAAGATATAGGGAGGAAATTTCTTGATGGCTTTGAACATCCAGATTAACGCATTTCTATTTCTCCTGAAGTGGAGGGAGGGCCAACTGATAGCTGTATAGAGAGCACAATGGTGGGTGGCATGAGGAAGACCAGTGATAAATCTCAATGCCCTGTGGTACAACGTATCCAGTTTGGCAAGGTGTGATGCTGGACAGTTGCTATAAAGAGAGTCAGCATAGTTGACCAGGGAGAGAAATATGGTTTGAACCAGCCGTTGTTTGGCATTGCTGGTGAGGTAGTTGTTAATCCTAAAAAAAAAAAAGACCCAGTATGTAACCCCTAGGTGGCGCTATCCCAAGGGCTACTACCCTTGCCTGATTTGCCACAAACAGGTTGAGGGGCCAGGATCCAATGGCGGGTGACTCCACCCAGAGGTCTGGTTTAAGACAGTCTGATATGACTTGGTCACAGCCCTCTAGGTCACTGCAATCCCCCTTTCTTCCCACTAGTGACCCACACAGATCAATCACAGTACCCTTGCAATATACACTGAACCAAGCCTGGGGGTAAATCAGCTGGCTCTGGGGACCCTCTGTAAAGCAAGATGCAATTAGACAATAACCACCTGTACAGTAATTCAACATAGACACACGGGTCAGTCAGTATACCTTTGCAAAATAACCAATCTGATTTATTTAGGGGGACATAACAAGGACACTGGGGGAAATCAAGTTAATTGCTTACCACTCTAAAGAGTATATGAATATGTCTATCTAGGGCACTGTGCACAGGCCAACCCTATAAGTCACTGTCCCTGGATACCCAGGCCATAGAAGGCTAGCCTCTCGATGCAGTTGGTTGGGGCCCTGTCACAGACAACAAACACTTGATTCCTAATAGGATTAGGTAGAGGCAGTACACTTAGTTCGTGTAGCCAAACAAGCAGCCAACCAAATATTGCCCTCACTATGAACATCTGACAGGTAGCTACCCTGATTTAGTACTCACAACTCCAGCCAGAACAGCGCACTCACCACTTGCAGGCCTGAGCCTGGAATTCAGACACTTCCCCACACATTTATATGAAGAGCAGAGGGGTACCATACCAGGTAGCTGCTGTATAATCCCAATTGCTTTCACTACAGAACACCGGGCCCAAACGACACAGCTTCACTTGTCCTGACAGACCGAGCGCGATTGAAGCAGATTCTCCAGTCCTCTACAGGATGAGCCTGGTAGGTAGCTGCACTTTTGCACAGCCTCCTCTGACTGCTGCCTAGCAGATTTAGTCCAACACTTGCTGACGTTCAACCAGCCAAAATCTGGCCTTCCACATGCGCTTCCCACGCAAAAGATCAACAGTGCAGGAGCCCAGGGCTCCTTCCTCGCTCACAACCACAACGACTCTCTCCCTTGGCAGTCAGGGCAAGGACTCGGTTCAGGCGCCACCCAATTCCATTGGTGGGCTGCTGGTACCAATCACTCAATTTGATCCCCATTGGTGCAAAAAGGTGCCGTAGCCCAGAATTTCATTTCCCAGAATTACTGGCTGTATCCCCTATGGCCAGCTGGCTCCAAATGGAGTCCTGATTCTGGTTGGCTCAAATGGTCTCCATTTTAGTGTCCCCCCTTTTCCCATTGGCCCATCTCAAAAGTCCAGGTCCAAAATGGAAGGGCCAAACACACATAGTCCCAGCTGCAATGAAAGCAGGTTAAACAAACCGTAATTTCACTAATACTTTAAATGATTACAACCCAACAGTTACATCTGTCAGATGGGCTCTTGTTGTGCTTTTCAGTGACTACAGAATGGAGCGATTACATTGCAGCTCAGGCAGGATTCAAGCAGGGAAACACCAATCCCCCCCATACAAACCCGCTGGAGCCTGCGAGCAGGCAGCTCTTAAAGAGACAGTACCGGAGGCTTTAAAAGTACTCTCAACGGCTGCATTTTGGGCAGCATTGCACCGAACACCAGTTAGGCAAGGAGCTATTAAGCAGCTCTGGGAAGGCTTTTAGGAACCCCCATTTGTAGGGGGGTTACAAGTATTTGTCTTAATTTCTTTAGGAGGCCTTCGAAGTGGTCCATAAAGGAGAGTTTATTATTGAGCCATACCCCTAGGTACTTGAACTTGTTAACGAATTCTAGGTTTTCACCCAGAACTGTGTTAATCTGTGGGACAGTGCTAGAAGTGGCTGGGTTTGCATCCAGTAGGAAGGGAAAAAACAGCATAACCTTAGTTTTCTTAGCATTTAATAACAGTTTTTTCTTAAGGAGTTGGCTCTGGAGAATGTTTAACTCCGATTGTAAGTCTTTGCAGGCTGTTTCGGGCAAGGAGCGACTAAGGTAGAGGACCGTATCATCTGCGAAGAGATGAATCCTGGCCTTGGTTATGTTCATATCAATGTTGTTCACATAGATCTCAAACAGTAGTGGACCCAGGATTGAACCTTGGGGGACCCCTCTTAGCAGAGGTTTGAGGGGGGATAGTTCACCATCTGACTTAACTTGCTGCCACCGGTCGGAGAGGTAATCAGCGAAACAGTGAAGGGACAGTGGATCCAGTCCTAAGGCCATAAGGGAGGAGAGGAGCAGGTCGTGATCAACCGTGTCAAAAGCCTTGCTTAGGTCTAGAAACACAGCACAGACAAAATTCTTATTTTCCAGGTCACGGAGCCAATCGTTGGTGACTTTAGCTAGGGCTGTGATGATGCTGTGCTGTGCTCTAAAGCCTGATTGCTTGGGATTTAGAAGGCTCATAGATTCTATATGTTTTCAATTGCTTGTTTACAATGTTTTCCAATAATTTTGACAGCGTAGGTAGTAGTGAAATTGGTCTGTAATTGTTTCGGTCACAAGGGTCCCTGGATTTGAACAAAGGAATGACATGGGCTGTTTTCCATAATGATGGGAGGGTACCATGGGATAGAGAAAGATTGAAAAGGTGGGTAATGGATACGGACAGGACATGGAAGTCGACTTTTAGAAAGTAAGGATCCAGAGAGTTGGTGCCTGCGCTTTTCCTAATGTCCAACTTTAGCAGAAGTTCTTCAACTTCCTTTACGGAAGTATGCTGGCGGGAGAAAACTGAGTTGGAAGGAGGAGGTTCCGAGCTTTGGGAGCGTAGGGAATTTGCAGGTGAATTGTCGAAAGCAAGGCCAGCATTGGCAAAGTGGTTGTTGAAAGCTTCTAGGATTTCCATTTTGTCACAGATTGTGGCACTGCCAGCAGTGATCTTAGCAGGCAAGGAGTTGACAGGGGTGTGACCAGACATGTCCTTAATGGATTTCCAAAATTTGGAGGAGCTCCTGGAGGCAGAATCCAGCTCTGAGTGGAAGTAGGAAGCCTTAGCATTTCTTGTCAATTTGGTGCACTCATTCCTAGCTTTTCTAAAGTTGCACCAGTCAGTAGGATTTTTAGTAGATCGTGCTTTTTTTCCCATAGCTTGTCCCTATTCAATAAAACTGATTTTGAGTTCGGGTGTGAACCAGCGACAGGTTCTTCCCCTTACCCTGGTTTTTACAAGCGGTGCATATTTATTTAGAGCTGCAGTCATACTAGGAAAATCTTGTAGGCCAACTGTACCTACTTGGCCAGGTAAAAATCCTGCCAACGCACTAAGCGTTTCAGTTCCTCAAGGAAGGCAGGCAACTCAAAGTGATGCCTGTCCCTCTTAGAGGTCAACCTGGACAAGGAGGGTGGGTTCTGAACCGACCTGATGCTAGCAATGATCACTAAAGTCCATTTAAAAAAACAAACAAAAAAAAAAAAACACCTGCATGGGAGAAGAGGTGTGGCTTGTTTACTAGAATGACATCCAGCAGTGTTCTATTGGCAAGGGACTTTTTGTTAGGATGTGTAGGTTCTCCGATAAGTTGCGTTAGGCTGTGGGCATCGCAGAGCTCCTTAAGGGGTGCAGCGGCGTGGGACAACCAGTAGAAGTTTAAGTCCCCAAGGATAATTACTTCAGGAGGGACGAGCTCGATGACGTTGGTTAGGTGGGTAAGGATTTGGGGACCAGCAGATGGAGGTCTGTAGCAGCCTATGACACACAGTACAGAGGACGAGGATATCTCCAACTTTAAGGCCAGGCATTCAAATTGGTTGGTGACAGAGGATGATTCTAGGCAGTATGTAACTGTGTATTTGTTCTTAACATATCTGCATATGATACATATCACCCCCAGTGGGCCTGTTGGGTCTAAATAGAGAGTATTCAGGATGTTAATTTCTCATCGGGCGTGGAGGATCTGAGCCAGGATTCAGAGATCACTAATACATCAGGCTTGGTGTGACATACCCAGGCCTGGATGAGTGTGAACTTTTTTAGCAGGCTGCATACCTTTCAGGTCTGTAAGGTCAGAAGGAGAGGGGAGAGTTTTTCCTGGGCCAGGATTAAGCTCTACGTCACCAGAGCACAATAGGAGAAGAAGCTTCCATAGGGTTGCAAAAGATATTATGGAATTTTTTTTTCCATGTTGGTCTGCTGCGTATGATGGGCAGAGTAAATAGATACCAAAAAATTGGACCTGGACCATCCTGGTGCCTCAGACGCCAGTACCCAGACTGGAAGATGGAAGGGGGAATGATTGCTGGGAGAAATGGTGAGTATAGTCTGGGGTGTCAGTAGTGCATCAGTCCCACCTCTGCACATGAATCTAATAAGAGGCTGCAGGTAGGGAAGCCAGAGGGCACAAAGAGTTGTATGAGAAGCGATGTGCACACCAACCCACTGGCTGAATATGGTCTACCCTACTAGCCGAACGGGTGACCTTGGGCACTATATAGGGCATAAGTAGGAGAAGACAGAACACAGAGCCAGGGGGGCACCCACATGGTTGAGCCTTAATACTGGCGGTTGAGGCTGGGGTCACCAACCCTTTCCTGATAAACTAGATGAGCAACCTACCCTGCTGCTTCATGGGATTCAACAGAGTAGTGATGGGAAGGACATCAATGTTTATTTATAAATTATTTTAGTGAAAGTGTGGCAGACAAGACCAGGGGTATAGGACAAGAGTTGGCAGCCTAGGCCACTATCAGTGAAGTCAGGATCCCAAGAGTGGCGTGCCACAGTCACTGAGTATATGCACTTCCCGGGGATCTTTGTAAGACTGGCAGCACCAGGAGAGTGTCAATGTTAAGGATACTAGAATCAGGCTGGAGCCAGTTATGAAAAGAGCAGTGATCGACCAGAGGCAGGGAGAGGGGGAGACTGGGGAGCCTATAGGTCCCAGAAAAGAGGCTGGGGGGCATGAGAGTACAAAGGGCAGGGCACTAGCATACTTAATAAATGGAGGAGGTGGGGGATGGGTGGGTGAGTGAAAAAGTATGGCTTTTGCCGTACCTTTCAGGTTTGAGTGTCTGGGCTTGTGGTCTTGGACAGTGGCTATGGAAGTGCCATCTGCCCGGGGGGACCGAGACTCACTCTGCTTCTGAACTGGGAGCCCTGGAGAGTTCTCTTTCAGGTTTGAGTGTCTGGGCTTGTGGTCTTGGGTGGTGGCTATGGAAGTGCCATCCACCCGAGGGGACCGAGACTCACTCAGCTTCTGAGCTGGGAGCCCTGGAGGATTCTCTGCTTTCAGGTTTGAGTGTCTTGGCTTGTGGTCTCAGGCGGCGGCTATGGAAGTGCCATCCACTGGGGACTGAGACTCACCCAGCTTCTGAGGATTCTCTGCTTTCAGGTTTGAGTGTCTGGGCTTGTGGCCTTGGGTGGCGGCTATGGAAGTGCCATCTGCCCAGGGAGACTGAGACTCACTCTGCTTCTGAGCTGGGAGCCCTGGAGGGTTCTCTTTCAGGTTCGAGTGTCCAGGCTTGTGGTCTTGAGTGGTGGCTATGGAAGTGCCATCCACCCGGGGGGGACAGAGACTCGCTCGGCTTCTGAGCTGGGAGCCCTGGAGGATTCTCTGCTTTCAGGTTCGAGTGTCCGGGCTTGTGATCTCAGGCGGCGGCTATGGAAGTGCCATCTGCCCGGGGGGACCGAGACTCACTTGGCTTCTCAGCTGGGAGCCCTGGAGGGTTCTCTTTCAGGTTCGAGTGTCCAGGCTTGTGGTCTTGGGCAGTGGCTATGGAAGTGCCATCCACCTAGGGGGTCCAAGACTCATTCAGCTTCTGAGCTGGGAGCCCTGCAGGGTTCTCTGCTTTCAGGTTCAAGTGCCCAGGCTTGTGGTCTCAGGTGGCAGCTAGGGAAGTGCCGTCCACCCAGGGGGGGACCGAGACTCACTCTGCTTCTGAGCTGGGAGCCCTAAAGGGTTCTCTGCTCCCCTAGGCCTTTGATCCCAAGAGATTTCCTCCTCCTAGGGTTTTTTTCTCTCCTCTGTTGCCTCAGGTCATACTTAGTTTGCTTAGTTGTTTTCCTTTGTTTCTTTAAGTAGGTTGTTCCGTTGTTGGGTGGAGGATGTCCTGCCATTCCCTCTCTTCTTAGGGGATTCCCTACTCTCTATGTATACAATCAGTATCCTGCTACGCAATCTGGGCAGTAATTGACAACTGAGCATCTCATTGCATTATCAAACTGCCTATGCTTCTCTACTACTATGTCACAGTTACTGCTTGCTCATATGCTTATGTTGCCTCCTTTTGGGGATGATGCTACATTTTTGGGGGGGATTCCTAAGGTACCTTTAGCCACGGGAAACGTCCCATTGCATCTCTAGGGGTGGAACCCTCTCTGAGGGTTCCTTGCTTTTGTACCCTTACAGGGTGATAATTCTTCTGGAATAGAGTGTGAATGGCCAAAACCAAACTAACACAGTTGCACAAGCATAACTCTATACTGGCTGCATAGGCCAGTGAATGGCCAAATGCAATGAGATTGTTTGCTGCTGGAATATTTTTGGGGCTGTGTATTTGTTTTACTTTTACACGCTGTGCACTTGCCACTCTGTGGCAGCCCTTATCAACCACTGTCCCCCTCAAGTTGTCGATCCTTCATTGGAAAGGTGATGTCCACACACAGTGTACCATTCACTTAGACTGTGCAACACAGAGGTATCATATTCTAAGATAAGTTTCATGGTACAGCTACTACAACAGAACACAGAAGACGAACATTGTACCATAAAATGTTGGGCACATCCCCCCCTGAAAACAAGCAATGAGTGGTGCAAGCTCAGTGCTCTGATAAACGGTGTGTTCCTATGTGCTACCTGTATCAAGGATATAGCATCACAAGGATATGAGGCATGTATGCCATGCAATCAGAATCTGTCACTTTCTCTTTGTGGACATAACCTTTTCCCCTGCGGGCCAGAGAAATGTTGCTAGGCTCACTGCATGATGTCACTCATTAGCATGGGCAGGTGAGTAAGTGTTCAACCCACTTCAGCCATCCCATCAACTCTTCCCCCAGATCTGACCTATCAGAGGACACCACCCTCCCATGTTTCTAGTGATCCCATGCTTCTCGTGTTGCCCTTACATCTTCTGATCAACCATCCGGTGAGTGTGTTAAATGCCATTGTTGATGACTTTGCATCCCCCCCAAATTCCATCAGACTGCACCTCATGTTGCACTTACACCTTTTGATCAACCACCCTGTAAGATGGTAAATGCTATTGGTGATGAATTTGCATCCCCCCTCCAAATTCCATCACACACTGCGGTCAAAGATCGGCCATAGGAAGACTGTCTTTGGGGATGGAAACACTGACTTGAATAGTAGAACAAGAGCAGTGGTTCAAAATGTGGACATTGAGGTGCAATGCCAAAACAGACAAAGCTATGGACCTAGGTCACACAAACACTGCAGTGCCCCATATCATTCGGGCCTCTTTGTGTGTATCTCATGCAGTCCTGAATTCATGCACCTTTCGCCCCACACCACCACTGCGGAGTGGCTCTTCCATGCATCCACTACCCTTTCTGTGATAAATTACATCCTTGTGTTACTCCTGGTTCTACTCCCTCCAGCCAGCTATAACATCCCCCAGCTCATGAACATCTTTTTTCTGAAAGAAGTTACCCTCGTTTGCCTTACCTATCCCCATGAGGTATTTGATGGTCTATATCCTATCCCCCCCTTTGCTTTCCTCTCTGCCATTATACATGTTGATAATCTCTAGTCTCTCCTTACATGCCTTTTTTTTTTTTTTTGCAGACTAGACGCTGCACCATTTTTTGTTGTCCTTCTCTGGTCTGCCTCAATCCTGTCTGTTTTTCAGGGAATGCAGCCTCCACAGCTGGCCACAGTGCTCCAGATGGGAACTCACCAATGCTTTGTACACCGCCTCCTATTTTCCATTGTTGATGCCTCTACCTATGCACATCATCCAACTGGCTCTCCCACATCATCAGATCAGATGACCTGAAAATGAACAAATAATGCATGGTGGCGACAGCAAAGGAAGTAGTTTGTTGGGGTGCATGGTCAGGGGAATCGTGATCTGGAAAAGGGAGACATTGATGCTGCTGTTCAGGATACTAGTGAGGCCTCACCGGGAATACTTTGTGCAGTTCTTGAGGTTGCATCCCAGAAAAGATGGTGACAGGGTGAATGCTGTTACGGGAATGGTGACAAACATAGAGCAAGTACAAGGCAAGAAGACGTGATGAAAGACGGAGTAACCAGAACAGGTCCACGGTGGAGCAGAGAAGGGAGCGGATGGATATGCTGGAAACTGTCAAGTATCTAATGGGCATGTCCATGCTTCAGGTGGAGTACATCTCTCTGCATAGGAGAGACACACAGACAAGGGTGCACCATGTGACATTGAAACACAGAAACTTAGACTTTGACGGCAGATGAGAACCGCTTGGCCCACCTAGTCTGCCCATTTCCCTACCTATTGGATAAGCTGCTGATCCTAGTTAACCAACAGCCTACATCCTCCTATGTTAAGCTTCTTTAATCTCTCTTCGTATGGCTTCTGGTGCTGACCCTGTGTCATTTGTTACCCTCCTCTAGAGTGCCTCTATCCTGTCTATATCCTTGCGGAGATGAGGTCTCCAGAATTGCATGCAGTCTTCCAGATGGGGTCTCACCAATTGTTTGTACAGAGGGATAACAACTTCCTGTTTTTCTACTGCTGATGCCTTTCCCTATGCATCTCAGCATCCTCCCAGCCCTCCTTACTGCCTTCTCACATTGCTTGCCTACCTTTAAGTCATCTGATAAGACTACATCAGGTTCCTTTCCATGTTTGTTGTTGCTAGTACATCCCGCCCCCCCCCCATATTGTCTACTCTCTTTCCCTAGGTTTTTATTTCCCCAAGTGCATTACTTTGCACTTATTTGCAGTGAATCTCTAATCTGCCATACCTTTGACCATTCCACCAACCTTGCCAAGTCCCATCTCATCCTTTCCACTGATTCTTGGGTATCAACTCTGTTGCAGATCTTTGTGTCATCTGCAAAGAGGCATACTTTCCCTTCCAGCCCCTCCGCAATGTATCCTATAAAGACATTAAAGTGGGTCGATCCCAGTACTGGACCCTATGGTACCCCACTAGTAACCCCCCTTTCTTTTTTTTTTTTTTTTTTTGGCGTCATGAGTGGGTGGCGCACAGTTCTAAGGGTCATCAGCAATAGGTTGTGATGGCAAGCACAGTGCATGGATGCAAACTGCATGTGATGCACACATGGGTCACCTCCACTCTCATAAATAGAGGTCAGGGTGATAAACAAGTCTGAACTACCGCCGATAGACAGTGAAAATGGGCAGCCACAACAGACCTTGTCCTGAATGCATCACCAATTTCCATCCTCAAATGTTTCTGGACACATTACTTGTTTACCATTTGGATTTAGGCACTGTCTTCAATGATGATAAATGTTTTTGTTTTAGACATTGTTCCTTCATCAGCCCTGAGTACACCATTACACAGCAAGAAGTTTCTTGCTACTGTATATCTAGTATTCCCTATGCACACCCGTAAATCCCATCTGAGATTGCTATGTGTATATACATTATCTGTGTTCATCTGGGCATCATGTATACTCGAATAGTTTGTTTTTATGATGAACTTGGATGGTGGGCAGTAGACGGGCAGTAATTGGTGTATGGAGTTGCCTTGCATGGTTCATGCTGTACAGTTTTTGAGCCAGCACACTTGCCTGTGATGGCAGATATGTTGTGATGAAACATAGAATTTGATGGCAGATAAGGACCGCTTGGCCCACTTAGTCTGCCAATCTCCTTACCTAATAGATAGGCTGTTGGTTAATTAGGATCTGCAGCTTATTTCCTCCTACCCCCAACTAGAATTGCTGTATGTCTGTCCCATGCATTATTGAATTCCCCCACTGTTTTTTGACTCCACCACCTCCTCAGAAAGGCTGTTCCACGCATACACAACCCTCTCCATGAAAAAATACTTCTTCACATCACCTCTGAGCCATCCCCCCTCTATCTTCAAATTGTGCCCCCTTCTTGCACATCTTTTTCTAAAAGATGCTACCCTCTTGGACTTTGTTGATTCCCTTGAGGTACTTGAAAATTTCTATCATGTCCCACCTCTCCCTCCTTTCCTCAAGGGTATACATATTAAGCTCCTTTAGTCTCTTTTCATATGTTTTCTGGTGCAGACCCTGTACCATTTTGGTTGCCCTCCTCTGGACAGCCTCCACCCTGTCTATGTCTTCGTGGAGATGGGGTCTCCAGAACTGCACACAGTACTCCAGATGGGGTCTCACCAACTGTCTGTACAGAGGGATAACAACTTCCTGTTTTCTACTGGTGATGCCTTTCCCTATGCATCCCAGTATCCCCCCCAGCCCTCCTTACTGCCTTCTCACATTGCTTGCCCATCTTTAGGTCGGCTGAAATAACTACCCCCAGGTCATTTTTCATTTTTGTTGTCAGTTTCTCACCTCCCATTGTGTACTCTTCCCCTGGGTTTTTGTTTCCCAGGTGCATTACTTTGCACTTTGTGTTGAATCTAAGCTGCATACATTTGACCATTCCTGCAACCTTGCCAAGTCCCTTCTTATCCTTCCCCTTCCCCCACCTTGTGTATCAACCCTGTTGCAGATCTTTGTGTCGTCTGCAAAGAGACATACTTTTCCTTCCAGTCCCTCTGCAATGTCACTTATAAAGACATTAAAAAGGACCAGACCCAGTACTGAACCCTGAGGTACCCCACTAGTACCCCCCCTTTCTACATTGTGGACTCCATTTACTATTACCCTCTGCGTCCTGTTGTCTAGCCAATGTTTTACTCAGGCTACCACCCTGGGACCCACTCCCAGGCTGGCTAATTTGTTTATTAATCTTTTGTGCGGGACTGTCAAATGCCTTGCTAAATTCTAGGTAGGCCATATCCACAGCCCCTCCCTGGTCTACTACTTTGGTCACCCAGTCAAATAAATCGATTTAGGTTCATTTGACATGACCTTCCCACTGTGAATCCATGCTGCATTGGGTCCTATGCCCCACTGGCCTCTAGGTACTCAACAGTTCTTTCCTTCAGAAGTGATTTCATTATTTTCCCTACCACCGAGGTCAAACTGACAGGTCAGTAGTTTCCTGCCTCTGTCTCGCTCCCACTTTTGTGAAGGGGAATCACATCTGCCCTCCTCCAGTCCTCGGGTACCACACCATCTTCCCATGATTTGTTAAAAAGGGTAGTCAGTGGTGTTACTAGTTCTCCCCTTAGTTCTTTTAGAATTGTGGTGTGAATCCCCATCAGGCCCTATTGCTTTGTCCACCTTTGTGTTTTTTTTTATACTTTTATTTATAGCATTTTATGAATTACAGCAGATACTATATTTATAAAACACCATCAAAAGAAGACAATTGTATAGACCAGGGAACTGGTCTGTCAGATATAGCAAAGGCATTAAAGTCCAGCAGGATAATTATGTATAATAGTCCACTCTCACTTTCTCAATGTCTAGAAAGGGCATCGGCCAAAATTTCCTGCCCCTTGCAGGATAGAAGAATGTGAGGGAGGCTGTAATTCACACAATGGAGCCCCCAAGAAAGGAAAATAGAAAGCCTGGGCTGAATTAAGTTAAATCACACCTCTGCCCTTAAGCACATACCAGATGGCTGGTAGGGAAACAGTTTATTCTGAGAACATTTAGCAAAGTTCACAAATTGAGTGGAGCTAGTCATACTCCAACTATATTTTGGACTCCAGTATGATAAATGATTCATGCATTATTGCATATAGAATGTTATTAGAGCTACAACATGGCAGAGGAAGTATCACAGCATTAATAATTCAATTCAAACTATTACTCCATAACTGTGTAAGGTTATAATAACCATTAGATTAGGAGACATTAATTCCCCAAAGTTACTTATCAGTCAGAGTCTGAATCGGCATCCTCTGCAGTTCCTTTCTCTTGACAGGAGTGCTGTTCCTCTAGAAGATGAGGCAAATGCAGCAGCAGCCTGAGGATCTGTGAAAGCATGGGACTTATTATCAGACTGAACATTCAGACGAGCAGGGATCCACCTTCAGTTTTAGGAGTTCTTTCAGAACCCTTTCTTCTGTGAAAGGACTGATCAACCCCTCTATCCAGAGTGCTTCTATAGACTAGATTAGGTACCTCCCCCTCCTCTTATTTTGTGAATACTAAGCAGAAGTATTCGTTCAGTATCCCTGTTTTTTCACTGTTCCTCTCTGCCCACCCACCCACCTTCCTCTTCTGTTCATTCTCACTATCCCTCCCTTTGTCTTTCTTCTCTCGCTAATGTACCTATAAAAAGTTTTATCCCCCTTCTTAACCAAGTTGGCTGACTTTTCCTCGGTTTGGGCCTTTGCTATTCTGACTGCCTTCCCCACTTCCTTCCACTTTAACTGGTACAGTTCTGTTCTGCTCCTTCTGTGTTTCCTTGTACTTTCTGAATGCTATCTTTTTCTTCCTAACCTTTCCCACCACTTCTTTTGAGAACCATAGTGGTTTTTTCTTTCATTTTGATTTGTTTATTTGCTTCACACAAGGGTTTGTCGCCTCTGTGATGGCAATTTTTGATATTTCCACATTGTTACTCCACCCCTTCCTTCTTGCCTGTTTGCTAGTGCTTTTCTGAGGCACACTCCCATTTTGACAAAATCAGCCTTCCTGAAGTCCAGTACCTTCATTTTTGTATGGCTTGACTCTACAGCTGAGTTTATCGTGAACAACACAGTTTGGTGGTCACTTGTTCCCAGATGGCTACCCACTTCTAGATTTGAGATCCTCTCTCCATCCCCATTTGAGAGTACCAGTTCTAAGATTGCTCCTTCCTGAGTGTGTTCCAACACTAGCTGTCTGAGGCATGCCCCCTGTAGGGCATCAAGAATGGCCCTGCTCTTGGATGTGGCTGCAGCAAAGGTGCTCCAGTTAACATCTGGCGCATTCAGGTCCCATGTCAGCAATATCTCCCCTTTCTCTGCCATCCTAAGGATCCCTTCTATCATTTCCTTGTCCATTTCCTCCCCCTGAGATGAGGGTCTGTATACAACCCCAGTGTGGATTGTGGTGCTATTTCCAGTCTCCAGATCGGCCCACAGTGCCTCCTCTCCTCCCTGTTTACCATTTAGTTCCATTGCTTTGATCCCTTCTTTTACATAGACAGCTACTCCTCCTTCTCTTTCTACCCTCCCTGTCCCTCCTGTAGATTGTGTACCCTGGTATGTTGACATCCCAGTCATTGTTCTCTGTGTACCATGTTTCTGTGACTGCCACAATATCCAGGCATCCCTCTTCCATCAAGGCCACCAGTTCAGGGAGCTTATTACCTAGATTAGTGGTATTGGTACTCATTACCCTCCATTTTTTGATGGCCTTATCCCTTTTTGCCCCATCTCTGTCCTTACTGCCTTTGTCTTTTTCTCCATTTACCCTGCCCTTCTCCCTCTGGACTTCTCTAACTACCCTGAATTTTTTGGGGGGGGCTAGGATTTCTCTTCTCCTTTTCAATGCCTTCCCCCTTGGCTAGTTTAAATGCTTGCCAATGAAGCATTTAAACCTATCACCTAGGATCCTGGTTCCCCTCCTGGATAAACGCAGACCATCATGCCAGTATAGGCCTGCATCCCTCTAGGTGGACCCCCAGTCCCCAATGAAGCCACAACTCTGAGCTCTGCACCAGTTTTTCAACCACTGATTGAATCCCGTGGATATTCCATCCAGAGTGTGGTCTGCAGTGGCGTCCAGGTACAATACAGAGTGTGTACATTTGGATGACATATGTAGCAGACATGGTGATGCACAGGTAAACAACCCCCCCCCCACACACACACCAGCAGTACAGAGACAGTATACCTCCGAGCATTTTGTCACTGAATTTGTTGCATTCAGACAATCTTAATGAATGTCACTCACGAGCACTGATCTTGCAAATGATTCACAAGGCATAGGTCATGGAGAAGTTATAAAACATAGAATGATCACACCCAGGACATTGGCTGCAGGACCGAACAATGGAGTGATAATGGCTCAAATAGATTCTTTTGTTTGCACCTCTTCACCAGCCAGATCATTGTCATCCTTCACTGATGATGAGGTGCTAATCATACCAGTCCATCTTCTGCATTGACAGTGATTAAAATGTGTGCAAGCACCTGCTAAAGTAGGCACTTAGTGGAAAAATGTAGTAGTCTAGAGACAGAGGTAGATAGTTACCTGAATCACTCTCTCATTCTACAAGACTTCGTGTGACACCAGGCCTGAGTGGGTCAAGACTGAAGGCCTATGTCAAGACATTCTGTGCCAACAATAACAAACTCTAGAGCATGTCCATGTATTTTCTTTCCTCACCATGTTATTTTCTGATACTCCATCCAGGTGAAACTCAGCCTGCCGGTCAAAGGGAGCCCCACCATGACCACCTAGGTGGCTACAGGCCATCCTACATTCATTGCTGTCCTCCTTGTGCTTTGTCCTTTCCAGCCACACGGATCCCTTTGATGGCATTGCCCATGCAACTGAGCCTTAGCATTCAATAATGGCTAGTCACACAGTGTTGGATAGCTGGGGAATGCTTTTGGGGGGGGGGGGAGTCCTTCAGCAGAGGGACTTGACGACAGGCATCTGGTTGGACATGTGTGCAACTTTTCTATTTACTCCTGCCTCTTACCACCACCCCACCCCCGTTTGAGCCACACACATGTAGCATCATGAGGACAAGCCCAGAGTTGTGTAGTCAGCCACACCACACTGTTCCCACCATGACCACAGCTACAAGGAGCCATTCTCTGAGCTGTGCAGGCCCACCAACCTCAACCCATCCCGGGGAAAAGTGTACACCAGACATTTATAGCCACCCCCTCAGTCCTACAGCACTGCAGCCCAGGGACACCTGAGAGCAGTCTGATGTCCAGAGGCATGTGGTCAACATGTAAGTTTTTGGGGTGTCACTGCAGTTGTAACACCACTGTGACCACAGCACTGACTTTCTGGTTGGTTATTTACTGACCCCCCCCTCCCCTGGCCAACCCCATTCACAAAGCACAACATTCATACTGAATTTGATTCAGTATTGTAACATTGTGCAGCATGGTTTGTACAAAAGAAGCACACGACAGCAGTATGACTTCCAAACATGTCTTTTCAATTATGTAGCTTGTTATATCCACACAGTTACTATTTGTCTTTCTAGTGATACATGTGACGTACATTGCCAGAACAACGTGTTACCCACTGTGTCAAACTAACATTTTTCTCTGTTGTTGCTTTTATCCATTTAATCTAAGTTGTACTTATATCTATTGTGTCCACTGTACACTTAGTGTGACAGCTACTCTGAACAGTCTTTCCCTTTGAGTATGCTGAACACAGTCCACAAAAGTGGGGACAAGGACCTGCATGTGAACTACCGGCCTATCTCCATACTCCCCCAAATGCCACTGAACGCATGGTATCTGTCCAGCTAACAGAATACCTGAATAAACGCAACATCCTCTGCCCCCAACAACATGGCTTCCGTACAGGTCACAGTACTACATCGGCCCTCCTTGAATTCACCGGTGCTATCCACAGCTCACTGGACAACAGCCTCCTAACCGGGTTGGTCTTCATAGACCTGACCAAGGCTTTTGACACTGTACATCATAAACTATTAATCACACAGCTAGGTTCTGCTGGGCTCTCACCTGAGTCCACTACCTGGTTCAAGAACTACTTGGAGAATTGCTCCCAAAGAGTGAAAATAGCTGCTGTTCTCTCAGATGCATGTCCTGTTCATTCTGGAGTTCCTCAAGGCTCCATTCTTTGGCCACTTCTTTTTAGCCTCTTTCTGAATGATCTTCCACAATCATGTCCTGCACAAATCCTCCTTTATGCTGACAACGCCATCATCCTCTCCACTCACAAAGATCCGGGCCACCTTCAAAAGAATCTACAGTTTGCCTTCACCTCAATTAAAACTTGGTTTAGCAAGTATACATTGGTTCTCAACTAAAAAAAAAAAAAAAAAAAAAAATTTTTCTTCTGCAGCCTGCACAACAAACACAGACTCAATCCCATCATGATCAAAAACTGCCTTGGTGCAACCCTCAAACAGGTTCAATCCTTTAAATATCTAGGAGTTACCATCAATTGTAAACTATCATATGCTACACACATTGACAACATTGCCAAGGCTGCCAACACTCACATTGGCCTACTCTTCACGCACAGGCAATGCCTTACCTGAGATGCCTTAAGGATTGTAGTACAGAGCTCAGTAATCTCAATAATCGACTATGGCCTGATAATCTACTGCTCTGCCTCCACCCTCAGGTGCATATCCATTGCATTAAACAAAGCTTGCCGTCGCATAACTGGCACCCATCTCCTCACACGCATGTGTGATCTCTACACACAGACTGGGGTGGCTTCAACTTTAAACCGAATCAAGTACCAAAGCTGCCTTATGGCAAAGAAAATAACACTAGACCTTGCTCCCCTAGGTGTCCAAGCTCTCCTTTGCCCAGTGCAAACTACTCACATCACCAGGGGCTCTGAATCCCAACTGCTGCATATCCCACATTTCTGCACCACACAAGGGCAAATATCCTTTGTGCACAGAGCTCCCAGCTGGTTCAATGGTCTCAACATTGACATCGCCTCAGTGCCAAAGCTTGGTCCATTCAAATCCATTCTCCATCGCATCCTGTCTGCATTTAGCTCTTGTGACTGTCCTTCCTAATTGTTCTCCCCTCTCCTCTTTGCTCTTTCTACCTAGCACTTAACCCTCCCTCAACTCCCTCTCCCATATATCCACTCATCTTCCCCTCCTCCCACCCACCTTCCCTATCCCCTTGTAGCACTTTAATTGATATCTGACAAGTGCCTATGGCCTCACCCTACTAGTGTGTCTCTCTTCCATACTGTGTTAACCCTGTTACCAGACCTTCTCCTGGCATTTTTGCCACTGTATTGAATGTATAAAACTGTATGTAACTGCCTGTAACCCACTGTTATTCAATGTCTTGTTTGAATTGTACCTCATCCAGTGAGGAACCTTTGTAAAAGAGCCTTGGATCAAAGGTACTTGTAATCATAGATTCAAATAAATTAAAAAAAAAAAAAAAAAAAAAAAAAAAGTTTATGAACCTCATTTTAGTCTGTCGGCTGTCAACAGCAATCTGTGTGGCAACTGACATGTAGACCGCAACTATGACCACTAAATCAGCAGTGTCCAGTTCTGCAGGCCTTACCATATACATAAGGATGCAGACAGATTAGAGAGGGCTAAGAGGAGGGCAACCAAGATTGTACAGGGATTTCAACACAAGTCATATGAGGACAGGCTGAAGGACTAGTTTATGTGCTTGAGTATGTACTCCCCTCACAAAGGGTAGGGAGAGATGGGATATGACATAGATATACAAAATTTGTTCTCAGACAAGGGGGCGTGGGATGAAGTTGGAGGGAGGACGATTCAGAGGAAATGTGAAGAAGTCTTTCTGCATGGAAACTGTGTTGGACAAATGGAACACCATTCCACAGGAGGTGGTGGTGGTGGGGAAGGGGATGAAATAGTTACAGGATTTAAGCATGTGTGGAGCTGACATCGGGAAATCCTGGTAGTCTGCAGAAGGGCACAATCCGGTTCTGAGATACCTTGCAGAATCAGTTTCGGGCACAAATGGGCAGACTAAGCAACCCAGATGCCCTTATTTGCTGTCAGTATCTTGTGTCATTGCATAATGTTGTACCTCACAAGGACATGCTATGTATAGAACCTGACCCAAACTGCTTCGCTGTTCAGTTCTCATACACCACAAAACATTGGTGTAATTGTAGACATGATGCAATGGGTACAATATGTATAGTATGAACTAGAGTATCAGAATGCTCTGTGACACATCAAACTGGTTTGGATACCCAAGAGTTCGAATAATAGAGGGTCCATACCATTCATCCAACCAGAGCTGGGTGAACATAGCTGACCTCGGATAATCAGGAGATGTGGATTATCAAGGTTCATGGAATCATGGTAGTACTGTATTGTGCATCAGCCACAACAAACTGGCATGCATGCTTGCACTGTCATGTACATAAATCATACTGCAGTCTCATAAGAGGATCCTTTTTGCAAATCTAGAGCAGTGCTGCTGGATTAAGTCATGTCTTTCGGGTGTCACTGTTTTGGAAATGTTGCATGGCAATTGCTTCTCGGCCACTGGCATAGGGATTTTCCACTCCCTCCTGCTACTTAATACTGCCTGGATCATTTGCTGTGGTGTACTATGCTGTTTCTTGCATTTAACGGGCTTTTCCCTCCATTTCTGTGCTGTATATAGGAAATATGTTGGGAGAGCAGCTCGTTGGCAATTCATTACCCCTCAGACACAATGCTGATTCTGACAACGCACACCCCATGTGATCTCCAACAGATTGCTAAGCTGTGACTTCCAGAGAACTGAGTAAAAAATTGAGATTGATATATTTGCAGAGATTACACAGCAAGCCTGATACTGGGGAATGGAACACGTTTGAGGCAGGCATCGCAACACGGAACTGATGGTCACTGTGCATAGTATGGTAATGCCTGCTGTAATGCCACCAATTGGGCACGGTTGCCACCAGGACTATTTGCAACTTCCAGTGACAACCCAGGCGATCAGCACCCATAATTGCACTGTCACCAATAGCTGAACAATAACTGAACATTTGCAGTACAATCCTTGAGTGACAGTGCCATTAAGTCATACGGACAAGCATCACACATTTAAAGCACTGGGCACAAAGAACTGACAGGACTGAAATCAAGGTTGGGGGGGGTCACCTCACTGCCAGCATATACTCACTCTCAAAAGTCCAATGGTCCCTCCCTATAACCTGATGCTTCTGAGGTGTCAGACACACGAAAATGCCAGAAACAGATGCTACACGTAATGACACCAAGAATACAGCACGGTGAATGGTCACACCAAAGGCTATAACTCTGTGGAAAATTGAACACCAGAACTTTACATGGGACTTTAAATAATTTTGCCCTGGACAGTAAACAGTACCTGGAGATCTCACTCAAAACAATCCAGTGAAAAGTGAAACGAGCACACCACTGTGTTGCAACTTTTGATGTTGGGCAATTTTCTCTCTTGATGCAGGACATCCACTTGGTACATAAGCTGGCATCTTGGGGGAACACATGGAAAGACAAGGCTCGTGAACCTGGTTTACGGCTGTCACTATTACAGCCAACAACACAGCAATACACTATGGATATTTAAGTAAGTAAACATGCAACTGACAAAACCACTCTGACTCTGATGAATTAAGAGAAACGCTGGAACTCGCTTGCGTTTAGTGCAAAAAAACTGTGAGGTACTGCTGAAGCTGTCAAACTAGTTCTCCGTATCACATGTCATGGACCAGAAAAATGCAGCAGCGCAGGTGTGGGCAGAAAGCAACATGCTGCAGCACACCTAGGCAAACAGGGCTCCTGATGTGAAGTTTCAGATAAAATTACTCAGTTGTTGCACTTATGTTCAATATATTGAAATATTGCCTTTATTGTAACCTTGAATTTCATGTCTACTTTCTCTGCACTCTGTACTGTCTGACTGTATTGTACTGTTTGTCTCCCGGGTCACCACTGGAAAAGGGACCTTCGGAGCTCAGTGGGTCTACCTGGTCATCAAAATAAAATAAATAATAAATAAATAATTACTAAAGAAGCAGGTAATTGTATTTTTTGAACTACAGACCTAACTATACTGTGATGCACATGCTACAGTACCACACAGTTCAACATTAGATGGACATTTCCATTTCAAAGAGCAGCTGATGCCTTCAGGAGAACTTTACCAAAACATAATATTTAGATGCAGTCCAGCTTGTATTTCACGTTAGTTCTGTATCATTCCTCCCTATTCTTTATTACTGAGGTAATCTGTATGAAAACAGCATCTTTGCTCCTGAAGAGTTCATCTATTCCTGTTGCTGTCTCCCTACCTGAGGTCATAATGCACTGCTTGTGACATCACAGTTACTCCCATGGCAACAAACTGTAATGTCAGAGGATTACGACTTGAAGTAGGGAGTCTGCTATAAAGGTAGATGAACCCTGAGGGATAAAGAGCATGCATTCACACAAATGTCCTATGTAATAAATTTTGGAGAGGAAGAATCTTCAGAATATGTATGAAATGGAAGCTGAACTGTACCTAATTATCAAGTTTTTCTTTTTTTTTTTTAAGGCATCAGAAGCTCTTTAAACCTTTAAATTGTTTACCAGTCATTAGTATCTCATGAAATAAAGTGCAGAGTGCAAACAGAAGTCTGTGATAACAGCCACATCTCATATCGGCAATCACCTTGTTTTTGTGGGAGCAGCATAACTTGCCAACTAAGGGGAACAGCTGAAGCTTCAGGAGCCAAACACCAAAAAAGTGCTGCTGTCTGCGAACAAGACAGGAGCAGACAAGAGAAGGATAAATTCAACAAAATTTAAGTTCACATATCTATAATCTCAGCCAAAAGAATTTCCATTATTCCATACTCATATACACTTTATAACAATGCCAGAAACATTTACTTACAAGGATGTTTTTAAAATCCGAGCCTTTATTTATTTCATGTGGCTTCAGGCCTTTGAGGGAAAAAATCCAATATGTTTTCCTCTACAATAATTTTTTTAAGCTTGTCACCTCTCCTTTTGTCTTTTTTAATACATTCAAGTCCTGTGTGTTTCCTTGCTTTGGGATTTGATGTACGGAATTCATAAAAATGTTCACGCATTGGTGTGTTCCAATTTTTTTATTTTCAATTTATTTTAAAATGTGTTAATCGGGTAAGTACACTGGGCCTCATGGCTCTTTTACAGGCATGACCTGGGGCATTCACAAAAGGTAAAAACATTGGGGCCAGATATTCAAAAGTCTGTGCTGGGCACAAACCGATTGCGATGCAATTGTGCCACATTTGTGCCAGACTGCTATATTCAAAAGGTGGACCATGTTAGCGCCAGCTCTAAAAGATAATGTATGCGCAGTGCAAATTGAGGGTTGGGGACATGCATACAATCAACATATAGCACAATGAAAATTACCACCTATGAAAAGGTAGTTTTAACTCTGGGCAAATCAAGGTTGAGGGTCGTGGACACAGCAGCAACAGTAAACAAGGCTGTATGTAACCATTGAGGAGGCAGCAAGGGCAGATGGGCCAGCCTTGGCCACTCCATATGCACAGGCACACAAACTGTGGTATACAATGCTTCAACATTGCTTGGAAGCTAACAATCATGCACGTTATACGATGGAGCGAAAAACTCCACTTGCAGCAGCAAACTAACTGCATTGCTATATATAAATTGTGTATTATTGTATGTTGTACAGTATGTATTTAGTGTACACTGAATCATCACATGTAGTGGCTCCAGGTCAGTTCTGAATAAGGACCATGGCCCACTGTGTCTACCCAGGCAACACAACAATAAATACATATGAAAGTATTAAATAACTGGCAGTGCAGCCATACAGCACACATCTCCAGTCCCCCCCATTGGGGTACACCAGCACACTCCAACACACACAATGCAGCACTGGGGAACTGGAGGGTGTTGAGTAGAGGGTGCACAGGTGGCCAGGCTGCACCATATAGTGGGTTTTGCCACAAGGCTGGGGCCATCCCCACAGTGCACATGTTCCAGTGTCAGGAGTACCCAAACACTGGTGAGCATGTCTGACGGTATGTGTCACCCTCCCCCCGGGCACATACCTCTCATCTGTACAGACACCATGTCACACACAGACAGCCATGTGTATGTTACTGTGAGCAACCCATACCAGTAGTGCAGCAGTTGCAGGACACAGGACAGCATGACAGTGGTGTCTACTATCAGAACACACCTGCCAACTGGTCCTTTCACTGTGTGGAGAGCAGCAGTCATTGATGCCTGACACACCATAGGCATTGCTGTGTCCCTCACTAAATTGGCCATTAGGGTACTGTAGCAGGGACTACAATATGGCCATGGTATGTGTGACACTTGGCCAACTGGTTATAATTGCATGATATTTGTATTATAAAAATATAGTATGTGAGCCTGTGCTTCCATGGGTGCCCCCCCCCCAAGTTTCAGTAAAGCTACAGGATATGCAAACTGACCAGGAGATCTCTGTAATGTAATTAACTTCCTTGAGAAATTGCATTTTATGGCTTTTTTATGATCTCATGCTTTTAAGTTGGAAACTAAATATACATTTTATTATAGGACAGGATGTCATTTAGCTGATTCCTGTTGGGTATATCACACCTAGGTGATGGACTGCAGGGTTGTAAACCTCAAATGAACTGGCTGATCAAAGACTCATAATTGGGGAAAAGAGTTTTTGCTGTCACATTATTTAATATACCTCCTGATAGGACATCATGTTTGTGATTTTTATATTAAAAGGAGGAGCTAAATGACTCATAGAAGGGGTGTGGAGGCATAGAGTTAAACTGATACTTGTGTCTGGACTGTCATATTATTTTGGGACTGTGTGTGTGTGTGTGTGTGTGTGTGTGTGTGTGTGTGTGTGTGTGTGACAGCTCTCTGATTCATCAGTGACATTGCACAGGACCTAGAAGGCAGAATTTCACTGTTCGCTGATGACACAAAGCTCTGTAACAGAGTACACACACCAGAGGATGTAGACAGAATGAGAAGGGACCTGCAGAAACTTGAAGAATGGTCAGGGGTTTGGCAGATGAAATTCAATGCAAGGAAGTGCAAGATAATGCATATGGGGCACAAAAACCCTGGCACAATATATCAGTTGGGGTGTGAGGATATAGCATGCACCAAGCAGGAAAGGGATCTTGGAGTTATCATCACTGATGACCTCAAGGCAGGGAAACAGTGTGACAAGGCAGCAGGTAAAGCAAATAGGATACTGGGATGCATAGGCAGGGGCATCACCAGCAGGAAAAGGGAGGTCATAATTCCACTATATAAGATACTAGTGAGGCCTCACCTGGAGTACACTGTACAGTTCTGGAGACCTTACCTATGTAAGGACATAGACAGGGTAGAGAAGGTTCAGAGGAGGACAACAAAGATGGTGCATGGATTGCATCACAAGTCCTATGAGGACAGGTTGAAGGAAGTGAACATGTACTCCCTGGAGGAGAGGAGAGAGACAGGGGATATGATAGACATACAAGTAACTTACAGGGAGGAACAGGGTGCAGGAATACACTATTTTTAAGTGAAAAAGATGTTCCAGGACTAGAGGGCATGGGATGAAGTTGGAGGAAGGACGATTCAGAAGAAATGTGAGGAAGAATTTCTTCACAGAACGGGTGGTGGACAAGTGGAACACCCTGCCAGAGGAAGTGGTGGGGGCTGAAACAATCACGGGATTTAAGAATGCATGGGATAGACGTAAAGGAATTCTGGAGGCCAGGGGTAAGGGGCAACAGACTTTCTGGAAAACATAAACTGAACTTACAAGCTCAAATGGGCAGACTGGGTGGGCCATAGGCCCTTATCCGCCGACACGGTCTATGTATCTATGTATGTATGTATCTATGATTTAACTCTAAAGATACTTACACAGGTAATACATTAGATAGAAAAAGTATAAATGTATTGTGGTAGGAGTTTTTGTTTTGTACTTTGCCTTGTTCTTTTATGTGATTGTGAGCTCTTTGATATATTGTTCTGTGTTTACATTTTTCATATTGTTATCATCATTTAGTAAATAATCTTTTATTCAAAAGGCTGCCTAAGTGTTTGCCAGTTCTTTTTGCATGTGATGTTGTGACAGTGTAAACACTACACTGGGAAACAAGAGGTTAACATCTTGGCTGAGGTTGAGGAAATGCAGGGAGTGCAACATGAACAGGCAAGGGGGTGCCTCCCCAGGTGTTGCTGATTAGAGGGATTGCTGAAAGGTAGACAGAATCTAGGAAGGAGTCAGTTGGAAGCTGGAAACTGTTGCAGGGAGGAGATACTCCTAGGCAGAGAACCCTGCAAGATGGAGGGTGGAATGTAAGACAGGAACCAGAGCAGAATGCCAAGGAGAAGGGTTAATTGCCAGAGAGCATTTGGGGAACAAGTTAAAACCTGTTGCTGAGAAAGAGACCATTTCTAGAGCAGAGAATCCTGAGGTAGAGGATCAGCCTAGCTAGCTGGGCCAAAAACAGTGAGTGGAATGTACTGCTAATAACAGCGTGCAAATAAGGCTAAAGGGAAAACTGTTTGTGTTTTGTTTAAGACTGTACATTCAGAAACTGCTGGCCCACGTAGGTGGTGCAAATACTCCTTTTGTCAAGTCAGCCTGAAATAACTGTTTTGTGTTAACATTTATGTTTCCTGATCAGGTTGGAGAAGTTGAACTGACTGGTTATGATTTTATGGAGCAATAACTTACATTTGGAGCAATAAAATTACATTTTCTTCTGTGAACTTTAAACCCAACGTGTCACCTCTCCATCTACCGTAGGCAAGCTTGTCACAGACATATAGGAGGTTGTCTGACCATTGTTCAGGAGCTTGACGGTGTTACTGAGCTTGAGTAAAAAGGTAAGACTATACCGAAGGTCTCTTATAGAGTTGCAAGGGTTCATTTTGGAAGCTTGGCTTGGTGTGGCTGGGAAAGATTATACTGCAATTACTGAAGAGAGTACGCATCTGATCCTGTACATTGGGTATGCTAGCATAAGGTTTACAGTTTGAATCCACCCAGAACTTGAAACAAAAGGTGATTCAGACCCAAAAGCAGACAGGAGGGTTACCCTGTCTGTTATCTGTTCACACTATTGTGCTCTGCAGTTGGCACTGTAGGAGCAGAGGGCCTAACCTGCTGAGTGCATTTGTGACAGATTTGGTTGACAGCAGTGTGAAACATTTGGTAACACAAGCTTGAACTGTTCAATGTGTCAGCTTAATACTGTACAGTTATCTTGCAAAAGAAAGCAGTGATTTTTTTTTTTTAAAAAAGGAAACGGAGCTATATAATTTTGCTTAGTCAAGTTCCTACCTGTTTTTTTTTTTTTTTTTTTTAAGTGCAAGTTAGAGTAGCCATAGTTAGGGAAGAAGATGGCTTCCAACTACAGTGAGCACACTGCAGACTACCTGAAGCAGTTGTGCAAGGAGAGAGGAGTTCTGCATGAGGGGACAGCCACCAAGCAGAACCTCATGGATGCCCTGATGGCAGCAGATGTCCAGAGCATCAAGTCAGACTGTGACTTTAAAGGACTAAACCTTGGGTGTGAAGGGGCCAGCAGCCAATGCAGTGTCCAGATCTGGTGAGGAGGGCAGCAGGGCCAGTTCAAGTGAATGGCCACAGTAGCAGGGGAAGGTCACCAGCATTTTGGAGACAGAAGCAATCAGGCTGCAGATTGAGTTGTGCAGAATGGAGTTGGAGTTCAAGAGAGAGGCTGAGCGAGAGAAACGAGCTGCAGAGGAGAAGAGAGAGAGAACAGAACGAAGCTGAGTGAGAGAAGTGAGCCACAGATGAGAAGAGGGAGCAAGAACAGTGAGAGGCTGAATGTGAACAGCGAGAGGTGGACCGTGAGGAGTGTGAGTGCCAGAGGCAATATGAATTGGAGAAGCTATGACTCCAACTACCAGCACCAGAGCAGGCAAGTGGCTTTGGTTTAACTGGGACTACAGGACTGGGTTACAAATTGAATTCCAGATTGATAGCTGAATTTGAAGAGGGGAGGATATGGATGCATTTTTAAATTCCTTTGATAAAGTTTGTATTCAGACAAAGATTTCTAGAGTGTCCTGGAGCTTCCAGCTATCCCCACTTCTTACCAGGAAGGCTCGGGATGCATTGGGTCAAATGGACAGTGAGGACAGTAATGATTACAGCAAACTTAAAGCTGCAATTTTAAAAAAGTTAGATTTAACTGCAGAAGCATACAGAGCTAAATTCCATAAGCTCAGGAAAAGCCCTGACATGAGCTACGAGGAGCTAGCCATGAAACAACATCGGTGTTTAAAACGTTGGTGGGAAGGAATTGAAGCAAACTCTGTAGATAAAATTGAAAATGCTATATTGTTAGAAAAGGTTTTTTGGCATGCATAAAGAGCTGAAAACCTGGCTGGAGGATCGAGATCCCAAAACAGTGCAAGAGGCTGCTGAACTCTTGAACCTCTATGCCAAGAGCAGACCTGCTCTGAGAGTGAATGGGGTGGGTATGGCAGTGCAGAAAAAGAGAAGCACACCTTCAGGGCAGCTAAAACCATCACTGCCTCCACCGAAACCAGTTAGCTCCAGGTTAAAAAAAAAAAAAAAAAAAAAAAATTCTCTGAGAAAAGAAACGAATGTTGGGCTTGTAAAGAAACATAGAAGTTGACAACAGATAAGGACCACAAGGCCCATCCAAGGAACTGGGCATATTGCCAGACAGTGTCCCAAAAGGACGAGCAAGGCACAAAATGGGTCTACGAAAGAAGTGGGTTATTTGTGTCCCCCCGGAAGCATGCCTGTAAACATGAGGGAACACATGCACCCAGTCACAGTGAATGGTGTACAGACACAAGGGTTAAGGAACACAGGGGCATCCCTGACTTTGGTGAAAGGGGACCTGGTAGACCCCAGTTAGTTTATACCCAAGGAACTTGTAACTGTACAAGACTTCACTGGAGAGAAGAAAACATTGCCACTCGCTAGTGCTCTCCTAGACTGGGGTGAAACAGGGGGAACTGTGCAACAGGAGGCTGTAGCCAAAGCTTTAGCAGTTGATGTCATCCTTGGCAACAATCTCAAACATGGGATGGTGTGTGCAGTTACCCATAACCAAGCAGCAAGGGGAAAATTGTAGTTCCCTGGACCCCACAGAAACCATTGTGGAAACCACTGGGAGGCTGGTTCCCCAGCCTGTGTCTCCTGATATGGAGACTAATGAAAAGGGTAGAAATTTCCCCAGTAGCAGTTAACCAAGCAGCTAGGGAGGGTTACTCCAAAGAAGGAGGGCCGGCCCACTGTCAGAGGGTTAGGGATGACAGTGATCCTGAGTGTCCTGATTCTAGTGCTAGAGATCCTAGTTTAGAGACTGAAGGGGACCTGTCCCATGCCTTGGGAATGTATAAGGAGTTTGCAGCTGCTAAGAAAAGTGACCCTAGTCTAGAGAAGCTGAGGGCGTGGGCAGTCTCTGACGGAGCACAGGGAGGTGATGGTAAACATAAAGTTTATTGGGAAAACGGACTGATGTATACTCAGACTGTGAAGACAGAAGGAGGGGTGATAGGCAGGTAGCTTGTCATTCTCCAGGGGTACCGTGAGCAGTTGTTAAAGATTGCACATGATATTCCCTTGTCTGGTCATCTGGGAGTCACATGCACTATGCAGTGTTTGGCCCAGAATTTCTATTGGCCCAACTTCACCCAGCAGGTGAAAGAGTGTTGTAGGTCTTGTCACTGGTGCCAAGAAATGGGGAAGGCAGGTAAGAAAACCCAAGCCATCCTAATTCCATTGCCCATAGTGGAGAAGCCATTCCAAAGGGTGGGAATGGATATTGTGGGGCCTTTAAATACCCCCAGCTCCTCTGGGAAGAGGTTCATCTTGACTTTGGTGGATTATGCCACCCTGTACCCTGAGACAGTTGCCCTATCCTCACTGAGGACAGACCAAGTGGCAGATGCCTTACTTGGGATTTTCTCCGTGTTGGGTTTCTGCAGGAGGTTATCACCAATTGAGAGGGTTCCTTCATGTCGGACCTGATGAAATGTTTGTGGGAGAAGTGTAGGGTGGTGCAGAGGCGCACAACACTTTATCACCCGCAAGCCAATGGGCTTGTGGAAAGATTTAATGGTACCCT
This sequence comes from Neoceratodus forsteri, assembly GCA_016271365.2. Taxonomy (NCBI): domain Eukaryota; kingdom Metazoa; phylum Chordata; order Ceratodontiformes; family Ceratodontidae; genus Neoceratodus; species Neoceratodus forsteri. The sequence continues at coordinate 218,414,295 of CM028133.1, forward strand.
GGAGTCAGTGCTCCAAGCATTTGCTGAACAGCATGGGAGGGACAAGAGAAGTACCTTCCCCACCTGTTTGCATATGGGGAGGTGCCCCAAGAGTAGACGAGGTTTTCCACTTTTAAGCTTTTATATGTACACTGGGTACATGTACCTCTAGTCTTGATCCAGGAGGACTGGGAAGGCAAGCATGCCACCCAGGGCACTCCCATAGTGGATTATGTCTTTATGTTTAGGGAATTGCTGAAGGAGCTTATGGGGACAGCCCAGAGCAACCTGGCAGTTGCTCAACAGAAACAAAGTGTGGCATGACCGCAGAGCCAGAGCTCACTTGTACACAGTGGGTTAGGAAGTCATGGTCCTTTATTCTGGTCTGGAAAGACAAAGTTGCAGGCTGAGTGGGCAGTACCGTACAAAGTAGCTAGAAAGGTATATGATGTGAACTAGATCAGAGTTACCTAACAGAAGACATACAGAAAGAATGTAACATGTCAACATAATAAAGCCATATGCTAATAGGGCTGACATGGTGTTTGCAGTATGTAGTCCTGGGCAGGGGATGGACGAAGGAGGCCCCTTTCTGGACTTGCTGGAAGAAAGCATGTGGGAGTCCTCTGTGGAGGTAGTTAAACTGTCGCCCCAGCTGGCCCTTGACAAGATCCAGGAAGTAAGGGAGGTTTTAGCAGACTTTGCCCCACTGTTTAGCGCCAAGTCTGGACTAACACCCTTAGCAACGCATGATGTGGAGACAGGGACGCAGACACCCATATGGCAGACTGCATATCGGGTGTCAGAGGCTGTCCAAAAGGACATTAGGAGGGAGGTGGAGAAAATGCTGGATTTAGGGGTATTCCAGAGATCCTACAGCTCCTGGACCTCACCTGTAGTCCTTTTGCCCAAGTCAGATGGCTCTACTTGTTTCTGTGTGGACTGTCGTGGACTGAATGCAGTCACGAAGTCAGACGCCCACCTGACTCCCCAGACGGATGAACTCCTGGACAAGTTGGGAGGGGCGACATACCTTATGACTATTGACCTGACAAAGAGGTATTGGCAGGTAGTTAACTGACAGAGCTAGGGAGAGCTTGGCCCTCATCACTCTGATAGGCTTATTTGAATTTAAAGTAATGCCTTTTGGAATGACGAATACCCCAGCCACTTTCCAAAGATTGGTGAACCAGGTGCTAAATGGTACTGAGGAGTACACCGTGGTGTACCTGGATGACATTGCCATCTTTAGTGCCAGCTGGGAGGAACACCTATTCAGCCTTGGAAGTGCTGGGCAGGGTACAGAGTGCTGGGCTCATTGTCAAAGCTGAGAAATGCCAGGTGGCCATGGCTGAAGTGGCATATCTTGGGCATGTTGCAGGCCAGGGACAGCTCCATCCTAACCAAGTAAAAATAGAGGTGATCAAGGCATGGCCCAGACCAGAAATGCATGAGCAGGTCACGTATTTTCTAGGGACAGCAGGATACTATAGGAAACTTGCACCCAATTACAGTGCTCTGGCTGCTCCCCTATCTGACCTGGTAAAGAAAAAGATGCCTAAGAAAATTACTTGGTAACCAGCCTGTGAAAATGCCTTTACCAGACTGAAGGAGAAACTGTGCAGTACTCCTGTATTGACAAGTCCTGACTATAGCAGACCCTTTGAAGTCCAGACTGATGCTTCAGATGTGAGTATTGGGGCAGTACAGAGTCAGACATCCAAGCAAGGGAAAGATCACCCCGTAGTGTACCTGAGTAAAAAGTTACTTCCCAGGGAGCAGGCTTACTCTACTGTGGAAAAAGAGTGTCTTGCCATAGTGTGGGCCCTAAAAAAGTTACAGCTACACTTATATGGGCAGCATTTTGAGGTACAGACTGACCACAACCCTCTGGTTTGGCTGACACAAATGGGGAAAACTAATGGTAGACAATTAAGATGGAGCCTTGCCTTGCAAGGGTATGACATGATGATCTTAAGTAGGGCTGGAATGACCAGTCAGAACACAGATGGCTTGTTGCACCTATATGAGGAGTGAACTGACTTAGGGAGCTCATCCCGTGCAGGGGATAGAGCCCCCAAATTCAGTATAGATGAGGAGGGTTGTGACACTTGGCCAGCTGGTTATGATTGGTGTATGATATTTGTGATATAAAAATATAGTATGTGAGCCTGTGCTTCCATTGGCACCCCCCTCCAAGTTTTAGTGAAGCTACAGGATATGTAAACTGACCAGGAGATCTCTGTGATGTAATTAATGTCCTTGAGAAATTGCATTTTATGGCTTTTTTATGACCTCATGCTTTTAAGTTGGAAACTAAATATACATTTTATTATAGGACAGGATGTCATTTAGCGGATTCCTGTTGGCTATATCACACCTAGGTGATGGACTGCAGGGTTGTAAACCTCAAATGAACTGGCTGATCAAAGACTCATAATTGGGGAAATGAGTTTTTGCTGACGTCACATTATTTAATATACCTCCTAATATAACATCATGTTTGTGATTTTTATATTTTAAAAGGAGGAGCTAGATGACTCATAGAAGGGATATGGAGACACAGAGTTTAAACTGATACTTGTGTCTGGACTGTCATATTATGTTGGGACTCCGAAGGAGAGAAACAGCTCTCTGATTTAACTCTAATGGCACTTTCAGAGGTAATACATTAGATAGAAAAGGTCTAAATGTATTGTGGTAGGAGTTTTTGTTTTGTCCTTTGCCCTTGTTCTTTTATGTGATTGTGAACTCTTTGATATATTGTTCTGTGTTTACATTTTTCATATTTTTATCATCTTTTACTAAATAATCTTTTATTCAAAAGACTGCCTGGGTGTCTGCCAGTTCTTTTTGCACGTGACGTATAGGAGGTTAAGTCTGACAATTGTTCAAGAGCTTGATGGTGTTACTGACCTTGAATAAAAAGATAAGAATATACCTAAGGTCTCTTGTAGAGTTACAAGGGTTCATTTTGGAAGCATGGCTTGGTGCCCCTAGTGAAACATTGTACCGCAATCACCAAAGAGGGTACATATCTGAGCCTGTACATTGGGTATGCTAGCATAAGGTTCACAGTTTGAATCCCCCAAGAACTTGAGACTAAAGGTGATTCAGATCCAAAAGCAGACAGGAGGGTTACCCTGTCTGTTACCTGTTCACACTATTGCGTTCTGATTTTGGAACTGTGGGAGCAGAGGGCCTGACCTGCTGAGTGCATTTATGATAGTATATATCACCAGCACTGTGGTGCTAGTCCCCTGGGGCACACTAGACTCTGCTACTGTTTACAGATGTAGCCTGCAGCTACCAACATATTTCTCCAGTCTGACATACAGATGGTGCTGTGGGGAGACCCAGCCTGCAGCTACCAACCTGTAGTTCCAGTCCGACCTACAGGTGAAGCTGTGTTCACCCTGCAATAGTGCAGGGCAATCCACATGGGACTACATGAAAATCAGGCAATAATGACATGCTAATGTGGCTGTTTACCCATGGATTGCCTAAGTAGGCTCATTTGCATAGCACTTTTGAATAAAGCAACATTTTGCACTGGGCAAGTGTGTTAGCACTGGGCAAATTTGTGAGCCCCATGCAAATGAGTTTGCCCACAGCAACACTCTCAGAACCATAGCACAGCTCTGCAGTATTTGGTCTGTGCTGTTTGCAGTTTTTGTGAATCCACTTCTTTGCTGATGCACACATTGGCCACATAGTTCACCTTTGCCTTACTCCACATCCGTGTGCACTGGGCTGCTGTTGTAGACTGCACAGCCCGGTTGCTATACTCAGAGCTGTTTTATTTGCTGGGCTATGTATACACTGCATTCAAGGCCCTGTTTGCACACTGTCATTTGCACGATATATTTAACTGATTTATCCTCGGGGCTGCTCCTTTGAATATAGCACGTAAATAGTTCTGGGCTATTTTAGCACTCCGTGCAGTGTTAATTTTGCCCCAAGGCTAAGTTTTGAATATCTGGCTCAAATCCATAAAAACAAATGAAACATTAAGATACAAACATACAGCAATTCGTAGTACTAAATTACGATAAACAGTTATTGCAAAAAGTGGACGTCAAGTAAGATTTATAAACAGATGTAAATGAAACAATTATATTTACAGATCTAATATGTGGACTTATAGAGTACCAACTTTTGGCAGCCATAAACATAAATGATTTCCATTCCTAATGCTAACGTGTTGAAAAATGCTTTCCTTTCCAATACAGAACCCCTGGCTCCAAAACATTCCTAGTTAAATTGGAATCCTCAGTCTTGATGTGCTGTCTGAATAAGCAGGCAGCACAGCTAAAAGCTCTACTGCTAGAAGGTGTCCTATGAAGTCTTCATTGTTTTCTCCCACTGTAGTAACCTTCAGCTAAGAATTCTAATGTTTTATAGGTAGAATTTGTAAATTTAAATGGTGCCTGTTATTTATTTGCTTATGTGGCTCCTAGTTTAATTCGATTATTTTTTGCGACTTAGTACTTACATAAACACTGTTGGGGCAGAGTCTAACCTGAAGAGGAGAGAGCCAGATACTGAAAGTGTTGATCTCAGATGGCAAACTTGAGAAATATTTGGTGTGACTGCCATATTAGAATATGTAGATAAGCACTGATGTACCAATAGTGGCCTGAAAATTGTCCTGTCAAATTGTTGTAATGATCGACCACAAGGACACCATCTTGAACTGGACGGGTCTCACAAACTGGTTTAGAGTGGATACATCCAGATCGGATGAAATCCCCCTGATTCTTGCCTAAGGAGGCAGTATAGTGCAGTGGTTAAAGGGACACTGTCACCCCTTTAGGCGTCAAAATGGCCATAGTAAACAAAATCTGGCCAGAGCCAACACGGCTGCCATTGTGCTTCATGAGCGCTCGCTGAACTCATGGGGAAACAGTCTACCATGCCCGATATGGCAACCGGAGCTCAGTATGCATGTGTAACTTCACTTCCGCACTTGCAGTGAAGTCGCACATGCACACTGAGCCCTGGCAGCCATTTTGGTCAAGGCAGATTGTTCCACCGTGAGCTCAGTGCACATGCACAAGGTAAAGTAGTGCGCCAGTGAAGGGGGGGGCGGCATTTAAAGAAATGACCAAGCAGAGTGCTTTGCAGAAGGATTGCACTGCAACTGCACATTTCCTCTTCGGTCGCAATCTTGTAAGTCGTTTTGAGAACTGATCACAAGATGGCTGCAAGCGCCGCCCACTGCAGCCATAAAAACACATGTTCTAATTGTTCACATTCTGTAGAGACTGTTGAAGTAGCTAGGAGTTTTATTCTGATTTCTTTTTTTCTTTTAAAAAGTAAAAAACAGACTGCCCACCATACTGGTGTTACTACATAAAGTCATGTTTCTTTACAGCCCTCGATCAACTCCCACTGCATTTTTCCTGGACTTGGGAATGCCCCATAACACTCTAGCCTCTCATTAGGTAGTAGGAGAGGATACAATGTATCATGAGTGGCTGCGTTATTTAATAATAATAAAATGTATTAAGCGCCTTTCAAAATTTTCAAAGCGCTGTACATAAAGAAAAATAATAAACATTCAATACATACAATAAAACAACTATAAACAGATATTACAATAGTGCAATAAAAACTAAAACAAAGAAGGAAACGCCTTCTCCCAAAGAAAAGTCTTTAGTGCCTGCTTAAAGTTACCCACAGTCCTACTCTCCTGGAGCTGACGGGGCAGAGAATTCCAGAGGGTAGGTGCAGCGAATCCAAATGCACGGTCACTAGATGATTTCAAATTTACCCTCGGAATCTCCAGCAACCCCTCGTCAGCCGAGCAGAGCTGTCTCAGAGGGGTGTAGGGCACCAGGAGCTCTTTTAAGTAGTCGGGACCTAGACCGTGTAGGGCTTTGTAGGTAAAAAGACCCACTTTAAAGGTGATCCGCCACTGTATTAGCAGCCAATGCAGAGTGCGCAGCACAGGGGTAATATGGGAACTTCTGGATGCCCCAGTCAACAAACATGCTGCCGTGTTCTGTACTAGCTGCAAGCAGTGGATATCAACCCCAGGAAGTCCTAGGTAAAGGGAGTTACAGTAATCAAAGCGAGATGTCACAAAGGCATGGACCAAAACCGGTAGGTCACTAGGTGGAACAAGGTGCCTAATCCTGGCAGTGTTTCTAAGATGAAAAAATGCCAGCTTGACAACTGCAGACACCTGATAACGGAGGGTTAGACCAGTGTCAAGCTCCACTCCCAGGTTACGCACCCTTTCAGAGGTGAGGATCTGGTCCACCCCTAGGATTAATCCAGAGGGGAGACCAGTCCTCGAACCCTGTACCCTGGGTCCACCACCATAACCTCAGTCTTTCCCAGGTTCAACTTTAAACCAGTGGAGTTCATCCAGTCTTGGATATCAGCGAGGCAGTTGTTCAGTACCAAGATAGCACAAACTTAGTCAGGTGCAAAAGACAGGTAGAGCTGGGTATCATCAGCATAGCAGTGAAACCTCAGCTCATACCGTCTTACAATGTCTCCGAGGGGTAGCATATATATACTGCGAATAACATGGGGAAAGCACCGAGCCCTGAGGTACCCCACAAGGCAGAGAGAAGGCCCCGGATGTATACAAACCTGAGACCACTCTCTGCGTTCTCCCTAAGAGGAATGATGAAAACCATCTGAGGACCGTACTCGACAGTCCACAAATGGACCTCAGGTGTTTGAGCAAGACCCCATGATCCACAGTATCAAAAGCTGATGATAGATCAAGGAGAACCAAAATAGAGCGGTGTCTCCGATCTCTCGCCATCAGGAGATCATTGAGCACCTGAACCAGAGCGGTCTCGGTACTATGCCTCTTACGAAAACCAGACTGGAGAGGTTTGTATAAACAATGGATGGTCAAATGGTTATCCAGTTGGGCCACCACAACTTTCTCAATAACCTTCCCCACAAAAGGGAGGCTAGTGATTGGCTTGTAGTTTGCTAGGTCATCCGGGTCTAAATAAGCTTTCTTCAGAAGGGGGGTCACCATCCCTTCTTTCAGAGAGCTAGGAAAAACTCCCATATCTAAAGAACACCAGATAATCCGAGCTAAGACCAGGGTGTTCCTCATATTCAGGAAGAATACAGTTAGAGTAGAGCAAGGATTTGAAACAAAATAAGGTTGGGTATAGTTACATTTGCATGCATTTCAGTTCTGCTAAGAAAGAAGCAGATAAAGCAACAGCAACATCTATTAATTTTTGAGAAGGTAAGCAATCATATAATGTGAGTTTTAACTAGAAATAATATGATGCAAAAAAGGTTGACTGTGCTCCTTTAAAAGCACTGAGCTGCAAACCTGGAGAACTGCATTTGATTACTACAACCACCACTTGTGTACTGTGACCATAAGCAAGTCACTTAACTTCCCTTTGCTCCCATGCACCTGGAAACGAGCCTTGGCTTAGACTGCTTTCCAGGCCAAAAATTATAAAATAAATGTCTCTGGGACTATGAAGTACATATAGTAGAATCCCTGATGTCTTTCTTTGAGAGCAACTGGGATACAACCCCATACTGAGCAGATGATTGAAGATCTATGGCTGAATTTTCAAAATGACCTGGGACTAAGTCTCCCTCTGCAACTGCAGCTGCAGTCCTCCAGCACAACCTGCTGAATTTAAAGCTCTTGTTAAATGCAAAAAAAACAAAAGCTATGATTATCTCTCCATCCCACAATACGAGGATACCTGGGACCCCACAGATTATTACCCTCCTTAATGAACCACTAGAGCTAGTGGATACATTTAAATATCTGGGAGTCTGGTTGGACAACAAACTCACCTTTGGTGTACATCTAAGCAAGTTAACAAAAAAGCTAAGGCAGCACCTCAGTATTTTCTACTGCATAAGATGCCTACTCAACCTGGAAACTAGAAAGCAGCTGGTTCAAACAACCTTTCTTTCCCAATCGACTACGCCGACTTCCTATATAGCCATTGCCCCCAGTATGCACTCCAAAAGCTGGATACACTCCATCATCACACATTGAGATTTGTTCTTGACTTGCCCTTGCAGATTCATCACTGCTCATTGTACCAAGCATTAGATTGGCCATCCCTCTCCATGAGGAGGCAAATGAACGCCCTCATGTGGCTATTCTGGGCTTTGTCCAACAAACTGCCACCCTATATCTGTGACCTGTTTGAACGTTCACCGGGTGCCTATGGACTAAGAAACTCCTCCTCCTTTGCCCTCCTTAAGCTACCATGAACAAGGACATGTCTTGGCTCAACTGCCATTAGATCCTTTTTCCCAGCGCTTTGCAATAGCATGCACAAATTACTTAAAATCTCCCTGCTGCCCAGCCATTTTATATTTAGGGGGCTGCTCTATAGAGGCCTGTAAATGGCATGTGATTGTTTCAGGTAAAGCCTTACCCTGCTCAACTGAGTCCCTTAACCTCTGTAATCCTGGGCCGCCTATTTCCCGTGTCGGCCAGCATCCCTTTAGGGCAACCATCTCTCTCCCCCCCCCCCCCATCTCTCCCCTCTCATCAGTTAGCCTCGAAGGGGGCCTCATTCTATTAGGCTGCCCTATTTTGCCTCTCTATGTGCCTGATACCCTTTCTTCCCACTGCCCTTCTCTATGTCCCTCCTTCCTCTCCTCACTTGTACTCTATAAGCTACAACCTGTATACGCTGTACTTTAAATGAGTATATTTGCACTTGCTTTACATATCTGATTTTATACAAGTACTGAGTTTGTATATTGTAACTGCCTGTACCGATGTCTACTTTTGTAGGAAGTGTTGTCTACTGTAAGCAGAAATGTCCTCTGTGTCCAGGACCATCTTGAAAATGAGCTTGATCAATGATGTAACTGCCTCGTTAAATAAAGTTTGATTGATTTCTTGATTGAAAATCTCTGCAACTGTGGATATTTGTATTTTCAGGCCTCCACAGCTGTGGGAGATGTTATACCTGGTCCCACTGGCCGTAACAATTCCCTACAGCTGTGGAGAAAAAAAAAACAGCCTCAAGCTGCGGTAAATCATGGATCCGGTCATAAATTGGCTCCACCTTTGAAAATACCACAGCTGAGAAAAAAACTGCTCTGCAAGAGGCAACCCACTTGCACTGGGTTTTTCTAATAGCTGCAGGATTTTCAAGGGCTCTGAAAATCTGGCCCCTAGTCTACTGCTTGACGTTTCCCAGGATTTGTAGAAACTGAGAACTGGAAAAAGCACTCCAGGAGTGCACAGAAGAAAATTCATGTATAGCCCTACAAATTGTCTCTGTACTCAGACAGCTGATGTGGTCTGGGCCCATCTGTCAAAAAATAAATCTCTGTAACCATCTTCCACGAGATTGTGGACAAAGATAAGCCCACAGTTTTTCATGCTGATTTACAATGCTGCCCTCAAAGTAGTTATGGGAGAACTGCCTTTATTCTGCAAGAAACTTTGCAGTCTATTCTTGATTTTGGTATGGCACTGGGATAGGAAAATGATAAACCAGAGTTATAAGTAGCTTTTACTATTAACACATTACATGCTGTCTCCTGCAGCTGATCCCCAGCTCTATCAGCTGTGACACATACTGGGATGTGCCACTTGTATCGCTGTTTACAAAATGTTGGTTGGGAGGGATGGTAGAATCAACAAGATAATAAACAAAATTGCCAAACCCCTGTTAAGGTAAAATTTTACATTCCATGTAAAAAGCCTAAGGTGTGGGCTTGTTTTGCAGGATGCTTTCCTTTAATGCCAAGTGATAATCATATTTACAGTCTCTTGTAATGCATTTTGTCCTCTGACTGACTTGTGGTTTATACAGTAGTTTATAAATATCTAGTGGCTGTTGAAGACTATGTTCTGTGTTCCCGGATGTTTCTGCCTGCGGCAGCATACATGAGGTAATGTCTGTATTTCTTCTGATTTTAAAACTGTATTTGTGTTTAAGTTGTGTACTGTTTCGTGATGAGGTACATACAATAAAATATACCAAACAGAAAGGCTGACACTGGGGCAACTGTGAGTGCCGCAGTTACAATTACTTCAAGTAGAGAAAAGTCTGGGCACTCACCAAACCACAAACTCATTAGTGGGAAAAAGCAAAGTCTTTCTCACATGGATTGTTCTTTTTTCTGCCATAAAGGTATTTCTACCTTTGAGTGAACAAGTGTTTCATCAGCCTTGTCCCCATGTCCTCCGCTGTCCCAGGTGGCATTCCCCCATGGATTTCTCCCCATGGTGGGGCTAGGAGAGGGAGGGACATCCTCACTCCTCCCAGACACACATCCAGATGTTCCATGGTCACAGCCAGCAGAGGGGGCCACAGGGAGATGGGCAGGGCTTCGTGTAGCCCGTTGTCCCAGTTTCCATTTTCTTCCTCCTGATGCTGGGGCACACACATCGTGTGTGTGTGTGTGTGTGTGTGTGTGTGTGTGTGTGGAGGCATGCACACTGTGCAGAAGTCCAGTCACTGCCTTCCTGCTATGTTGCTGGTGGCAGTCACATGGTGGAGTCGGCACACTCTTAGGAGAGGAGAGCAGTCCCTTGGACACACAATTGTCTCTCACCCTGGCTGACTCTCAGTGAACAGAGTCCATTCCTGAATCTGCGTCTCCAGGGTGGCAAGAAGAAAGATGCCAGTGCCTCAGCCCTCTGTGCCACTGAGCTGGCCCACATGGCTTGTTCTTCTAGAGTTATTTATTAAAACACAGTAAAAACTGAGATCGAGAACATGTTAAAAGGCAGAAAAGGATATAGCCTCCTACACAAGGTATTGCATGTGCACTGCACACGTTTTCAAGGCACTGACTCAGTGGCTATCAAAGCCTTTTAAATGGTAAATTTAAAGGAGCAATGTAGAAAAACAGCATGTAATAGTGTTAGCAAGCCATTTAAAATGGAGAAATCAAAGATATGCATGCTGAAAAAATGTACATCTATGCTTGGTCACCATGGAAGCAACACATAATAGTCCTAATAGCTCCTATTACATAGTAACAATACTAATGGTACCATCATAAAAAAACACAACTAACATCAGTACATATATATATGTATTCTTTGCAAAAAACATTATTAATGCACCAGTTAGGGTTACTTAACGTCATAAAAGTAGGAAATGTGGTGATAGGGTTTCCAACTCTAACTCTTCCCCAAGCAGCAAAAGAAAAAAAATATTAGGGTTTTGGGTCTCCAGAGTCTTGGTGAATCAGTGATGAGGTCTTCCTCAGGGATGTCAATCCTAATGCTCTCCCTTCCCCCAGCCCATAGCATGCTGTCTGAAGCACAAGGTACAGATCCATGCTAATGCCTCATAGTGATGCACTCTTCAAAGGTACGGAAGCATGTCTTGCCACATGTCGCCAGTGCAGTTTGTTGTAGCATTCTTCATGCAGGGCCTGCAAGGCATCATGTGACATTGGTCACTCAGGGAACGGGGTAGGCATTAGGGATGACAACCCCAATGAAGACCCCACCACTAATTTGCCAAGACTCTGGAGACCCAAAACCCAACCCTAATGCTACATTTCCCCATTACTGTGGCATTAAGTTACCTTAACTGGTGCATTAACAAGGTTTTTTTGGCAAATAATTTCCTTTCTTTTTGAGATAGTGGAATTGTATCCTCATTCACAGAGGTCCTGAAGGGACCTGTATAAACAGATGCAGATGCCCTGCAACAAGGGAAGACTCCATCAATCTTCAAAAGTACAGGGCCCCTGAGGACTCTGCACTTCTGTGCAGTGATGGATGTCAGGAATTCATGGGAATGTAGTGGACTGCAAAAGCGCAGGGCACTGTGGTCCCTGTGCTTCCATGTGGCCACAGATACAGATGTACAGGACAAAGAGTGCATCTGTCAGTCAATGCACAGGGCCCTCTGCTGCCCAAAGATGAAGAGGTGCAGGGCCCTGTACCAAGAAGACAATTGCCTTCACTATATGGTACCTGAGCCCATGTGGACAACCCTGCACCTTTCATTCCCTGGCTGGGGGGTGTTGCATAACGGCACCATCCCCCCACCCTCACTTCATCCAGCTTGATCACTGAGCTCACCCCTCAATCTCAGCTCAGGGGCATGGTATCACAAACATAGCATGTACCATTTGTAGTATAGCTGTTAAAAAGTCATTTCTCACCAATAATGCAAAAACATGTCTTGCCCAGAATTTAAAAAAATTACATATGTCATGTTTATTAAGTGTTGAAAGTTTGGAGTCAAAATATTGAAAGTTAGTGAAGTTGAGTGAACATTGAAATACTGCAGTGTTCTCTCATAATCTGGCATTTTACCATATTCGTACACCAAAGCAGCATGTCTTTCTTTCTTCCCCACGTCATGAACCTGGTAGGTAAAAATTTGCAAATCTCCGCCGAAACGTCATTCCACTCCACAGGTGTAAAAACACATTTTGGCCAAGATTTGAAAAATGCCAGCAGTCACATTCATGAGGTGGTGTGAACAAATGGCTATGTTAAAAATTTTAGGTCAAAATATTTTAAATTGGCAAAGTTTAGTGCAAGTGTAGAAAAATGTCAATATGCATGCATAGCTTTCCAATTTTTACATATTTTGACCCCACATTTTCAACATCACCTTCTTATGACCCCACCTCATGAACAAGGGTGATAACTATTTTTCAAATCCTGCCCAAAAGGTCATGAGGTGGGGTCCCAAAAATGCCATATTGAAAATTTGGGGTCAAAACATGTAAAAAAATGACATGAGTCAAAGTTCAAAACCCCATTAAAATACATTGAACCGCACTTACCTTAGTTTCTCATATTACAATCAGCAGTTCCAGCAGCTAGCTGTGTCTTCGACTGGAGAGTGGATCTATGCCATGAGTCATGTTCAGGTGAGTAAGGGTGTGTGGGGGGTATGGGTGTGTGTGGGGTGGTGGGTGCTGAGTGGGAGGTTGGGGTTGGGGTGTCAGATCAGCAAGACACTGTTTTCTTTATTGCAGGAAGAAAAAAAAAACAGTGAGGGATGGCTTTCTTCTTTACAGAGTTATGATGTGGACGTTATGACACTGGGGATTGGGCACCCCAGTGTTGGGTTACTGCTTGGTGGCACCAGAGGTGGACACCCCAGTGCCACCACCTACAATATGGGAATGATGCTGGTGACCTGGAGGGGAGGGAGGTTTTAAGACAAGTGGCACCAGCGATGGGCACCCAAGTCCACTTAACAGATAGTTAAATTAGATAGATACAGTAGATAGACGGACACAAACAGATTGGCAGAGGATAGATGGATGGATGGATGGATGGATGGATGGATGGATGGATGGATAGATAAAAACTGTCTGTAGACAGACAGACAGGGAGAACAGGGGTCAGTGGTTCACTACTGCCAGTACAGCCCGCAGCAGAATTCTGGCTGTGGCTGCAGAACTCAGGAAAGTCCTGCCATTCTCATACAGAGAACATGGATGAATGGCTCATCTTGAGGTGCCAAGAAAGTGTTTCTGGCAACTTTAAAAGAAAAAAACAGAATCTAGCTAAACGAGTCCCATATATCTAGGTTCAAGTGTTTGTTTTTGAAAAAGAGATCAGTTTTATGTATTTTCATTTCATGCTTGTGCGTTTAAAAGGAGAAAATATGGCAGCCATCACAACTGTTATTTTTTTCAGCATGAGAGGTAAAGTGTGAAAATAAGCACTTGCAATTTTTTTTGCTAGTCAAACTTGATGGTTAACTCAAAAATTAAGTATAAAATGGTATAATGTTTTTTCACCAAACCTTCAACAGGCACACACTTGGCACAGGCCCTTCAAACCTGAACATTTTATGAAAAAATTCCACACCATCTAGGCTGTAGGTGAGAGCAAAACATATGAAATGTTAGGAATAGTTTTTTTCCATTATTTGTGCTCTGTATCTTGAAAACTGTACAAGATGTCATCACAAAACTTTTCACATCTTAAGACTCTGACAGCATGACCATGCATGTCAAATTGTGTGCTGTTTCATCAAATGATGGCAAACTTAAGGGGCAAAAATTGAGGTTTAACATTGAACAACCTATTCAACCCTAACTATAGGGGAGATACTGCACCCCTATAATAATAAAGTATAAAAAAGTGTTCTCAGATGATGTCAAAACATTCTATCAGCATTTAACCTTTATTCATATTAAACCAGCAGTGAAACAAAAATATTTTTCCAAAAAGCTAGTTTCAGCTATCATTAATAAAAATATTAACATACCTGTCAAATCTTCTTTTCTACATACCTCCTATGCTGCACACCATAAGTTTTTCTTTAATTTTCCCAATCCCAACTCTTTACTAGGCCTACAATGGTATTTCTAAGCTGAATTTGGTGGTCATCTTTTTTTCTTGAGGAAAAAAATGTAAACATTTATAAAACACTCAAATGTTGGATTTAGAAAATTTTAAAACCAATTAACTCTTGCAGGACTGCAAACTAATATATCTGTCCAGAATTCCAATACATTCTGATTCTGTCAGCAGTCTAAGGGTTAAAATTGGAAGATGCCTGGAATCTTTTATAGTAAAGAAAAGTAAGGTAAACTTTGCCCAAGTTTGTTCCACTGCTGTTTGAAAAAATGGATGTAGTTGAACAGTTTCTCTATTTTCTTTTCCTTTTTTATAGTATTTGAAAATTGAGTTTTTCAGTGATGGCTTTTTTTCTGGAGTTGTAGACCTAATGATATGGATTCATGGATACATGTGATTTGACAAAATAAGTTTGTGGTAATTGTTTTTTGAGTCATTAATTACAATAAAATATTGACAATCTGTACTTCACTTACTTCCCCTCAATCAATCTCATTGGTGCCAGACTCCTCTCCTGCCTAAATACCCACCATCTACCTATCACCTAGCTCATCCACAACTAGCACAGTAATTATTCTGAACATTTTATTTGACCACACCTTTTTCTACTTGCAGTCTCTTAGGATCCATGGTGTCTGGAGATAACCACTCACCCCCTGCTACAGAACCTTAACTCAACCTCACCTTCATGTCATTTGTGGCCTTACTTGGTAACTGTGGCCAGTTCATTCATCTACCTTATCTCCAAGATAGGCCATTGAATGCCTACATCAGTATTCCATACCTTCAGTAATAGGGAATAGGGGGATGCTTTGAAATTCCTGATCATAGGATAAGAGGACAGTTAGTTCACACGGTGCATGCAATACTCTAGTATGTTGACTGTTAGAATAGGTTAAGAAAAAAATGTTTTCTTTTTAGAACTGTCAAAACAGCATAATGTCAAGGAGGTGAACGGTATATATTTTCCAAGGAGTACTTATTGTCTGGACCACACTAACAGAATTATCTACAAACCTCAAAAAGAACTAAGGAAGGACAGGGACAGGATGGAGGCAGTATAAAGCAGCATGGCCAAGACGTTTCAGGGTTAAAAAGGCAGATCTTACGATGATCATCTCAAGGCTCTGAACATGTACTCACTGTAGACAGTACAAGGGAGAGGGATATAATACAGACCATCAAGTTCCTGAATGAAATAAACAAGGTGAACTGTGGGGAACTATTTAGCAGGAGTATGGAGTCAGGAGCCTGAGGTCATGAGTGGAACCTAGTGGGGTTGGGGAAGGTTTAAGAGCATGTAAGGAAGTCCTGTTTTATTGAAAAGATGGAGGAGCCATGGAACAGTTTGCCAGAGGAGGTGGTGGGTGCCAAGATAGTAAATGGTTTTAAGAATGGCTGGGACAGAGTGAAAGGTATGGTGGTTGCTCAGGTTGGTATCCGTAGAAGGAGAAGGGAGTGGACAGGGAGGGATAACGTCCTGCATGGACATTAGGTCATGTGGTAGATAGGGAACTCCAGGCAGATTAGATGAACCTGTGATCTTTTTCTACCATCATTTATGTTGGTATGCCATCTGAATGGCAACAATTGCACAGTGAATGACATTACAGTGGCAATTCACTGTCACTGTAATGTACCTGCAGGACCCAGCACTGCTTTGACGGGATATTGCACCTCACCCTAAATCAACTCTGACTCGGAGCTGATAATCTTAAAGGACAGAGGTTGCAGGGGCAGAGATCCCCACATGGGAGGTTTGGGGGGGACAAAGTCCCCCACAAAAAAAGACGGCTTACTTGATGGATTTATGCCAACCGTCCCTTTGATGTTGGTCGACATAATTTTGGTTGAGCCGGTGTCATGGATCAATTTATGTTTCAATGTCTGAAAAACTTTTGTTTATCCAGAACATTGTTCAACATGATCTGTCATTATTTGTCACCATTGTTGAAGTGGGAACACACTATGGGCTTGATTTTCAAAGCCCGGAGAATGGCGCAAGGTGCCTGGATTAAACATAAATGATGTAAGTGGCACTTTGCATCATAAGATGCAGCATCCCAATTTTTTTAACATGGTCTGCGCCAAAAAGGGGCGACGTGCCAAAGTGGCATTGTGCCAGCCTTGTGCCATGCAACAGGGTGCACCAGATTGCAAGCATGGCTGCACCATCCCCTTTTGGGGATTTTGTAAGCCCTGTCAAGGACATGGCAAGAGGCTCAACTTAGACCAACCAGGAGGTGGTCTAAGCGACTTGTGCCAATACCATACACTGTGGTGAAAATGGGAGTATCAGAATGTGGGGTTGGGGGGTAGAAGGAGCATGGGAGGGGTTATGGGGGAATCAGCTGGCATGAACAGGAGTGATGTGGCACCTGGTGGGGTGGGTTTGCTATTGTATTTATTTTGTGAATGTCTGTCAATTCAGTAGCATACCATAGAGTTCTGTACCTACTACATATACTGTAAATACATGACAGATTACATCCAACATATCCAAGGAAGGACAAGGGATATTTCCAAATAACATGACATCATACTGAAATGTAACACAGCCGATATCAAAACTTTCCAACCCTAACTATCCATCCACTCAACCCCCAAGCAGTACAAGGACAAGACCACACAAACAACCACAGACAGCCATTGTTGATTAAGACAAACAATGTACAACTGTTCCCAGATGACATAAATGCAGTAGCACTGATGTGCTGCCTTTGCGGATTTTTATCACTGGCTGCATAAGCATAGGCTCCACAGAGGCCTGTGCTTATGCAGTCACACCTATGTGCGTATGTCATACTGCATGCATGAGTATGTATGGCTGTAGAAATGCAGATCCCATGGAGGTCTGCACTTCTGCAGACAGAAGGCATCATGGGGCCCTGCACTTCTGTGGTCAGTGGTACTCATGCATGTTACACAAGGCACCGCACCAGATAGCATTATCCACTAGGAAGGAATTTCTGCACAAAAACTATCAGAGCTGCGAAGTCTAGTTATTTCTGCTCTGAGCTTAATGCATCCACTAACTCTGCTATTAAGTTTTGGAAAACTTTAAGGGAGGTAGAAGGCCATAACAGCGCTGGCACACTTCCCCACAAATTGTTGACTGGTGATACCCACACTACAGATAAAAATGAGATCCTTGACCTCCTTAACAATCACTTTGCCACAGCAGAGATGGCTTTTGATATCTCCCCAGCAAATGCCATCAGGACACAGTTCCTTAGTCAGTCATCTGATTGCCATGATCCGGAATCTATTGACCCTTACCATTCTTTTTCCTTCTGTCTGGTCACTGTCAAAATGGTTGAGGATCTCCTTCTTCAACCTGATACCAAGAAATGTGCAGGTGCAGATATGATTGAGCCTTTCTTCCTAAAGTTGGCCTACTATATTTTGCCCCCCCAATACCCACCTTTTCAATTTGTCTCTCAATCAGGGTTCCCTCTCCAATATCTGGAAGATGGCCCATGTCATCCCTCTATTCAAATCAGTGGACCCCTGTGACCTAAATAATCACCACCCAATCTCCTTGCCCACGGCCTTGTCAAAACTATTGGAGAAGGTAGTAAATGAGCAGCTCAGTTCTCATCTGAAAAGTTTTAATCTACCAAACCCAATTCAATCTGGTTTCCATTCAATGCATAGTACCTCCACTGCCCTTGCCAAGGTTATAAATGACTGGCAGACCACACTTGATAACAAGCAAAATATATGCACCTTGTTTCTGGACCTTAGCAAGGCTTTCGACACGGTGGACCATGATTTACTCCTGGTGACCCTGAAGAAAGTTGGGGTGGACAACCTGGCCCCAAGTTGGTTTGCAAACTATCTTGTGGACAGAGAGCAGCAGGTCAAGGCTGAAGGAGACCTATCGCCAAAGAAAATACTCCTTAGAGGTGTCCCCCAAGGATCCATACTTGGTCCACTTCTATTTGCCATTTATATAAATCAAATCAACACTGGCTTAAAGTCATCTAGTATCCATCTCTTCACTGATGATACAGTGCTATACATTGACAGATCAACTCTGGATCAAGTCATTTTGGACCTCCAGAATGATTTTGACATCCTCCTAAAAACATCTACTCAACTTGAAACTCCTGCTCAATGCCAAAAAAAACTAAGGCCATGATTTTCTCTCCACTGGCCCCTCATCTAAATAAAAAAAAAAAACAAAACAAAAAAAAAAAAAACCAGATAAGGTTCCTCAAATACGTACCCTTTTGGGAGAAGCCCTGGAGTTCATGGAACAATTCAAATACCATGGGGCCAGGATTGACTACAAATTGTCCTTCACTGATCACATTGAAGAACTAACTAGGAAACTGCATCAAAGGCTTGATATTTTCTTCAGGATCAAGCACTCACTAACCCAGGAGGCTAGAAAACTCCTAGTCCAAACTACCTTATTGCCTCTTCTAGACTATGCAGACTTCTTATATGGCTGTAGTACAAGCACAGCTCTCTCCAAGCTTGATACCCTATACCACAGAGCCCTTAGGTTAATTTTGGATGCCCCTTATGACACGCACCACTGCATCCTCTATTCTTCCGTAGGCTGGAGTCCCCTTAGTTTCAGGAGGCAAAAGAATGCTATTCTATGGACATATAAGGCAATCACTCATAAATTATCTTGGTACCTCACAAGCTGCCTAACTTCCTGCATCCCTAGTGCCTATGCTCTCAGAAATCTTACCATCTTATCTCTGGCTATCCCTAAAGTTAAAATGCACTTTGGTAGAGCCTCAATAAGATTCAATCTTCCTACCCTCTGGAATAAGATCCAGAAAACCTTAAGGCTCACTTCCCCATCACGTTCTCCCTCTTCAAATCATTGTTCCTGAGGACCTTCTCTGAGGCCTGTCATTGCTTCCAGTCAAGGTCTTAACATCATGATTTGTTACTGCTTTCAGTTCTGGACTTAAACCTCAACCATTGCCTGAGGCATCATTTTAGTCCTCCTTTCTGTCATTGTCCAAATCAAGGTCCCAACATCACGATCTGTCTTTGTTTCAAATATTGGACTGAAACCCCAACCATTGCCTGTGGTATCTGTTGTGTTCTCCCTTTGAACAGTCCTTCCTCCCTAGGCCATCATGTCCAACCCTCTCCTATCTCATCTGACCATCCCATCCCACTCCCTATACCCCCCTTCACCGTTCCCATACCACTTGCCAGGACATGCCTACAATACTTATCAAAGGACTCTTACATCTCAATCTTCTTCGCACTTTGATGGTAGAGGAACTGCCACTCCTGCTCACTATGACTCCTCCAATGATGTTTACTATATAAACTTTAGCTCATTACCTTACATCCATATATCTGTATCCATGCAACTGTATTTAAGTGGCACTACCTCCTGTTGAACCTATTGCTATGTTCTGGTGCAAGTATCTTGTCACATGTGATAGTTATGTTATTATGTTGTTGTTACTATGCAATTGTTCTGTACGTTCACTCAACTTATGTTTTAACCCTGTTGGCAATTGTTTTGCCCCAGATTCATCTTGCAAATGAGCTTGTCTCAATGATGTTCTGCCTGGCAAAATAAAGATTCTGATTGATTGACTAGTAAATAGTTCTCTACATGTAGCTGCGTAACTGAAAAACTGCTACCATCTTGTACAATCTGTGCATCCGCTGCTGAAATCATAATAGCCACATCGCAACAGTACTTCCATCTGCCTCACTGCAGGCCGCACAGGGGGCTGTCTTTCTGGAGACAGAAGTTGGTGTGTATGTCTTAAAGCTGTGGCTGAAGTGGCACAGGCCCCTTAGTGGCCTGCACTTCTGCAGACAGAAGTACTGTTGGAATTTTGGTATCATGGATTTTGAGGCACTTGCACTTCTGCAGCCAGAGGTCATTGTGTATGTCTTGCACCTGTGGCTGCAGAAGTGCAGGCCCATCAAGTGTGTGTATGTTTTACAGTGTGCATGAGTATCTGAGGCTAGAGAAGTACTAGTCCTATATGAGCCTGCACTTCTTCAGACAAAAGAACTCTTGTAATGTGGGTATCATGGGTACGTATCTGTAGCTGTGCTTCTGCACACAGAGGCAATGTTATGATCCGAGTATCATGTATTTCTATCAGCAGCAGCAAGTGAGTGTGTATGTCTTGCGGTGTGCATGCTGCACATACAAATCCACACAGATAGCACATCAGTGTTACTGCATTCGTGTCATCTGGAAACAGTTGTATATTGTTTGTCTTGCATGATAATGGCTATCTGTGGTTGCTTGTGTGATCTTGTCCTTTTGTCTGTTTGGGGGTGGGAAGGTAAGGTTGGAAACCCTAATGCCACATTTCCATACTTTTCTGACATTAACTTGAACCCTAACTGGTGCATTAACACAGTTTTATATACAAAGAATGTCCTTTCTTTTTGAGATAGTGGAATTATATTGTCATTCATGCAGGTTGCTTTAGGACCTGAGTTAACAGATGCATAGAAACATAGACTTTGACAGCAGATAAGGACCGCTTGGCCCACCTAGTCTGCCCAGTTCCCTACCTAAAGGATAAGCTGCAGATCCTATTTAACCAACAGCCTATTTCTTCCTACCCCCCACAAAAATTGCCTTATGTCTGTCCCATGCATTCTTGAATTCTCCCACAGTTTTAGACCCCACAACCTCCTCAGGAAGGCTGTTCCATGTGTCCGCCACCCTCTCTGTGAAAAAATACTTCCTCACATTGCCCCTGAGCCGTCCCCCCTCTATCTTCAAATTGTGTCCCCTTGTTCTTGCACATCTCTTTTTCTGAAAGATGCTTCGCTCTTGGACTGTGATTCCACTGAGGTACTTAAACATTTCTATCATGTCTCTTCCCCCCCCCCCCTTTCCTCAAGGGTATACATATTAAGCTCCTTTAGCCTCTCCTCGTATGGCTTCTCTTGCAGACCCTGCACCATTTTAGTTGCCCTCCTCTGAAATGCCTCCATCCTGTCTATGTCCTTGCGGAGATGGGGTCTTCAGAACTGGATGCAGTACTCCAGATAGGGTCTCACCAACTGTCTGTACAGGGGCGATAACAACTTCCTGTTTTCTGCTGGTGATGCCTCTCCCTATACATCCCAGTATCCCCCCAGCCCTCCCTACCGCCTTCTCACATTGCTTGCTAACCTTAAGGTCATCTGATATGATTATTCCCAGGTCCCTTTCCATTTTTGTTGTTGTTGCTACCTCCTGCCCATTGTGTAATCTTCCCCTGGGTTTTTGTTTCCCAGGTGCATTACTTTGCACTTCTTTGCATTGAATCCAAGGTGCCATACTTCTGACCATTCCTCCAACCTTGCCAAGTCCCTTCTTATACTTTCCATGCCTCCTTGTGTATCAACCCTGTTGCAGATCTTTGTCTCATCTGGAAAGAGGTATACGTTTCCTTCCAGTCCCTCTGAAATGTCACATATAAAGACATTAAAAAGGAATGGACCTAGTACTGAACCCTGCGGTACCCCACTAGTAACCCCTCTTTCTTCAGAGTGGACTCCATTTACAACTACCTTCTGTGTCCTGTTGTTCAGCCAGTGTTTTATCCAGGCTACCACCCTGGGACCCACTCCAAGGCTGATTAATTTAACTGCTAACCTTTTGTGTGGGACTGTGTCAAATACCTTGCTAAAGTCTAGGTAGGCCATGTCCACAGCCCCTCCCTGGTCTACTACTTTGGTCACCTGGTCAAAGAAATCAATTTGATTCATCTGACATGACCTTTCTGATGTGAACCCATGCTGCCTTGGGTCCCGTGCCCCACTGGCCTCTAGTTACTCAATAATTATTTCCTTTAGAAGTGATTCCATCACTTTCCCTATCACAGAGGTCAAACTGACAGGTCTGTAGTTTCCTGCCTCTGTCTTGCTCCCACTTTTTTGAAGGGGAATCACATCAGCCTTCTTCCAGTCCTCAGGTACCACACCATCCTCCCATGATTTGTTATAAAGGGTAGTCAGTGGTATCACTAGTTCTCTGCTTAATTATTTTAGAATTCTGGGGTGAATTCCATCTGGCCCTATTGCTTTGTCCACCTTCAGTTTTAGGAATTCTTTCAGAACCCTTTCTTCTGTGAAAGGACTGGGATTGACCCCCCCCTCTCCAGAGTGCATCTGTTAATTGGATTAGGCACCTCCCTCACTTCCTCTTTTGTGATTATTGAACAGAAGTATTCATTCAGTATCCCTGCTTTTTCACTGTCACTCTCTGCCCACCCACCATCCATTCTATTCAGTCTCACTTTCCCTCCCTTTGTCTTTCTACGCTCCCTGATATACCTATAAAAGGTTTTATCCCCCCCTCTTAACCAAGTTGGTGATCTTTTCCTCAATTTGTGCCTTTGCTATTCTGACTACCCTCCCTGCTTCCTTCTACCTTAAGTGGTACAGTTCTCTGTCCTGCTCCTTCTGTGTTTCCTTATGCTTCCTAAATGCTATATTTTTCTCCCTAACCTTCACCACCACTTTTTTTGAGAACCATAGTGGCTTTTTCTTTCATTTTGATATGTTTGTTTGCTTCACACAAAGGCTTGTTGCCCCTGTGATGGCAGTTTTGATATTTCCCCATTGTTACTCCACCCATCCTTCTAGCCTGTTTGCTAGTGCTTTTCTAAGGCACAGTAGTAGTAGTAGTAGTAGTAGTAGTAGTAGTAGTAGTAGTAGTAGTAGTAGTAGTAGTAGTAGTAGTAGTAGTAGTAGTAGTAGTATGATTTATTTTTATACAGGTTAATACTTTGGGTCCGAAGACTTGTTTTCAAAGTAGTCCTGTTTCACATTCATACAGTTACAAAACACACATAATTTTGCAAAGAAAACAGACATATATAATATTTTCCTAAAACTTCCCACTTTAGCCATAACAAGGCATCAACAATATAATTCATTAATCATAACCATCATACAAACATAGGCAAGACCAAGTTAAGATATTAATACATTTACCTAAATAAAGGGGGGAAACAAAAAAATGTCTATCTTCCCCAACTTACAGATATTATTTACAGGCACATTCTACAATATAGTTTTCATTCAATCTAGATTTGAATAGAGATCATTTTTCAAGATTTCTACTGTGTGGTGGAATCTCATTCCAAGTTTTAGCAGCCCGAGCTTGTAATTTCATACTTCCATATCTAGTTTTCATTTTCAGAAAGTTTATTCCCCTACATTTGACTTCCCTTAGTATATGTTGATTTAACTCACAACCAAATTTGATATCCATGTTTCCCCTAATTAGAACATTTTTAACTTTAAATAGAAAGATAAAAAAAAAATTTATATCAGATATTCAAGTGATTCCATTTCAACTTTCCATACATGGAATAATGCTGGATGTTGTAATTACAATTAAGGGTAAACCTTGCCAACCTGTTATATGATTTAACCAAGTTATCCAGGTAAGTTTGCTCAGCAAGGTTATAAACCAAATTGCCATATTCCAGCATGGGCAATATAAGTTGGATAGCAATTTTTTTTTTTTTTTTTCACAACTGAATATTTAATATCTGGGAAGACCTACACAATGCTCCAATCCTGTTGACGTTTTTGGACACACTATTTATGTGATCAGAAAAGGTCAAGGAGCTAGCTATTAACACTCCCAAATATTTATATGATTTTGTGGTAACTAATTGTTTCCCACTTCGTGTTAGTAATCCTTTTTCAGTTTTTATATTATTTCTAACTCCTTTTTGCTAAAGTATATACTTGTGTTTTCTTTTCACTCAGCACCAATTTGGAAATCAAAAAACATTCTTGAAGGACATCAAAATCGGCTTGCAGCTTCATCAGCATTCCATCTTGGGTTTTTACTGATGCTAATAATACAGTATTGTCTGCACAGAGACAGATGTGAGTATTTTTTATATGAAGTGGCAGGTCATTAACATATATCAAAAACATTAGTGGCCCCAGGATTGATCCCTGGCGTACACCTCTCATAATATTACATATTTCTGAATAATGATTATCTATTTCAACTAATTGCTTCCTGTTTTCTAAATAAGATTCAAACCATTTCAAGGTCTTAGGAGCAATCCCGATCCTCCTCATCCTGTCAAACAGCAACTGGCAGTCCACTAAATCAAAAGCTTTGGACAGGTCGATGAACACTGCGCTCACAGACTCCCCCACCCATCTAGGGCCATAGCCACTTTATCTACGAAGTCCATGAGCATGGTGTCCGTCGAATAACCAACCCTAAAGCCATGTTGAAATTTAATGAGTTTGGAATATTTTTCCAAATACTCATACAAATGGATATATATACCATTTGTTCCATTACTTTTGAGAGGATGGGGAGGACTGCTATCAGCCTATAGTTAGAGGGGTCATTTACATTTCCACCTTTAAAAAGAGGTACAATTTTGCCTATCTTCCAGATTTCCGGAAATGTGCTCTCCAATAGGCTCTGATTTAATAGCTTAGCAATAATCGGAGTCAATATATCTACTGCATCTTTGATAAATTTCTATTCAATTTTATCTAGACCACATGACTTTCTGATTTTCAATCTTTTAATTTCATCCATAACTTCATCCATAGAGATTTCTCTGAAATAGAACTGGGGAGAACATACCACAAAATCCTCTGATCTAGACAGATAGTCTGGAACATTAACTGGAATGTCTACATCTGGTAAAGTGACAAAATAGCTGTTTAATACCCGCACTGTTGCTTTATCTAACAATGCTCCTCCTTCTTTTAACATTTGTATTGTTTAGTTCTTAATGGGTTGTCCATATCTTTTATAATTTCCCAGTATTGCCTTGGATCTTTCGTATTTTCAGTTTTGTTATAGAATTTTTTCCTGGCCTGCTTTATAAGTTGCTGGCATTCTTTTTGATTCTGTTTATAATATCCCAGGCCACTCTATTTTTTTGTTTTATGGGCTTTCTTCCAAATCCTATCTCTAATACAAATCTTTTTCTCTAAATATTCATTTACCCAGGAGATGCCTTTTTGTAACTTTTTAATCTTATAAGGAGCGTGTCTATCACAGACGCTTGTAAAAGTTCTAGTAAACTCTAACTCCCAAATTTACATCGGGTATTAAACTCAACCTTTCCAGATTTGAATTTCCCAGATCTCTAACAAAGTGCTACTGATGATAATTTGCAAGGTCCCTCCTAACTACAACCATCCCCCACTCTTTAATAGGTTGATCAAAATTCATCTTACATAATACTGAGTCATGATCACCCAAATTTGGAGGTAAATCTTGACAACATTTTGCATGAAGTCCTTTTGACAGGAACACCACATCAAGAATGTTACCCTGACTATTCATCCTATTTTTTTCTCATAACCTGGGTTACCATTTGTTTTACATTTAAAATTTCAAAGCTTTTCTTTAATTTTAAACCCCTAGGCTGACGTCAGGTTGCATTAAAATCCCCGATAAGGACAATGTTTTTTCCCCCCTGTCAGGGAAGTTATTTTTGTGACCAAAATTTCAAAATTTTCAACATTTACTTTTGGAGTGGAATAAACCACACCTATAAAAAGTTTTAATTGACAAGATTCAACACAGACATTCAATGTCTTCTATCTTTCCCTGGAATACAGACTTAAATAATCCTATTTTATTTTTAATATAAAGAAGGACCCCACCCCCTTTTTCCTCTGCCTTGCCTAAAAAGTGCATACTCATCGATAACCTCACTATCCTGTTCTTTTTGAGTCAACCAGGACTCAATTATGCCTATTATATCAGGCTTTAATTCTTTTACCCACATCCTAAATTCCTGCACTTTGTTTTTTATGCTCTGTACATTATTTAAAACTATTTTTAAGTCTGACTCTGACTCAGCACAAGGGCCTTGATTTATTTCTGTCTCCTACCAAACCCATAGCAAAATACCATGCATCAAAATCGACTGAACTAAAATTTATCAGATTCAGACCCCATCTTTAAAAAAGAACATTTACATTGATTAAACAAGTTCCAATTATTCTTAAAAACATTGCGTCTAATTTTAAATGTAGTTGCAAAATCTAAAGGGGCTGATATCAACTACACTGCAACCCTATGCCACAACTTTTCAGAAATCAAGTCAGTTTTAGTTGATAAACTTTCAGTAAGCTGTAATTTGTATAACATGCCTCGCAGTACACATCAGCAAACATTTCAGCTTTGTTAAGAAGTGTTAAGACTGTGTTACGGTTAATAACTTTTCTAGGACAAACATTTTAAGTTCTAATATATGGATACTAGCTTAATCCCAGATTTATCCTTATTTAGACACAAACATATCCTAAACAGGCTAGATCTTAGTAAACAAACTTTTTATATGAGTGGCGTGTTTTAAACACAATCTGCCCCTCCTTCTCTGCTGATGTTGTTTCCAGGTAGCCGCTCCTCTCACCTAGCAGCTAGGTCTGGTGCTGGAAATTCCAGGAGATGATACTAGGAGTTCAGCACTGCAGAGGGAGCAATGGCACAGGTCTAAAATGTCCACAAACACACTAGCAGGTACAGACAGAGTGCACAGTCACAGAAATTATGGTATCTAATTATTTCACAGCAGCGTGAGTGTTAAGTAAAATCTGCCCCTCCTTCTCTGCTGACGTTATTTCCAGATAGCTGCCCCTCTCACCTAGCAGCTAGGTCTGGTGCTGGAAATACTGGGAGATGATACTGGGAGTTCAGCACTGCAGGGGGAGCAATGGGATACAGACAAGGTGCACAGTCACAGAAATTATGGTATCTAATTATTTCACAGCAGGACGAGCATTTTCAACACAATCTGCCCCTCCTTCTCTGCTGATGTTGTTTCCAGGTAGCTGCCCCTCTCACCTGGCGGCTAGGTCTGGTGCTGGAAATACCGGCAGATGATATCGGGAGTTCAGTACTGCACAGGGAGCAATGGCAGAGGTCTGAAATGTCCATGAATACACTAGCAGGTACAGACAGGGTGCACAGTCACAGAAATGATGGTATCTAATTATTTCACAGCAGCACGAACATTTTAAACACAATCTGCCTCTCCTTCTTCTCTGCTGACATTTCCAGGTAGCCGCTCCTTTCACCTGGTGGCTAGGTCTGGTTCTGGAAATACCGGCAGATGATACTGGGAGTTCAGTACTGCAGAGGGAGTAATGCCCCTGTTTCCAGTTTAATCCAGCCTGCCTTTTCGATAGCTCCTGCCGGCATCCATTCTGAGACATCAGACTCGTGTGGAACCGGCCCTGTGACCACAATATTAGGTGAAGGAGTTTCTGGTGTGGAATCACCACTTTATTTTCCAAACACAAAAACCTAAGCACCAGTCGAAGTAGACTGTTTTTGTATTAATTGTGGGACAGTATTGCATTCTAAGAGTTTAAAGTTATTTAATCAGAAACCTAGGCCCATTGTGTGTGGGTGTGTGCATATCTCTTCCCCCCCCTCCTACATTCTCCTAGTCTGTTATCTGATTCTGATACCAACCCCCTCCTTTTTTTTTCTGTCTAGTTTCTATTTGCAAATTATACTGCATAGCCACTAGAGGGCAACAACTCAATTAATTTGCATCTGCTGGTGACTGTCACTGTCCACCTCTTCTCACAGTTTACTTCTGTCACTGCCACTTAACTTCTCCTTACTATTTATTAGTATACTCTGTTCTATTCTTGCTATACTGATCCATACAATATGCCCACCCTTCCTTCACCACTTCCCCACTTCCCCTCCTTCCATACCTCTCAACTGTACCACATTACGAGGAACGTATCTCATTTTACTTCACAAAAGCTCCCTGTTCCACATTGTGAGGACTTGTTCCACATTAAGTATTAACTTTTTAAAGCAAAAATCTATAGTAAATGATGCAAAAAATATATTCAATTAATAACAGACGTTCTGAACATAAATGCAAACATTTTAACAGTGTTCTGAGCTTCCTAGGTAGAGATTTAAGTGTTCTACATTTTGCTCATTTGTTCCACATTTTGAGAGGCAGCGTTCCACATCTGGGGGACAAAAGGTTGAGAGGTATGCTTCCTTCTAATTCTTCTGTCAATTTTATCTACCTCAGCTCCACACTCTCCTCAGTCCAGTAAACCTTTCTCACCTTTCCCCTCTGCTCTTCTATCCCCTACCTTTATCCTTGCCATAACTGCTACACCCCTTCAAGTACTCTGGTCTCACTTCCCTCACCTTCCCCTTGCTACTCTTTCTCTTTCCCAGCCACCTAGATTTCCTTCACCATCTTAATTTCACCTCACCTAGCTCACACCCACCCCAATACTTCCGAAATCCTCAGCCTGTTACAAATGCCCTAAACTCCACTCACTCATAATAGCGCTCTTTTTACTCTCATCAGGAAATGTTCATCCCAGTCCTGGTCCCACCACACACATCCCTGCCAGTTGCAATCCTTCCAATAATGTACCAACCTCCCCCAGCCCCCTGCCCACCCCAAGGGTTTGAAAGTCCTCCACTTAAACATCTGCAGTCTTGTGTCAAAAATTGACCTTTTACATCCTATGGTAGTCTCTCACACACCTGATATACTAATTTTAACGAAAACTTGGTTAAATGCTGAATACCTGATCTCGCCATTAATATCCCAGATTATTCCATAATCAGGCAGGATAGAACTGGCAGGGGTGGTGGAGTAGCCATGTATATCCTGTCCTCACTTCAGTTCTCAACCATTCTGTCATCCTCATTACACTCCACCTACAAAGCACTTGCAGTAAACATGACCCGTCCTTTTTCCTCCCCTATCTTCATAGCTGGCATCTACTGTCAACCTGGCTCCAAGGCATCCGATACTTTGGATCTCATTACCTCCTTAACCTCCCTCTCACATAAAGGTGAGCTGTATATCCTGTGTGATGTAAACCAAAACTGGCTATCACCAGCAACTGCCAAGACACGAAATGACAACACAGCCCTCAATCTCTCCCAACTCATCCTGGAACCCACCCGCCTAAATCATAAAACTCTTAACCACTGCCTGATAGACTGGGTTCTCACCTCTCACCCCACCTGAGTCATTAAATCAGGCATCCTCCCGGATGCCCTCAGTGATCATCACCCAATCTTCATAGTCAGGATAGTCCATAGACCAAAACCACCTCACAAAATTCTGCAACTCCACTCGTTCAGCTCCTTAGACCTTAATCCCTTTCTTAATGAACTGGCCAGCTCTGATTGGTCCCCTATTGCCTTTGCCCCTTCCGTTGACCAAGCCCTCACTTATTTGAAAGATAAATTTCTAACTACATGGAACTCCTACGCTCCATTCAAATGCACTAGAGTTCATGGCAACCATCATCCCTGGGTCTCTCCTGAGTTACTGACTTGTCTCAGAGAATGGGATAAAGCTTGGAGGAAACATAAGGCCTCCCAGCTTCCCCTAGACCATGCCAGGTATTGCATGTTAAGAAATGCCTGCACAAAAGCTACCAGACTTGCCAAGTCTGAATATTTTAAATAATCTTTTCTCAAAAACATTAATTCCCCCTTCAAATTCTGGAAAGTGGTCCATGCCCTTTTCTTCCCCCCTCCTTAACATCCGCCTCCCCCTGTGCTTAAAATAACTCATTGGTCTCCGAACCATGTGCAGTGGCTTAAGAGTTTAACTCTTATTACACCTCCTGCACCACAGCACTTCTAAAGTCACTCCCCTGTAACCTCCCTCCTCCTCATCTTCCCACACCCAATACTCAACCCTTTCATGCCTATCCTTCCTTCTCTTTTTCTACGGTCTCCCCAGAAGAAATGCTAATGGCCCTATTCTCTCTTAATTCTTCCAGAGGGTCATTGCTAGATGACCTTGACCCTAAACTCCTCTACCTTTCAGCTTCTGCTATAGCCTACCCTTTCTCCTTGATCTTAAATCTTTCCTTCTCATCCTCATCTGTCCCTTCATCCTGGAAACATGCAGTGGTCCTCCCTCTCCCAAAGGGTGGTGACCCCTCCTCCCTTGCAAATTTTCACCCAATCTGCCTACTCCCTGCCCTTGCTAAACTGCATGAACTCCTGGTCCTCTCTCAGCTAACCTCCTTCCTCAATGACTCTATCTTTCTTGTCCCATTCCAATCTGGTTTTCGGAAGAACCACTCCACTACCACCTCCCTACTCAGGCTCATTGACTCAATCCTCACTAGAATGGATAATGGCCTCATAACCTCTGCCATCTTTGTTGACCTTGCCAAGGCATTCAACACAGTCTCCCATGCTCTACTTCTTGACTCCCTTATAGCTGCTCGGTTGTCTACTTCTGCCCAAAACTGGTTTAGCGCTTTCCTCTTAGGCAGAACACAATCAGTTAGGATCCAGGATATAACCCCCCCCCTTTATTACAGGGCTCAATGCTTGGACCCATTCTCTTCTCCATCTTCCTAAATGACTTGCCCTCAGTATGCTTCCCCCTCCACCTCTATCCATATGTATGCTGACGACACTGTCCTGGTCTCACCTGGTAAATACCCTGCTGATGTTGCAACCACCTTTCAGCTTGACTTCCACCAGATTCAGTTATGGTTTGCCACACATCAACTATTCCTAAATGCCAAAAAGACTGTCTTCATGACCTTTGGCACTAGGCAGAGACTCTCTAGGCTCCACCCTTTACCATCTTTTCATACCCTTGATGGGACAATATTAGAGAACACCTCCTCTTTCAGATACCTTGTGGTTTGGTTGGACCAACACCTAAACTTCTCTGGCCACACTGATGCCATGCTGAAAAAAATTGCACCCCAAGCTTGGTGCCTTATTTAGGAACCTTAGTTGCATTCCTCCTTCAGCATGGCATAAACTAGTCCAGAAGATGATTTTCCCCATTTTCAACTACTGTGATGTAGTTTATGGTGCCTCTCCCAAATCCTCCCTTACCAGACTGGGCACTCTACTTAACTGCTTCTGTCGATTTGCCCTTGATGCTCCATCATGCAACCATCAATGTGACCTCTACCACACCATTTCTCTTCCCTAGCTTGCCAACAGGCACCTCACTCATTGTGCCAAACTCGCTTCTAAATTTTGGTTAGGAGAACTTCCCTCCTACTTCTTATGCTTACTCTCTCCCCCCCCCCCACACTCCCTCAGATCCTTTGACAGTCGCACTTTGTTGGTCCCTCGTCATACCACTTTCATCGGTCAGTCAAGTGTTACCCATTGTTTCCCACAAATCTGGAACCCCCCCAAATATGGCACTCCTCCTCCTCCCACTCCCTTACCTCTGTCTTACATAACTTTCTCTCATCAAACTGCTCCTGCTCCTGCTTTAACCCTCCTTAACTGTCCTCCTATGCCTCTGCTCCTCTTCATGACTCGCATCACCTATTAAAGATTCCGGCCCCCCAGCCTACATCTCGGCACACTTTCCTCTTCCATAACTGCTATGTACTATGTTCTTCAGATATGCCACTTGTAATTAAATGCATATCTCAGAGGTATGATATATTTAATTGTATGTTACAAATGCGACTATATGATTATATTTTTTAACTGTATGTCTTGTTACAAATGTAATTGAATGTGTAATTTCTTGTATATTTTAAATGTTAAACTGTATGTCTAATTCTTCATCCAATTGTACCCCCCCCTCCAGGTCACACTGGGAGATGAGCAACTTGTTGTTCAGTATGCCTTCCTGGTGAAATATTTCAATAAATAAATAGGTGAGTGCTCTGGCATATGTTTCCTTTTTCCCAGCTTGTCATGATTTCCGTTTTCTTGAACCATTTGAATGTCCACTTTTTTAGCTAGTTCTGTAAAATCTCTCATTTTTCCTCCGAGAACGATAAGCCATGCGACAGTTCTGTAACCACCTGAGGGGTAGCATCCATAAGTAATATCAAACTTTTTGCATTTGCTGCCATTTCGGCATCTCCAGTGCTCAGCACTCGTAGCACAGAACTGTCCTCTTCCATCTCCTGACTTGAACCGGGAACCTCCACCTCTCAGCAGTGTAGCAGTACCACCTGCAGAAAGAGCAGGGGAATTTTTTATTGATACACACTATCAAATTGATAAACATTATGCGGTACATGCTGTGCCAAAGATCTTTAAGACATTACATAATCAGCTTTTATACACTAGAAAAGGAGCTCAGGATCAAACTTTCATGCTTTTCTGAAACTTACTTTCCATAATTTTGCCTGTTTTCTTCAAGTTGGTCTGTTTTTTCTATTTGAATCATATCAGCATTTCTATTCTCTGCATTTCTATTTGTCTTCCACCTCTGTTTCCCTTCTATTCTTTGCTTTCCTGGCCAAAAATTGCAACTCAGGTTACTCCCTTCAAAGATTAAAATTGGGAGTGCCCTCCACCATTGCTTGTTTACTGCTTGTGGCATTGAACTTTTTTCTTTATTATACAATCAAGCCACTTCTTGTGTAACTTTCTCTATCAGAATATTCGGTGGTACTTGTTTTTGTTGCAAAACAAAGTGGCTTCTATTCTGTCAGATAAGCCATTTGAAAATTGTACATATTGCTCTGAGTGCCCCCGGATGAAAGCAATTCCAAACTGTGCTATATTTACCATATAAAAGCTCTGTATAAGACATTTTGGCCACTATGGGAGTTTCCAATTTTTTTTGAATTAGATTCCAAAACTGAGAGATGTACTGACAATCAAAAAATAAGTGTTCCATTGATTCTATTTGGACTATACAGTTTTCTCTTATGCAGAACATTTCCTCCATGGTTTTATGTGCATGGTTTCCTCCAACACTCAACTTTCCGTGGCAACACATCCACAGGGTGTCCCACATCTTCTGAGGAACTGTGCTATTCATTAATTGTTTTGTTAAACATTGATTTTCTGTTCCCTGTGGGGTATTAAATACTGCTCCAGTTAGAAAGTTGTTGCTTAAAACTAGGGAATGCAAAGATTTCCCACTATATGCTTGCAGTATTGGAATGATGATTCCCCATTGTTTAACTTTCCTGAAAACCTCTATTAAATACCCCGGGGTCCCTTGTGGTATCTGTTTGAATACCCCCCATTTGGGTGCTGCCCATTTGTCAAAGTACTGACACGTTCTTTCTTTACTCTTTACCCATTCCTGTTGATTCCTTATGATAATAGGGAGTATATTTGAATGTAAAAGAATGGTGAAAAAGAAATGGACTAGGTTGAGCAGATTTAATCCTCTGTTTTATTAGCCAGTATGTAATAAATCTCTTTACCGGGTTCAGGCAACTGCCCCATAAAAGTCGAAAACCTGCATTATATACCCTGGGCTCTAATTTTGTAGATATTGGGCCAGATGTTCAGACTGCACTGGGCAGTGGCGCAAGCCTGGGTGCAGTGCAACTTAGCTGCGCTGGGGCCAGGACCGGGCGATATTCAATGGTGATGCCCCATGGCTTGGCACCATTGAATATGGCATGGAGGGTGCACATACTGCACATGGCGCAGTGGCACTGCACCAGCGCAAGACAGACAGGGAGCACAGGGATGTGCCAGCCCAAGTGCAGTTGTGCTAGGTGCATCACCCACGATATTCAGCTAGGAGCATGCAAATGAGGCCATGATACATGCAAGGCACAAATGGGGCCATTTGCATGTCATTATGGCCCCATTTGCATGCGATGCACTGGGTCCCAGCAAATTGCATCCTGCCAAGCCACTGCTGTCGGGGGTCGGCACCTTGATGGGCTATTGCAGCCCCCCTGCTCCTGTATGCCCAATCGCAGGCAGCTGTATTTAATAAAGTAAGCCTGGTGGTCTAGCGGTCCCCCGATGCCCGATCATGGGCATCTGTAAATATAAATGTAACCCTGGTGGGCTAGAGGTCCCCTCCATGCTCGATCATAGGTATCTGTAAATATGAATGTAGCCCTCGTGGTCTAGCAGTCCTCTCCCATGCCTGATCGTTGGCATCCATATATAAAACTGTAACCTTGGTGGTCTAGCGGCGCCCACCCTTCACCCAATCACAGGCATCCATATATAAAACTGTAACTCTGATGGTCTAGTGGTAACCCCCGTATGCCAGATCGTGGGCTGTCGTATAGATCAAGATGTACCTGGTGGTCCAGTGGTAATCCCCTCCCCACCTACCTACGGAGGAGGCCACCCAGCACCCCCCCATCATCGGCAGGTGGCAGCATCCCACCCTCATTGTGCCGGCCGCCCGCTGAATGACAGCATACAGTATGATCTGTACGCCTATCTGTCCACAGTATGGACCAATGGGCTTGCAGACCATACTGTACTACACAGGACCAGATATGTGAATGAACTCCTGTATCATATACACATGGCATTTCTGCATTTGGCAGGCTCAGTGGGCCCATGAAATGGGTATGCCCTTGATTGTTCCTTTGATTTCCTTCTTGTCTTTGTTGGGATCTTGTGTGTTGCAGGGGGGATGGGTGGTGTATTATTTATTTCAGGAGCTTGAATTACCACATTATTTCTTCTAGAAATATCCTCTTCATGTTCTTCCCTGGCTCTCCCTTCTTTATCTTGTGTGACTTTTAATTGTAACACAGGGTTCTGAGTAAGTCTTTAAGAAGAAGGAATTGCCAATGGATCTGTGCCACTTTCATTATTATTTAGTAAAGGGGGGGAAGGACCAAGACTGGGTCCCATGCTCTTTATTCCAGCCTGCATTCCTGAGAGCTTCAACTATAGATACCCTGCCGTCCGCCGATGATTGGGGGATGCTGGTGGCGGGGTCCCTCCGTGGGTGGGTGGGGAGGGTATCACTGGACCACCAGATATGTCTTCATCTATACAACAGCCCGTGATCAGGCATATGGGGAGTACCAATAAACCAGCAGGGTTACAGTTAAATATACAGATGCCCACGATCAGGCATAGGGAGACTGCTAGACAACCAGGGTTACAGTTTCACATACAATGCCCGTGATCGGGCATGGGGGGACCGCTAGCCCACCAGGGTTACATTCATAATTACAGATGCCCATGATCGGGCATAAAGGGGGACTGCTAGACCACCAGGGTTAGTTTCATATACAGATGCCCACGATAGGGCGTAGGGGGGACTGCTAGCCCACCTGGGTTACATTCATATTTACAGATGCCTGTGATTGGGCATGCAGGTGGGGGGGGGCACTGGACCACCAGGGGGGGCAGGGTACTTGTGGACGGTGGTCTTGCTGGACGGGTGGCCACCCACGGCTTGCAGCTGTTTTGTTGCACCTAGCAATACAGCTGCTCACCTGTGGGTGGCCAGCATTTGAGCCTGTTTATTTTGGCTCATCTTTGAGCACCAGTGTACAGCGCATGTAGGGGTTGCACCAGCATACACACCACACATATAGGGATGTGCCACATATGCATGGGCACACCCCCTGCATCTGCGCCACATACATTAACAATGCACCCCGGAACATCAGATGTTGTGCCGCACAACATTTCCCTTTGAATATCGTGCCAGGGTGCATTGGGGAGTTGCACATGGCACAACCCTGTTGCACCAGGCACAACCCCTTTGAATATCCCGGCCTTTGTATATATGTAGCTTACTGTTAACATTATAGGAATGATAAAAGTTTTAAGCATGAAGATTCTTTTTTGCCTAGTCACGGTGTAACTTTTTCATTTAGACACCTTTTCTTCTACTATATTTCATTTTTCAGTCCATTTTCTCTCGGCGGGATCCTTACTTCCAAATGTAATTCCTAATCATTTTCAGTTTCCAGATTCTATTTTTATTCCCTCTATTTCTATTGTCCCTGCATTTTGTTGTGCTACATTTTTCCCTATGCCTTTCTCTTTAAGTGAGACCCAGAGATTGCAGAAAACTCTTGAATAGTTTTAACTGCCTGAGTTATTGAGAGTTCATCTGCAGCCATGAGACAAACATCATCTGCATATGCAGTGGCACATGGGAAATTCATGTTTCCTGGGCCTGATATGTGTTGGATCGTTTGAAGGCTGTTTAGTTTCCTTAGTAGAAGGTCTATGGAGAAAACATACAGCAGAGGGCTCAAGGAGCAGCCTTGTCTTACTCCTTGTTTTATTTTAATGTGTGACCCCATTAAGCCGTTTACAAATGGTGTCATGAATGCTTGGCTATAATGTACCGGAATCTTTTTAATAAACATTCTTGGGATGCCATAACTTTGTAGTACACTGAACAAATAATCATGAGAAACTTGGTCAAATGCTTTAGACTGATCTAAAGAAATGACATATCCTCCAGACTGGGGAAAGTCAAACACTTCTCTAATTAACTTTAGGTTATCTAGCATCGCTCTATTAGGTATTTCACATGTTTGTGCTGTGCTGATTACTGTCCCCGCTATTTTTGCCAATCTTAGGCATAAGATTTTATAAAGGATTTTCCAGTCTGAATTAATCAGACTGATAGGCTTCCAATTATGTTTTCTTTATCATTTTTTTCTGAAAAAAGATTAAAAGAATGTCTGCCAATGATGGGGAAGGGGGGAAGGAGGGAGTGGCTTGCAAAATGTTATTATGTACTGCTGTTAGGTGTTTACATGTTGTGTCCTTCACTTTTTTATTAAACTCATTTGGCATCCCATCAGGATCTGGGATTATTGTATTTTTTAAATTCTCAATTACCCTGCATACTTCTACTTTTTTTATCTTGCCTATTAGTTCATTTTTCTCATCCTCCGTGAGTGGTGGAATGCCCAGATTTTGTAAAAACGTATCTGTCCCAGGTAGGGTTTTCAGAGCCTGTCCGAAATGTTTTTTGGAATGGGCTGTAACTATCTCTAGAATCTCCTGATTACTTTCTGCTCTTGTTCCTTCTGCATTGCACAGAGCTGACATATATTTTGAAGTCATTCCTTTCATTACAATTGTCATGAGGGTTTATTGTCCTTTACTACTTCTAAAAAAACCCTTTATAAGTAGGCAAGAACCATGTGTCCTGGCACTATATAACTCCTATGTAAGACCTCATTTGGACTATGGAGCTGCCTTCTGGGTGCCCTTCATGTCAAAGGATATTAAATTATTGGAGGGTGTTCAAAGGAGGGCAACTAAATTAATCCCAAGAATGAGAAATCTTGATTATACTACCAGATGTAGGGAACTGAAGTTATACCCTCTCAATGTAAGGAGAAAAAGAGGTGACCTGCTGCTTCTTTATATACTACTTCAAGATGTTTCACTAATGCAAGCATGTGAGATAGATAATGCACCAAAGCCAACAGTACTACGATGAAACTCATGCCAGCCGTTCATACCCAGAGCAATAAAAAACACTAGAAAATTATTTTTTCTAGTAGAGCAACTAGACAATGGAATAAATTACCTCAATGTGTAGTTAGCTCAGGTAAAAAGAAATACCTTTAGAGGAATTTAGATATATATCTACAAAACTGGGAAGAAAACTAAATATCCCACATAGAGTGGGGGGTACACTTGGTGGGTCTTAAGTTCTGGCCTTCTTCTAACAATCAAAACCATGTAAACTGTGTAAAAGATCCTCCCCTCTTCCTCTAAAACTGTTGTGTTCATCTTCCAATGAGTATGGCTCCCTGGTTTGTTTTGTGGTATGTCTATGTAAATAATTAGTACACAGTGATCTGAAATTTCTATTGGGGTTACCACGCTTTTAAAGCAAGGTACACAGTCTGACACACATAAAAAAATTATCTATTCTTGTAGACAATTTACCTCTGAAATAAGTGTGTGGAGGGCTTTTTATCTCTACTAGTCCTCCGTCCTTTAGGCTAGCCATTTTACACATAGAATTAAGGAAGTTTGAATCTGAATATAATTTCTGAGTTTTCCCTATCTTATCTGTAAGGTTAGTGATGCAGTTAAAATTTCTACCGAGGAGTATAGATTTTGCTGTATGCAGATAGGGTTGTATTTTTCTCATTACTTCTATTCTCTCTATCTTCACTTGAGGGTTATATACATTGATAATCCTCCCCTCTTGGTTTTGTAGTATAGCACCTATTATAAGTACTCTACCTTGCACTAAGTCAGTTAGTTTAGTTACAGTGATTTTTACATTATTACAAAGGATAGCTACTTCTGAACAGGGATCTTCACCTAGGGACCAAAAGGACCCCCCCCCCACCCCACTTCCATTCCTTAGTTGCTTGGTTAATTTCCTTTAGTGTGCAGTCTAGTTTCCTGTAACAAAATAAACTGTGCTCTATTTTTTCTAAAATAGAGAAAACAGTCTGCCTTCGTTTATTGTTCTTTATGCTGTTAACATTCTGGGTGCAAAAAGTCAGGTTCTAACAACATGAAGTCTTGCTGTATTCTGACTATTGCAGTTAGCCCCAGCACTCAAACTGCCCCGGAGAGTAGATGGTTAATTTTTCTATGCAGAGCATAGAACGTTGAGCTCAAGCTTGGTTCAAACCTCTGTCTGCTGCACTTTGAAGCGCAACTGTTAGATTCTTTACTCCGCCTAACTGAACTGCCGCTCTGGAGATTTCTCCTTTGCTCACGGTTTGTAAGTCAAAGTCCTCGGTTTTACCGATTATTTTTCGCAAGTTTCTGTTCAGATCTCTGTCTGTGGTACAGTAAGTACTAAGTAGCGAACTAGACATAGTGAACTTGTGGAAATTGTAAAATTGATTTTTTGCCCGGTTTAGCTGAACCATCCGTTTAGTGATTTATATAGTCTGCCTTTGTTTTTAAACTTAGAGTGTAGTTACCGGTCCTTATCGGTTTAAAAAAAAAAAAAAATGCATTTTCTTGTGGTTTACCCATGACATGGTTAGAAACCGATAAGGGTGTCTTGCCTGGTTATTTGCCATAAAAAGGGTAAGTTTGTGGTTAGGATGGCTATGTCTGAGAAACTCTAAAGAAAAAAACGGGCCCACTGGGTTTCAACATTATAGTGTGTGTGTGTGTGTGGGGAGGTCTTTGCTAAGGCTGATCCCCACACCACCTGTGTTTATTGTCTGGAGTTTGACCACCTCGATTTAGACTGCCAGATCTGTAAAAATTTCCCTAAGTCTACCCTGGAAAAAAGATTAGGTAGGCTCAGGGATAAGGAGGCTGTGAATTCCGCTGACCCAGATGGCCAGCCCAATTTGGTTCCAACCGAACCTGAGGGAGTGCCCTCTGACCAGGGCGATCCTACTTCGGGCAAGAAGAGAGCAGATCCTGAGGGATCGGTTCCTACAAAAAGAAAAATCATCTGGCTCGGTTCCAGATACCCATTTTCCGACCGCCGAAGAGGTTGCCAATGAGATAAGGATTGTGGAATTGCTTCATCCACTTCTATCTGATCCGGCACCTTCTGGCAAGCACTCGGTTTGGTCGGTTCCTCCAGTTCAAGATTATGCCCCAGAAGATTTCTATGAACCGGATTTGGAGGGGGTTGAAGATTATGATGACGAAGGTGTGGGAGGTCTGGTTGAGCCCATTGAACCGGACATCTCCCCAGATAGGCCTTCTGGTGTTTCCTCTCCTAGGTTTTCTGGGTCCCCTTCCCACTACATGTTTTACAGGAAAGTGTCAGAAACCCTCCAGCTCTCTGTGGAAGAAGCTGTAGAGGAACAAGAGGAACTTGATTATGTGGAGATGATGGACATCCCAGAGTCCACGAGACTGTCTATTCCCCTTCATAAGTCTTTTGGAAACAGACACAAAGATTTTAAAATTCAAATTCTGCACCTCCTGTCGACAGAAGGATGGACAAAAGGTACACCTTATCAGGTTCTGGTACAGAGTACTTGTATCAACAATGCAGCCATGTTGGGTTGTGCAGGCTGCAGCCTGTGATAAGGCTAATATGCCCTTGGCTTCACACCCCCCAGATAAAGATTCTAGGAAGCTGGATGCCATGGCAAAGAAACAGTACATGGCATCCGCCTTGGGACTCAGGCAGGCTAATTATATGGCCTATGCAGCCAAGTACCAGAAGTCCAGGTAGGACACTGTACTGTCACTGGCTAAACAGGCCTCCCCCCAGCTAGCCTCAGAGCTGGAGGGGGTGGCTGCTGATGGGACTGAGACATCTAAGGTACAGTTCCATGCTGCTGTGGACTCCAATGATGTGCTCTCTAGAGTCATGGCTACATATGTGGCTCTTCGGAGAATGGCTTGGCTCAGATGTACTAGTCTCTCACAGGACACCCAGGCTAAGGCCATGGATTTCCCTGTGGTGGGTAATTCTCTGTTTGGGAAGCAGACAGAGAATTACATGAAAAAGATGGATGAGCATAGGACCACCTACAGGAGCGTACAGGCCAAGGAAAGGCAGGCAAGTCCTCAAAGGCAGCAGGCTAGGGGCAGGCCTTTTCATAGGCCTTTCTACCAAGCACAGGCCTCTTCTCCCTTTCCTCAGAGGGGGTTCTTCAGAGGGAGAGGCAGAAGGGGGATGAGCAGGGCTGCATCCATCCCCTAACCTAAGGCTCCTGACAAGCAGACACCCTGATGTGTCAGCCCGGGTCGACTCCCCCATTCCTGTAGGAGGCAGGCTGGCTTACTTCGTCCAGGACTGGATGTCTGTTGCCTCAGACAAGTGGGTCCTGGAGGTGGTAAGCCAGTGGCTGGTTCTCAACTTCATGAAATTTCCAATGCTGAGGGCCAGATCTTTTCCACCTGCAAGCATCTCCGAAACCATTGCCCTAGAGGCAGAGGTTTCATCTCTACTGGCTCTAAAGGCTGTAGCTAGAGTTTCTACATTGCACAGGGGCAATGGTCTGTACTCCAGGTACTTCCTTACCCCAAAAAAGACAGGGGAGTGACGACCTATCCTAGACTTAAGATACTTGAACAAACATCTTTTAAAACCAAAATTCAAAATGGTGACTCTGGGAATAATCCTTCCCTCTCTAAAGCCAGGGGACTGGCTAGCCTCCCTGGACTTAAAAGATGCCTACTTTCACATTCCCATCAGGTGCTCCCACAGAAAGCACCTCAGGTTCGAATTGCCTTCAGACCATTATCAGTTCAAAGCTATGCTCTTTGGACTGACATCAGCTCCAAGGGTATTCACAAAATGCCTAGCAGTATTGGTGGCCTTTTTGAGAAGGAAAGATATTTCCATATTTCCATACCTGGACGACTGGCTCATTGTGGGTAAGCCCCCAGATCAAGTCAAGTCAGACCTTCAGGTGACTCATCAAGTGCTCACTTCCCTAGGATTCCTTCTCAATCTTCCCAAGTCAGTTCTCGAGCCTGTACAGCTCCTCACCTTCATAGGGGCAGAGTTGGATACAGTCAAAGCAAGAGCTTTTCTTCCCCTGGAAAGGGCAAAGGCTATTGTAGAGCTGGCTTCTTCATTCCAGCTTCTAGTCTCTTGGCCAGCAAGGCACTTCCTTCAACTTCTGAGCCACATGGCAGCTTCTATAGCAGTAGTCCAAGGGGCCAGATTTCAGATGAGGGACATTCAGTTTAACCTGAGGGCCTTTTGGTCTCAGAAGAATGATTCTCTAATCAAACTAGTTCCAGTGACCCAGACTCTGATCCAGGCTCTCCAATGGTGGTAGGATCAGGGCAACCTCAGGCAAGGAATCCCATTCATCACTCAGTCTCACTCTGTGGTCCTAACCACAGATGCTTCTCTGTTGGGGTGGGGAGCCCATCTGGGGGCTCTCACAGCCCAGGTACTGTGGTCCCCTCAGGAATCCCTTCTTCATATCAGTCTCTTGGAACTCAGGGCAGTCTTTCTGGCCCTGCAAGCTTTCTGTCAGTTAGTGCAGAACAAGGTGGTTCAGGTCAGGACAGACAACAACCCCACCACCATGTGGTACATCAACAAGCAGGGAGGCACTCGGTCCATAGCCTTGTGCACAGAAGCCATGAAATTGTGGTCCCTAGCTTATTCTCTGCAGACCTCTCTGATAGCAGTCCACCTTCCAGAGAAGGACAATGCACTAGCAGATGCATTGAGCAGGATCTCCCAGGGCCATCACGAATGGTCCCTGGACCCTCTGGTGTTGAAAGTGATTTTTTCAAGGTGGGGCACTCCAGAGATAGATCTCTTTGCAGCCCCAGACAATCACCAACTTCCTCTGTTTTGCAGATGCCCAGTATTGGGCTCAGTCCTTCTAGATTCTCTGATTTTGAACTGGGAAGGGAAATTTCTATATGCCTTCCCTCCTTTTCCTCTACTGTTCAAGGTTCTGGTCAAGGTAAGGTCACAACTTTGCAAAGTGATTCTGATTGCTCCAGACTGGGCCAGGCAGCCTTGGTACCCCCTGTTGCTGTCCCTAGCAGTCCATCTTCCCCTGTCTCGTCCCAGGAATTACAACCTGTTAACCTCCTGTCAGGGGAGGATTTGGTACCCCAATCTTCGGTCACTCAATCTCAAGGCATGGCTCTTGAAGAGTTAGAGTATGCAGATTTGCATCTGTCCTATTGGGGTTCTGGATATTCTCAAAGCCTCTCAAAAGCCTGCCACCAGAAAAACTTACAACTTCAAATGGAAAAGATTCAGCGTTTGGTATTCCAAGAAGCATATATCCCCAGACACTGCTGAATTGTCTACAGTTCTGGATTACATGGTTCATCTTAATGGCCTAGGCCTCAGACCAGCTACTCTCAAAGTATATTTGTCAGCTGTTTCTGCTTTTCTGTCAGCGGGAAAGCCTTCCTCACTGTCATCTCACTCTGTATTCTGTAAATTTTTCAAGGGATTGCTTCATACCAATCCCCCCTTTAGGGATCCTACCCCTGCTTGGGATCTTAATGTTTGCATTGCTCAGCTTATGCAGCCCCCTTTTAAGCCTTTGTCTTCAGCAGAGCTTAAGTACCTGACTTGGAAAACTGTGTTCCTGGTAGCTATTACCTCTGCCAGGCGTATCAGTGAATTGCAAGCTCTGCCAGTGAAGCCTGGTTTTATCTCATTCTATAGAGATAAGGTGGTCCTTAGAACTAGTGGGAGGTTTTTACCTAAAGTGGTTTCAGATTTTCATCTGAACCAATCTGTCTCTCCCTGTGTTCTTCACTGATCATTCTTCTTCAGGAGAAAGAAGTTTACACAGTTTGGATGTTAAAAGAGCCCTTAGTTACTACATTGAGCCTACTAAGCCTCTCAGGTTTGACTCCCTTCAGTTGTTTCTCACTGATGGGGAAGTGGGTAAGGGCAAACCGGCCACTAAGAGAACTATTGCCAGGTGGATTATCTCTTGTATTCAGTTCTGCTATGAGAAGCTAGGCAAAATACCTCCCTCAGGCCTGAGGGCTCATTCGACTAGAGGTACAGCTGCTTCTCTGGCTGTGGCCAGGGATATTCCTTTGCTAGAGATATGTAAAGCAGCCACCTGGAAAATAGTCCATACATTTACCAAGCATTACTCCCTGGACATCCAGGCTAGAAGTGATGCTCAGTTTGGTACAGCAGTACTGCAGAGCCTATTCCCAAGGTAGGTTCGATTCACTGCTCCATGGAGGTACTGCTTGGTAGTCTGCAATAGTCAGAATACAGCAAGACTTCATGTTGTTTGAAGAAAAAATTACTCACCTTAATAATTATGTTTCTTCTAATGGAATCTTGCTGTATTCTGACCTCCCTCCATATCCCCTCTCAGAACCTGTTTTTGGGAAGTGGGCTGGCAGATGCAGTGTTGCACCCCAGGGGTGCATTTGGGTACTCCTTCCTTTTAGAGAGGGGAAGTGGGTTATATTATCAATTTAACAATCTTAAGTTGTTCACTACCTGGTTTTTGATTTTGGATTTCTTGACTTGTGTTTTGGGGATCCAAAACATTTGGTTGTCATTTGGCTAGTAAAAATGTTACAATTTCCACATAGTAGTTAGTATTAGCTCGTAAGAATCTGACAGTTGTGCTTCAAAGTGCAGCAGACAGAGGTTTGAACTGAGCTTGAGCTCAACATTCTATGCTCTGCACAGAAAATTAACCATCTACTCTCCGGGGCAGTTTGAGTGCTGGGGCTAACTGCAATAGTCAGAATACAGCAAGACTCCATTAGAAGAAACAATTACAAAGGTGAGTAATTTTTTCTAGCTGGACATGTGGATGGTGAAGGTATCACATTTTTAGATTTTCTTCCTCTTTGCTGGTGACTTCATCTTGCACCTTTTCTTCCTTGAGCCATTCAATTTGTTTACCCCATGCTCTGAGTCTGTCATGGGCTCTGGCTGAGATGATGCTACA
The DNA here is from genome assembly GCA_016271365.2 of Neoceratodus forsteri. Taxonomy (NCBI): domain Eukaryota; kingdom Metazoa; phylum Chordata; order Ceratodontiformes; family Ceratodontidae; genus Neoceratodus; species Neoceratodus forsteri. Next base: position 218,458,549 of record CM028133.1, read on the forward strand.
GAGGATCTATCTGAATTGTCTTCATTCTCGGCCAACTGTTTTCTTTTATACAGCGTAGCATATTTATTTCTGCTCGTGATCTTCCCTTTTGATTTTTTGTTTTTTCTCTTCTGATTTTGGTTTTTTCACTTTAGTCCCTTTCTTTGTCTTGCTTCTTGTTTGTCTTCCTGCTCCTTCTAGAGACCACGGTCCTTCCTCCGGTGGTGGCATTACTATGTCCTGTGGTGGTTCTAGGGTGTTTGTTTTATCTCCTGCTGAAGTTCCTGGCTGATTAGGAGGTGATGCTTCTTCTTCTTGTCTCTCTGTGGCAGCTGAAGTCTGTATCATTAATATTTCTGTATCAGGGTTGGACTGCTCATTGGGCCCAGGCCGGAGGTTGTGCTGATCTAGCTCCCTCTCCGTTATTGCTGCTGAGCATGTACTCAAGGATTGGTTTCCAGGAGCCTCTCTGCCTCCCCCAGTAGTACTGGCTGCTCTGTTTTTGAGCATTTAAGACAGTTTCATCTTGTTCTTCTTGTGCACTGGCAGAGTTATTGTGGGACGCTCATGGGCAGTCTTTAAAAGGTGTGGGAAGTTTCATCACACATGTTACAATACATTGGTTTTTGACAGTTTATTATCGTATGGCCTATCCCACCAGAAAGGGAGCATTTTCGCCTATCACAGGCTCCACTCAAATGTGTATATGCACCACATCTAAAACAAGATTTGGGGTCACCTAAGTAAAATATAAACCCTCTATCTCTGCCCAGATAGAAAGAACTTGGAAGGTGCTGTATGACCCCATTTGCTTGTGGCAAGCGAACTTGGTTTCCCATCCTCCAATCCACAGCTGTTCAGAATCAATCATTGGTTCAGGCAACCCAAGGACAGTGCATTTTAGCTTCAACCACCTCAGAATATCTGATACAGCCACGCCTTCATTCTTGAACAGAACTGCTATATGCCTTATTGCAGGTTTTGTTAGTGGAATAGCTAAGAAAGGTGACCACAAGGTGGTGCATTTTGACTTGATTGTAGCTGTACCAAAATGCTTCTAGGCCTCTTGGGGTTTTAAAGCTTAAATTGAAATTAGGATCCCCAGATGTGTGAATTAAAGCATACACTTCGGTGTTAAGGAATTGCAGGCTTTCCTTGATTAATTTATTTCCCACATGTACCCAGTCCGGAAATAATTCCAATCCTCCCCTGTAGCATAGTCGCACTGCATTTCTGTGTTTTACAGGCTCAGGGGGCCCATGAAACAGCCCCACATAAGTTCTTGCATTGGGGGTGGGCCCTTGTTTGTTCCTTTGATTACCTTCTTGTCTTTGTTGGGGTCCTGTTTGTTGTGTGTGTGGGGGGGTTGTTTATTTCTGGAGCTTGAATTACCTCATTATTTCTTCCAGCAGTAACCTTTTCTTGCTCTTCCCAAACTCTCCCGTCCTTATCATGCACTACTTTTAGTTGTAACACTGGGTTCTGAGTTAGTCTTAAAGGAGAAGGGATTTCTAATGAATCTGTGTCACTTTCAATATTATTTTCTGGTAAAGGGGAGGAAAACCAGGACTGGGCCCCTTGCTGTTTATTCCAACTTGCTTCCCTGAGAGCTTCACCTATGGAGACCCCTGTTACTGATATGTTTTCATCAAAATTAGGTCTGTATTCTTCGGTTTGCTCTATTTCAGTATGTACAATGTCTTGTGAATAAATGTCCCCCTCCCTTTCCTCAGCATTTATTTCTTCATTCTGTGATGTAATCTGCCCCTTTTTATTTTCAACATAGTGTACTGTCTTTTGTGAAATATTATAGTACCTGAAGCAGATGAGCATTCTCCCTGTTGATTTGGAATGTTTTCCTCAGATTGTGTCTCACACTGTGATGTCGTTTTTCCTTCCATTTGTTCGTTCCCTTCTTGGATGAAAACAAAAGATGCTGTGCTTTCTGGTGCTTTGCTAGACAGAGGACTGAGCTGGAGTTCCATGCTAGGACACACTCTTGCTGGTATCTCTGTGTGTGAGCTTTTTTTCCAATCCTCACTCCTTGCTTGCTTCACCAAACCATTTCCTAACCCTTGTGACTCTTGGCACATGCTAGCCATAGCGTATTCACTGCCAGTCATGTTTTTTTCCCAGGGTTGGGTTTTCTGTGCCTTCATTTGACATTTCATCTCTTGGCTTGACAGTTTCTGTGATTTCAGCAGCTGCTGCATCCGAACAAAGCTGGGAGCTATCCAAGTTAAGCAGCTGTTTTCTCACTGCCTTCAGAACAAGAATTCTAGTTCAAGGCAGTATTGCGTAGTGGTTTAGGGCTCTGAGCTACAAATCTGGAGACCTTGTTTGAATTCCACAAACCCCACTTGAATACTGGGTGACCCTAAGCAAGCCACTTAACTTCCCTGTGCTCCCAGGTCACACCTGTAAACAAGCTTTCAGCTTAGTGTGTCTCTCCTGGTTAAACAATTAGGAAAAAAAGCACCCTTTGTTTGCACATTAAATCAGCTTCTTCTTCTTGTACATTTAATATTACATAGTCCATGTCTGTAGAATTTTGCGCCAGTTTTACTTCAGCATGAGTTAAGCTCCCGATGTTCTCTGGCATTAATTCCTCAGAAGTATCCATCTTTTCTTCATCCTCAAAATCTGTTTGGGTCACCAGCCCATCGGCCTCTTGCAGTGGCTGTAAAAGGGAGGAGGCTATCTCCGCGGCAGTCACAGCCACATCAGCACTTCTTCCTTCTTCTGCTGTCCAGCTCCAAACTGAGCTCCTCCACTCTGCAGGAAGTCAAGCCCCCTGCTGACAGAGTAGACGAAGTTCCCTGGTGCCATTGCCAAATTTCCCCCCTTTCACTAAAAATACCACCAACAGCTTAATCTGGTTCAAGGCCAGTTGGCATTCATCTGTATCCTCCTCCCCTGGATGGTGCCTGAAAATAGGCCGAATTTGCATAGTGAACTTACCCAGTCAACAAAAATTAAATAAAGAAATAAATGAGGACCAGACACAATATGAAACAATATGAATTTTATTGCAACATAGCAGACCTGCTTTTCTACCCAATAAAATGCTATGTGGGGCAGAAAATTATCTCAGGGGTTCAACCTGTGATTTGATTCCTGTTCATCCCGGGAACACAATGCTGTCAGCAGTATAAAATAGCATAGCCGTAATTATCAGCTCCTCACCAGCTGACTTTGATTTGACTTTAAGGACCATGCCAAACCCTGTCATGATGACACAGGCTCAGTACTAAAATCATTTAGTTTAATTTTATGCCATCGTTTGATGGATGGATGGGTGAATAAAAAGTGGTTCATCACCTTATCAGCCGTTATGTGAGGGCACTTTCATATACAGATATGAACTGTTTACCCACTGCAACCGCAAACTTTATTTACAATACGATGGTGGGAGTTGAGCTGGGAGAGGGCATGAAATGCCCCAGTCTCTCAACCAGGATAGTGACAGGTCACTTTTTGGGGAACACTACTGAGGAGCTGCAACATATCAGGTTAGGGCTTTAGGCGCTCACTCTATACTGAGCGCAGCTCACAGATACATCGATAAGGGGCTATATCACACTATCAAATCAAGATTCTCCTGGGTAATTAATCAAGTTAAGCATTTCTACTGTCACTATTACTGATATGTGACAAGATGTACTGTATTCCTCTAAGCTGGTTTACTGAGAATTGCTCAAAGGAATTGGCAAAAGCTATCAAGTACCAGTAGCATGGAATCAGATACAGATCTTCACAGTCTCCCCAGATTTAGATGTCAGTAGGGGCTAATTTGGGGTATTTGTTTCTCTTGCATTTTAAGCTGGAAGTGGGCTTTTGGTTAACTAGGATCTGTAACTTATCCATCAGGTAGGGAAATGGGCAGACTAGGTGGGCCAAGCAGTCTTTATCTGCCATCAAATTCTGTTTCTGTATTTCTATTTTGCAGTCCACTATTTGTAACTCAGATATGCTATGAGAGAGTCAGTCTCAGAGAGGCAGATAGGGCAGAAATATCCAAGGACAGGCAAACTTTGGTAGGATGTCTGTCAGGCAGGGTATTCTTATGGAGAGAACATCCACAGCTGTGTTGCTGGTAAGGGGGTTTACAGTTTATCTGTACAACTAAGATGCAATCCCTCTTTTTTTATTTAGTTATGTTTTTGCCAGGTTTGCAGCTGGGAATACAGAAGCACAGGGAAGTTACATAGTGAGTAAGTGGCTCTGGTGGGATTTGAACACGAGTCATTGGTCCCTCCTCCTTGTCCCTCACTCACTTCCCTGCCTTTGTTTTCAACAACCTTTTATAATGTAGCTGTCCATTTCAGCATTCACTCATACCTTCATCAAATTTCAATATTTTGGTTCCAAATTTTCAACATGGACATTTTTCCACACCTCCTCATAAAGCTGACGTCTTTTTTAAAACCCTGGACGAGATGTGTGTTTGCACTTTTGGTGTGAAATCACATTTCAGCAAATATACCATCTATGATACATGTCACATCTATAAGGTGAATCCTAAAACGAGCATCTTCAAAAGTTGGGGTCAAAATTGAAAAACAAATATTTAATAAGCATCAAATGCTTGTTATAAAAACCAGAGCTCTACATTTTATGATCTCATTTGCTGTTTCCCTCTTGAGAGTAAGGGTGGGGTACACATCAGGGAGATTGGAACTGACCATACATTTGGAAATTTAGAGCCCAAGCAATACTTGTGAGGCATTTGAAGTGGAAAACTAAAATTATGAACCAAAAAGGAAGCAAGAGCATATATTCAGAAATGAACCAGCAGAGCAAATTCATGTGCACAGTTTGTTTCAAGCTTTCCACATTCTGACCATTTCATAAGAAAAGATAACACCCTTTTTACACCGCACAATAAGCCTGGCAACCTATTAATAACACAAAATAATAATATTTGCTTCTAACAAATTCTTGTTGCCAGTAAGACAATGGTTGACTTGATGTGTGATATGTGGAATCTGAACTTCATCAAGGGCCCACAATGTTAAATGGGGGAAAAAAAAATCTTTTTGGCAGTAAGACAGTAGTTGGCTCTTGGTATATGATGTGTGGAATCTGTACTTCATTAAGGGTCCACAGTGTTAAATGAAACAAACAAAAATAAATAAAATACTGTAGTTCAGATGGACTGCTCTTTATGCCTCTCAAGTCGGTTGTTTTTTGTTGCTGGCAATCTGTACCATGATTGGAAGGGGAAGGGTGGAAGATTGCAAAGAAGAAACGTCATTTTAAACAAGAAACATATGCGTGTGACTGGGGATGACCCATTATACGAAAATAAAGCTGAGGCAGCTGCTGACTGTCATTGTGGGAGCATGATTGACTTGAGAAATTGATCACTCCTGAAGTGGCTCCCACTCTCGTATGAATTTACTGTAATCCGCGTTCGTAGACATTTGGATGCGTTCTATTTATAAACATGCAAGAAGGTCATTTGCCCAATATGCTGTCATGTGAGGGTGGGTGCTGATTCACTGCTGGGTTATTGTTTTAAGGGCATTCACTATTGCCATGACCCAAAGCTTGTGTCTACACTCCCTACCCACCTGGTGTTAATCAACACCAAACATTAGTTCCTGTGGAGTATTTGACAAGTTTGTCATGTTTGCCGCATGTGCATGTGCAAGTGAATGTTTTACAAGGAAAGTGGCCCTTGAGGGGGTGTGACACTGTCAGTCCAATTCAGAACGGTCTGCAAGGGGCTTGTCAGTGTCGCACCAATCAGCCAGGCTGATCATGACACTATTCTGTCTTGTTGGGTGGAACCTTTTTGAATTTCAAAGGAAAAGAGTCGACCCGATCATAGGTCTACTCGTTCCTTTGGGGTACACTGCCCAGCAAGCACAGCTGATCGCATCATGATCAGCCTGCTGTGGTCCCTCCCCCCGCCACATAACTGGAAAAACATCCATTGATGTTTGTTGCCTCTGCCACTATTAGCAAAAGTAATAATGCACTGTTCTGCCCTGGTGACATGAATACATGATTTTGCAACTGCACTACAACTCGTATGCGAGACATTATTATTTTTACGCTCACTTGCGCGTATGTGCAAGGAACGTCTTGGGAGAATGGGACACTTTGGAGGTGTGCCCCTCTCCTGCAATGCCCTGCTTCATAGAGCAGGCATGGCAGTCCCATCATTCAGACGCGGTGCTGTGGTGGCGACAGTGGTGGTCTTCTTCAAAGAAAACCACTGCTGTAATACACAACACCGCATCACACCGCGCCTCTGGGCCTGCTGCCACGCTGGGAGCCCACCCCAGCGTAGCCAACATCCCATCGCCATCTGCCGAGGGGTGCCAACTCGCGTCCGCCTCCAGACCCCCCCAGCCATCCTTCTGCCACGCTTGAGAGCCCACCCCAGTGTGGCAAACATCCAGTCCCACGTCCTCTGTCTATGGGGGTGTCCAATCCCCTGTCAGCTCCGCGGCCCCCTCAGCCATCCTTGTGCCACACTGGGAGCCCATCCTAACGTGGCAAATGTCCCACGTCGTCATTTTTTTTTTTTTTAAACTTGTAAATCGAGAACGGTCCCACGGTGCTTCTCCCAGGCCCCCCTCCCACAACCAGCACCCACTCACTGCGCACCCCACCTCCCCACACCCCCCCTCACCCCATACTTACCTCTGGAGCTCGGCGCGATGATCTTTGGTGGACCGGGAACACGTCTGCACTCTTCAAAGCCGACCACGAACTGAGGAAATGCCGGTAAGCTGTATAATGGGCTAGATAAGTTTTCAACTTTATTGCATATCTCAGGCATTTTTTGGAATTTTTGCACCAAATTTTCAACATGGGGTTTTTGGGATCCCTTTTCATGAATGATGTCACTGTCATGGCATTATTTAGGCAAGAAGGGGGATTTCGCAGTCACTGCGTGAAATCACCCTTCGGGCCTGAATAATGCCATGACAGTGACATCACTCATGAGAAGGGGTCCCAAAAACTCCATGTTGAAAATTTGGTGTGAAAATTTCTAAAAATGACTGTTTTACGAATGTGCGTTTCGCAGTTCCTACGCACACTCGTAAGTTTGCAAACTTTCAATATTTTCACTCCAGATTTTCAACATTGCCATTTTACCACACCTCCTTATGAGCAGTATAGTTGTCATTTTTCACATCCTGCCCAAAATGTGTTTTCACCCATGTAGCACACAATGGCGCAGTCGATGTGCGAAATCAATGTATGGGACACATTAAGAAAATCACAGTGACACTGTTCATGAGCAGACATCTTAAAATGGCTATGTTGAAAATGTGGTGAAAAAATTCCTAAAAATGACTATTTTACAAGCTTGCGTTGTGCAGTTCCTACGCACGCTCGTAAGTTCGCAAATTTTCAATATTTGCACTCCAATGACTTCCAAATACCTAAACAGCACATAGAAGCAAGCAACATTCAGCATTGACACATGCTTGTACTTCTTTGTCATTGATTTTTTTTTTAAGCCATGTCCAAGTGCCAAATACCACTGCAAATACCTGCAAGCGAACGTTCAGCATTGACAAATGCTTGTTTTATTTAGTTTGCTAGACTGCTGTGTCTGTATTCTGGAAGAAAAGATGCATCACTTTCTTGGATATGTCAGGTCTATGTATCAGAATGGAACTGCTCAGCCCCAGGACTACTTGCTATGTGCTCCTGTGGTTTGACCAGCCCACATATCCTGTCGCACCCGGACACTGTCAAAGGATAAACAAAACTCAATAATACTGTGAGAAAACCATAACCAGTCTTACGTTTAGGTTAAACCATAGAAATGCAAGCTGTTCTTGAATTTCTATGGGCTGAACTTGGCTTCGCTTCGCTGTAAACCATGTGTAATGAGTATTATGCTGGAGTACAAGGAGTTTAGTGTTGTCAGATTTGTAAATAAGTACTTCCCTTCACCAGGCTGTATTTAATTTGTGATTTAATAGGGCTGATGTCTTAATATTGATGTTTTAGTTTACATTGGAAAATTGTATGAGCACTGCAGCTTTACAATTTTTTTATAGGATATTACTTTAAGTTAAAGTTATCAATTCCATTTTGTGTGTGGTGCATTACAAAGATTGCAGCATGCTGCATTGTGTAACATGTTTTGGAAGTGTATTTGTGAACTATGAAGTAAGTCTAGTAATCTGTTGTCCTTGTGGTATTAAAAATAGCTGTTGGCTTGAACTGTAGACGGAGATGTATCAGGAAGATGAAAAGTGCATCCATGATTCGTTCGATCATGCCACTGACTAAAACGTAATGGTGGAAGTAGGGTGAAAATCTGTCCTTTATGTTGATTGCGCGCATGTGCAAGAAACATGTTGCGGCAGGTTTCTCCACAAGCAGATTGTGGAGGTGCAGCACTGTTGTGGCCAATGCCCCCACAGCCTTTAAAGGCTTGTCCTGCTTCCCCCAATGCCATGGCACGCTGCTGCTGACACTAGTTCAGCCAGCAAGCCACCAACTTGTAAAAAATTAGCAGCTGCAAACAGGGGCCACCTCGTCATTGCAGTGTCAGCCATTTGCTGCAATGAGGGAGTGACCCGGTATTGCAGGGTGGGACCCTGAAACTGTGATATTGTTTATGAACATGGCAGTGGCTTGCTGCCATGTTCACAAACAATATTACCCCCACCAAGGGGGTGCCCAATCCTCCTCGGCAGCATGTGCCCCATACTTTATGTTGCCGATGGGGAGTCCACTCCTGTCGGCATTATGTAACCTCCCCCGCTTTGGTTGTTTACCAACAGGGTGCCAAATCCCCATCAGCATAATGTCACCCCCCACTCTTTTGTCTGCTGATGGGGGGGTGCCCAATCCCCATCGACACAATGTAGCAGCCCCCTCTTGTTGTGTGCCGACGGGGATGCCCAATCCCCCCCATCGACTACAGCTGCCCCACCCAAAAAAAACAAGATGCCGTTAACATGCTGGGAGCCTACCCCAGTGTGCCACATGCCCCTGTGAATGAAAAAACTGTCCTGAGATGTCTTTTTTTTTTTTTTTTTTTTTTACCTGTAAAATAGGAAATAGTCCCTCGGCGGTCTTCCTGCCCCTCTCTCACAACCCACACCCACCCACTGCGCACTCTGCCTCCTCACACCCCCCCCCCACACCATAATTACCTCCTGAGCTGGGCATGACTATCTTCGGTGGACCGGGAACATGTCTGCACTCTTCAAAGTCGACCGCGAACTGAGGAAATGCCGGTTAGCTGTATAATGAAATAAATAGGGGTTTTCCAACTTTGATGCATATCTCAGTCATTTTTTTGGAATTCTGTCACCAAATTTTCAACATGGGGTTTTTGGGATCCCTCCTCATTCATTCTGGCACTGTCATGGTGTTAAGTGGCCCTGAAAGGTGGTTTCACACTTACTGCACGGAATGACCTTTCAGGGCAGATTAACAAAATAACAGTGCCCGTGTTCATGAGGTGGGCTCTCAAAAAGCCTATGTTGCAAATTTAGTGGGAAAAATCCAAAAAATGACTGTTTTACAAGCGTGCATTACGCAGTTGGTATGCACGCTCGTAACTTTGCAAATTTGCAATATGTTCACGCCAGATTTTCAACACTGGCATTTTTTCAGACCTCCTTGTGAACAGTACAGCTGTCATTTTCCACATCCTGGCCAAAATATGTTTTCACACTTCTGGCACAGAATAGCATGGTTGGTGTGGGAAATCAGTGTTCCACACAGATTAAGAAACTGACAATGGCACTATTCATGGGCAGAGGTCCTAAAATGCCTATGTTGAAAATTTGGTGATGATACTCCATAAAATGACTGTTATGAGCGTGCATTGCACAGTTTGCAAGCACACTCGTAACTTCACGAAATAATATTTTCACTCCAGATTTTCAACATTGCCATTCTTCTGCACCTCCTTGTGAACAGTAGAGCTGTCATTTTTCACATTCTGGCTGAAATGTGTTTTCTCAGTTCCAGTGCAGAATAGCATGGTCACTGTGGGAAATCAGTGTTCAGGATACATTATGAAAATGACACACTGTTCATTAGCAGAGGTCCTAAAATGCCTGTGTTGAAAATTTGGTGACAAGAGTCCATAAAATGAGTGTGTTACAAATGTACATTGCGCTGTTTCCACACATAGTCATAGCTTCGCAACTTTGCAAAATTTTCACTCCAAATTTTTAGCATTGCCATTTTTGCCACACCTCCTAATGAACAGTGCAGCTGTCCTTTTTCATATCCTGGCCAAAATGTGTTTTCGCTCTTCCAGCGCACAATAGCGCGGTTGCTGTGGGAAATTGGTGTTCAGCACATATTAAGAAAATCACACTGACACTGTTCATGAGCAGCAGTCCTAAAATGCCTATGTTAAAAATTTTTGTGATGAAACTCCACAAAATGACTGTGTTATGAGCGTGCATTGTGCAGGTGCCACGCACCCTTGTAAGTTTGCAAATTAGTAATGTTTTCACACCAGATTTTCAACACTGGCATTTGTTCACACATTCTTATGAACAGTACAGCTGTCATTTTTCACATCCTGGCCAAAATGTGTTTCCGCGTTTCCAGTGCAGAATACCACAGTCGCTGTCAGAAATCAGTGTTTGGGACAAATTAGGATCAAGTGACTGAGAGGTAGAGGAGTGACTGAGCTCAACTGAGCTCAGTTGGGACTGCTGCAGATGTCTTTGTGGGCAGCAAAGGCAACAACGGAGGCAGGAGCCCAGTACAAAAGGGCAGCCTGCAGCACTGGGAGACACAGAATGAGTGAGTGAGGGAGGAGGAGTGAGTGTGCTCAACGGAGCTCTGTTGGGACTGCTGCAGATTTGTTTGTGGGTAGGAAAAGGCAGCAATGCATGCAGGGCCTGGGCACAAAAGGGCAGCCTGCAGCGGTGGGACAAACAGAATGAGCAAGCGAGAGAGGGTGACTGGGCGAGCTCAACGGAGCTCTATCATCACTGCTGTGGATTTCTGTGTGGGCAGATAAGGGTGGCTACACTGGCAGGAGCCCAGTACAGAAGGACAGCCTGCAGCACCGGCAGAAACGGAATGAGCAAATGTAACAGGGGGAGTGGTGAGGCCAATGGAGCTGTGTTGGGACTGCTACAGATTTCTTTGTAGGCAGACAAAAATGCCAACAGAGGCAGGGACCCAATTAAAAAAAAAAAAAAAAAAAAAAAAGGCAGCCTGCAGAGCCAGAAGAAACGGAATCAGTGAGTGAGACAGGAGGAGTGAGCAAGCGACCTCAATGGAGCTCTGTCGAGACAGCTGCAGATTTCTTTGTGGGCATAAAAAGGTGGCAAAGCAGGCAGGAGCCCATAGAAACATAGAATTTGACGGCAGATAAGGACTGCTTGGCCCACCTAGTTGGCCTATTTTCCTACCTAACAGATAAGCTGCAGATCCTAATTAACCAACAGCTTACTTCCTCCTACCCCCCACTAGGACTGTCTTATGTCTGTCCCATGCATTCTTGAATTCTCCCAATGTTCTTGACTCCACAACCTCCTCATTGAGGCTGTTCCATGTATCCAGAACCCTCTGTGAAAAAATACTTCCTCACATTACCTCTGAGCCGTCCCCTGTCTATCTTCAAATTGTGCCCCCTTGTTCTTGCACATCTGTTTTTCTGAAAGATGCCACCCTTACAGACTTTGTTGAGTCCCTTGAGGTACTTGAAAGTTTCTATCATGTCCCCTCTCTCCCTCATTTCCTCAAGGGTATACATATTAAGCTCCTTTAGTCTTTCTTTGTATGTCTTCTGGTGCAGACCCTGCACCATTTTGGTTGCCCTCCTGTGGACAGCCTCCACTCTGTCTATGTTTTTACGGAGATGGGGTCTCCAGAACAGCACACAGTACTCCAGATGGGGTCTCACCAACTGTCTGTACAGAGGGATAACAACTTCCTGTTTTCTACTATTGATTTCTCTCCCTATGCATCCCAATATCCCCTCAGCCTTCCTTACTGCCTTCTCACATTGCTTGCCCACCTTTAGGTTATCTGATATAATTACCTCCAGGTCCCTTTCCATTTTTACTGTTGTCAGTATCTCACCCCCCATTGTGTACTCTTGCCCTGGGTTTTTATTTCCCAGGTGCATTACCTTGCACTTCTTTGCATTGAATCTGAGCTGCCATGAATTTGACCATTCCTCCAACCTTGCCAAATCCCTTCTTATCCTTTCCACTCCATCTGGTGTATCAACCCTGTTGCAGATCTTTGTGTCATCTGCAGAGAGACATATTTTTCCTTCCAGTTCCTCTGCAATGTCACTTATAAAGACATTAAAAAGGACTGGTCCCAGTACTGAACCCTGCGGTACCCCACTAGTAACCCTCCTTTCTTCACTGTGGACTCCATTTACTACTACCCTTTGCATCCTGTTGTCTAGCCAATTTTTTATCCGGGCTACCACCTTGGGACCCACTCCTAGGCTGGCTAACTTGTGTATTAATCTTTTGTGTGGAACTGTATCAAATGCCTTGCTAAAATCTAGGTAAGCCATGTCCACTGCCCTTCCCTGGTCTATTACTTTGGTCACCTAGTCAAAGAAATCTATTAGATTCGTCTGACATGACCTTCCCATCGTGAATCCATGCTGCCTTGGGTCCTGTGCCCCACTGGCTTCTAGGTAGTCAACAATTCTTTCTTTCAGAAGTGATTTCATCATTTTACCTACCGCTGAGGTCAAACTAACTGGTCTGTAGTTTCCTGCCTCTGCCTTGCTCCCTTTTTTTGTGAAGAGGAATCATATCCACCCTCCTCCAGTCCCCAGGTACTACCCAATCCTCCCATGATTTGTTAGAGAGTAGTCAGTGGTGTCATTAGTTCTACCCTTAGTTCTTTTAGAATTTTTGGGTGAATCCCATCAGGCCCCATTGCTTTGTCCACCTTCAATTTTATTGGTTCTTTCAGAACCCTTTCTTCTGTAAATGGACTAGTATCGACCTCGCTCTTCAGAGTGTTTCTCTTGTTTGGTTTAGGTACCTCCCCCTCCTCTTCCTTTGTGAATACTGAGCAGAAATATTCGTTCAGTATCCCTGCTTTTTCATTGTCACCCTCTACCCACATTCCCTCCCCTTTATTAAGCCTCAGTATCCCTCCTTTGGTCTTTCTTCACTCCCTAATGTACCTATAAAAGGTCTTATTCCCCTTCTTAACAGAGTTAGCTATCCTTTCCTCGGTTTGGGCCTTTGCTATTCTGACTGCCTTCCCAGCCTCTTTCTGCTTTAACTGATAAAGTTCTCTGTCCTTCTTCTGTGTTTCCTAATAATTCCTGAATGCTGTCCTTTTCTTCTTAACCTTCTCTGCCACCTCTTGAGAACCATAGTGTTTTTTTTCTTCATTGTGTTTTGTTGATTCGATTTACACAAAGGCTTGTTTCTTCTGTGGTGGCTGTTTTGATTACTCTCCATTGTTCCTCCACCCCTCCTCCTTGCCTGTTCGCTAGTGCTTTTCTGAGGCACTCTCTTTTTTCCCAAAGTCAGCCCTCCTAAAGTCCAATACTCTTGCTTTTGTATGGCTGTGTTTATCGTGAATCACACTGTTTGGTGGTCGCTTGTTCCCAGATGGCCACCCACTTCTAAATCTGAGATTCTTTCTCCGTCCCCATTTGAGAGTACCAGGTCCAAGATTGCTCCCTCCCGAGTGGGTTCCAGTACTAGCTGTCTGAGGCATGCCCCCCTGTAGGACATAAAGAATGACCCTGCTCTTGGATGTGCCTACAGCAAAGGTGCTTCAGTTAACATCTGGCATATTCAGGTCCCCCATCAACAATATCTCCCCTTTTTCTGCCATTCTAAGGAAGCCTTCTATCATTTCCTTGTCCATTTCCTCCACCTGAGATGGGGGTCAGTATACAACCTCCATGTGGATTGTGGTGCCATTTCCTGTCTCCAGGGTGACCCAGAGTGTCTCATCTGCTCCCTGCTTACTCTTTAGTTCTGCTGCTTTGATCCCTTCCTTTATATAAAGAGCTACTCCTCCTTCTCTTTTACCCTCCCTGTCCCTCCTGTAGATTGTGTATCCTGGTATTTTGACATCCCACTCATGGTTCTCTGTGTACCATGTTTCTGTGACTGCCACAATATCCAGGCAACCGTCTTCCATCAAGGCCACTAATTCAGGGAGCTTGTTACACAGACTACGGGCATTGGTACTCATCGCCCTCCACCTTTTGATGACCTTACCCCTTTTAGCCCCATTCCCGTCCTTACTGCCTTTGCCTTTTTTTACATTACTTCTGGCCTGCTGCCTAACGACTTCTCTACCTTGGTGTTTACTTCAATAATTACTGTTGTTTGTGGGGGGAGGCTGGGATTTCCCTGCTCCTTTTCAGTGCCTCCCCCATTGGCTAGTTTAAATGCTTGCCAATGAAGCATTTAAACCTCTCACCTAGGATCCTGGTTCTCCCCTGGACAGATGCAGACCTTAGCACCAGTATAGGTCTGCATCCCTCCAGGTGGCTCCCCAGTCCCCAGTGCAGCCAAAACCCTGAGCTCCATACCAGTTTCCCAACCATTCATTGAATTCCCTGGGGAGGAGTACCCTAGCATCACCCTTGCCATAGACAGGCAGCACCTCCGGGAAGGTTACTGTATGCGCTACTTGTCTAAGGCCACTCCCCAACTCTACAGACTCCTCTTGCACTGCTCTGATCCCATTCCTAGCCAGATCATTTGTTCCTAGGTGGACAATAACATCTAACTCCCTCCCTTGTGCAGCTGCTCCCACAATTCTGAGGATTCGCTTCCTGTCCCTCCAAGCCGTGACACCAGGCAGGTACCTTACCGCCCTCTCCCCTTCCTCCCCATTTCTACCCCCCTAATGATTGAGTCCCCCACCAGGAGTTGTCTCTTTCCCCTGTGGGGTCTCATGCCACCCTTCTGTGGGTCTCTTTTGTGAAGGTTCCTAGCATCCTCCTTGGTCTCCACTGCAGGTGCCTCCATAGTGGAACCACTATCCACCAGAAGAGTGAATGAATTGTGGAGAGGTACAGCTGGAGGGATACAACTCTGTTCCATCACCCTCTCCTTCCCTGAGCCCACCCTGGTCCAGTCTCTCCTCTTTCTTGGCAACCTCTGAGGTAGTGGCATTGGCCCTGGTGGTCCCTGGGTGGGGGGGGGAGGTTTCACAAATCCTAGTCAGGTCAGCCTGGAGATGGGCAACCTCCTCCCTCAGACCAGAGAGATGCCTGCAAATATGGCAGCATTGCAGCCTCCAGAATGTCTCCCGGAACACTGCCGCCCCACAGCCATTGCACTGCACCACTCCTATTATGTCTTATTTTGTGTCCCCTCTCCTGTTTCTCTGTATGCTTACTCTCTCCTCTCCTTACAATTCTCACCCTTCCTGTTCTGGGACAGTAATTTCCTATATTCTTCAGTAGCCTCCTTCTTTCTTGCTCAGTGTCAGACCACCAGCAGCTAGAGGGGGAGAGTGAGCTACTTTTTTCCTTTAGGGTTGACAAAACCAATGTTTCTCTATGATCCTTCCCTTCCTACTGCCAAACAGGATGTTCCTGTTGACAGTCCAATCCAGTGGCTATAAAAGTAGAACTGGCTTAGGGTGGGTGGGATGGAGGGCAATTAGTAAGAAAAAAGGCTAGCAACAAGAAGTTGTAATTTGAGTCACCTGCTTTTATAGTGTCTAAGCCACACCCCCAATTAAGCTGTCTCTCCTCCTGCTGGTTTAACAAAGTAAACTGATACAGAACCCTTCTCAGCACAGAACACGCACTGACTTTCTTTCTTTTTTTTGAACCCTAAATAAGGCTCTTTCTACTTCTAATAAAGTATCTGTTAGCAGGAGTCAGTGTCTGCTGAGTTTAAGCAAAGATATAAGTGTTAAATTAATAAGAAAATGTAGCTTCTTTTAGTTAGCTGCTTTCTGATCTACAAGCAAGGCTAGCAACAGCCCAGTACAAAAGGGCAGCCTGCAGTGCCAGGAGAAACAGAACAAGCAAGTGAGGGGGGGAGTGAGTGAGCTCAATGGAGGTGTATCGTGACTGCTGCGGATTTCTTTGTGGGCAGGAAAAGGCAGCAATGCATGCAGGGGCCTGTACAGAAGGGCAACGTGCAGCAGCGGGAGAAACAGAACAAACAAGTGAGAGGGGGGAGTGAGTGAGCTCAACGGAGCTCTATTGTGACTGCTTCAGATTTCTTTGTGGGCAGAAAAAGGTGGCAACGCAGGAAGGAGCCCAGTACAAAAGGGCAGCTTGCAACGTGGGCAGAAATGGAATGAGCAAGTGAGACAGGGGCAGTGAGTGAGGCCAATGGAGCTCTGTTGAAACTGCTGCAGATTACTTTGTGGGCAGAAAAAATGCCAACAGAGGCAGAAGCCTAGTACAAAAGGGCAGCCTGCAGCGCCATGAGAAACAGAATGGGCGAGTAAGACAGGAAGAGTGAGCGACTTCAACGGAGCTCTGTCGTGGCAGCTGTGGATTTCTTTGTGGGCAGAAAACGAAGCCAATGCAGCCAGGAGGCCAGTACAAAAGAGCAGCCTGCAGCGCCAGGAGAAACAGTATGAGTGAGTGACAGAGGGGGAGTGAGCGAACTCAACTGAGGTCTATCGTCGCTGCTGCAGATTTCTTTGTGGGCAGGAAAAGGAGGCAATGCAGGCAGGAACCCAGTGCAAAAAGGAAGCCTGCAGCCCCCACAGAAATGGAATGAACGAGTGAAAGAGGGCGAGTGAGCAATCTCAACAGAACTGTCTGGAGTGCTGCACATCTCTTTGTGGGCAGACAAAGCCGCCAACGCAGACAGGAACCCAGTACAAAAGGGCAGCCTGCAGCAGCGGAAGACACAGAATGAGCGAGTGAGGCAGGGGGAGTGAGTGAGCTCAACGGAGCTCTGTTAGAACTGCTGCAGATTTCTTTGTGGGCAGAAAAAAGTAGCAATGCATGCAGGAGCCCAGTACAAAATGGCAGCCTGCAGCAGCGGAACAAACAAAATGAACAAGTGAGAGAGGGGAGTGAGTGAGCGAGCTCCATGGAGCTCTGTCATGACTGCTGCAGATTTCTTTGTGCCCAGAAGAAGGCAGCAATGCAGGCAGGAGCCCAGCAGAAAAGGGCAGCCTGCAGCACCAACGGAAACGGCGTGAGTGAGAGAGGGGGACTGAGCAAGATCAATGGAGCTGTGTTGGGACTGCTGCAGATCTGTTTGTGGGCAGAAAAAGACACCAACAGATGCAGGAGACCATTATAAAATGGCAGCCTACAGTGCCAGGAGAAACAGAATGAGAGAGTGAGACAGGCTGAGTGAGCAACCTCAGCAGAAGTCTGTCAGGACAGCTGCAGATTTCTTTGTGGGCAGAAAGACACTAATGCAGTCAGAAGCCCAGTACAAAAGGGCAGTCTGCAGCACTGGGAGAAACACAATGAGCAAGTGAGAGAGGGGTAGTGAGCAAGCTCAACGGAGCTGACTGCTGTGGATTTCTTTGTGGGCAGAAAAAGGCAGCAATGCAGGCAGGAGCCCAGTACAAAAGGGAAGCCTGCAGTGCCAGCACAAACAGAATGAGTGAGTGACAGGAGCGAGTGACCCACCTCAACGGAGCTGTGTCGGGACAGCTGCAGATTTCTTTGTGGGCAGCAAAACCTGCCAATGCAGGCAAAAGCCCAGTATAAACAGCAGCATGCAACACTAGGAGAAACGGAATGAGAGAGTGAGACAGGCAAGACAGTGACCTCAACGGAGCTGTCAGGACAGCTGTAGATTTCTTTGTGGCTAGAAAAAGGTGCCAATGCAGGCATGTTCAAGTACAAAAGGGCAGCCAGTGGCACCATGAGAAACACAATGAGTGAGTGAGAGAGGGGGAGTGAGCGAGCTCAATAGACCTCTATCGTGACTACTACGAGTTGCTTTGTGTGCAGAAAAAGGCAGCAATGGAGGCAGGAGCCCTGTAGAAAAGTAGCTCAATGGACTTTTATCAGGACTGCTGCACATTTCTTTGTGGGCAGAAAAAGCTACCAACAGAGGTGGAAGCCCAGTGCAAAATGGTAGCCTGCAGCACCAGCAGAAACTGAATGAGTGACTGAGAGAGGTCGAGTGACCCACCTCAACACAGCTCTGTCAGGACTGCTGCAGATTTCTTTGTAGGCAGAAAAAATGTGCCAACGCAGCCAGGAGTCCTGTACAAATGTGCAGCCTGCAGCATCGGGAGAAACAGAACGAGCGAGTGACACAGGGCCACTGAGCGAGCTCAACAGACCCACACAATCAACATTCGGCGTTGACAAATGCTTGTTTAATTAGTTTGTACTAAGTGAAATATGAACTAAAAACTAACCTTCACTTTAGTATCCCAAATGTATCCAGCCTCCACCCCATCCTGCTTTCCCTGCCTGGTGTCCCCTCCCAATCCACCTAAATATTGTAACTCTGAACTCTTAGCATGAGGGGCATCCCTCAGTTTACCCCTGAAAATTGCCCTGTCCCACACGAAGAAGGTGCTGCTCCCACAGGAAAGTTGCTATTTTAGTGACACATCCTGGCTAAATATACACTGTAGTAAACATGTGCACCTACTGTGTCCCTTTGTCGTACGCTCTAAAGTGTAAGACAGAACCGCGCAACAGGAATAGCATGGTAGGGAAAAGCGAGAGTGTGCAAAACTGCAAAAGGGTGTATGCGCGGTAGTGCACCCTCTCACTCTTCCAGGCAGAAGATAAGACTTCTGCTGGGACAGGGGTATGGCGAGCAGCTGCCATGGATCGATGGGATGAGCCACTGGCAGCAAGGGAGGTAGGCAGTGCGTTTGTGATGGGTTTCCATTCCCGGTCCCAGAAGCATGGATTTTTTTCATTTTTCACACTTTGTGTGATTTTTATTCCCCCCCCGACGATGTGGTATATTGCTGCGGCAAAATGTCTTGCAACATTATGACCCTATGCCACACTTGTACAGGCAAGACCTGGTACAATAGCAATACCAGCAGTGAACATTTGGTATTGACAAATGGCTTCTTTTTAAGACAGTTATGGATTGGACCTCATATAAGAAGAACTCTAGTTGACACCTTGGGACAAGGCAACATCATATGCAGGAAGTCAGTCTTCCCTATGGTACTTGGAACACTCCATATCTATTTCGGGATTACATGTAAGCATCCTAACAGCTGTGAGATATGTTCTATACAAACTCAGGCAATGTTGAGCTAAACCCCGGCTCTCCATCGCTGCTCTCCTCTCCTACTGAATATGCAGCTGCACCCAGATTAAAAATAATGTTGGTCAATATACTGAGCCTGACCAAAGAATTAGACCAATTACAAGCATGGGCCATCCACACCGAACCCGATCTCATCGTTGTCACTGAATCTTGGTTAAAAAAAAAAAAAACATTACTGACCGTCAAATTAATCTAGTGGGCTATAATCTGTATAGGGCAGACAGGGACGGGGGTAGGGATAGAGTAGTCATCTATGCTAAATCCAAGTTCATAATTAGCGAATCTATTGCAAATCAAAACCAAAGGAATATGAGATTGTTTCTCTGAAGCTCCACCTTCCTTCCTCAGAAAACATCACTATTATTGGTGGCTATAGGCCCCCTGCTGGTGGGACCGATGTCCTTAACATACTTAAATCCCTACCATCAGTGCCAATGCAGAAACAATAATCCTTGGGGGCTTCAACCTGGATTGGCTATCCCCTGAATCGCTTGGCTTGAAATCCCTTTGTGATGACCTTGGCCTTGCCCATTTAATTAGTGAACCCACTAGGATCTATACTTCAAAAATCGCAAATAGCTCACTCTTAGGTGTGACATTAACCACTCATCCCCACAACATTTTACATGCAGTGGTCTTCCACAATGACATGAGTGACCATAGTATCATAGTCTGTACGAGATCGCAAGCTAAAGCTCACCATCAGCCCAAGTTCATCACTAAACGATCCTTTCATAAATTCAGTGCCTTAAACCACTTGACTGACCTAAGCAAGGTCAGATGGCAAGATCTCTTTCTTGCAAAATTAGTTGTCGAGGCTGTTACTGTCCTCAATGATAACCTTACCACCCTGGCTAATAGACATGCACCTTTTATCAAGATTCGGAGGCGCAAAATCTCTCACCCTTGGTTCACTCCAGAACTTAAGGTCGCATTGACAAACTGTGATAAACTCTGGGCCCAGACTAGGCAAACCAAGAGCCCTGTAGATTGATAGGCCTTTAGATCAGCCAGGAACGCCTGTGTTAAACGTATTCGCTCCACCAAAGCAAACTTCTACATTTCCACCCTAGAACAGGCTAAAGGGAACTCCCACAAAATTTGGAGGACCCTTAAGTCCAATGAAGGTTGGTCGACTGCCCCCTCCATTCCATCTAAGATCCACAGCAAAGGTATGGTTGTGGAAAGTAATCACCAAATACTTGAAGAATTTAATTCCCACTTCATCACTGCCGGTCTAGCCTTTGACTCTTCACCGTATGCTGCTCATGTTAAGAATCAAGACAGTTTGGATACAACGTTGCCTATCTCAGCCTGTTCATTTCAGCTGCTCCCCTTTAATTTCAAAGAAGTTGAAGAGTCGTTTATTAACTTAGACACCAAAAAAAGCACCGGAGAAGATGGACTTGAACCACTCTTCCTAAAACTTGGTTACACCTACCTTACTGCCCCTATGCTCCATATACTAAACCTCTTTATTTCCACCGCCACAGTTCCTTCTTGCTGGAAATCCACTTACATCCTTCCCCTATTTAAATTGGGTGACCCATGTGACCTAAATAACTACAGGCACATTTCAATTCTGCCCATCCTCTCAAAAGTTTTAGAAAAATTGATCTATACACAACTAAAAAACCATATCAAAACCCATTTTCTTCTAAACCCAGCACAATATGGCTTTCGCCCTAATCACAGCACGATCACAGCTTTGACCAAAGTTACTAATGATTCGGTCTCTGCAAAGGATTCAAAGAAAATAACAGGATCAGTATTCTTAGATCTCAGTAAAGCTTTCGACACCGTAGATCACAAGTTATTAATGAATAGCCTAATTAAAATGGGTCCCACCCCTTCCACCACTCAGTGGTTCAATAGTTACTTATCCGGAAGGACTTAGAAAGTCAAAGCAGGAGGCTAGTTCTCATCCTCTCTGCCTATTACCGGAGAGTTCTGCAAGGCTCCATCCTAGGTCCCATTCTTTTCTCCTTATATATCAATGATCTCGACCATCAGATAACCAAGTCAAACCTGCATTTCTTTGCAGATGATAGTTTTATACACCTCTGGCCCTATATTGTCTGGAGCCAGGGACCTTTCTTCAAGCTGACTTTGCACAGTTAGAAACTAATCTAATCAATGCCAAGCTGCTCCTAAATGCCAAGAAAACCAAAGCCATGATTCTCTCCCCATACACCTCCTCCACTATTATTCTCAACTTACCTAAAGACTTTATCGTCACCTCCCTAGGAGAACCACTGGAAATTATCTCAAAATTCAAATATCTTGGTATCTGGCTTGATAACAAGCTCTTCTTTAATGACCACCTCGATGATCTGTCCAAGAGATTAAAAGTCGGGCTAGGTTTTTTCTTCCACAATAGGTATTTCTTTCCATTGGAGATCAGAATCAGGCTTGTCCAGGCCACATTCCTCCCCCTACTTGATTACGGTGATATAATTTACAACTCTTCAGCAATTACCAACCTTCATAAACTAGACACCCTCTACCGCCTTTGTATCACTAACTCCCCATACCAAACTCACCACTGTAATCTGTACACAACTGTTGGCTGGACCTCACTTACCATTGGACGTATGCTCCATGCTGGAATCTGGACCCTAAACCTTCTTCTGAATAAGCTCCCGAGCTACCTAACTTCTCTTGTCCGCATCTCCCACAGTGTTTACTCACTCAAAAAGTCGGACTGTATCCTCCTTGATGTACCCAGGACTCATACCTCCTTTGGTAAATGCGCCATCTCATGTTCCCTTGCAACCATTTGGAATCGGTTACAATCCTTGCTGAAATTATCCAGTATTATCCCTGTTAACTTCTTCAAAAAGATAGTTATTGATAAACTGAAAGGTACTTTTAGCTGTAATTAAACTCCTTCTCCTTCTTAGTAGTCCCCACTTCGCCACCACCCAATCCTCTCCCCTTTTACTTGTACTGTGCTCCCTACTCCTCCTGTTCCTTATGCCTCTCCATAGGCTCACACTCTTTATACCAACACTGTTACTTTTTATCCTGAGCATTATGTACCACATGGAATTTTTATTGTATAATAAGTATTATGTTATTCTCTATATCTATTGTGTACTTGTCTGTATACCTGTTTCAGGACCTCCTTGTGAATGAGCTTGCTCAATAGTTTTCTGCAATAAACTTGCACATAAAATGTAACTGCAGTTGTCTAACTTTGTAAGAGTAGGACCTTGAATGTATATGTCTAATTACTTGGACCTAGATTTCATGAGTTATCTGCAGGCCCAGATCCCCTTCCCATGCCTTACTGACACCATCTTCTGAGTTTGGGCTAGCCCCAAGCAATAATTTATATATGGCTGTAAGAAATTTTGTTGCTAGTTGCGGTTTATATAGAATATCCTTTATAGGAGACATCTTGGGACCTGTCAGAGTACCTGTTGTGTGCTTCTCAAGGTGGTGGTGTATTCTTAGGCAAACAAGTCAACTACCTGTAGATTATAATCATGCCATAGGTCCTGAAGGATTTGATGGTGCCACATGATATAAGTCAGAGACCTGCTTTATACCCTTGCGGCACTTCAAGAGACGCGCCTAATGTAAAAAACATTGTAGCCCTGCTGATCCTCAGAGATGACACATAGTGCTGCAGTGGGTGATACACTATTTCCCTATTCCAAGTACCTGTGGGGCCTGACTCTAAATTCTGGAAGTGCACGTATTGAACAGGTTACTACTGGGACCAGGCAGCTTTGCCAACAATGATGGGGAGAGATGCCCCTCAAGAATACCCACATCAGAATGCCCTTTCTCCAGTTCTGGGGTTTGTCCTTTCTCCCCTTTTTTGGAGAAGTTGCATGAAGTATGCATGCAGCACTTTTTGTAGTTTTATTGCATTTTAGTTTATTTTATGTTTTAGGGTATCTGATACTAGTTTTAATGGAATGGTAGTATACCATGTTTATCACTGATATGGATTTCTGGTTATGTTTCGTCTTGTAATGGTGCCCTGGCCCTTGGAGGAAGGGTACTGTTACTAGACACAATCAAGGCCTGTACCCTGCTTCTCCTGCACACTAAAGGCTGGATTTTCAAAGGGTGCTGCAGGGCTAGCATCGCGTCCTGTGCCCCACTGCTTTATCCCCACAGCTGTGCCACTACTGTTTGCCACAACTGCAGGTGATTTCACAATCTTGGGTGCAGCTGTGACGGTTTACCCACTTTATGACAGCTTGTGCCAAATCTCCGACGCAGGCTCCGTGAAAATAGTCCCCGGTATTGATGCAAGCTAGACCACAAAAAGATGGTCCAACTTGTGTCAATTGCTGTGAGGGATATAGAATCCCTTTAGACGGTTACAAGCCCGGTGTGGCATATCTTTGGTGCACTC
Organism: Neoceratodus forsteri; assembly: GCA_016271365.2. Taxonomy (NCBI): domain Eukaryota; kingdom Metazoa; phylum Chordata; order Ceratodontiformes; family Ceratodontidae; genus Neoceratodus; species Neoceratodus forsteri. Next base: position 218,482,063 of record CM028133.1, read on the forward strand.
AGGGCTTGTGGCAATCTCGGAGTATGAAAATCCGACCCTTGATCAGCTTTTGTAGCTATAAGTAAAATTGTATACTTATTTAGTAACTGAAACATAGACTTTAACAGCAGATGAGGACCGCTAGGCCCATCTAGTCTGCCCATTTCCCTACCTACAGGATAGGCCGCAGATCCTAGTTAACCAACAGCCTATTTCTTCCTACCCTCCACAAGAATTGCCTTATGTCTGTCCCATGCATTCTTGAATTCTCCCACAGTTTTAGACCCCACAACCTCCTCAGGAAGGCTGTTCCATGCATCCACTACCCTCTCTGTGAAATAATACTTCTTCACATTGCCCCTGAACCGCCCTATCTTTAAATTGTCCCCTTGTTCTCGCACGCCTCTTTTTCTGAAAGATGTTACCCTCTTGGACTTTATTGATTCCACTGAGGTACTTAAAAGTTTCTATCTGTCTCCCTTCTTTCCTCAAGGGTATACATATTAAGCTCCTTTAGTCTCTCCTCATACGGCTTCTTTGCAGACCCTGCACCATTTCAGTTGCCCTCCTGACTGCCTCTATCCTGTCTATGTCCTTGCGGAGATAGGGTCTCCAGAACTGGACACAGTACTCCAGATGGGTCTCACCAACTGTCTGTACAGAGGCATAACAACTTCCTGTTTTCTGCTGATGATGCCTCTCCCTATACATCCCAGTATACCCCAGCCCTCCTACTGCTTTCTCACATTGCTTGCTAACCTTAAGGTCATCTGATATGATTACCCCAGGTCCCTTTCCTTTTGTTGTTGTTACTACCTCCCCACCCATTGTGTATTCTTCCTGGGTTCTTGTTTCCCAGGTGCATTATTTTGCACTTCTTGCATTGAATCCTAGCTGCCATACTTCCAACCATTCCTCCAACCTTAAGCAACCTTTTCATCCTTTCCACACCTCCTTGTGCATCAACCCTGTTGCAGATCTTTGTGTCATCTGCAAAAAGGCATACTTTTCCTTCTAGTCCCTCTGCAATGTCACTGATGAAGACATTAAAAAGGACTGGACCCAATACTGAACCCTGCGGTACCCCACTAGTAACCCCTCTTTCTTCAGAGTGGACTCCATTTACAATTACCTTCTGTGTCCTGTTGTCCAGCCAATGTTTTACCCAGGCTACCACCCTGGGACCCACTCCCAGGCTGGTTAATTTGACTATTAATCTTTTGTGTGGGACTGTGTCAAATGCCTTGCTAAAGTCTAGGTAGGCCATGTCCACAGCCCCTCCCTGGTCTACTACTTTGGTCACTCAGTCAAAGAAATCTATTAGATTTGTCTGACATGACCTTCCCGCTGTGAACCCATGCTGCCTTGGGTCCTGTGCTCCACTGGCCTCTAGGTACTCAACTATTCTTTCCTTCAGAAGTGACTCCATCACTTTCCCTACCACAGAGGTCAGACTGACAGGTCTGTAGTTTCCTGCCTCTGTCTTGGTCCGACTTTTGTGAAGGGGAATCACATCCACCTTCCTCCAGTCCTCGGGTACCACACCATCCTCCCATGATTTATTAAAAGAGTAGCCAGTGGTTTCACTAGTTCCTTCCTTAATTTTTTAGAATTCTGGGTGAATTCCATCAGGACCCATTGCTTTGTCCACCTTCAGTTTTAGGAGTTCTTTCAGAACCCTTTCTTCTGTGAAAGGACTGGGATCGCCCCAAAATCAAGAATGCTTCTATTAATTGGATTAGGCACTTCCCCCTCCTCTTTTGTGAATACTGAGCAGAAATATTCGTTCAGTATTCCTGCTTTTTCACTGTCCCCCTGTGCCCACCCACCGTTCATTCTATTCAGCCTCACTATCCCTCCCTTTGTCTTTCTATGCTCGCTGATGTACCTATAATATTTTTATCCCCCTTCTTAACGGAGTTGGCTATCTTTTCTTCAGTTTGGGCCTTTGCTATTCTGACTTCCGTCCCTGCTTCCTTCTGCCTTAACTGGTACAGCTGTCTGTCCTGCTCCTTCTGTGTTTCCTTATACTCCGGACTGCTATCTTTTCTTCCTGACTTTCATAGCCACCTCTTTGAGAAGCATAGTGGCTTTTTCTTTCATTTTGATTTGTTTATTTGCTTCACACAAAGGCTTGTTGCCTCTGTGATGGCAGTTTTGATAATTCCCCATTGTTGCTCCACACCTCCTTCTAGCCTGTTTGCTAGTGCTTTTCTGAGGCACTCTCCCATCTTGCCAAAGTCAGCCGTCCTAAAGTCCAGTACCCTCACTTTTGTATGGCTTGACTCTGTAGCTGCGTTTAAAGTCTAGGAACATTTTATAAGGCAGTAATTTAATCACATTTGTTTATTTTATTATAGATTATTTTGATATTTACCTGCCATCTTGCTGGAGTTGTGCACTATCAATAGCATATTTGTATTATCTGTGATTCTTGCATCTGTCCAGTTCCTATTTGAGTAAGAAGTTAGTGTGTCATTCTTTCTATTTATTTTTTTCAAATTCCATATATGAATGTATGGAGAGTATAGTCACTATAGATGAGTGTCGGACTAGACTTGTTAATGTCCCTTTATCGTTCCCACTGCACTCGTTATTTAGTGAATTATTACAAAGATTTATTTACTTATTGAAAACTTCAGAGATTACCTTTCAGCACAGGTGCTCATTTACAAAGGTTCTATATCAAATTCTGTACATAACCACAAAAAACATTAAAAGGAAAACAAGCAGTTCCAGAGGAAATGCAGTCAAGTCAGGCTCAAAGCACTTAGGACACATCAGTTACATACAGTTTTGAAAAAATATATACAGATCATTGTATAAAAAGTCACAGAATTCATACAGAGAGTAATCAAATAAACCAATTTAACGGTTACAGTTGCATTGGACTGCAAGGGCAGACCACAAAGATGTCTTCAACCAATTAATCTTAAGCAGATTCAGTGGAGTATCACAGAGTTTGTTTAACCAGTTAGTGCCCTGACAGCAAATGACCGCTTGCCCAGCTGAGTATGTGGGAAAGGAGGCTTGAGGGCATTCCTGGCCATATTCCTAGGGTTGTATTGGTTGGAGATGGTGTAGAACATTTTGTTAAAGCAGAGGATGTGAGGCCCAGGAGTACCTTTTTGGCTTTTAAACAGGTCTGGAGTTTTATTCTGCAGGGTAAAGGTAGTCACTTAGTGAGTGCAAAAAAGGTACAACTATGAGTGCGGCTGCCCAAGTGCAAAGCGGCACACCATATTAAAGACCAGCTTTACTCTGTTTAGCACCATGTCACAGGCAGCTGCACAGAGAGGGAGGCCATAATCTGTAAGTGACAGAATGGAGCCAACTACAATAGGGCATCTAGCATCCCTAGTGAGATTGTTTGTTTGGATTATGTTACGGGGTACCCAGTCTTCTGTTAACTATGGCCACTAGATTGTCAGCATGTAGGGGCAAAAGATAAGGTGTAAACCAGAGTTACTCCAGGGTATTTGAAGGTTTCCACCTGTTTAAGGCTTTATGCTTGGCTGTTTGGTATGACAAAGGGTGGAACTTTCCACTTCAGCGGGAGACTAGAGAAGAGCATGGTCTTTGTTTTTTTTGTAATTAAGGACCAGTTTGTTATTGGACAACCAGTTTTCTAGTGACCTGAAGTTACGTTATTATTTATTTATTTATTGAAATGTTTCACCAGGAAGGCACACTGAGCAACAGGTTGCTTGTCTCTCGGTGTGACCTGGGGTGAAGGGGTACAATAGGGATGAGACTTTTTACATTTAAATTACAAAAGATCAACATAGCATGCAATTAATTAAGGCAGTTGTTACAAACAGCATTGCATACATATGTAATTTGTGAGAACAATTAAGTGCAATGGTAATAAGTGAAAAAGGGCTATTGTGAAATAAGGGGTGAAGGAGAGAGAGGATGAGATGACAGTGCAGAGTCGTGTCCTAGAGAGGCCCCTTCAAGATGCGGGGAAACCTGCAAGGGGACAGGGGACTGGAATAGGGATTAAAGAGGAGAGAGAGAGAGACACAGAGAGACACAGAGAGACACAGAGAGACAGAGAGACACAGAGAGACACAGAGAGACACAGAGAGACACAGAGAGACACAGAGAGACACAGAGAGACACAGAGAGACACAGAGAGACACAGAGAGACAGAGAGACAGAGAGAGACAGAGAGAGACAGAGAGAGACAGAGAGAGACAGAGAGAGACAGAGAGAGACAGAGAGAGACAGAGAGAGACAGAGAGAGAGAGAGACAGAGAGAGACACAGACAGACCTAGGAGGGGAAATAAGGCCTGACCCAAAAAGGGAATGTTTAGGATGCGATGAGCCCTGCAAGGAGGCAGGGAAGTTCAGGCAGTTGTAACACCTCCTGCGGTTAGGTGTTGTAGCCATAGAGGGAGAGAGAATGAGAAATAACACCTGGGAGGGGATGAGGCATGATCCAAGGAACCCTCCAGGATGCTGGGGTCCCTGCAAGGGGACCTGGAAGGCCAAGAGAATAGGTAGACAGAGGAAGAAAAGGTGGCAAGCCTAGGCACTATAGGATCCCTTCAGGATACTGATAATCCTGCAAGGGGAGTGTGAAGACTAGGGGAAAATGGGGAGAGAGTAGGGGAAGGGAGAAAGGTATCAGAACTTTGGAGAGTGGCGGTGAGACTGTCAGGGTCAGGTTTTTTGGAATAAATGATAGCATCAACATAGAGGAGTACATAAGCTGTCTGACAGGCATTGGTCGGTTGATTTATGAAGAGGCCAAATAGGAGCAGGCCCAAGATGAAGCCCTGAGGGACACCAATAGATACCCCTCTACTGTGGGGCACAGATTTATTGATCTTCACATGCTGGGAGCAGTTGGTGAGATAGCTGCAAAACTAGTCAACTGCTTTCTGTGACAAACCCAAGCCAAAGAGTTTGATAAGTAGGAGCTTATGGTTGACCAGGTTGAAGGTTTTAGTAAGGTCAATATATATAGCTTCATCTAGGTCACCATTGTTAAGGGCCTCATGAACATAGCTGGTGTACTTCCAACAGCACCATGTTGGTGCTGTGCAGCTTCCTGAAACCATGCTGTGTACACACTAGACACTGTGCTTCTCGAGGTATGTGACAAGTTCGTCAAATACTATTCTCTCGAGGGCCTTGGATGGCGGGGGGGAGACAGAGAATAGAAATGAATCTGTAATTGGCAAGGCTAGTGCGGTCACAGCTTTTGAAAACTGGTGTAATCAGAGTGGATTTCCACCTCCTGGGGAACTGCAAGTAGCACAGGGAAAAGTTACAAATTCTAGAGAGAGGGTAGGAACGTTCCTCTACCCCCAAGGCAAGAAGTTTCACATCAACCAAATCACTCCCTCACCTAGTTTTGTAAAGTACCCTACTGATGTATTTTGAGGTGTCTTTGACTGAAACAGCCTTAGTGTAGTATATAGGGTTCCCTGGTTCAAAGCCCACCATCTGAGAGGCTTCAGGACAGGGTTCCCTGCAGGAGATCTGGGCATGCTCAGTGGGGATGACGGAACTGAGGTCAGTAAAGGCTGTGTTGAAGTAACTGTCAATTTTAATGGGATCAAATAACATCCACCATGAGCATTTGAGGATAGGTTTTAACTCCCTTGCCAAGGAGCTCTGATTTGTTGCCCCAGGATCTTTTGCCATTGCACCAGTTCTGGGTCTGCTGATCCTTATAGAGGTTAGATTTGCCCTTTCTAATCATACTGGTGTACTTATTGCAGGCTTTCTTGTACCTTTGCTGGTGGACAGGGGACTCTGTTTCCCTGGCCATTGCCACAGACTGTCCCCATCCCTCATGCAGGTAAGGAGTTCGGGGGTGATCCATCCTAATGGTGTTTCTCTTGCCTTGCATTTTTTGAGAGGTGCAAATTTATCACAGGCATGTGTGAACTTGGAGACAAAGAATTCTAGGGTTGAGTCAATATTGAGAATTGCATCTAAGAAACTCCAATCAATTTATTAAAGACATACTGAACTAGCAACAGCATGCTTATTCATGCACCCATTGGGGTGATACAATACCAGGATGTATGGCCAAGTGATCGGAGGGTGGGAGACCACTAGTCACCAGGGCACATTACAGGGATGTATAGACAAGCAATCAGAGTGTGGGGGAGAATGCTAGCTGGCAGGGTACTCTATTGGGATGTATGGGGAAGCAATCGGAGAGTGGACGGACCGCTAACCACCAGGGCACATTACAGGGATGTACGGACAAGCGATCAGAGTTTGGGCAGGACCATGGACCACCAGGGATGTGCTTTGTGCACAGGGGGATGGGGCTGCAAGGGTGGCGAGACCACTAGGCACCAGGGATGTCCTTTGGTCACTGTGCCTAGATTGGCAGCTGCAGTAGTTTTGCTGGCCAGCAAGGCCTTGCACCCTGCTAAGAGGAGGCTTGCAAAGATGATAATTTGTACCGGTTTATGTGGGAAGTCCCACCTGTGCAAACCTCTGAATATATCGCTGTGCCTGTATGCATGGAGGGCCCCCCTCATTTGCATAGACACAGTGATAACTTGGGTGCTAACAAGCTTTTCCCACACTGGGGGGGTGTCTGCAGATGGACCACACCCACACACCAGGTGCAAAACCCAGTTTTTGTGTGTGGCCCACCCCCTTCCCATTGTCTCGGGGCAATCTGACTGGCCAAGGCAGGGGGTGCACAGCACAGCACAGAAATCTCACCAGAAATATCCACATGTTCAAAGCACGGAAAGACAAAAAAATATGGGCCTACCTGGAGATGACTTAGAGGTGGCAAATAAGTTCTAGGACTTATGGCCATGAACTCGGAGGGCACCCAAACTCCAAACAGAGATCCTCGGCCTCAAGATGTCTTCATTCTTCTGTAACAGGACCCCCACCAACCCAGGACCAGAGAATGCAGGATTTAGATTAAAATCCAAACTGGAAAATGACCTCATTTGATATTTAAAACTCAAGGATTGCTATTTCATTTGAATCCTTCTTTACAAACAGAGAAAGACGCCTAATTTCTTTACTAAAACAATCATTTTATTTCTCCTGCACCCAAATGATTTCCAGGGCTACAGGGGTCCACCGTTCTTTTAAGATAACTCTCAGCTCCATAAGGCTACACATTTGTACAAATGAATATGGCAGCTCAAGATTCTGTATACAACTAAACTGCAGCAAGGTTTTCCTCATGGATATCTCAACCTCACACTTTATTTTTGATTTTAGTCTTTGGTAACCATGTAAGGCCCACTAGGCACAAGTGCCTGTTTTCAGTGGTGATCTTGGAGCACTGGGCAGTTAAGTGACTTGCTCAGCATCACACAGTATGCAAGCGGAGGTTGTGAGAATCAAACTCTGGTCTAGTCTGCTGGATGTACAAAGCTTGTTCACACCTCGCTCCTCTAACCTCTAGGCTATACTTCCTGGACCATGAAGCTCCAATGTTTTCCACTGGCACTAGTAAGTACCTGTGCTTTACTACTTAAAACTAAAGGGGGTTTTCAATTTTCTCTCCACAGGAAACCTCACAGCTTCTCCCTGACCTGTTCCCTGGCTCTTCCAGCCTCTCAAGGGACACTGATGGTGCGGTACAAGCAAAACCCACCATTCCATACTCTCTTTACCTCTCCTCCCAGTTACACCCTGATTCTGTTTGGTTCCCTGAAGTCTCTTGTCTCTCCACCAGCATCCTGGCTATTTCGTAGGGCTTATCCAAAAATGACTGCTGCCCACCGCCGTCCCTTCTTCACCAGCCACTGCCCGCTGTGAGCTACTAGCGCAAGGGAGGACCTCTAGGGCACTCCTCGGCCCACTCAGCTAAAGACCAGCAGCCCCAAGACCTGTCCCTCCAAACATGCCCTATAGTAGGTAGAGGTCCCCCCAGGCCCTCTTTCCAGTGGGACCCTGGGCCACTTTGCCATGCCAAGATGCAGAGGCCCTGCCACAATCTGCTGCAACCCTGATGACCCAGGTCCACTATCAAAGTACTGGGGCCTAAATCGGACCCTGAGGCGTACCTATCCAGCACCTTCATTGCTCTTCTGTCCACCTCCCAGAGCCCAGGACCCCACAAATAACAGCTGCAGCTGCCTGTCTCTGTGTCCTCCCATAGATGCTCACCCAGGGGGATCCGGCATATCGCCGCTTTCAAAGCCAGTCTGCCTAAAGTGTGTGTGTGTGGGGGGGGGGTGTACCCTGCACTGCCCTTTGGCCTCCTCCTACCAACTCTCTCCAAACTTCCTGTCTGTCTATTTTATATCCCTAGACTCTGCTTTCTGCTGCCACCACATGGTGGCAAGTGGAAATTGCACCCCCAGAGCACTAACCAATCCCTAAGCTCTGAGGGCAGTAAGAAGGAAAGTGGGTCTCTAAAGGGAGCATAAGCCCCTCTCAAATGAGGGGGCTTACATGTGGGCAAACACCCATTTATGCCCCCTGCTATCTTTTGTATCGGGCACCTGATTTTTGTTTGTAGAATGGCAAACACTAGTATGAGTTGCACAATGATGTATAGGAGTCCTGATTACTGGATGGACATGTATGAGATCTGACATCAAATAAGCTGCATAATGCTATACGTGGAGTTGTGATTACTCAAGATTTCAGTGTAGATTGTATAATCTGCACATCTTCAAAGAGGCAGAACAGAAATATAGGGCCGGAGATGCACTTTCTAATTGTGTGTAATAGGTGTGCTTGGCGGAGGTGAACTGAAATGACTTAGGTGAAGATGTCGTTTTTTTTTTTTTAAATAAATGGCATCAACTCCTTTGCAGAAGTCCTTAGTGGACCCAAGAATTATTTTTATAGTTTTCACAGCAGAAAATTGGAATTAGCAATATTGCATCTAATCAAATCAAGTGTAACTCACAAACGATTGATACAAATTTGCTGTAGATCTGCAAACATTAATATGTCTGTGTTAATAACATGGTCCAACTGCAGAAAGTATAAAATGTGTCTGTGTTAATTCATATTTAGAGAGCTTATATGATATAACCCTCTCCCCATAAAAACAGAAGACGAGCAAGTGACTAAAAGAAGGCAACACTTTGAGATCCAGGTACATATCACTGAATCAGTTTTTGGGTGGGTGTCCTTTTTACGATTCCCCTAGCCACACATTGTGCATACACCTTATGGAACAAACTGCAGTTCAAATTGTCCCTTAGAGAGAGGGCTAGAAGGAAGGGGCATGCCGAACATTTCTGTAGCAAACAAGTATGGGCAATGAGCAGAGGGTTGGAAGGAAATGCACTCTCTGTGTTGCTAAAAGTATAATCCTATTTATGTTAGATCCATAATCTACTGGGGATAACACTGCTCTGTCTAAAGTGTCTGTTGGTTTGAGGGCAATGGGCTGGGTTTGGGCCTTCTGCTGCTTTGCAGTTGCATATTGCATACATCTAACATACAGCCGGTGCTGCTGACTGAACCCCTGTCACTCAGGGAGTTTGCATTCTGGAGCAACAGCTGCTGCTGGGGTCAAGTAATCTGATGTTTTGATCAGATCGGCAAGGGACTATTTTCTTTTTTTCAGTCATTTAAAAAAAAAAAGACATTGAGACTGTTTTCCCTTTTGCAGATAGCTAGCTAGACAGACAGACAGACAGACAAATAGGGACAGAGAGACAAATACAGCAGAGGATTGCCGGCTCACTTCTCCAACTGAAGCCAGCAGCAAGAATCCTGCTGCAACTTCGCTTTTCAAGAAAGTCCCACTGTTCTCATACTGAGAATGTGGGTGAACAGTTCCTCTCACTAAACGTGACACGCAGGATTTTTGGGTGCCAAGAAATATTATTTCCAGGGCAATTTCCAGAAAACAAACACCAGAATCTAGCTAAACAGGTTCCATTTACCTAGGTTCAGGTGTTATTTTTTTTGAAAATACATCATTTTTATCTGTTTTTTAGATAAAACAATATGGTGGCTGCCACTATCTTTTTTTCTCTCATGAGAAGTAAATTGTTTTGCATGATAAGTAAATCAAGAAAATTAGCCCTCACGATCAGAGCTTTATTACCAGTTGAGCTTGATGGTTATCCAAAAAATTCTTATACTCTGTGTAATAGGCCTGACATCTCCTATCACTGTTTAAGCAATTAGAAATGCACAAAGGCAAGAAAGAGAGGTTGAGCCCATCCATATTTTTCCCTGTTTCGGGCAGTGGTGTCCTTGTTCTACCCTGTGTCCTTTGTTTCACCAACGGTCTGGCCAGACAGGGTATCTTTTTTTTTTTTTGTTGACTCTCTTTCCCTCCTGGTTACAGTCCTAGGAGCCTCTCTCAGGCATCCAACCTGAATTCTACCCTGCCTGAAGTTCACCCGACCATACCTTCCTCTCCCCCGCCCTGCCTCACAGCTGGCACTCCCAGATTAACCCCTCTGGGGTGTGGCCGCCACTCCTACCTTGGGCGCTCTCACACATCGACTCCAGCTGCAGACGTGGGCCCCAGGTGGAGGATCCTTGAAGGTCGACTAGGTCGGACCTGGCAGTGGGCATGGGGATTGGTGCCATCATCTACCCCTAGGACCGGGTTTTTCCGTGTTCTGTTATTCCTCCCTCCCAGTGTGTAGGCACGCCTCGATGCTTCTGGTGCATAGCATCTTGCGGTGAAAAAAGAATGGTGCAGCAGAATTACTGGTATAATCTAGAATTTTTATGACACCTGATCTGGACAGCATGGACCACACTTCCAGTTACGTTAGCAAATGTCGCTTAGGTTTTTGCCTATTTCTTGTATATCTATAGTAACAAGGCACAGTTCTAATATTGCATAACACTGACTGTACTAAATGCATTATCTGTCTGTTATTCTCAATGCCATATTGCCATTGTATACATTCTAGTACTTTGTGTGAAGATTGGTGTTCTCTGGAGCCTATAGGAATTGGGAGAATTTTCTCCCTGAAGGAATCCCTTCTGATTGGGACTTGAGTCAGTTGGTGTCTGGTCACTGCAAAGGAAAGATTACATGCTGACAGCACTGAAGGATGGGATTTTGACTATTTGGACTGAGCCTTATTACTGGGAGAGACCTTGTTGGCACAGATTGCTTCGTAGAGGCTTCGGACTTGCCACCCCATATCCCAGAAAGGTTCCACAATGCCAGAATTTGATTAGTTATTTTGACATTCCAATCTTTTGTTACAGTACAAGCCACATAGATGGGACGTGGATAAGCAGGACCCCCACTTAAGTGGGACACTTGCCATGGAACCGATTTTGTTTAATGTAAAGTGCATTGCACTGCAGACGTTTAAGTGGGACACCGGATTTGATTAAATCCACTTAAGTGAGACAGTTTTCAATGATTTTGACCTTTCCCTGGACCAGTAAGCACCTGATAATGGTTCATCTAATTACAGTAAGCACCTTAAAAATCACCTGACATAGCTGCCCTTTTGATGCTCATTGCTGTTAGACCTAGTGTTTTCTGCCTGATTTCAGCAACATTCCTGCCTGCCATGTCTTTGCCAAGGAACAAACTTACCTTGGCTGACAACGTGCGCGTGTTGGAAGCCCTCAACAACCCGAGCCACTTGCTATCATCTGTTGTGGCTGAATTTAAAATTTCAAAAAGCCAGGCAGGACAGATCAGCAAAAATAGAGCATCCATCCTTGCTGAATGGCGATCCAACAGTAATCCCACCTGGAAGCGCAAGCGGGAGGGAAAAGACAGCGATGATGAGGACTCTCTTATGTTGTGGCTGACACAAGCACTTGACAAGGGAGCTAGAATTTCCGGTTCAATGTTGAAGGCAAAGGCTGTGGAGTTGGCTGCTCAAATGGGACACACAGATTTTGATCAAACAGATGGCTGGTTGTCTTGATGGAAACTGAGACACCAGGTCATGTTCAAGCATGAACATGGTGAGATGCAGGTTGCAGATGGCATCAGCTGCTCAGACTTGGATTACAAAAGTCCTCCCAGGCATTCTGTCCGGGTACCCTCCAGCAGATGTTTTTAATGCTGAGGAAACCAACTTATTTTACCACAGGTACCCTGACAGAGGACATGCACTAAAACATCAGGAGCTCACTGGTGGCAAGACAGCCAATGATCGCATATTGGTCCCGTGCTGTGTGAACCAAACTGGGACTGAAAAAAAGAAACTGTTGGTCATTGGGAAAAGCAAATGTCCTCATTGCTTTCCCAAGGATGTCCTTGTGCTGCTAGTGATTTATATGGCTTCTAGCAACTTCTGGATGACCACTGCCACCTTCCAGGACTGGCTGTTAATGTGGGACTCAGAGCTCAGAAGGAGAAGATGAAAAATCTTACTGTTTATTGATAACTGCTCTTCTCACCCCCAAGAGCTTGTCAGATGGCTCAAGTTCATTAAATTAGTGATCTTCCCACCAAACACTGCTTCAGTCCTTCAGCCCATGGATATGGGCATGATAAAGAATTTAATGGGGCATTATAGATCATATGTGGCTGGAAAATGGTGGCAAGAAAGCCAAAGACCGCATATTGGTCCTGTGCTGTGTGAATCAAACCGGGACTAAAAAAAAGAAACTGTTGGTCATTGGGAAAAGCAAACACCTTTGTTGCTTTCCCAAGGATGTATGTGTGTTGCCACTGATTTTATATGGCTTCTAACAATGCCTGGATGATCAGTGTTGCCTTCCAGTACTGCATATACATGCCTATAGCCTCCTTAAGAAATTTGACTCCCTACAATTCTGGATTACCTATACTAAGCCTGATGTACTGGTGAGCACTGAATCTTGGCACAAACCCTCTACACTGGATAATGAAATTAATGTCCCATCTTACAATGTATTTAGAATGGATAGGCTCTCTAGAGGAGGATGGGTGGCCATTTATATCCAGGAAAAATATTTGGTTTCTGTCAGACTCTACCTCATTAACCAAGGAATTCGAATGCCTAAAATTAAAGGTCAATTTTTCCCTTTCCAACTCTCTCCCTGCATCATAAGCTGTTACAGACCTCCTTCAGTGGGGCTTAAGATGTTAAACCAATTGAATAATTGACTGGATTCCCTGTCCTCCGAGGTTATCATGGTCAGATTTAACCTGGACTGGTTCTCTGACAGTTCAAAACCACCAAAAGAGACCTGCAACTCCTTCGGGCTCATGTAGCTCATTTTACAGAAACCACCAGGCCAAATAAGAAAAACCCAGCTAATGGTAGGCTAATTGACTGCATATTGGTGAATAAGCCACACCTCTTCACCCATTCAGGTGTCTTTTTTAATGATATTGATTACTGCTCTATAGCATGTGTCAGATCGGCACACAAGCCAATTTCTTCTTCTAGGTACACTTTGAAAAGAAACACACAATGTCAATCCTCTTGCCTTCCTAGCTGACCTACAAAATTCAGACTGGCAAGATTTCTACTTGGCCCCTACTATGCACAAGGCCTACTATCACTTCCAGAGCATTATCCTTGGGGCTATAAATCGGCATGTGCCTTTAGTAATGGTTCACATGAAGAAGAATTCGAACCCCTGGTTTACGGCTAGCCTCAAAACCTCCCTCTTAAATAGGGACTTCTTATGGGAAAAGGCTCAGAAAACTAAACTTCCCACTGATTGGGCAGCTTTTAGAGTGGAAGGAATCAACGTATGAAACTCATCAGGACTGAAAAAGCCAGATATTTTAGCGTTAAATTAGATTTCACTTCCAAATGCTCAGCAAAATTTTGGAAGATTCTAAAGGATGCACAGGGCTATACTCCATCAAACTCGCTCCCAGCTAAAATCACCACTGGTGCTTGCTCTACCACTGACAAAAATTAGATTCTTGACCTCCTCAATAATCATTTTGCTGCAGCTGGTCCTGCTTTCGACTCCTCTCCTGCCAATAATCTTCACGACCACCTGAGCTCTCATAATCTACCAGGTACAGCTAGGGACACCCCCACCACTGATGCAGTCTTCTCTTTCTCTCCTATTTCGCTGAAGCAGGTAGAAGATTTACTATTGGAACTGGACATCCATAAGAGTGGAGGTGCTAATCAAATTGATTCATTTTTTTCTAGAACTTAGTTATGTCCTGTCTGCCCCCATCACGTACCTTTTCAATCTGTCTTTGGCTCAGGGTGACATTCCAAGCATCTGGAAAACTACCCATGTCGTCCCTCTACACAAATCCGGTGACCCTAGCAACCTGATTAATTATAGACCAATTTCCCTGTTCCTATCCTCTTGAAAATGCTAGAAAAACTAGTAAACATCCAATTTAGGAACCACTTGGAAACCTTCAATCTCCTAAATTCAGTTCAATCAGGTTTTCGTCCATGCCATAGCATAGCCATAGCACAATATCTGCCCTCGCAAAGGTCACCAGTGACTTGCAGAAAGCCTTAGACACTAAAAACTATGTGTGTGCCCTTTTTCTTGATTTGAATAAGGCATTCAACACCGTGGACCACAACCTACTACTGGACACTCTTATAGACTTTGGCTTGGACTCCCAGGCATTAAAATGTTTTTTTTGCTACCTTTCAGGATGGTACCAGCAAGTCAGAGGACGGTGTACTTTCTTCCTTGAAATCATTCCAGAGAGGGGTTCTGCAGTGATCCATTTTAGGTCCTCAACTGTTCACACTTTATATTACAATATTGATGCAGGTATCAAAGCAGCCAATATCCATCTGTCCGCTGATGATACGGTGCTCTATATTGATAGGGCTATCCCAGATCTGGCCAATAAAAATCTCCAGCAAGAGTTTAACTGTGTACAGCTAAACTTACTAAAACAAAAGCTGTTATTAACTGCTAAAAAGACCAAGGCCATTTTTCTTCTCTCCCCTCATTAACACACCTAATCCCTCCTACCTAGGTTTAGTTCTGCAAATCACTACCATCTTGGGTGAATCTTTAGAGTTTGTGGCAAGATTCAAGTACCTTGGGTTCTGGATCAACTGCAAACTTTCATTCGCTGACCTCATTGAAGAGCTCCAGAAAAAATTCAAACAAAAGACTAGGTGTATTTTACAGAATCAAGCACCTTCTTACTCAAGATGCTAAAACCAGCTTGGTTCAAAGGACATTCATTCCCCTTCTGGATTATGGCAATTTCCTTTATGGGTATGGACCACTCACAGCGCTAGCAAAACTTGACACCCTCTATCATAGGGCAATAAAATTCATTACTGGCGCATCTTACTCCAGTCATCATTCTACCCTTTATGCCGTGATGGGCTGGACATCTCTAAAGTTCAAAAGGCAAAAGAATGCTGCGCTCTGGACCTTTAGAGCACTTACGGGAAAATTACTACAGTATATTGCAGATTGTCTGCCTCAGTGTACACCAGGTAGTTACTCCCTGAAAAGTCATGCATACACTTCTCTCCTCATTCCCAAAGCCACTTTTCATTTTGGCTTAGCATCCGTAAGTCACGCTGTCCCTTCCCTGTGGAACAAACTTCAGAAAAACTCTGAAGCTAGCAATCCCTGTAAAGCTGTCCACCTTCAAACTGCTATTTACTCACTCGTTTAAGGAATCCTGCAACTGTTTCCGTGATATTTATTAGTCCGACATTGAGCCCTCATTGTGTGGTCCCAGTCACCCTTTTTCTTCGCGCCACCTCTCCACTTCTCCTGTAAATCTGGTCTATAACCCCTCTGATTCTGCCTCTGTCTCTACCACTGTGCTAGAAGATGTGCTCATGCCCGCCTTTATGGATGCTACAGTTTTTGCCGAATTTGTAGGTGTGGATGACGAAGAGCCTACTGTCAGTGAACTAACCGATAAGGAGCTTGTTAACACTGTTTTTAAAACAGCAGACACTGAAAAAGAAACAGCTGATGGTGATGGGGATACAGAAGTTGTGCGATCTGTCACCATTATGGATGTGCTTGGTGGGATCAGGTCTGCTATGCAGTGGTGCCAACAGCACAGTCAGACTGGAGCCTGGGAGCAGTTGTTTGACATCAAATGCTCCATACAGGTTCATGCTGTGACAGCAAAAAAGCATCAGACTTCTTTCGCCCTACCAATGCTGGTCCTTCACAAACCTTCACACAGAGTTCTTTCTTTCAATCCCCCAGAAGTGCCACATTGATGACTGCTCAACATGTCTTTGCCTCTTCATTTTCATATGTAACTGAGGCGGCATCTTTATTGTTCTATGATGATCTGAGCAGCTCCTTCCAAGCAGAAGATTCCACTGCTAAAACATACACAGTGCTGTGAATCCCTGTAAAGTACACCATGCAGTACCCCACCCACTTTACATTTTGCTCTCACTAGTGTTGTACAAAAAAAAAAAATTTGCAAGCACAAGCATTTCCCATTGTGATAAAAAAAAAAAAAAAAATACGACACTTACAGTATTAGTGTAACATACAGTATAGTGAAAGAAGTAATGTAGTAAGTAAGGGAGTCGAGGAGTAAGGGAGTTGCTCTCTGAGCACAACCAAATTTCAGTTCCACAAGCCCAAATTACTAACTTCATTTATCTGGGTCAGCTGCTTAAGTAGGACGTTTAGCTTTCCACCCAGCCATCTCACTTAAGTGCTTTCTACTGTGTTTTATTTTGCTTGTTTCTTCAAATGCACACATACTGTGTTGACCTCGAGATTTGCCTGTCTGTGTGCTTCTTGAACACCCATGCCATGCCAATTTGATGTCAGCAAGTGGGATTTACTAGTCATTGGATGATCAGTGGTTTGTCCTAAGGGCCATTGAGGCTGATGGGTGCAACAGCAATTGAGGAAGACAAAGGAGAAGAGGAGGATAAGGAACAAGGAAAAACATATGGTGGAAAAAGATGCCCCTCCCAAGGAAATTACCAAACTTCTCATATGGGTGACTCTGAGACAGGAAGAATCAAGCTGTGAGAGAGCACACGAAATGAAAAATATCCATAAATTGCTAGAGACTGTACAAACGGCTTAGTCAAGTGCAACTGAAGAGGATACCAGAAGTATATTGAGGGATGTGAAGCTGATGAAACTGTGCCGGGATGATGACACCGAGGCCTATCTCGCAACATTTGAGATGGTGGTCATAGCATGCCACTGGCCTAGAGATCAGTGGGTAATCCATGTTGTACCTTATCTTCCTAGCCAAGCACAACTTGCCTATAGTGTATGGTGGAATGTAGTTTAGCATGGATTTCCATGCCATGTAAAGTCATTCTGCTGCACTAGTGATGTCCGCAGTGCAGCAGAATGACTTTTCGTTCTGCTGCAGTAGAGATGTCAGCAGACACCTCCCAAGCCCTTGGCACTCGAGAAAAGGAAGCAGCAAAGGATTGGGCAAAGAGATGCAAGCTCTGCCCGATAGCAGAGAAAACAGCATCATCAACCAGATAATTAAAATTTACTATTTCGGTGCTGCAGGATCAACCCGATATTTAAAATAAAACACCCGGTTGTCACAACGTACATCCTCTTGCTAAGCGAGAGGAACAGCCACTATTTTTTAAAATTTAAAAACCCCGCCCAGAGTCCTAAAACAACCAATTGAAAGGGGCAAGAGTAAAGCATAGGGACACCTGGTCCCTAGCAACACAGCGTGCCCTAGCAACCAGGTTTAACTATTGTTAGGCTGAGTTTACTGCTTTATAAAAAAGAAACAAATAAATTAAACTATATTTTCGTGTGCTTTTGGAGACACCATACACTATTTAGAACAGTGTAAGGGTCACTATGCACAACAAGGCTGTTCCCCACCTAGTGGTTACTATGCCGACTGAGACCTCTCGAGCTTCGCTCTCGAGGTCATCCGGTCTGCATAGTAACCACTTGGTGGAGAACAGCCTTGTTGTGCAAAGTGACCCATACACTATCCTATATACAGTCATATGGACACCACCATGGCTACTAATTATGACAGGGTCAAAACTGCCATCCTAATGCGATATGACATCGGCAGCAAATCATACAGACAAAAGTTCAGAGCTTTGCGGTACTTACTTCGTGAGGCTGGAGGAACTATGCTGCAAATAGCTTCAACCAGAAAGGTGCACAGCACAACAAATCATTGAGGAATTGGCGCTAGAATAGTTCACCCACAGCCCACCAGAGGACCTTCAAGTTTGGGTAAAGGAACATCAGCATGAAACAGGTGAACAGGCCATCAAGCTTGCAGCGGACTTCAAGCTAGCTTGACAAACTACACCAATCACCCAGAGAAAAGATCAGAGGGATCAGAGACTAGTAAGACTTTTTCAAACCCCCAAAGCTTCACCCTCTAAGCCACCCCACACACACACACACACACACACACACACACACACACGCACACACTGATACAAAACAGTAATAAAGTACCATCTTCCAGCCGGCTAAGTGGCACTGAGGGTTGAGGCGCTGGACGCCACACCTTGCACTACGCTGGCGACCCAGATTCAGGAATGAGCCTGAACTACCAGGGGTTGGCAGGGGAAGGAGAGGATTGAGCATCTGGAGGACAGTTCTCTCCTGGGAGGGAGGGGACCCAAGGATCGGAGCCTGACTGCCCTCTGGCGGAGGCCAGAGATGCAGCAAGTTCCCTGTCTCACAACGTGGAGTAAAGTGTACAGCAGACATCAGCAGGGGAGGGCCTTGATGTTGGGGATGCACGCCAACACAGAAACACCGGAAAATCACCCTCTAGGCTCCTGGAAGACTGAGCACTCTAGCGCAGACCCCATAGCCCACCTGCCTGTCCCAATCTGGTGCCCTGACTAAATAGATATAGTTTGGGGGCATAGGCGCCCCATCCCTGTCCCCGCCCAGGGGGCAATCTGAGGCTACATAGAGGGAATACCACAGTGCAGGTAGGATGAGGCTGGGGCAGATGCAATTAGTGACTCCTGAGGGGGCGGCATCTAGGGGGCATGGGAGGAGCATAAATAGCAAGTGTGTAAAAAAAAAAAAAAAAAAAAAAAAAAAAAAAAAAAAGTACCATCTTCCATACATAGACCTGATATTATTTGTCATCAATGTGGGGAAAAGGGGCCTATCAAGTGGAGGTGCCCCACTAAGAAAACATTTCCTGTAATTTTTGCTCTAGCTAATTGGGGACCATACTTGATTGAAGTTGGGGTTGGTTCTGAAAACGTCCAGGCATTGGTAAACAGTGGAAGTAGACAGACTCTGGTCTAAGAGGATATCCTCAATCAGGAGTATGTTAAAAGTCCTGGAACAAGGGTGATACAGTATGTGTTCATGGGATTGTCACTGTTACCTCACTACTACTGTGCCTCTTTGCATTAATGGAGAAGAGGTTCAAGTGAAGGTAGGTATAGTCCCCTCTCTTGCAGTACTTGTCATTTTAAGCCATGACCTGCCTAGATTTAATTCTGTCTTGCAAAAGAAAGACTTGACT
Organism: Neoceratodus forsteri; assembly: GCA_016271365.2. Classification (NCBI taxonomy): domain Eukaryota; kingdom Metazoa; phylum Chordata; order Ceratodontiformes; family Ceratodontidae; genus Neoceratodus; species Neoceratodus forsteri. Next base: position 218,501,337 of record CM028133.1, read on the forward strand.
CTCATGTGATGTGACTGCAGTGACAATTAAAGCAGAAGTCAAAGCTTAATGGAAGCAGTGACTGATATATTCCCCTTTGAGGATCCTGACTTATTAGAGTCTAAGGTATGCCTTAAGAAGACCACGGGGGAGGTCAGAATGTCTAAAGCAGCCAGAAGGAGTGACATTGCAGAACAGCCAAAGTTTGTCACCTTGGAACATGAAGGACTTGATAACTGATCAAAGAAATGATGACACATTAAAACCATTGTTTGCTAAGGTAGGGATTGTGGATAGAGGGAAACCTATACTACTGTTGAAAAATGAGAGCTTGTACAGAGAATGTGTCAATCCTCGAACTAAGGAAGTATGCAAACGATTACTGGTTCCTTCAAAATATAGGCAGGAGGTCATGAAATTGGCACATGACATCCCCTTGGAGGGTCATCTGGGGTGTGAGAGTACTTTAAGTAGGATACTGTATAGGTTTTATTGGCTATCAATACAGCAGCAGGTAGAAGATTACTGTCAAACATGTGAGGAGTACCAAAAGTGGCTACTCATGCTCATACCTGTGGTTGATGTACCCTTCTGGCAAGTTGCTATGGAAATAGTTTGACCTCTGGAAGGGAGTAGAAAAGGCAACAAATTTATTGTAGTTCTCGGTGAATATGCTACAAGATACCTAGAAGCAGTTCCTATGAGAACTATTACTGCTTCTAGGTTAGCTGAGGAACGATCCAAGATTTTTAGTTGGGTGGGTATCATTGAAGTTATTTTAACAGATCAGGGAACAAGTTTAATTTCCCAGATATTACGGGAATTGCATCAGGTGCTAAGAATAACAGTCGCTTAAAAAAATGTTAAGGAAATATGTATCTGAAGAAGAAGGGAATGACTGGGACCTTTATCTCCTTTACTTGCTATTTGCATACAGAGAGGTGATCCAGGCAACTACAGATCTGCCCCCCTTTCATCTCCTTTATGGTAGAACACCTAAAGGGCCACTTGATATGGTAAAGGAGATGTGGGAGGGTAAAATTGATCAGAAACAGAATGTGGTACAGTACATCACATCACTGACTTACGCCAGGGGTAAATATGTTCAGACTGCACATGAGAATTGCCTGCAAGCTCAGGAAGGAAAGTCAAAAGGAACACTAAAATATGGGGTTGAAGGACAACAATGTTAACCCTGGTGATAAGATTTTTCATATTACTGCCATCACATGATGGCAAATTGTTGGCAAAATGGCAAGGACCCTTCAAAGTGGAGCATAGGTCTGGACAGGTGGCCAAGAAACAGAGATCCCAGGTAATCATAAATCTTGTATTTATCATGCCAACGTGCTGAAGCTCTGGAAGGAGAGAGAGGAAAATAAAGACCTGACCCATCCCAAGTGTAGTGTACTGCACTTCCTGAACAGGAAGATGGACAATTAGAGTAACCCTACCACAAATTGGACAAAAGCAGCTCTGATGTTGGCATCCTCCAAGTAAGGATAAATACGAACCTGGAATCCAGTCCGCTACCCGATTTTATTTATTTATTTATTTATACAAGTTTAGGAATTACAACCCTTTGAGTCGGGGACTAATTTGCAAAGGCTCCGCGTCATACATTGAACAGTGGACAATACAGAGTTATAAATGGTACATAGATGAATAGAGATAAAGAAAAAATAGGGTAATACATAAGTAGAGAAGAAAAGAAACATACTACACCATAGGTGCATAAATTATATATCATGTACTAAGAAACGGATATAAAGGGGATATTACAGGAATTCAAGACAGTGCTCACCATGACCCCAGAAAAAGTTTGTCAGGTTGAGCACATTATTAATACAGGTTCAGCTTCATCTATATGGCAGAGGCCATACAAAATCTCAGAAAAACAAAAACAGGCTGTATCTAAGAAGCTGAAAAAAATGAGGTTACAAGGGATTATTGAACCTTCAAGCAGCCCTTAGTGCTCTACTGTTGTCATGGTGCCAAAGAAGGAAGTCCTTGTATTGATTTTAGGAAAATAAACAACCTTTCCCAATTTGACAGCTACCCAATGCCCTGGGTGGATGATCTTGTTGACCAGCTTGGATATGCCAAGTACATAACGCTAGACTTAACTAAAGGGTACTGACAGATTCTGCTGGAGACTAAACAAAAAGAAACAAGCATTTGTCAATGCTGAATGTTGTCTCACTGGCATTGGCATTAGTAGTGCCAGAGTTAAAGATGCATAATAGGAATGGCAGTGAAGTATTAAAGTGATGCCAACCCAACCCCCACCCTGTAGAGAGTGACAGGCATTGGGATGTGCCTTTGGGTCATCAGCTATAACGCTCGTGCCATTTTACCTCACCCTACTCTGTAGACACTGACAAGTGTTGTGGTGTGCTTTGGGGTCTTTGGGCATTATACTTACCCCATTCCATAAGGAAATACGCTGAGGTGGGTGCAGTATAGGAGAATGGGGTGAACTTTGTGGCTGAACACTCCAAGACACACCATGATGCCTATCACTGGCTGCAGGGTGGGGATGGGGGTGGAATGGCGTGAGCATTACAGCCGATGATTCCAAGTCACACCCCTAATGCCTGTCAGTTTCTACAGAGTGGGGTGCTACAGTTGGAAACCCTAACACCGTAGCCGTGTGTTGGCATTTTCACTCCAAATTTTCAACATGAACTTTTTGTGAGCCCACTTCATGAAGAGCGGCACCATCAGTTTGTTAGCTGAAAGGTGGTTTTGCACAGCGGCTATGCCATTTGGCGACACAGGGATGAAAACACATTTTGGGCAGTATGTGGAAAATGACTATCGTTCATGAGAAGATGTAAAAAAATGGCAACGTTGAAAATCTGGAGTGAAAATATGAAACATTGGTGAAGTCATGAGCATGTGGAGAAACTGTGCAACACACGTCCGAAAACCCAGTTATTTTTGGGATTTTTTTTAACCACGTTTTTATGTTTGCTTGCACGCATGTGCAAGAAACATAGTGCCGTCATCCAAGTTTTGGTAGGCGTGGCACCCTGTCTTCCAATGTAGTCAGTGTTTGCAGGCATGGCCACAGTTCAACAATGAATACTGCAGCTGTCTATAACAGTAGTTGAAAATGTAGTGCCATACAGTTGAAAGGGAGAGCTCCGCTTCAATGAGCAGCGATAAGATGCATGCCCATGCACTCCACCCACACACACATGCATATTGCATGCTCATGCATCTCCCAACACGCGCACTCTGTATGGCCAATGGGGGTGCCCAATCCCTCGTCGGCTCTGCTGCGCTCCCCCCCCAATAGAGTTCCAGGTGCCAGGCTGGGAGCCCACTCCAGCGTGGCAACAGTCCATATGGCCAACAGGGGTGCCCAATCCCCCATTGACTCCACTGTTTCCCCCCCAACAGACTACTGGGTGCCATGCTGGGAGCCCACCCCAAAGTGGCAACAGTCCGTATGGCTGATAGGGGTGCCCAATCCCCCGTCCGCTCCACTGCCCCCCAAACAGCCTTCCAGCTGCCACGCTAGGAGCCCACCCCAGCACGGCACAAGTCCCGTGTCATCTAAGGGGAAAAAAAAAACCTGCAAGAAAACCTTCCTCGCTGACTGTCCTGATCCCGTCCCCCACCCACGCCCACCCTCTGAGCACCTGCCTCCCACACCCCACCCCATACTTACCTCCGGAGTCTGGTGCAATGATCTTTGGTGGACCGGGAACACGTCTGCATTTTTCAAAGCCGACCGCGACATGAGGAAATGCCGGTAAGCTGTATAATGGAGTAAATAGGGTTTTTCCAACTTTGATGCATATTTCAGGCATTTTGGGGAATTTTTCACCAAATTTTCAACATGGTGGTTTTGAGTCCCCACCTCATGAATTCTGTCACTTGGTTAATCGGCCCTGAAAGGTACACTCCACACTATACATTATTCTGTATATACTATTATTACACTGTAGAAGCACATTTCAAATTTTGGACCTGAATTCTGGATTAAGATAGTGCAAAACTGTTTTGATGGATCAGATTTTGCAGTATCTAAACAACCATAATTCTGATGCTCTGATTCTAGCTACCTGCACAAAAACACTTGCCTACAGTATTAGGATTAATGTTGCTTTTTATTACAAATAAATAGTGTAATTCTTTAGAGTTATTTATTTGAGCAAGCCTTTGAATAGGCCACCCTGTTGTCTTTTAATTGCTGTTATATTCATATTTATTGTGTTGGCTGTTTTTTGTGATGTATCTGCGCTTTGATAATTTTGAAAAGCGCATGATAAATAAAATCTGATTTGATTTGACCACCTTTCAGGACTGATTTACAAAATGACAGTGTCACAGTTCATGAGGTAGGCCCTCAAAAACCCTATGTTGAAAATCTGGTGAAAAAATTCCCAAAATGGCTGTTTTACGAGCGTGCGTTGTGCTGTTCCTATGCACGCTCATAAGTTTGTGAATTTTCAATATCTTCACTCCAGATTTTCAACATTGCCATTTTACTACACCTCCTTATGAGCAGTACAGCTGTCATTTTTCACATATTGCCCAAAATGTGTTTCCATGCATGTAGCGCACAATGGCGCAGTCGGTGTGCAAAATCAATGTTCGGGACAGATTAAGAAAATCACAGTGACACTGTTCATGAGCAGAGGTGTTAAAATAGCTATGTTAAAAATGTGGTTAAAAAATTCTCAAAAATGACTGTTACGAACGACCATTGCGCAGTTTCCATGCACCCTCGTAAGTTCATGGATTTCTAATATTTTCAGTTCAGATTTTCACTACTGCCATTTTCCACACTTCCTTATGAACAGTACAGCTGTCATTTTTCACACCATGGCTGAAATGTGTTTTCGCACTTCCAGCGCAGAAATGCGTGGTCGCTGTGGGAAATCACTGTTGGGGACAGATTAAGAAAATCACAGTGACACTGTTCATGAGTGGAGGTTCCAAAATGCCTGTGTTGACAATCTGCTGTAAAAAAAAAAAAATCCCAAACTAATTGCATTACTGGTGTCGTTGCACAGTTTCTCACGCATGCTCGTGACTTCACCAGTTTCTTTTTATTATATTTTCACAGCAGATTAACATTGCCATTTTTTGCACCTCCCCATGAATAGTACAGCTGTCATTTTTCACATCCTGTTCAAAATGTGTTTTCGCACCTGTGGTGCCAAATGGTGTAATCGCTGTGCAAAATCAGCTTCCGGCTAACAAACTGATATTGCCACTGTTCATAAGGTGGGGGTCACAAAAAAAACATGCTTAAAATTTGCAGTAAAAATGCCAATGAACGCCTGAGGCATTAGGGTTTCTGACCATGCAGAGATTGACAGGCATCAGGGGTGTGACTTGGGATTCTCGCCTGTAATGCTCATACCATTCCACACCCTGCAGCCAGTAAGAGGCATTGAGGTGTGCTTTGGACTCTTCAGCCCCAAAGTTCACCCCATTCTCCTATACAGCACCCATCTCATCATATTTCCTGATGGAATGGGGTGAGCATAAGAGCCAAAGACCCCAAGGCACACCGTGACACTTGTTGGTGTCTGCAAAGACCCCAAGGCACACCCCAATGCCTGTCAGTCTCTGCAGGGTGGTGGTGGGGGTTGGCTTCAGTTCAATACTTCACTGCCATTCCTATTATGCATTTCTCTAACTCCTACACTACCAATGCCAGCAAGCAAACATTCAGCATTGACAAATGCTCGTTAACATAGGCATTTTGGAACCTCCCCTCATGAACAGTGGCTCTTTGTTTTTGTTAATTTGTCCCAAACGTTGATTTCCCATAGTGACCACGCCATTGTGTGCCACAGGTGTGAAAAATGACAGCTGTACTGTTCATAAGGAGGTGTGAAAAAATGCCAGTGTTGAAAATCTGGCATGAAAATATTGAAAATTTGCGATGTTACAAGGGTGCGTGGAAACTGCACAACGGCACACTTGTAACAGTCATTTTATGGAATTTCATCACCAAATTTTCAACATAGGCATTTTAGGACCTCTGCTCATGAACAGTGACCATCATTTCCTCAAATTGTCCTGAAAACTGATTTCGCACAGTGACTGAACTATTCTGTGCTGGACATGCAAAAACACATTTTGGCCAGGATATGGAAAACGGCAGCTGTACGATTCATAAGGAGGTGTAGAAAAAAGGCAATGTTGAAAATCTGGAGGGAAAATATTAGAGATTCACGAAGTTATGAATGTGCGTGGAAACTGAGCAACGCACGCTTATAAAGCAACCATTTTTTGGATTTTTTCCACCAAACTTGTAACATAGGCTTTTTGAGAGCCCCCTCATGAACAGTGGCACTGTTTCGTTAATCAGTTCCGTAAAGGTGATTCCACGCAGTGACCGCAAAATCACCTTTCGGGACCGAACAGTGCCATGACAGTGCCTGAATTCATAAGGGAAGGGGTCCTAATAACCCCATGTTGAAAATTTGGTGCCAAAATTCTGCAAAATGTCTGAGATATGCAGCAAAGTTGAAAAATCCCTATTTATGCCATTATACAGCTTACCGGCATTTCTTCGTTTGCGGTCGGCATTGAATAGTGCAGTCGTGTTCCTGGTCTACCGAAGATCGTTGTGCCAGACTCCAGAGGTAAGTATGGAATGAAGGGGGGGTGTGGGGAGGCAGGGTGTGCAGAGGGTGGGCGGGTTGGGAGAGGGACAGGGAGACCACGAGGGACCATTTTAATTTTTACAGGTTTAAAACATAGCGGACAGTTTTTCTTTTCAGGGATTTGGCAGGCTGGGGGGCTCCCAGCATGCCACCTAAGTGTTTTTTGGGGGATGCTGTAGCCAATGGCAGATTGGGCACCCTCTCGGCACACAACAAAACCGGGGATGGACATTATGCTGATGGACAGTGGGTTTCCCTGTCAGTAAAATAAGTGGGGAAGGGGGATTAAAGCTGACAGGGACTGTGCTTCCTGTCAGCAAAGAAAGACTGTTGGGGGGGCGCATGATGCTGAGGGGGATTGGGCACCCCCTCAGCATTCATTTTAAATGGGAGGGGTGTCCCCCATCGACATTGTGACAGGTGGCGGCAGAAGTCACTGCCACCATGTTGTGTGCACATCGGGAGGCGTGTTGTGGTCACACTGCATGAGAGCTTTGCTCTCATTGCAGCGGACCTTTTCTTGGATCTGGTGGCCACATTAGGGATGCATGATATCAGCGCCTGCAGCTGGCTGATTGGGCAATGAGGGATGCACCTACTGATACGTGCCCTGCATTCGCCCGCAGTGACCACACCTCCAAATCTGCAACCACCGCAAAATGTTGACTCGTGCGCAAGTGAGAGCCAACATAAAAATGGATTTTGCTACCTGCGGGATTATTCCATTTCACTGTAATGAATGCTATTTGGTCTCCATGAGGCACCTGCCACATTCCAGCATTTGGTGGACAAGATCTTGGCCCCATATCACCAATACAGCTCTGCCTGTCTGGATGATGTGGTGATATTTAGCCCCAATTGGGAGAGCCATCTGTCACACATCAAATGGTGATATCTGATACTGCAAAAGCTGGTCTCACCATAAACCTTGAAAAATCTGCTCTAGGCATGGTGGGGAGCAGATATCTGGGATACGTATAGGGAGATGGTAAAGTTAAACCAGAAATATCCAAAGCGGAGGCAGTCACTAACAGCCCTATATCAAAAATCAACAGGCATGTAGGATCATTTTGGAGTTTAACAGGTTTTTATTGACATTTTGTTAAAGCTATCTCAGAGCTAGCAGCACCCCTGACAGATCTGATTAAGAAAAACAAATCAAATAAAGTGAAATGGACTCCAGAGTGTAATCAAGCTTTTAATGCCATGAAATCCTGTTTATGCTCTTAACCAGTTTTGATAAGCCTGGATTTTTTCAAACCCTTCTTGTTTCAAAAGCGGATGCCTCAGAGGTTGTGCGGGGTGCTGAGTTGAGCCAGAAGAGTGATGAGGGAGAATAGCCCATTATCTATATCAGCCCTAACCTCCAAAATAGAGTTGAAAAATGTTTTAACTATTGAGGAGTGTTTGGCTGCGCTTTCATCTGATCAAAGCTGAATTCATGTTAACAGACCAAAACCCTTTAAAATGAGCCCATGAAATGAAGAATAAAAATGTAAGGATTACGAGGTGCTAACTGGCTCTCCAGCCTTATAAATTCAAAGTGAAACAAACCAGGGGCAATGCACAAAAATGTAAACTCTCTATCAAGATATGGGGCAAATGTGTCAATGAAAATGTAGAAATGGGATAATGAAATGTAAAAACTGTATGAGTAATACCTGACAGTTTATCAAGTGAGTTTTTGCATGGGTTTACCAGAGTATAGGTAACAAGGCTCTTAGCGACAGCGTTAGGAGGTTCACATAATTGTATTGATGTGAGTATTTGTCTTTGATATATATATATATATATATATATATATATATATATATATATATATGTATATATGTATGTATATATGTATATATATAATATATATATATATATATATATATATACACTCTGAGGTGTGCGGTAGTGCTCTGATATACGTGATGCCTTGGTATGCGTTATGCACGCGAGGCCGCAAGGCCGAGTGGCCAACCGCCAAGGCGCATGTAGATATCAGAGCTGGATCGCACAATCTTCAGAGTGGTATATCTATCTTATCAAATGTCAAAATTGTTTTTGGGGGTAAATGCAGGTGTGCGGTCACGCCTGATATCGCATGCGGTCATGTGATGCTCAGGATCCAATGGAGCAAGAACAATTTCCCTACCATTTATATATATATATATATATATATATATATATATATATATATATATATATATATATTCTGTATTGTTTGATGCATATCAGTGTAGATTATCTCTGCAGTTTATTAGGCTCATTGGGAATGGGACTTGGTGAGAGTGAGAAGGAATCTCCTTAGCACTATTACAAAACCCTCCTGAGTTTGTTTTTAAAGGGGAGGTATCTGATAGGCATACTGTGTTTTCCTTGATTTGCCTATCTGTGTGCTTCCTGAACACCCCTGAAGTGATGCTCCCTAACCGTGCAATATTTTGTCACAAAAATTTCAGAAGGCACTGCCTCAGTACAGGCTGATTCTACTCTGAACGTTTCAAGAAAAAATTCTGCACCGGCTAGGCTGTGCATCACAACAAAACAAAATCATGTTAAATATAGGAAAACCAAGTACCATTTTTTGCATTTTTGTTGTTCTATATCTCAAAAACCAAACATAATGCTGTCACGAAACTTTTGACTTCTTGAGGCTCTGCCAGCCTGAATGGGCATTGTCAAATTTTGGGCCATTTTGTCAAACACTGTCAAAGTTATTAAGGTGCACAAATTTGGGTTTAACACTGTGACGGGAATGTGACCAAGTTAATTTAATCTCTTTTTGTAAGTGTCATTATTTTTTGTTTCTACTTATTCTCATATAAGTTCTTTCTGATTGGAATGACATAGGGCATACAAAATGGATCCCAGGTCACATGTCCCAGCAGCAGACCCTGGGAAACCTTAAATGAAAAACAAGTGCCATATGGGAGGGTGCTATTTTTCCCACAAAGACATCTGAGTAGCCAGGATATAAGCAGGGTCTGAAAGCTGTGAGTGAGGATGTTGAGAAGTGAGAAAAAGGCCATCTGGCCTGGCAGATGTGATCAGATGCATACCCACACACACACATATGCTCCACACACTCATCTGGGTGGGGAATACTGGAGAGGACTGTCACTACAGACAGAGATCTCATCCTCCTGCCCTAAGCACATAAATTGAAGAGTTGAATCCCACCTTACTCTCTTTGACTTCCTGTAGCCTTTGAAGAGGAGCTGGAGTCTATTTTGGTGTGTGTCCCTAGAGGATGGAGGGCCCTGCTAAATAACTAGCTTATCTATGTGAGGGAAGAGCAGTCTAGCTGAATGTTCTTTCCAGTTAACTGGCAGGCAAATGTAGATCCTAGTGCGAGACTATATTGTGAGCATATTCTTTAAGTCCACTATCTGTTCAAACGGTTTTTATTTTTCTTTCCTGTAAATTTGTATATCTTTGTTTTTTTGCTGTACATATTCTGTTTGTTTGTAATATCTGTAGTATTTAGTAGTAAAGAATCTATTTTTATAGAACCAATGACTGCGCTTCATTATTGCCAAGATAATTTTAATATTTGTGCTGGGCAAAGTGAATGATCTTTCTTTCAAGTCTGCCATCTGACGTGCACTCTACCCAGTATTGCTAACACTACTGCATCCCAGCAGGCACTTGTCTGACACACAACATCCCGATGCCAAAGTCTCAACACTCGTTTGCCTAACAGTTCGATTTTGCCCATGGCAGAGGTTTCTTTTCACATTTTGTGGGCCCCCCCAGTATTTAAGATTACAAAGTCCGCTATGGGCAAAATCGAACTGTTGGGCAAACAAGTGTTGGGTTTTGAGAAAGTGCATTTTGTTGTAATGAATGGATACTCAAGTATTATTGTGTTTCACCTTCCAAGTCCTGAGCAGGACAGAGACATTTTTCTGAATAACCAGGTGGTGGCAGCAAGAGAAGTAAAATAGTCCAAACTACCTTGTAAGCTGGTGCAGCCCAAAGGGTAGTTTGTCACAAACATTAAACAGCCTGTTCAGTCCTTATGACAGGGGTGCTGCTGCACTCCAATGATTTCCCACAGCTCCTCCCAAATAAGTCTGTATAGCAGTCTCTGGCTAATTGCTAAGTAATGTCTTTTCTCAACACTCTCACAGACAGTGTTAAAGACCTATTGGCCAGAAGGTTGTGAATTCTAGTCTCACATGGGGATTGGTCTCTTACCATAAATGGTGGCATCTGAGTGCAGTATTAAGGGAATGCTGTACTGTAGAGGTGTGCCATCCTTTGAATGAGATGACAAATGGAGATCCCATCTGCTTTCTCTGGTGGTTGTTCAGGTGGACATTAAAGACTCTATGGCACTTCTTGAGTAAAGTAGTGGAATTTTCCTGGTGTTTTGGCCAAATTTCCCTCATTCACTAAAATACCATCAAAACCTTAAAGAGCTTGGGTGGGATATTCAAAGAGGTTGTGCATGTAACAGTCCTCTCCAGTATTCCCCACCCAGATGGTAACTTTTTGTTCAGTTTTGTTTCCTGTTTTAATTTTTTGTTGATATGAAGCACTGCTATGCTATTGGTTGTAAGAATTGAAAAGGGTATACACACAGTTTCTATCACATTCCAAAAGATAACCATTGGTGCAAGCCGTGGGCACTTGGTGTTAAATGTGCCTGCTAGGAACCAACTGATCATAGTGTTTTATGTGCGGGCCATTTTATAGAACTCAATTTACAATTTCACAAACTCTTCTAGATACTATTGGTTTTATTCTAAGTCAGTGTTGCTTGAAACAAGATGCATGTCCCGCCATTTTTATTTATTTAAACAGGAAAACCCAAAATGCCAGAGTCATGTCATTTAGAATAGGAAAAGGATTGAGGCAAGTGATAAATATGATAAGCCACATAACTATCATATCTGAATTACTGCTGAACGCTAACAGTATGTCTGTAAAAGTGGCTGAAAGAGACAGGTATTTATTTTACTGTTACTGGCAATGTAGAGTCTGTGTTTGAGTTCATGATAGTGTTACAAATGTGTGCATTGCTGTTTGCTTTTGCTGGTTAATATTACATAGGTGTGTATGTTTGCAATGCATTATTATGTTCATGGATTTCTGTGACTGGTGCTTTTACATGTCTCTGTGTTGTTGCAGGGTACTTTCAGATCACTTTTCAAAGTCAGTGGCTCACTACTCTTACATCGGTGTGTATGAGTGAATGATATGGCGATATGGGTGCATGACAGTTATGCCTGGTTTATATTGCACTGCTCAGTAATATATCTTTGTATGGATGAAGTATTCTATTATGGAGGAGTGTATGGGTGAAGGGCAATAGTACAAATGTGTGTAAAGTTGCAGAACACTTATCTGCACTGATTTTTGTGCCCAGCATTCTTGTGAATGTCTGCATGGGTGCACGGTCCTATTATAGGGGTGTCTATACAGTGAAGCTTGCCAGGATGAAACCCAATTCTTCTGCATTTTGCAGCACTCTGTAGACTTTTGCAGCTGAGTTGATATGGAAAACAATGTAATGTCAATGGCAATTAGTGTTAGTCCCTTTTGTCATGCTATTCACTTCCTACTGGCAGTGCCACATTTTCCTGCATGACAAAAGAGATTCATTCCCATTGAAATTACATTGTTTACTGCAGTAACTCTGCTGCAGCATACTGCATAATTCTGTAGATGTGGGTTTCATCCTGGCGAGCTTCACTGTAGGTGCAGGACAATGGTATAAATGTGTATGTGTGTGCAGGGCACTTATGTACTGTTATTTTAGTTCAGGTCATGGTTACGTGTCTTTGTATTGATGAAGTGTACTGTTATGTGTCTGTGGGTGGAAGGCAATGGTACTAATGTGTGTATTGGTGCAGAACACTTTTGCCTGGTTATTATAGTGCAGAACACAGTTACATATCTTTGTATCACCATGGGTTACTGCTACCTGGCTGTGCATGGGTGAAAGGCTATGATATAACTCTGTGTACATGTGCTGAACACTGCGGTGTCTAGGGATTTGTTGAAGTACATTGATATCTATCTCTCTATCTCTCTATCTCTCTATCTCTCTCTCTATCTCTATCTCTCTATCTTCTATCTCTCTATCTCTCTCTCATCTCTATCTCTATCTCTCTATCTCTTCTCTATCTCTCTCTCTCTCTCTCTCTCTCTCTCTCTCTCTCTCTCTCTCTCTCTCTCTCTCTATCTCTCTCATCTCTCTCTCTCTCTCTCATCTCTCTCTCTCTCTCTCTCTCTCTCTCTCTCTCTCTCTCTCTCTCTCTCTCTCTCATCTCTCTCTCTCTCTCTCATCTCTCTCTCATCTCTCTCTATCTCTCTCTATCTCTCTCTCTCTCTCTCTCTCTCTCTCTATCTCTCTCTCTCTCTCTCTCTCTCTCTCTATGGGTTTTTTGGTAATGGTGTGTCATCATGCATGGATGAGAGGAAATATAGAAACACAGATGTAACCCCCCTGTTACCCGGGGTTATAAGAATCCCAGTTAAATCTAGTGGCAGGCAGGGACAGGCAGCTAGTGATACACCAGTTAGATGGGTTTCACTCTATTTTGCTCTGTGCTCAGTCTCTGCTGAGCTGGAGAAATGACATCATTTAGAATTCTCGCAGCAGCATGAGCCTCATTGGAATGCTGCAGCTGGGAGTTAGGATAGAATGTTGGGAGGTTTTGAATCAGTCTAGTGGGCGACTCAGAGGAAGGAGGTGTTCTGCAGTAGGTAGGCCCTCACAGCCCTCAACTCTGATATAGAGCTGCTGTTTGGTTTGGTGTGTGTTCTCACCATAAAAGGAACACAAAGTACTTCAGCTGAAGGGGTAGAGACTGCTCCCCAGTTGGTTCAGTGCCCCCTCCCTGCGGGGAGGGGGGGAGCCAGCTTCCAGAGGCAATCCCCTGACATGGCTAGAGAGGGAGAGAGAAAGCTGCCTGATGTTGTGCTGAGGACCCACGAAGACTTGTGATGGTTTTCCTGTGAGAGAAGCCTGTGGGGCACCTGCAATCAGGGGTGAGTCTGCTCTTAAAAATAGCGTATGTTTCACCAGAGACTTTGTGTATTAAGTATCTGTTACTGTGGGTCAGGAAAGGACAGCCAATTACAGTGCTTAAAGAGTATGGGATTTGGACATTTTTAATAAGTGGGGGTCTACAGGGATGGACATAGCCACTTAACAAGTATGCCTCAAGTCAGCACACTGGATTTTCAGAGACTGTAGATTGAATGTGAAATACATTTAAAATGATAATTTACAACAGTAGAGGTTTTTCAGTGAAGAGGTGTTAGAGTACAAAGGAATGACTGGGTATGAATTATGGGAGCAAGAGGTGGGAGATCCCCCATCAGGAGTAACCAGATTCACCTCTATGGGTTTGCTTTGGGACACCTGTTCTCTCTCAGGTACTTGGCCAGTGCTCGAAGAAAGTACCCAGACATGGGATTAGATGGAAGAATTTCCCTTATGGAGCCTGCATGTGCTCATGGCATGTTTAGGGAGCCACCGACTAATGTTCCATGTCTTATGGAAAGTGGTACAGTTGCTGGCCAGATGTGCCATGCAGGGAAGTAGTCCAAGGCTGGTTGGATGTGCCAGGCCAAGGAAATCCAGAGAAGAGTACAAGTTTGGGCTGAGTGCCCAGCGTGTTTCTAAATATGAGGGTTACAGTGGGTAGAAGATCTGTTCAGATCTCTGTAAATCTGCATTACCAGAAGTGTAACCCCGTGGGGGTCCAGCTATGCTTTGTTATTCTGTTTGGTTGTGAATAAAAGCCACACTCTAGAATCCCACTCCTGGTTTGGACATTACAGTTATTGCTTCTTGTGTCCGGAGTTACTTGGGTGCCCCTGACTAGAAGTCAAACCTAGCCAAAATACTGAGCAACAGTTTTCTCCCCAAACTCGGGTCCCAGATAGGGGGTTACATATGGAGGCACTGCACAGAGCTAATAACACACAAAATAACATCAACCTGACCCCTGGGATTACAAATTGGAGGCTGCCACTGGGATTTGGCTTGCAATTTGGGAGAGAATGCAAGAAAGGTTGCTCAGATAGTGGCTAGCATTTTGACTGTCTGGCAGTAGGTAGCCCAAAAAAGTAGAATTGTCAACTGAATGTGCTGCTGTCTGTGTACTGCTATAAATGTGCCAACTGTTTACCAATAGGCAGTAAAGCCCAGGTGTGTATGCCCTTGTTCTGCATCACATTACAACGTTTGCCACCTTTTTAAGTGTTGTGTGACAGAAAAAAGTATGGAAAACTGTGGGAAACAAAGATTTGTGCCCATGACATTGGAAATGCTTGTGATATGGACTGAGAGTCTCTGACTAAAATGCCATGAAAAATGGTTAAAATGGTGCTCCTGCTGAGGAGCTACAGTTGGAAAAAAAAAAAGTGGCTTGCAGTTTAAATTTTGCCTGCTCGACGATCGCCATGGAGAAGCAGAGCTCGAGAGGAAAGAGGTTCATTTGCATGGTGTCAAGTGATTGGTGAGACTGCAATTAGTCCCATCCCCAAGCCAGCTCAGAATGACTACACAGTGTTCGAGAGGGAGAAAGAGAGGAGTGTGCAAGCAGGTTTGCAAGGAGGAGCGTCGTGCTGACTGAAAACATTGCAAAGTTAGTCAAATTGGACTTTTCTGTTTAAAATCGGGCTCAACCCGCATTCTGATTCATCTGAGAAGAGAGCAAAGTGTTCAGAGGGACAATTGGCAGGACTGCCAACCCACTTTATGCCAGAGGCCTCCAAGATTGGCTGTAGGCCACGTTTAACATCGCAAATATGAGCCACCGATTAAGTGAGTACCATCCTAAAAAAACAGCTCAAACTGTGTGATTTTTACCAAAAAGCCAGCTGAATCTGAATGTAGCAGTGTGATCGTTTTGCAAAGAAGGACTGTGTCAAGTTTAATCACCTAAAAGCAAGAATTCTGAGCATAGACTGTGAGCATAATTTTAGGTTCAGCAACAGTATAATTTTCAGAGCCATGTGAGAGACTGTGAGTTGTATGAGAGATGCAGCAAGAAATACAGACCATCCTGTGAAATGAAATACTGTGGCTTTGGTGGGACTTTAAGCTAGAACAGTGATTAAAAGTGAATGAGAAGTCCAGTAAAATCATATAAATGTGCTAGGAGAGCAACCAGTGCAATTTAAGCAGCTTGAGCGAACTTAATCAGTGGAGTGTGTAAATTGAGTGTGCAGTGGCTTGACTCATGAACAGAATGTTGATACGCAGGAGTGCTGCCGCCGACATTACAGGGTGGGGTAGTAATGTAAACACAGCAGCAAGGGAGCCATTTGGTAAAAGCTTTTCCAAAAGAGTGGGACTTGAAATAACAATGAGCATTTGTTTTCTCTGCAGTCATGGCTTCGGGACCAGCCCACTACCTGGATCATGCCCGGGCTATGATAGTAGAAGTTGACAAGTTCAGAGATATTACTATGGGGGATGATTGCCTTCTCATGTGGTGATTCCTGGATACCGAGTACGAGTATGTGTGAAGTGCTTAAATGCTGGAAGGGATGTCTTCATGGTGCCTCATTGTGCTGAGTGCCTAGAGAAATATGGCTTGACTAAAGCACCCAAGATTCGTTTGGCTCCCACATAGACGAAGCTTCAAGAACCTGCAGTTGACAGCACACAGCACAAGGTGGAGCCTGATAGGGAAGGCCCCTCAGAGTGTGGCATAAAGCAAGAGGCTGCAGATGTACAGACAGGGCAATGTACTGATGTATCAGAGTCCGAGTCCCAGAGAGAGATGCTGCAAAAGGAGCATCAGTAGACCCTTGGAGAGAGGGCCATAGCCCTAGTCTCATAGGTGAAGAGGAGACGAGGGAGGCTTTTGAATGGGAGGCATCGACCTCCGTGTCCAGCGAAGAGTGGACAGTCTCAGCAGTGAAGATGACTGCTCACTCCTGGGCACAGATTCTTAGTGAGGAAGAACAAGGGGAACCTGTGTGGCCTTGTGAAGAAGGTACAGATCCACAGCCTCAAGCTCTTGCCTCAGAGGAACCGATGGTAGAAGAGAGTAGTGACTCTACAGCTCTGCCCCTACAAGGAAGAATTAAAGATCTATTCTGTGTTGCATTGAATATGTGTAGCTGGCTGAACCAGGACTGGACACCTCCAAGCCAGGCCAGAGGTCACAGGTTGACCAAGAGCAGTAAAAAGGAAAGACTGGTTTGTAGGAAAGCGAATGAAATCTATGGAATGTCCTTTTCTACCTTTCCTCAGAGAGTCTGGGAGGAGCTTGAAAAAAGCAGGAAATCCTGGATAATAGAAGAAGCAATGACACGTGCATCCTGGTGCTAACAGACATGTCAAAAATAGAGTGTTACAATTAAAAATCAGATAGTGGAAAAGGGTCAGGACACTGTTTGAATTGTGGATGGAGAGGGACATGAAACCTTTCACAGTGTGGATTATGAGTGCCCAGATGGGGTAATAATTCCAGCACCTGACCCATTATGCTATTGGCCACAATGCAAAGACCAACCTATGAATGTGCCCATGCCTACCAAGTGGAGAGCAGAGCAGTGGTAGCCAGTGCTGCCATCCAGCCATTGCCGTACCTATGTTGTGCCACCAGACTGGCATTCCAGGAACCAGGTGCCCCACCTTCATCAGTCTTGCAGTGTACTGGCCTTCCAGATTCCATCGGCTGGCCCACCAGATGACTTCATATCCAGAGAGGACACCAGCCCAGCTGTATCCTGATTCATTACCTGGGATGCTGGATGACTTCAGACCAGCTGTTTTTCCTTTTTCCTGTTTTAAGGTTCCCTCTCCTAGATAACATCATCCCAGCAGTTTCTAGATGTGCCCTCCTTCATTTTCCGGAAGATGTCCACCCAGTTGTATCAGAAGAGTGCTGTCAGGGAGAGTCTTCGGCTGGAGAACCAGGTGGTGTACCATTTTTGTTCTACAAGGGACTGGTAAGTCCAGACTTTTCTATTCTTATGACATTGCAGTACACACCCTACACTGGCAGACTCCAGATGTTTGAACTGCCCTCAAAGACTCTCACCTTCAGGATTTCAGCCTGCTAGAACTGTGCTTCACCGGGCTCCGGCCCAGGAGAGACTCTTTATTGGACTTGCCTTCAGGCACTGTTGTCACTAGATGGGACTTTTAGGGCACTCCATCCCCCAAATAATGTATATTGTAAATAATGTCATTGTTTTCTACTGTTTATACTGTTTTTTACTTTTCTAAAAAAATATTTTTGGGATTCTCCAGTGTTTTGATGGTAGGGGTTAGATAGACTGTGTATGCAGATTAGGAATGTGTGTTTTGTTTTTCTCTTTCTCGCAGGTGTTCCTGAAGAAGACAAGAAGAGAAGATAAGAGGAGGAGGGACTCAGCAGCAGGGGTCTAGCCAGGGATTTCAGATCTGCACACTAAGTTGACTCACTGCTACCACCCCCCCCCCGGTGTAGCCAGACAATATACAAATGTATACCAGGACTGTGTTTGTTGCCTCATTTGGTACAATAAATACAACTTTTGTATTCCATGACAATGGTTGGTGCCATGCATGGGTAAATACAAATGCCATGCATTGCTCCCTAAGACACCCACATACCAGCCCAGAGCCTGTAAAGTTGTATTGTCCTTGGTATGCAAAGACAGTATTAGTGACCAGTCCTTCTAGTTTCGACTCCTATGAATAAAATTACAGAAAGTTTCAGCATTTTCTTTTGTTAGTTTCCATGGAAAAAGGAAGCAGTTCAGAGCATATTTGCTACCCCCTTAAATAAAATTGCACACCATGGAGTACGCCTGTCTACACCCATGCTCAGCAGAGTTCCTCACAGTGCTTTAAAGTAGTAGTGTTTAAAGTACACAATTTTGTGGTTTTCTGTGTGTAACTTTTCCTTCCACAGGTATGGTAGTGAGGGAGTGTGGGAGTAATGTATGGTGTATAACATTAGCTCCCTGTGTTTGGTTGCAGGTGTCCCAGGTTGGGGGGAGGTTCCCCTGTTAGTTTTGTTTTGGGTATTTGGGTTAGAGGCAGATAGGTTTTCCCTAGAGTGCTAGGGAGGATGGACAGGCTGTGGTCCTGACCGGCCAGAGGGGTTGCAGCACTGATCTTTCAGGGCTATGCTCTGGGCAATTCTACCAGGATCACTAGGTGTCCATAGTAAGACCATAGTGTAGAGGCTGATGCATCAGCCAAAGGCCTCTAGGCCCTTAGTGCTGACTGCCTGTGCTGGCACATGGTAGGGGAGAAGGTAGCACTACCACCCCGTAGTCAACACATAAAGTGAGAAGGCCTAAGCCAGGTGACTAATGACTGCGGACAGTCATTTTCCTGGTCCAGAGCGAGTGTAACCCCCCTGTTACCCAGGGTTACAATAATCCCAGTTAGACCTAGTGGCAGGCAGGAACCACCAACTAGTGAGACACCAGTTAGATGGGTTTCACTCTGTGCTCAGTCTCTGCTGAGCTGGAGAAATGACATCATTTAGAATTCTCGCAGCAGCATGAGCCACATTGGAATGCTGCAGCTGGGAGTTAGGATAGAACGTTGGGAGGTTTTGAATCAGTCTAGTGGGAGACTCAGTAGAGGAAGGAGGTGTTCTGCAGTAGGTAGGCCCTCAGAGCCCTCAGCTCTGATATAGAGTTGCTGTTTGTTTTGGTGTGTGTTCCTCACCATAAGAGGAACATGAAGTACTTCAGCTGAAGTGGTAGAGACCACTCCCCAGTTGGTTCAGTGCCCCTTCCCTGCAGGGAGAGGGGGGAAGCCAACGGCCAGCTTTCAGGGGAAATCCCCAGGCCCGGCTAGAGAGAGAGAGAGAAAGCTGCCTGATGTTGTGCTGAGGCCCCACGAAGATTTGTGATGGTTTTCCTGTGAGAAGCCTGTGGGGCACCTGCAATCAGGAGTGAGTCTGCTCTTTAAAAGGGCCTATGTTTCACCAGAGACTTTGTGTATTAAGTATCTGCTACTGTGTGTCAGGAAAGGACAGCCTATTACAGTGCTTAAAGAGTGTGGGGTTTGGACATCTTTAATCAGTGGGGGTCTAGAGGGATGGACATAGCCACTTAACAAGTATGCCTCAAGTCAGCACACTGGAGTTTCAGAGACTGTAGATTGAATGTGAAATACATTTAAAGTGTTCAAGTTCAAATTTATTGTTGATCAGTTAAAACCATTGCAACATTACATTTCTAAAAATTACAATGATGTATTAAACAAGTTAGCATCAAATTCCAGAGTTTCTGTAAATAAAATACTTTCATAATAGTTTTAAGATATTATTTACAATTCATTAATAAATCCATTCTAAATCTCTCCATTCAGAAATATTTATAGTCAGCATGTGAATATGACATTCATTCAATAATCAATAAGCAATATAATTTAAAATATTATCTCACTAAATTTGAATACATTTATCTTGGATTTACAAATATTCTCATAAGTGACCTGAAGGAAGCCAACAACTTTCTCCAGTATACATAAATTTTAATTATTTCTAAAATATTTCACCATATCATTGGGGGAGAGGTCGAGATTCGCCATGATGTCACCAAGCCATTTCGTGCATATACCCTTATATAAAGGGCATGACGACAATATGTTTTAAGTCATCCTCTGAAGACTTGTCACATTTACAATAAGGGATGGATATAGTTTCCCTTTTTTGTTTGTAGAATACATAGTTGGCATTGTCTATATCAAGCCTAAATTTAACCATAGTTCTTCTCTCATTTGGATTAGCCAGTTTTTCTAGGTAAGGTTCAAAACCATGTGTTAACTTAATCTGTTTGAACCACCTATATAACTCAATTGCTTCTTTTTTATCAAATCTTTAGTTATTTCCTTATCCCTTAACCTATTCTTCACTTCTTCTACAATCATCTGCCAAGGGTATACAAACATTCTCAGAGTCCATTTGGAAAAATAAAACGTTTTAAGATATCCGGAGTAGGGAAAATTTTTCCCATCCTGTTATATTTAATTTCTTCCTCCAGACATATCCTGGGTAATCTAATTTCACTTATTGAAAATAACTTTAGAGAAGAAAGAATCAATCTTTCAATTACTAGGGTAGAAATGGAAAATTGACCCAATTCCAAATTCACTAACTCAGCTGGTACTGATTGAGGTATTTTTAGAATATACCTTTTCATTTTATTACATAGTATTTCTAAATTTTTCAAATCATCTGTTCCTCATATTTCGGCAGCATAAAGAATACTAGAGTTTATCTTAGCTTCAAGTACCTTTAAGACTCCCTTAACCGATGTTCGTCCCAACTCTGAGTTAAATATCCTAAAGGCATTGAATGTTCTCTTTGTTTTCACTAAGATCTGGCTATGTGATCTCTCCATCTTAAAGACTGACTAAATCTAACGCCCAAGTAGTCATGATAATTAACTTTCAATTTTTTCTGATTTTATCCACAGCGTTTTGATATATTTTTTATTATTTCCAAATGTCAAGATGTTTGTTTTATACATGTTTATTTTTAGTGTATGATCATCACATAGTTCAGAGAAATAGTTCCCTCTGTAGTCCTAGAATTGAGGTTGATATTAAAACCAAATCATTGGCATATGCCAAGCAATCGACCCGGATATTTCCTATTTTGGGGGCATGAAATTGTAAATTTTCCCAATTCCTTCAAGATGTCATATATATATATATATATATATATATATATATATATATATATATATATATACATATATACATATACATATATACATATATACATATATACATACATACATACATACATACATACATAAAAAAGGTACCAATAGGCATCCTTGCCTAACTCCTCGTGTCATTTTAAAAGGCCTGGAGATATTCCCATGGTGATCATATCTTATTGCACCCCAGGCGTCTGAGTGCAGTACTATAAGAATGTTAAGGAGTTCTGGGTCTAACTCTAAATTCTTCAGCTTATTCCATAAAATGATTCTGCTTATATTATCAAATGTAGATGTAAAGTCCACAAAACAGCGGTAAAGTGGAACATTTTTGATTTTTACATATTTCCAGATTAGATGTTTAAGTGTGTAACAATATTGTATCGTGGATCTGTTTCTCCGGAATCCATTTTGGGTTTCATGAAAAATATTATTGCCTTCTGCCCACACTTCTAATCTTTTAGAATAATTTTAGTAAAACTTTTTTGTGAGATGTCTATTAGACTTATTGGACGGTACATTTTAGGATCACTTGGATCACCTTTTTTGAAAATAGGAAATATTGTGCTCCCTTTCCAGCTCATGGGGTAATCGTGTCCTTGCAAAATGATGTTAAATAATTTTTCCAGGACTGGAGCCCACCAATCAGTGTAGAATCTGTACACATCTCCTATTATGCTGTCCGGCCCAGGGGCTTTATTAAATTTTAATCGATTAATTGCTGTTTGTATTTCTTCTAAGTTTATTGAAATTGGAATTGGATGAATCACTTGCGAATATATTAAGTTTTCTGTCTTTCCTAACTCTATTAGTAGAGCTTCATCTTGTTGTGAATAATAGAGTTCTGTAAAATAAGGAACCCAAGTTTCAGGGTGAATACACGCATCTACTGGCCTTGCATATTTATCAAATCCCTGACTAGCCAATGTCCAGAACTTTACATTTAAAGTGATAATCTACAACAGTAGATTTTTTTCAGAGATGAGGTATTAGAGTCCAAAGGAATGGCCGGGTATGAATTATGCGAGCAAGAGGTGGGAGACCCCCATCAGGAATAACCAGATTCACCTCTATGGGTTTGCTTTGGGACACCTGTTGCCTTCTCTCAGGTACTTGGCCAGTGCTGGAAGAAAGTACACAGACGTGGAATTAAATGGAAGAATTTCCTTTATGGAGCCTGTATGTGCTCATGGGTGGTTTAGGGAGTCACTGACTAATGTTCCATGCCATATGGAAAGTGGTACAGTTGCTGGCCAGATGTGCCATGCAGGGAAGTAGTCCAAGGCTGGTCAGATATGCCAGGCCAAGGAAATCCAGAAAAGAATACAAGTGTGTTTCTAAACCTGAGGGTTACAGTGGGTAGAAGATGTGTTCTGATCTCTGTAAATCTGCATTACCAGGAGTGTAGCCCCATGGGGGTCCATCTATGCTTTGTTATTCTGTTTGGTTGTGAATAAAAGCCACACTCTAGAATCCCACTCCTAGTTTGGACATTACAGTTATTGCTTCCTGTGTATGGAGTTACTTGGGTGCCCCTGACTAAAAGTCAAACCTAGTCAAAATACTGAGCAACAGTTTTCTCCCTGAACCCAGGTCCTAGGTAGGGGATTACATATGGAAGCACCGCACAGTGCTAATGACACAAAAATAACATCAACCTGACCCCTGGAGTTACACAGAACTTGACTAAAGGGAGACTGAATATCTATCTACTCTGCCCTTACTATACTAACTCACTCTACTGGTCTACTGTGCTGTTGTACTGTACCCCTTCCCCCCACTACCACACCTCGAACCCTTACTGCCCATCTTGGGGACTATGATTCCTCTTGTTCTGTCCCAGTCCCATTTAAACCCTTGAAAGAAATTTACATCCTACCAACCTCCACTCATGCATCTAGTGACTGCATCTCTATCTTGTACAAATAGGACATAACAGTTTACCTTCTTTATATCACAGAGAAATTTGTATGTTTCAATCATGTAACCACACTCCCTTCTGGATTTCAGTGAATAGATATTTAGAGCCATAGTCTGTCTAGGTCTTTCTTCAGGTGAGGTCTCCAGAACTGGTCATAGACCTCCAGGTGAAGCCTCACTAGGGATCTCTGCAGTAACAGAATCACCTTGCTTTGCCTACTGTGAAAACCATTCCCTACAAAACCCATAATCTCCAGTGCCTTTTTGTATGCTTTATTGTATTGATTTGTTTGCTGCAGGAGTCGCTGACTATGGCCCACATATCTCTATCCTGCATGGAAGTGGGCAGTCTAATTCCTACCATCAAGTATTCTGTACATGGATTATGCCTACCAAGGTGCTCTTGTGCTCACAAATGGGGAGCATGTACAGAAAATAAGTCAGGGAGCCATTGGGTGGGAGTGATCACTGCACAGTGTGGTTCCAATTAGATATGGGCAGGGAAAGCATCCTGACTAAGACCAAAATCTTGGATTTTAGAAGGTGAAGTACTGAAGAGTCACCTGGCAGGCATCAGCCCAGATATGGGGGTGGACCAAAGATGGTTCATCATTAAGGAAGGAATACTGGTTGCCAAACTTGCCACAGAGCAGTGTATTAGGCTCAGGGGCAGGAACACAATGACCAAAGCATCCACCTGGTTCAGTTCTGGGATTCCCAGGTAGTAAGGGAAAAGAGGCTGGCCTATAGAAAATTCAGGAAGACTAAGAGAGAGGTAGATAGGGAAAATTACCTAAGGTTGGCTAGTGAGGCAAGTAAGGAAGTCTGGTGAGCTAAAGCACAGAAGGAGCTGCAGATAGCTGAAGGAATTAAGAAGGGGAGAAGTATTTCTTCCGCTATGTAAGTGAAAAAGAGACCAGAAGGAAGGGATTGTTAGGCTTAAGAAAGGGGAGGAGTGGGTGGCGGATAATGAGTGGACATAGTGCCAGTAACCGAGACTTGGGCATCACACCATGACAGGGACCTTGCGATCCCTGGATATAAACTATACAAAAGGGACAGGGTAGTTGGGAAAGGGGGGAAGGGTGGCAGTTTATATTGGGAAGGGAATAACTTCCATGAGGGAGGAGTCGAAGGAAGTGGAGGTGGAGGCATTATGGGTTCAATTAAGGCCCAATAGAGGGAGAAAGGTGAGGTTGGTGGTGGTGGTGTACAGACCACCCAACCAGGATGAGGAGGAGGAGAGAGAACTGAGCTCCCAAATATTGGAAGCTGTGGGAAGGAGATGTGGTAATTTTGGGTGACTTCAACCTGGACAAGGTGGATTGGAGAATACCATTAACAACATGTGCTGGGAATCAGGTGATCCTGAAAGGACTGCAGAGTGGGTTCCTGACCCAGGGCATCACAGAACCAACAGGAGCAGAGTCGATGCTTGATCTTGTGCTCACAAATAGGGAGCATGTACAGGAAATAACAGTCAGGGAGCCACTGGGTTTCTCAGGAAAGGGCATCAGGAACAGTTCCAAGAATATCTCATCTGTTGTGACTGGTCCCCAGTCTTCCTCACTGAAAGCACTGACTGGGCACTAAACCTCTTCTACCCTATTCAACATGGCCTGTGACTTATTTGCCCCCTTTCAGGAAATGAAAGGTTAAAGGCGTCTCTAACCCATGGATTACACCCTCTCTTCTGCACCTTATGGCCACTCATGATCACCTTTAGCAAGTGGCGCAAGCCATTGGCAAACCTAGAGACTAGCAATGCAATAAGGCTACCAGAAATAATTACACCTGGGCCATCTGGCGGGCAAAGACCACATACTACCAAGGCATATTTGCTATCTCCTGAGATAATGGTAAAAAATTGGGGACAGTATTAAAAACCTTCCAGATAAGCCCAATCAGCCCCCTCCCACCTTACTTAACTCTAATGGGATCACCGTTCAAGACCCGAGCAAAACTGCTAATATTTTCCATACTTCATTCACTTACCTGAGTGGAGTTCTCTCTCCCAATTTCTTCGATGAGCCGTATGCTGAGGATATTACCCATAATAATACCTCCCCTCCAAACACTCCCCAGTTCTACTTCACGTCAGTCTCCCCCTTTCCACTGCCAGGAAACACCTTGTGAAGGTGCTTGATAAGTCAAGGCACAGCTCTGACACCCTTGACCTCAAACTGCTTCTCTCCTCAATTGATGCAGTCCTGGCCCCACTCACCTGGATCCAAAATCTGTCCCTACACCTTGATCAATTTCCTTCTGTCTGGAAAGCTGCAGTTGTGACTCCAATCCACAAGAGTGGTGACAGAGCAAACCATGCCAACTACCGTCCCATTTCAGTTTTACCACCCCTCTCGAAAGTCCCTGAATGCTTAGTGGCTGAACAGCTAACTGAATATCTATCTGCCCATGAATTTCAATGCCCTCAGCAACATGGGTTTAGGAAAGATCGTAGCACTGCCACCACCCTCCTCACCTACACAGACTATATCAATAAAGTGCTTGACCGTGGTCACCTTATATGGTCTATATGTATAGATCTTACAAAGCTTTTGACATGGTCAATCACTCCTTACTGCTCCGGACCCTACCCTCCCTAGGACTCTCCAGCGATGTTACCTCCTGGTTCAGAAGTTATTTAGGTGGCAGAACCCAACACGTAAAATTCTTAGACTCACTCTCAAGTAGCCACCCCGTGCAATCCGGTGTTCCACAGGGATCAATCCTTGGTCCCCTACTATTTAGCCTCTACTTCAATTCCCTTCCCCTAACTTGCCCTCGTAACCTTCTCTTGTATGCAGATGATGCTGTGATTTGCACCAGCCAGCCTGATCCTACACCCCTTACCAGTGACTTGCAACATTGCTTTGTTTCCTTTGAAGCCTGATTTGCTGAGCATAGATTAATTATGAACTATAAAAACATCAATGTGATGGTTTTTGCTGGGACTCATAACAAGTTTAAAAGAGCCCAACTACCCATCTCCAACAATATTGGTACATAGCTTGCACAGGTAACTAGTTTTAAGTACCTGGGCATCACCCTAGACAGTACTCTCTCCTGTCAAGAACACATTAATAACCTCTCCAAAACTGCTAATATCAGGCTAGGCCTCCTCTATAGACATCAGGACTGTATGACCTAGGAGTCACTATGCCTCTCGGTGACTAGCTCCATACTGTATCACTTATTATGGCATTGTATTTTATGGTACTGCCACCACCACTGCCCTCAGAAGGTTAGGGGTTACTCTTAACAAAGCCTGCAGGTTAGTTACTGATGCTAGTAGGGATGTGATAGAGCCCTGTAGCCCCCTCCATTTGTGGTAGATATTGTGCTGAGAGATGCTGTCTCTTCTGTAAGTCTGTTGCAAGAACATTTCTTCCATTTTCTATCCTAGCCTATTCTATCCTGTAGGTTGGCCAGCTACTTCTCTTATTTCTCTGTTCATTCTTTCCTTCTATTTCTTTCACCTTGTCTGCCTGCCATTGGGAGGTCACCCCCCCCCCCCGTTTTATAAGCATTCTTTGCTTAGGCCCTTGCTAGTATATGTAACTAGGTCACAGTGTTAAAATAAGAGTAATGAATGTTTGGGTTAGCAGACAGATTGTACACCACAGAACTGCAATTATATCACTGCAGGCCTGTGAATGGCGTTGTATTAATAGCAAGACTTTTTCTACTCATTATTGTACGGTACATAGTTTAACAATCCATACAGTACAGGGGCATGATTATGTGCTGTCCTTTTAAGCCACATTTATAAAAGACATGCTGTGCAGGAGTGCACCTATCAAAGCAAGCCCAAAGTTGCCCAAATATTTTCATAAGCATTGGGAGGCACAGAGCTACAGTACATTTTAGAAGTGCTAGGAAATATTGTTTGACTGTTTACAAGCACACGCTTCATGTTTGCCCTTATTTCTAGAAGTAGGAAATGAGCTGCATTTTGAACCTTAATGAAATAAGTCCTTTTGAGAAGTGGGTGGTGCTGTGGAGCTGTTTTGTATGAATGTTTTTTATTTTTATTTTTTGGCTCCACAACCCTCCTGCTTCTCTAAATTGTAAATGCTTCAAAAGTTAGTTCAGTTCAGCCTGAGGGCAGGTTGAAGACACGGTGGGACTGCTGCTTTCTAAATCCTAGCTGTGTACTGCTGTGTGCTGTTCAGTACTGCTGTTTATTTTGCTTTTATTTATTTGCAAGTTATTTTTTTCATTAATAAATGCACACTTTTGTGTGTTTGAATCCTTCTTTGTGGTCTTGTCTCTTCATCCCACACGCCTCTACCATAGTGGTATCAGAAGTGGGATTTAGTGGTCCAAGCCTAGTGAGGGACACCATTCCAGGATATCTGCCCAGATATCTGCTGAGGCACAAAGGAAGGATATCATGGCAGAGAAAACAGAGAAGGTGGAATTGGAGGACCACAGTCACTGGTGTCTTAACACGATCCAGACAGGAGCAGACTGAGGAGACATTGGTACGTGGTCTAAATCCCGGAGCCTGGCCCAAGATGAAGCTAGAGGGACCTGCAAGGACCAGCTTTTCCAATAATGGAGAAGGAGATGAAGAAGCCTCTGAGGAACCACCCACTGATATTAGCGACCTCCTGAGATGGTTGGCAATCCAACAATTGGAGATGGAGCAACAGTAGGAGAGAGACCTCTGAGAAAGAGAATTGGAAAGGTGGCAGCAGGACCAGTGATGGGCAAAGATACTGAGAGCACTTCAAACCATTGGCACTGGCACAGATAACAGTGGGCAAGGCACTGGTCCTAAATACATTAAATTAACTAAAATGGCCCCCACAGATGAAATGGAGATGTATTTAACAACTTTTGAGAGAGTAGCCAGAGCATGTGGTTGGCCCCAGACACAATGGGTTGTCCGACTTGCCACTTATCTTACTGGTAAAGCCCAACTAGTCTATTCTTACATGGACCCCAGACATGCAAAGAACTATGAACAAGTGAAAAAAGAAATATTATGGAGGTGTGCTATAAATACAGAGACATACCAGCAAAGGTTCCGTTCTCTGCTATATAAATCATCTTATACCCCTAGCGAGACCTTTATAAGACTGAGGGGACTATGCCATAAGTGGCTACAGCCTGAGGAAAGATCCTGTACTGAGGTAGTTGAGACTTTGGTTGTGGAACAGTTTTTACAGATTCTTCCAAATGAGGTATAAATCTGGGTGAGGGAGCATAATCGTGACTCTGCAGAGATTGCTATTACTCTGGCTGAAGAATTTTTATCAGCCAGGCCCATAAATAAAAAGACCTATCGAGCGGAATCTGCTCCAACCTCAGCAACCCCCAGATATGTTCTTAATCCTACTCCATCCCCTGCTGAGAAGAGACCATCTAGAAATTATACTAAAGTTGGAAAAGGTGGGAGAACCTTCCCCACTGATATTGTGTGTCGTCATTGTTTTGGCAAGGGACACATAGGCAGATATTGTCCAAAAAAGAAAACTGATGCAGCCCAACTAGCTTTATTAACTGCTGGATATAACATGGCAGACATTCTTATCAATAATCCTCACGTGTTGGGACTTTTGGATACTGGTAGCAAGCATACCTTGATTCGGCCTGAACTGTTTAACTCTACAAAGGAACCAGGAGAACCTGTGTATGTGGTCTGTATCCATGGGAACACACACAGCTATGCCACGGCCATAGTGGACATGACTGTAAAACACCAAACCTTCACTGTGCATGCCGGCCTGGTTCCACATTTGCCAGTATCAATTGTTGTTGGCCATGACTTTCCAAACTTTGAGACCATGCTGGCTAAAAATCACCAGGACATTGCGGCAGTAACAAGGGCCCAAAGCTGAGAAAACCTTTTAGGAGACATTCCCCTTTGATAAGGACATCATAGAAGCACCTGGAATGTCTAGAAAGACAAAAAGGAAAAGAGAAGATTGAAAACCTTATAGACTAACAATAATAAGGGACTTGTTGAAGTACCTGTTGAGTTGAATGTGACAAAATATGATATGACCAATGTACAAAAAGGTGTCCCTGAGATAATAAAAGAAAAAGATGTGTTATACAGGAGGTGTTGTAATCCTAAAACAGGGGAAATAGTCGACCAACTGGTCATTCCAGAGAAATATAGAAAACGGCTACTATTTTTGCACATGATTTACCATGCTTAGGACAGGTGGCTAGAGACCGTACCCTGGCTAGGTTACTCCAGAGGTTTTTTGGCCCTCCATACATGAGGATGTTGCAGAGTACGGTAAATCTTACGAGTCTTGTCAAAAAGTAACGCAGACAGGAAAGAGAAACATGGTTCTATTAGAGCCCCTACCCCTGGTATCCCAACCTTTTGAGAGAATGGCAATGGATAATGTTGGTCCCATTGAGAAAACTGTCAGGGGGAAGAGATTAATTTTCAAGTTTGTGACTATGCAACCTGATATTCTGAGGCTGTACCCCACACTCCATCACAACAGAATAGATAGCTGAGGAACTGGTTAAGATCTTTAGTAGGATGGGCATTCCAAAATAAATATTGACTGATCGGGGTAGTAACTTTAATTCAGCCTTGTTAAGAGAGCTTTACCATCTGTTGGGAGTGGTAGCGATTCAAATATCTCCCTGCTGCACAGAACTGACTGGCTCAACTCTTTGGCACTGTTGACAGATTGGATTGCACAATCTGTCTCCAGTCTGGAAGAGCTTTTTCACAAATTAAGCTATGACCTTTTAAATGAGCTAGCTCAGTTTTTTGCAGATAAGGTTGCCAGCATCAGGTCTGGAATCATTCAGGCTCTCTCCATGAGGGGTAGTGGAGGTTGATGGGAGGTGGTGAGCACCTGGTCTGTCTGGACGGATTTCAGCTGACTGGAATTCATGGACATTGTGAAGTTTGCCCAACCTGTTGTAGTTTGGATCTGGGCCCTACCTCCCATTTGGTGGGATGTGTAGATGTTATCTGCCCGATCCTAGCTGAAATTGTATGGAGATCCCTGGAGAGGGGAATCTTTCCAGATCCCTTAAAGGAGGCAGTCATTCAACCACTCCTTAAAAAAACCCTCCTTGGATCCCGTCGATCCAGCTAATTGCTGACCTGTCTCTAACCTTCCCTTTGTGGGGAAGGTAATTGAGAAGGTGGTTGTGTTTCAACTGGACAATCACTTGGTAACTCACAATGTCTATGACGCTCTCCAGTCTGGATTCAGGAAGAGGCATAGCACGGAGACTGCCCTTGTTGGGGTATTAAATGACCTCCTAATGGCAAGAGATCAACAGGCTTGTACCATCTTGGTCCTTCTTGACCTCTCAGCAGCCTTTGACACTATGAACCATGAGGTGCTTTTGGAAACCCTGTGGTTCCTTTGTGGACTGTCAGGTACAGTCCTCAAATGGTTTTGATCTTTCCTTGTAGGCAGGTCTCAGAGGGTGGTCACTGGAATTTATTCCTCTGACATCCTCCCCTTGTCCTGTGGGGTGCCACAGGGTTCCATATTGGCAACCATGTTGTTTGCAGTGTATATACTGCCTTTAGGAGATATCATCAGGTGATATGGCTTGAGTTTTCATTGCTATGCAGATGATACTCAGCTGTATATATCCTTTGTGCCCATACAGGTTGATGCAATCTCCATGTTAAATAGCTGCCTCTCTGAGATCAAAGACCGGATGAGCTCGAGTTGGTTGAGACTGAATCTGGATAAGACTGAGGTGTAGGTCATGGATCCTGGCCGCCCAGGGGTGGGTTTTGGTGCTGGGCACATGTCGGGCCTTTGGCTTGATGGTGTCCAGCTCATCACCTCAGACCGAGTGCGTAACTTGGGCATTGTTTTTGATGACTGCTTGACCTTGAAGTCTCGGGTATCAGCTGTGGTCTAATCCTTATTTTACAATCTGAGGAACATTGCCTGGGTGAAACACCTGATTCCCCCGGGTGACCTTCCAACTTTGGTCCGAGCCTTCATTACTACCTGTCCTGACTACTGCAATTCCCTCTACCTAGGGATGTCTGGGATTGATATCCACCACTTGCAGCTGGTGCAGAATGCTGTAGCCAGGCTGTTGACTGGTATGTCTAGGTCCAGTCACATTATGCCTGTCTTGCACGAACTGCACTGGCTGCCAGTTCATTGACGGATCACCTATAAGGTAGGCTTGCTTACCTTTAAAGCCCTACATGAACTGGGACCTGACTACCTTAAAGATCTCCTGACTAGAGATGCAGTGAATTATTAATCCACCCACGAAGTGGACTCGAAGTGGGCACTTCGCGTCCGTAGAGCACAACGTGAAGTGGGCCCTGTGAAGTGCTCACTTTGCGTTGTTGTTGTTATTATTATTATTATTACCACTTTGCATTGCCATTATGCCTTAATGCGAAGTAAGGTGAAGTGAGGGGAAATAGGTACATCACATGGCTTACAATACTGTAAGTCACATGCTTTAGCCAGGCAGGAAGAAAGAGAGTCAGAGAAGCAGTTTCACTTTCTCCTTTGCATTTCTAGAGGGAGAAAGCAGTTGTGAGAGAAGAGGCGTTTGCTTGCTTTTCATTGCTTTTCAGTACTAGAACCCGGAACAAAACAGCTTTTTAAAAACTATTTTATTTAGTTTTTGTATTATATTAGTGTTTTTTTGTCAGTGAATTTTTTTGTATAAGTTTTGTTTTGTTGGTGTGTGTGTGTGTGTGTGTGTGTGTGTGTGTGTGTGTGTGTGTGTGGTGTGGTCCCGTGGACTTCAGGAGAATGGAAGGTCATGTAGGAGAAGGCGAGTTGCTGGCCCATGGGCGCGGTAGGAGGGGAGGAGTGCAGACCCATGGGGAGTGGGGTGGTCATGTGATTTTGGACCGCTCCAGACTCCTACCTGGTATTGCTTCCCCCGTTGAAGCAACAGGAGCAGCAGCACCAGTGCCACCGGTGGCTACTGCACATGCACCTTCTCTGCCACTACCACCAGCTGTTGGGGCTCCAGCAGCACCACCTCCACAGCCACAGGAGGTGGCCCAGAAAATTGTTGGTGGTGGTGGGACTTGTGCCCGATGTGTGAGGACTGTCTGGTCCCTTCCCCACAGCTCCCCAGTGTGGGAGTTTTTTAATTGTGTGGGGGGAGACAGCACAGTGGTGGAGTGCTGTGTGTGTGGTGTGCTGGTGCGCCGTGGCCCCCCAGGACACATTTGGGGACTGGTGGCCAGTGCACCCACATGCTGAACCACCACAGGGCAGAGTGGCAGGCTGCCATGGAAAGGGCCAGGTGTCCACCTGCTGGCCCTTCTGTGGCAGTGGCTGAGAGTGCTGCTCGGGTGGGAGATGTGCCTTGCAGCAGTCACCACCACAGCAGGAGGAGGAGGGATACTACAGAAACTGCTCCTCCACCACCACCACCACTGCCACCAGCACCACCCTGTCCACCACCAGCTCCACTACCTGGATTCCCCTCTGCAGTGGACCCCGCCATAGTCCCTGCAACCCAGTCTGACATCGGCCTGGTGTGGGCAGTGCTTGAGGAAAATAATGAGCAGTTCAGTGCTTTGGAGCAGTAGGTTAACAGAGTGGAAGCACAGTAGCAGCAAATCATTTCAATGCTGCACCTGCTGCTGGACTACCACAGCATCCCACAGCCACAGTAAGTGAGGAGATTGTTTTCTGCACCCCACACCCATCCCCACCTCTGACCCCACCTCACTACTGTGTTGTACTTTTTTGTGTGTTTTTTGTTATTGTTTAATCAAACACATTTTACCTTCCAGGAGAATCTTTCTTGCACCACATAGTGTAATACATTTTTGTGAAAACCACCCATAATTTCATTAGTGTGTCATGTGATGGAGGAATTACCATTCTGAAAATCTGCCCACTTTCTGCCTCCCCTTCTCAGCAACGTTAGAATGTGATGGCAAGGAGAGCCTGTGTGCGTGCTCCTTACAGTGAATATTTGATTGCCCGGCAGGTTTCCGAATGTTTCTTTATGTTGTAATGGTCAGTTTGTGGTGAAATGTGTGGCCACATTTCCAGTGAGAAGAGCCTTGTTAGTGGAAACATCCCACATTTCACCACAAAATGAAACTTATAACATAAGAAAACAATGGGACAGCTGCTGGACAATCGGATATTCACTGTAAGGAGCATGCACATGCACTCTCCCTGCCATCACGTCCTAACGTTGCTGAGAAGGGAGGCATAACATGGGCAGATTTTCAGAACTGGAATTCCTCTGTCACGTGACTCACTGTAATTAAATTATGGGTGGTTTTCACAGAAATATATTGCACTCTGTGGAACAAGAAATATTCCAGTGGTAGTAATGCCCCCCACATATTAGTTTCTGTGCATCACCATAACTATGTAATGTGGTGAATGTCTGTAAAGCAGCAGCGCTACAATCTGTTTAACTCTGACCTATATTTTTTAATGCTATGTTACAGCTTCCTTTACTTACCTCATGACTGACTGGAATGAATTGAGAATTTCCAGTAGTTGAGTCTGCTGTACTACCTT